>OW026366.1:87104699-87704699 GCA_932273885.2 Leucozona laternaria | reverse complement strand
AACATACCACATCTACATTACAATATCATTAACAGCCAGAACATACCACATCTACATTACAATATCATTAACAGCCAGAACATACCACATCTACATTACAATATCATTAACAGCCAGAACATACCACATCTACATTGCAATATCATCAACAGCCGGATACAACATCTACATTACATTATCATCAACTGCCAGAACAAACGACATCTACAGTTGAACACCAACAGCAGTAACATACAACACAGATACGACAACATACAATTACGTATATGTATGTAACATACATACATACGAAAGCTAAGTACCAATCGTTCTTTTATTATAATTAGTTTTTTTTATCCTAGTTTTTTATTGTTAAATAAAAAAAAATATATATATCAAATAGATTTTGATTGTATACTTGGTATTTAGGGATACGAATTATATTAAAGTAAAATAAATGAAAAAAAAGGAATAATATTAACTTTACTATTTATACTATACTATAGGCAGAGCAAATTCTATTTAGAACCGAAATAAATCAAAATAAATCTTATGTTCTACAGGTTGAAATATAACACCGATCATCGTAACAACAAAAAGAAAGAAAAAAAAAAGAGAATCATTAACTGTTCATCCCAACGAAGCGGTGCACCTCCTCGTCGGAACAACATCATAAAATAATAAGCAAAGTATGAAAACAAACTGATAAAGAAAAAAAATAAATCAAAACATACGGGGTAAGTGAAACCTTTTATTGAATGAGATTTGATTTGACTATTTTGGAATTTTAATTGAATTTGCCATTGTGAGTGTAGTTAAAATTATCAAAAAGACAGACTACAAAAAGTAAAATATTTATAGTATACTTTTAGGCGAATATACAAACGAATTAATTATCTGCTTTTGTTCCAAATAAAGTAATTTATTTTGTGAATCGTAACAATTTTAAAGTTGACCTGAATTAAACAGATACTGAAATACAAAAAAAAAGGAAATATATAATAAATAAAGAAATAAGGTTAAGAGCGAGAGTATATACTTAATAAAAAAAAATGGATTCGTCATTACACATTAATGTATTGCATTTAACATATCGAGTTTAATAACGATTGGTACCCGACATTACCTTTATTTATATGTATACTACTTTTATATTTATTTGGTTACATTATTATGTATATGCAATCATATTGGAAACTTATTCTAGGATATCTTAAAAGTCATATTTTTTTTTTGTTTGTTTTAAATAAATTCCTTTATAACGTTTACCGAAATTTGTGTTGTGCTTGACTTCCTGAGTTGAAGTTCGTATGATGGGAAGGAATCTCTACTACTTCTACTTTCATTTAGGTTAATAGGAAAAAAAGAAAAGATAATGAGATAAGTTTTTTTTATAAAAGAGTGGATGTGCTGATCCGATGAGAATCCGGGATGTTGCAGAAAATCGAAAATGAGGTAAGGCTGTAAAATTATCAGTACTTCGAAATAGGGGGTCACTGGATTAATGCTTAAGAGGAAGCCGTGGCCAAGGACGCTAAACTTAGTGATACGCGGGTGGGATTACCCTCGTAGGACTCAACATCTTGTCATTCTTTTCTTTTTTTTTCTCTCCATGGTTGCCAACTTTTGTTTTCTCTCACTTTAACCTTTTCTCGTTGGATTTAAGTAAATAATTTACTCCCTTTCACAAATTGACGAATTTCGGGCTCAAACTTTTGAACCTATGAACAATATACATACATCTTCCTATTAAAATTTTTTTTGTCAACGGCATGAATAAAGATCGTAACATTTTGTGTGTGTTATTAAGGCAAGAACCCATACCATTTTCGACGAGCATGCCGTGCCTTGATGACACATACACCCTTCACTGCAGGTGCCTGGATCGGCTTTTAGATCCCTGTAAGCTAAAGGTCGTAAAGGTACCACATGCGGTGAAGGTATGCAGAGGTTTTTTTTTTACTTTCTTTTTTTGAGACATTTCATTTGTGCTTTTCATATATTTTTGAGGATATTAGCATCTTTAGAGGAGAATCGAATTGTCCTGGATTAAAGTAAAGGAAAACTTCTGGGTAACCATATGCAGGTTCGTTCCGTTACAAATATTTATACTTAGTAATTGCTTCCATAAACAATATATATTTTACTAATTAAAGGAAAATCAAATAATATAAATTAAGCTGTATCGAGAAACCCTGCACATAATATATTTATTAAAGGGTCGAATTTCGTATACGCGAAACACATTGCCATTGCCGTTCTACTGCACCTTTAGTTTACTAACCTGCAGTAGCAGTTCAAGGTGAATTTTCTTTTAGCTGGGCATCATGTTTCGAGTATGCGGAATTCTTGTCGTTTATTTATTTTACTTTTGCATACTGAATGGAATCGCGTAGTATTTATGATAAACACTCATTTTCTGGTAGGTCAATGATTTATTTAATGACGAATAGATTCAGTATGTGTATTTGGATTTTATTTATATTAGGGTGTATGCTTATACAATCTGTTCTTGAACAACCATAATGTTTCTTTCTTCAGTTAAAAGATCAATGAAAGTTAACTATAGACTATAGCATACATAAAAATATATTTGAATATTTTATAAAATAACAAAACTAAAGGTTTTAATCTTAATATCACCATGACGGAGAAGTCCAAAAAATTGGTTTTAACCATACCATCGGTCAGTCAATCTGTGCGTATGTGCATCTTTTTCCTTTTGCTTCATATAAATCAAGGAAGTGACTCTAGACATGTCAATTGTAACAGTTTTGGCTTATAAAAGAACTGTTTATGCGGCCCCGCAGGGCCAGGGCCCTCCGCCGGTGGGCATACTTCAGGCACCCAGAGTTTTTTTTACTTGCAAATACAGGTACTATATGGCAAGTTATGAATTCGTACAAAAAACCGAACTCGAGATTTTGATCAAACTTGACATTACGATGATAGCGAAGACGAAAAAAGTGAGTCTCGCGAAAACGTCTGTCTATCTGTCTGTCTGTTCGACTAAAGCCTTAACGGATGGGTCGATTTTCTTTAAACTTGGTACCTAGCGTTTTTTGGACATTCCACCCACCCGTTTTTTTCTCTTTTATTTTAGGACCAAAACTAACAGTAGCTGTCATACAAAATTTCTTGGCCAAGAAGGAAAAATTTATTTTTCTCAAAACCAGCGCTACAGAATTTTTTTTAAGAAGCCAATAAATTTCAATAGTTATAAGTTGCCGTTTAATAAAAAAAATGGTTTCGAAAAATGGTTATTAATGGTATCTCCCAAAGAACCATTTTTTTTTATTTTCGCTTTTCTCGAAAACGGTACAACTGATTCTGATCAATTTTTTTATGAAGAATTATTGACACATTCTAAATAATATTGTGTACCAAAGTTTTCAAAAAAAATATTTTTTGGATTTTTAAAAAAAGTTTTATTTTTTTTTTTTGAAAACTAAATATTTCAAAAACGGCTCTGTCGATTTTTATTAATCTTGGTAAATAGCAGTTTTTTAACTTTATCTAGAAGATTTTTGACAAAAATTATTCTAATACCCAAAAATAACGGTGCCTCCCATACAAATGTTTAAAAACCGTTAAAAAAAATATTTTTTTTCTCAAAAACAACTTCTACGATTTTGATAAAAGTTTTTTTGTGTGTTAAAATTAGTACGATCTACCATTTAAAATTTTTAAATTTTATATTTTACGTTTATTAACAGTACCTCTCATAGAACGGTTTCTTTGATTTTCGACTATCTCAATATCTGATCAACCGAATAAAATTAGATTTTTTGTAACAAATATAAATATAAGTGCGTAGCAAAATTTTCTAAAAAATAATTTTTGGATTTAAAAAAAAATATTTTTTGAAAATTCGATATTTCGAAAACGGGTAGCCGATTTTTTTGTAAAATTCAATAAAATACAAATAAAATTCAACAAATACTTTAAATTGGCGTATCAATTTTTTTTCTCAAAAATGTTAACGAAATTTTATATAAAAAAAATTAATTATGTATTTTTAAAACCGCTCCTACGATTTTCAAAATTTTTTTCTCATAAATTAAGATTTATATAAGAAATCAGATGGTGTACATCGCGTTGGGTTAAAACAGATTTAAAGTATTCAAAGTTGATTTAAAACAATTTACCAGTTTAAATAATATAATTTCCTTTTATGCATATTGCATATGTGCAACACTAGGCTATATTGTTAATTTTTGTATACTCACATAACAGCCGTGTTTTTTTGCAAGTTTTGTCCTGCAATTTACATGTTAAATGCAACAACAACTAATCCCCTTCGGGCCTAGCTAAGCGCGGAGAATTATCGGGGCTTAACTTTAGCACGGAGAAAAACTGTGTTACCGACGTGAATTGCATACTTGTTATCGATAGTTTGTATGGAAACTCCATTTTGTTTCTGTAATGGCGTCGCTAATCCCCGATGTCGTTTTTTTCAACCAGATATCCCCGTGCTTGCAAAAATCACGGCTAATAACACCTGCAACTAAACTAAGTTTTGGCAAATGGATAAAATATAGACTCCCATAGCTAATTTATTTCAGACTTTAGAACCACAATATGATCGCTCATAAAAGCAAGTTCGTGCGACCCAGTCGTGCATATTTTTTCAAGTCGCGCGAAGCGCTTTAACGTACAACCACTTAGAATGGGGAAAAACTGTTATAACTGTTATAAATTGGCATGTCTCTAGTCTCGTCCATAAATCAAAGGAAGGTTCTTTTGATTTAAAATATCGATTTTGAAAACATCGATAAATTAAGTCACCGATTTAACACAAAATATTTGAATCGCTCATTTCTAAAATCAAAGCATTGTGCGAAGAACTCTTAAACTTTAATTTTCGAGCTGCAAATCTGTTTAGTTGAATAGAATATATGTACATAGATTACAACAAGAAGTGATAAAAAAAGTTTTTAACTATTACTAATGCTTATTTTCCAATAAAACCACCGCAAAGTATTTGAAAGTCAAAATAACGAAAGATGTCTCACGTATGTAAAGCTTAGTACATACTTCCCCCTTCCTTTTTTTTTTTAGTTTTATTTTATTGAAACTTCTATTAATTTTTTACAAAGTGGTGAGTACATTTTTATGTCTTGATTGAAACTGCGACTAAAGTGTATTGCCAGCTCTTTTTCTGTTAGAAAGTTATATTTGTCACATGGCTTTCATTTAATAGGATATACTGCTCATGCTCAGGAGCTAAATACAAATACGTAGGGACTGCGTGTCACTATTACAAATATACAAAAGAGAATAAATATGCTAACTACAAATATCTTAAAGCTATTGAAAGATAAGGTAAATAGGCGCTGTGCATTTTGTCAGAACAGGTTATGCAAATTAGGTACAGTGTTTATGTTTTAGATGCGATATTGTTTTTTTGTTTTTCCTTTGATTTGACTTATGGCGAATTCCTTTCAACAAAGAAATCGAATTTTTTCTAAACAGAATCGAATTTTTTCTAAGCAGAATCGAATTTTTTCTGTCAATTGAAAGGAATTCGTATTTCGAAAAAGAATGGATTTTTTTTATGTGTGTTTGTGTTACTTGACAGCTGCTATTGATGCTAAACGTGAACAAATTTTTCACAAAACTATTAAGGTTGGGAGAAAAATGTTTTACCAATAGAATTAAATGAATAACTATAATAATTCTATTTTCATAACAAAAGAAATTAGCTAGCTTATACGGGGGCAATTTGGTGGCGCATTTTATTTGTTTGAACTTCTACTTGCACATATATTTTTAAAGAAAATTGTTATTGAAAAGTTTTCACTTGCACTGAAAGTTTTTATCACGTCTTTCACTTGCGAAAGCTATTTTTTTTTGTCAAATTTTCGTTTGATAATGAACAACGCGCAATAAATTATTTCTATAGCTGTATTGAGTTAATATGTTGTTGAATATTTTGTTAAATTATGTAGAATTCGTTGCAACCAAAAAATAAACAACTCGTCTTCCAAAATTTCCGCGACTTTCAATTTGACGTTTTAGAAATGTCAAGTCTTCATAGTGTGTACAAATCAGTGTGAAATCTTGCTAAAAACGCAAGATTTGTTTTGACGGAAAAGAATCGATTTTGTTTTTCGCCATTAGAAAGTCTGTCCAGACGTCAGTTGAAAGCCTGTCAGAGGTTAAACAAACTCTTTGATTGTGTTAGTGCGATGTGAACATGGCTCGAATAAGTGATTTGTGAATTATAAATTGGCTCAAAATATTATTGTAAAAGAAAAGTTTTATGTTTAAACTATTGCTTATAATAATTAAATGATCAAAGTTCTATTACGAATGTTAAAATCATGTTAACTTTTCAAAATCTTAGTTATTTTATTAAATTTATTCTTGTGAATCTGACTCCACGTCGTAAAACTTTTGTGTAAAATATTTTTCTTGGTCGTTCTTGTTTTTTTTTTTTCTCACAAAATCATTTCAAACTATTTAATAAATATTATTACACTGAAATTTAAGCACCCATTAATATTAAAAATTTATATTTTGTTGCGGCCACCTTCAAAATAAATAAGGTTATAATTATCATATGAAGGTTTTTATAATAATTACAAATTCTATATACTACTGAAATACATCAGCCAAGTAGAAGACTTAGAACTATTTAATTGGACTTGTTGAATTATTGATTCAAAATAACTTTTAACGGCCTTTAGTCCATAAAAATTGGCGTTTCGTCCCGGCGATCTCACTTGGACTCATCAGTTGACTAGTGAGGGCCTTGTCAATACGCAATTTTTATTAAGTTCAGTTCAACTTACATGAACTTTTTGACAAAAATCCAATGTGAACTATATCCAACAAGATTAAAATTCTTAATCATTAAGCTGGAAATTTTGCCCAGGGCCAGGCTTTGTTTTTATATGAAGGTTTTTATAATACAAATTCTATATACTACTGAAATACATCAGCCAAGTAGAAGACTTAGCACTATTTGTTGAATTATTGATTCAGGATTAAAATTCTTAATCATTAAGCTGGAAATTTTGCCCAGGGCCAGGCCGTTAAAAGCTATTTTGAATCAATAATTCAACAAATCCAATTAAATAGTGCTAAGTCTTCTACTTGGCTGATGTATTTCAGTAGTATATAGAATTTGTGTTATAAAAACCTTCATATAAAAACAAAGCCTGGCCCTGGGCAAAATTTCCAGCTTAATGATTAAGAATTTTAATCTTGTTGGATATAGTTCACATTGGATTTTTGTCAAAAAGTTCATGTAAGTTGAACTGAACTTAATAAAAATTGCGTATTGACAAGGCCCTCACTAGTCAACTGATGAGTCCAAGTGAGATCGCCGGGACGAAACGCCAATTTTTATGGACTAAAGGCCGTTAAAAGCTATTTTGAATCAATAATTCAACAAGTCCAATTAAATAGTGCTAAGTCTTCTACTTGGCTGATGTATTTCAGTAGTATATAGAATTTGTATTATAAAAACCTTCATATAAAAACAAAGCCTGGCCCTGGGCAAAATTTCAAGCTTAATGATTAAGAATTTTAATGTCGTTGGATATAGTTCAAATTGGATTTTTGTCAAAAAGTTCATGTAAAATGAACTGAACTTAATAAAAAATGCGTATTGACAAGGCCCTCACTAGTCAACTGATGAGTCCAATTGAGATCGCCGGGACGAAACGCCAATTTTTATGGACTAAAGGCCGTTAAAAGCTATTTTGAATCAATAATTCAACAAGTCCAATTAAATAGTGCTAAGTCTTCTACTTGGCTGATGTATTTCAGTAATATATAGAATTTGTATTATAAAAACCTTCATATAAAAACAAAGCCTGGCCCTGGGCAAAATTTCCAGCTTAATGATTAAGAATTTTAATCTTGTTGGATATAGTTCACATTGGATTTTTGTCAAAAAGTTCATGTAAGTTGAACTGAACTTAATAAAAATTGCGTATTGACAAGGCCCTCACTAGTCAACTGATGAGTCCAAGTGAGATTGCCGAAACGAAACGCCAATTTTTATGGACTAAAGGCCGTTAAAAGCTATTTTGAATCGGTTATAATTATCTTTAAATGAAAATATTCAAAGAATATAGCACCCGAGGTCGCCATGGAACGACAGAAGAGATCCCCTACTGAGTACTAACATGCTCGTAGGCAGCTTTTCTTTAGGGTATCTTTTCAATGATAACACACTGCCCCGATATTAGGAAAAAACTCGCACAGTTCTTTCCGAAAGAGCATTACCAAAGGAAACCCCCCTTCGCGGAAGACTTCAGGGAATGTTGGCTGATAAGCGAATGATGGTGTCCTGGGGTTTTATGAGGTTAGGTAGATTTGGTGATCCAAACTCGGTCATAGATTGCTACAATCTAAGGAGCGAGGACGACCCGTCTGGAGCCCACTCTTTGGGACCAAGGCGCTTGCGTACTGACGGGAGTACCACCCAAAGTCTGAAGAATCTCGGGCACATCCATGAGTTCTATGCCTGGGAAGGAGAAGTGATCCAATTGGAAGGTTACAACTCCTCGACCGAAGTAAAACTAACCGGTGGATTATTTTATTTTGTTTTTTTTTGTAATATTTGAGTTAAGATAAGTTAAAACACGTACAAAACAATTATTTTATTACCTTTAATTGCATGTAAAACAAATTGTACTTTATCACATAAATACCTAATAATAAACAAAACATTCCTCAAAAGGCACTAAATTATTTTGTGATGACTATATATAATTTGGTATTTAAGTTTTTCAATATATGATATATGATTCGAATTAAAAGCGTCAAAAATGGTATTTCCTTGTTATATCCACTATTATTTATCTTATAACCCGTCCGTCGGTCTGTTGGTCCACTGTAATTTGAGCTAGAGCCCAAACGGGTGAACCGATTTGCTTCACACTTGGTACAGACCATTTTTATGTGATTCCCTATTGGAGGAATTCGAATTTTGGATTTAGCTCATCTAGAACGGTTAGCTGCCATACAAATATTTAATTTTTTTTTTAATTTTCTCGAAAACGGCTCTTACGATTTTGATTAAACTTCGCACCTGTAATAACTAAGTCAATTGTGAGAAAACTGCGTTTCAGGTTTTTTTGGTATTCCACGGTTTTTAGAAAATGGTCTTATTTTTAGGTTATTCAAGTATTACTTTTGATGGTTCGACCGATTTTGTTATAATTTTTCAATCTGGTGGTTCTCAATAGTATAAATAATATTGCATTTAAACATTTTGAAAAATATTGATTTATAAACAACAAAATATCAAACAAAAAAATCAATTTTTTAATGGGTACTTTTGACTCTCTTAATAATTTCTCGTTAAATATATACACTATGCATCTTCAATGTGTGGTTTTACACAGTTGTTAACCACAAACAAAAGTTGGTGATCAAGTCGTGCATATTTTGTACCCTATAATCTATCTTTCCTGGTCCATAGACATAATAAGATGCCTTTAGAAAAATTTTGTGTCTATTATTAGGTATTTATATAATTAAGTACACTTCATTTTATATGAAATTAAAGGTAATAAAATTAGCTTTTCACTAGAGCTAAAAAAAGTATATGACATCACTGAATTTTTTGAAATATCGGTGTGGCAAAGGCCGTGCAAGAAAAGTGGTTTTTCTAGAAGTTAAAACTCAATATCTCAAAATGTGTTTAATATATCAAAATAACTTTGATACTATTTTAAAAACAAAAAAATATCTTTCATTTGGTACCAATATCATTTTTCTACGCCAATTATTCCGCCCGTTATGGACAGTTATTTGGAACAAAATCTGAAGTCCTTATTGCAATCGTCAACTTCAAACCCAAATATCTCGACTTTCCCATGAACGATTTTGAAAATATTTTACTCACTTTTCATTTGATACCAAACTCGTTCGTGTACACTCTGGGCCAAAGCTCCATAGTAAAATGGGCATTCCCATTAATGTTGTTGTCGATTAGCCCAATGCTCCGAGTTAAATGCCATATGTCAAACTCCGTCAAGGAAGACGACAGAAGAAATAAAGTTGGGTATGTTTGTAGATAGGGTTCGGGGATTGACTAAGTGGGGTGAATATAAAATAAAGGTTTAAGGAGGAGAGACCATTACGCCTGAAAATAGGAAAGGAAATGTGGAGCTTTACGGATGCATAGGAATAGTTTGAAAGAATAGTAGTAAACGAGGGGCATTTTCGAGGCCGTATCAAATATAGGTTAGAGAAGTTCGTTAAACTTGTAGTCCAGAAAGAAGTGGACCTTGTTCAACGAGCGGTATTATGCTACGAAGCAAAGCTATGATAGGAGATAGATGTAAACGGTGTTCAGTTTACACCGTATTCAAGCTAGGGAATTCAAGTCGAACCATCGTCCAGGCAGCATCTGAAAAAGCAAAAAAGTACATTCAAGCTAGTAAGGACGATAATTTTTACAGCAGTGCTTAGATCGTGTACTTAAAGTTTTTTGTCTCGGTTCGTTTTTTTTGGCTAAGAATTAATTCGATCTTTGTGTTATCGTGCAAATAGGGGTAAGTTTTTTGTGTAATGGTGCTAGTGAGAACAGTTTATGAAGATTCAAAATTTGTCTGTAGGTTAATCTTCGGCGGTTACCGACATATTCCCGAGTCGGGGCCGCCAACTTCACATAATTTCCGGGAGTGGAGGTCACACAGCCCATCAGGAAAAGCCTGTGAAAAAAACCCAGGTTCAAACAAGCAAAAATATCAGATTTCATTTTTTCCTCTCTTGAGGGAGACGTTAACCGATGCGAACCCAGAAAACAGGTTAGAGGAATATAAATATGTACGAAGGTCGGTGATTTAAAAGAAAAAATCAATAAGCGTCCACTGATCCCGATACCAAAACGCCTATATCTAGGAGATTCATCCCTTTGCATAGATCCGTAATATAAAATAAAAAAATAAGACATAGAATTAAATTGAGAGCGGATGAACGAAGGAAAAACCGATTGGAAGATCATTCCTACTATCATCAGCAACTTCTGTGATTATAATTATTATAGTTTTTATTTTAAGTTTATTGGCGTGATCGCAACAGTGGGCGATTGAGTTTAATCAATGGTAAGTGTTGAGAACTTAGTATATCGTTCTTTCGCGGATAAGGGTTCCTCAAGCGTACCGACATATTAATACCGCAACATTTTGCAGCTCTCTGTAGGTAGGGTTCCGGGGCTAGTTTTTTTTTTGAAGACGGCGAGAGAAAAGCCGTCGATAAAGTTAGTACTAGGGAATCGAGGGGAACCTCTGGGCCTTCTGGGAAAATTAACTATCTCACTCTCGCCCAGACAATTGTAAGTTTTTGGAGCCTGATTTTTCTTTGTTAGCCTGAAAAAGAAAGTGAGCACGAAGAGATTGTGGTCTATTTTGTCGAAATCATGATTCGCGTTCGCTTTACCGAATCCCCTAAGGTGAAAACAAGGGAATTCCAATCCCGCCTTAGTTTTTTATATTTATTTTCTTTATATTATAATTATTTCTACTGTTCTTAATTAGTAAAATTTCTTTTTTTTCGATAATTCCAAAGGTAGTTATAAGCGAAATTCTAAGTTTAATTGTTAAATTGTATTAAGCCTTAGGATACTTCTTTTGTATTTGTTTTTCAATAATAATTTAGGATTAGAAGTTAAATGTATCATCAATTTACGATCCGAATAGGAGTTTTTTTTGTGTCATTTGGAATTAAATTAAGTATGTAATTAGAAATAAATGTGAATCACGCCAATGTTGATAAAATTTTAGTGTTTTTCTGAGCTAATGCGTAGCTCAATGGCTAGTTAAGATTATTTTCAGGGGGTGCGGTACGGCAGGCTAAAGCCCGACGGTAAGGTATGACTCCACAGTCCTCCTGAGGGGGCACTTGTGAAGCAGGGGTATCCCAGACCAAATGCCGACCGGATACCAGGAAGGGTGGGTTAATGACAACGCTGTAACGTCACCAGCAGCGCAGCAAGGTGTGGTAAATGAAGTGGTGGTAACTATTCTTTTTTGGCATGTTTTTTTTTGTTTTTGAAAGAGGTTAGATCTTGCTGAGTGGGCAAGACCCCCCCCCCCCCCATTCATGCCACGGCCCACGTAGCGGATATTATATTCCGTCCCCTTATCCTTATCCTTCAATTGTGTTTGAGTTTCAAGTTCATCTTCGATTCGATCTAGGGTTAGTAATTCTTCACCAGTTTCTAGATTCCTCGCCCCTGATCGATCCCGTCCTAGTCCTATTCCCTTTCTTGTCCTACCTACTTCCCTCCTCCTACTGCCTCATTTCAAATGGCGCCCATACGTGTTTCTTGTGTCCTTGTCTGTCCCAAATGTCCTGAGTGTCGGTACCAAAGCGATTGGGTAGTCTTATCCAGGATAGCTCTTTAGAATGCCTGAGTAACCGCGACGACTCGTTTCGACATCGGCAACGGAGACAGTCACACATTCGTTGTGTCGTCTAGAGTAGTTGCTTTCGAGGTCAGGGCAGACAATTGAGTATGTCATCAAGCGTAAGTTTTTAAAGTAACGTTTGAGATGCGACAGAGTTGATCAGTTCGGACAGCGGAAGTAACGAAAATATCATTTCCAATTGCGGGTGTTGGCAGAGCGAGAACAAAGAGTAAGTCTTGACCAGGATCGCTTATAAGAAGGCCTGATCAATTGCGACCATGCGCTCTGGCTCTGACAACATTATCAATGGGAAACCGTGTTGTGGAGTAAAAATTTTTTTTTTAAGATGAACCACACTTTGGGGGAAAAGCATTCGATACTTATAGATCATAATAGAAAAAGAAATAGCTGTGGAGTCATATATCAACGAAAAAAATAGAGAAGTACCGTCGAAAGCCGCTTCAAACACCCCCGTATGAATAGATCAAAAAGTTTAAAAGATATAGTAAACAAAAAATTGAGATTGAACATTTTGACGTGAGAGAGATTGTGGAGGAGCTTGAGGAAGCTTATATAGTTAGGTATAACCATTGAATAAACATATATAGAAGGTGACACTCCACAACAAAAAGCGCTGTGGCATGGCCGTGTCGGGAAGGAGAAACGAAATAGCTTATGTGGGGTTTTTTATGTACACATACACATTTTCAAAAGGATATTCATAAATTTAATTTTCCCTTTTTATATTAGTATCCATGACGATGATGCTTCAATAGTATGTTTTGTTTTGAAATTTGTTTACAATTTTCAATCCCGCGGAAAGAAAATGTGTCTGTGTATATTTCTTTATCGGTATATGTTGTTTTTAAATTTTTGTCTACATGAAGATTTCAACCTAAGGTGAAGATTTGTTTTGCATATTGAAAAATAGAAAAAAAAAGTTTGTGTTTGAGAAAAGTTTGATTGAAAACTTTAAACGTTGTATTACGTTGACTAGTAAGAGACTTAATTATTTGTTGATTTTAATTATTTTTGTCAAGTGACGGTTCAATTTTGTGTTGTTTTTTGTACATTTTGATTTTTGAGAAAGATGTTTTTTTGTGAGCAAGGTAGTTAAGTATTGTAATTCACAGTGGATAATATTTTTTGACATCGTTTCTTCACAATATAATAAATTTTTGTTTTATAATAATTCAATGATCGGTAAATCGTCTTAACTTATATGTTAAATCATAATAAACAATATTTTTAAGTTTATGATCAATATATTTTCAATAACATGCGTTAAGAAAGTTTACAGAGAAAGCTTAAGAAGAAAGGTGCCGTCAAATTATACTTTTTAAAATACAGTGCATTCGTAATATCGAAAACGATTTTTTGTACAATACAAATTCATTAAAATTCTGAGCTCCGACAAATAGGAAATAAGATACATAAATCGATTGAAACAATTAACCGTGAAAATGGGGGAGCAAGCGCTGGGAGAGAGAATACGGCAAATTTGGTTGTTTAATGTATACTCTAGAGAAAAGACTTAAAGGAACAATAAAACGCCAAAGCTCAACCTGTTAGAATAACACAAAAATATGCAAGTTTGAGATAAAGGCAATAGCTTAAAATGTATTCAATTTTTTGCCTTTATATCCACTTTTGTATGTAACTCTAACAAGCTGAACTTTGTGCGTTCTATTGTTCCTTAAAGTCTTTACTCAAGAAAAATATGTACCTTTATCGTCGAACACAAGCAGCTTAATCTTCATTTTTCGATTTAATTTTGTTTTATCTTATCTTATTAATGTATTATTGTGCTAAATTAACCCGATAAATTAAGCCGTGCGGGCCAACACGATTTGAAAAACAGAACATTAAAATAGATGTGCAGCTTTAATCACGCAGCGCAACATTCGAGACACATTGAAGAGCTGCATGCACGATATCTCTATGTCTTAATTGAAAGCTAAGCATCATTTTCGGCATACTACCTAGTTATTCTCGGCCAACGATATATTTACCCACTATCCATAATGACAAAATTACATTAATTGAATACAAATTTCAGAATCCAATCGGTTTTGAAGCTTACTAATAAAAACTACTTATCTCAACAAATTTGAAAAGCCCCACAATATTCTATTGAACTTAAAGGCCGAATTTTCAGCTTTTCAAATTTCTGACAAAATTGTTGCTTAAAAAAACAATAGCAAACCAAAAATTTTCAGTTTTTCATATGCACTTGATTTCCATTTGGAACATCAGAAGAACACATGCAAACAAAGTTTGTATCAACATATACTTAACTTTAGTGAAATGTAAATTCAACGCAAAGTTAACACACAAAAAAATGGTCTAGAATCAAATCTTGCCATGACACTGCCTTGATTTTTAAAATGTTTCATTTATCAATTTGGTCAAAAAATATGTCCATAAATTCTTTATTTGCAAAGGATTCAATAAAAATCTTTAACAATTGAAATTTCAAATTTGGCTATGAATATGTATGAGCAAAAATCAAAAATGTAGGTACTTAATCCCATTGGGTTGTAAACTTATCTATACCTAATCAAATTAAGTATTACGGCTCTCCCAGACTCTCATTAATCACCATGTAAATAAATTTATACAGACAAAAGTTTCGTTGTCGTTCGGAATTACTCGCGTCAATATAATTTAACGAACTAAAACATTTCATTCTAATCCATTTTTACTAAATTTAACGGTACACTCTGTACCCCATAATCCCCCTCCTTTTCATAGCTTAAATAAAGTGGTACTAGAATGTAGCTTGTTTTATTTCCTGCATTTTAAGATCTTTACCTTAACAATCAAATCAGTAGACCTAAAATTATAATATTGTATCTAAACAATGGAGCTTTCATATTATGAAAAACTATAACCCCTTTTTTGATTTAAAAAAATTTTACATTAATTGAAATCGTAACGAAAATAATTTTCATCTACATGCATACATATGTATATAGCTAATTAAAAAAAAATTATGTCAAACAAAACACAAATACATTCGTTTTCATATTAATACACACACTTTCTGAATATCATACGAAAGAAAAACAACAAAACTGAAAAAATCCATTTTAAATAAATGACTCTAAAAAGAATTAAGGAAATATTTCAAATTGAATACACGACCCTATAATAATATTTTAGGCGACCGCAGCACAGCCGCCCGATTTGGTGGAGTTTTCCCCGAGTGTACCTTCTATATATGTTTATTCAATGGTACAACTATTTAAATAATTTGATAGTCACACCATTTTTTTTTACAGTATACGTTATAGATAGATAAATAGATAAGATAGATAAAAAAAATAATTTTCAGAGAGTGTTTACAAAGACTTGGTTTTCATTATGTTAAAAATTAAATTAAATGACAATAACTATAAGTTGCCTGTTAAGTTAAAGTGTTTACATGTAATAAATTCATTAAAACTTAGCGATTGGTTTATACTTTTAAGAATACTCATTTATGATTAGGTTTCGATATCTTAGAGCGTTTTTTAAGAAATTAGTTTTGTCCGTTGAGAATTTCGAGGAACTGGTCACGGTTAAGGCTTTCACTTTCGAGGAATTGTCTTCTGTATGTGCGAAAACAAGGGCAGACTCCAACAAAGTGATATGTATTTTCGGTAGCATCAAGGTTACAGATTGTACAAATGCCTACTGAATCTCTTCTAAATGCTCTTACATTGAGATTGAGCTAACCGCACCTGGACTTTCATCATCATCGTCGGCTCGACAATCGGGGTCCGGTCCTGGCCTCCTTCAACAAGTCTCTCCACCCATCCCGGTCTCGAGCCGCCGCCATCCAGTTGCGCACCCCAAGGCTCCGGGCGTCCTGGTCTACGCCATCTCTCCAGCGCAAGCATGGTCTACCACGCTGTCGTCTACCATAGAATGTACCACAAAGAACTTTCCGAGCAGGTTCCTCTTCGCTCATGCGAGCTAGGTGCCCTGCCCACCGGAGTCTACCGAGCTTAATTTTTGTCACGATATCTGCTTCAAGGTAGATTGCGTACAATTCATGATTGTACCGTCTCCGGAATCGTCCTTCCTCACATATGGGGCCAACAATTCTCCTTAAGACTTTTCTCTCGAACGCGGCTAAGAGGTCGGAGTGCCTTTTGCTAAGCACCCAAGTCTCGGATCCATATGTGAGTACTGGCAGGACCATGGTCCTGTACAGCAGCAGTTTTGAAGTTATGGTGAGATTTCTGGATTTGAAGAGCTTTGACAGACTATAGTAGGCTCTGTTGGATTTGAGAAGCCGCCCGCGTATTTCTTCTTCTATATTGTTATCGGCTGCTACTATTGACCCAAGTTATTTAAAGGATTGCACCACTTCAAATTCGTGCTCCGCTACCTTGATTGTTTGACCAACTGTTCCTCTCGCATTCGACGCCACCATGTACTTTGTTTTACCTTCACTAATGTGCAGCCCCAGATTTTGTGCCGCCTGCTCGATCTGGATGAAGGAATCATGTACAGCTTGCTCAGTTCTTCCGATGATGTCGATGTCGTCTGCGTAAGCCAGTATCTGGCTGGACCTGTTGACGATGGTCCCTCTTGTTGCCGTGCCAGAGTCACGGATTGCTTTCTCCAACGCCAGGTTGAAGAGGAGGCAGGCCAAACCATCCCCTTGTCGGAGTCCATTAAAGATGTTGATTGGTTTGGATAGCAATCCGGCTATTTTTACTTGGCTTGTTACGTTGGTCATGGTCAACCTACATAGTCGTGTCAATTTATTTGGGATGCCGAATTCTCTCATGGCTTTGTAAAGTTCTACCCTGGCTATGCTATCGTAGGCGGCCTTAAAGTCTATAAACAGGTGGTATGTTGGGATGTTAAATTCTAGACATTTTTCCATCGCCTGCCTAAGGGTAAACATCTGATCAGTTGTTGATTTGCCTGGAATGAAACCACACTGATATTGTCCGATGATGGTTTTAGCGTATGGGGTTATCCGGTCTTGTAGGATAGAGGAGAGTATCTTATAGGCGGTACTCAACAACGTGATACCTCTATAATTGCTGCACGTTGTGACATCTCCCTTCTTATGTATGGGGCAAATTATACCTTTTCGCCAGTCTTCTGGAATTTCTTCATGCTCCCACACGTGCACTATAATCTCATGAATTGCTTGACGTAAAGCTGGCCCCCCGTGTTGAAATAGTTCGGCTGGTATACCATCGGCTCCCGGGGCTTTGTTTTTCTTTAGCCGGCCTATAGCCTTCTCAACCTCTTCTATGCTTGGTGGCGGCAACATAGGGTACTCTTCTTGAAGTAGTGGAGCCTCCACTTCTGCAGTGAGCTGACCATTTAGCAATTCATTGAAGTACACTTCCCATCGCTCCAATATGCTTTGAGGATCGGTGATCAGATTTCCCTCTCCGTCCTTGCAGTATGTGCAGCGTGGTGTGTACTGCGTCATGTTTCGGACGGATTGGTAGAACTTCCGCGCCTGGTGCGGACCTCGCTCTCGGCTTTTCTCTATTTCACAGATTATGTTCTTCTCCCAGGCTGATTTTTTCTGTCTGTGAAGCCGTTTTTCAATTCTTCTGAGCTCTTTATATTCGTCTTCGCGTGCCCGCGTTCTATGAGATTGTTGCATTGCTCGGTACGCAACATTCTTACGTTCAGTCGCTAGCTTGCATTCATCATCAAACCAGTCGTTCCGATTTCTACGACTGCTGCCTAAGATGGAGTTGGCAGTACTAATGACAGTATTCTTAAGGCGTGTCCACTTCTCATCTACGCCCAGCATACTGTCTCCAGGACTTACTCTACCCAGTTCTAGGGCGAGTCCTAACGCATTACCAAAAGTGTTACTGGTGTTTTCATTGCGCAGAGCAGCCGTGTTGATTCGAACCTGATCTGCGGATGCAATACGTCTTCGCAAGGCAATCCGCCCTCGGAAAACCATACCAACAAGATAGTGATCCGAGTCGATATTGGCACCTCGGTACGTTCGTACCGTCATCAAGTTCGAGTAGTGGCGACGGTCTATCAACACGTGGTCAATTTGGTTACGAGTGACTCCATCAGGTGATACCCAGGTGGCTTTGTAGATATCTTTACGCGGGAACCTGGTACTCGCAACGACCATGTTTTTCGATGCTGCCAGTTCTAAGACTCGAAGTCCATTGTCATTAGTGTTCTCATGCAAACTATGGGTGCCTGCGTAATGCCTGAATACCGGCTCCCGACCTATTTTTGCATTCAAATCCCCAAGGATGATTTTTACGTCATACGTTGGACAGGCATTGAGGGCCCTCTCGACTTGTTCGTAGTAAGTCTCTTTTTCTTCGTCTGAGGACTCCTCCGTAGGTCCGTGAACGTTAATGAGGCTGATGTTCTTAAATTTGCCTCGCACGCGAAGGGTGCATAGCCTTTCGCTTATAGCGTTAAAGCCGATGATGGCAGACTTCATTTTTTCGCCGACTAGGAAGCCTACCCCGAGCACATGGTGTTTTGTATGACAGCTGTAGTATAAGTCATAATCTTTCTTCTGTAGAACACCATTCCCTGTCCATCTTATTTCTTGGAGTGCTGTTATGTCAGCTTTATATTTTGACAGGGCATCGGCTAGCTGCTGAGCAGCTCGAGCTCTATAGAGCGATCGTACGTTCCATAAGAAAATTCGTAAATCGTTATTCCGTTTTCTTTGCGTGGGTTGTCGTCGTGAGATCAGTCCGTTTCCGAGGCTTGTTGTCGGTCTCGTAATTCTTCTAGTTTTACGGAACAGGGAATTAACCTGTTGCCAACCTGTGGAACCAGCCTGATCATATTAGCCAAACCTTTAAAGGCTTGTTTCTAGCGGCCGCCGCGAAGAGGCTATGATCACACTTCCATCAGTCCGAATAGTTACGGCACGTGCATGTTTTCGTATGCTACATGTTATTCCCCCTATTCGGCTGATGGCTGACCGCCGCACCTGGACTTTAACACCATGTTAATCATCTCGCGTGCGTTACAGCCATATTATTCAATCAATTAATCCGGTTTGAAATTAATACCTTGGTTAAAGGTGAGTTAAGTCTCAAAAGTTCAACCCAAGCGCATAATATTCACTCGATAAACCCGTTAATATACCCTATTTATTAAACCTTGTCGCGTTTAATCCGATTCAATTTTAACTGCCCTTCAAAGAGCTGTTAAAGTAGTTCAACCCAGGTGTAAACTAATGGTGAATTCCTTTCAACAAAGAAATCGAATTTTTTCTAAACGGAATCGAATTTTTTCTAAACAGAATCGAATTTTTTCTGTCAATTGAAAGGAATTTGTATTTCGTAAAAGAATTGATTTTATTTTTGTGTGATTGTGTTTGTGTTCTTGACAGCTGCAATTGACGCAAAACGTCAAGAAATTATTCACAAAACTATTAAGGTTGTTTGTTTTTGTTGTGAGAAAAATGGTTTACCAAATTAATAACTATAATAATTCTATTTTAATAACAAGAGATTTTAGCCAGCTTATACTGGGGCAATTTGTTGGTGCATTTTATTTGTTTGAACTTCTACTTGCACATATATTTTTAAAGAAAATTGTTATTGAAAAGTTTTCACTTGCACTGAAAGTTTTAATCACATTTTTCACTAGCGAAAGGTATTTTTTTGTCAAATTTTTGTTTGATAATGAACAACGCACTATAAATTATTTGTGTAGCTACATATATTGACTGAATATATTTTTGAATATTTTGTTAAATTATGTAGAATTCGTTGCAACCAAAAAATAAACAACTCGTCTTCCAAAAATTCCGCGACTTTCAATTTGACGTATTATAAATGTCAAGTCTTCATAGTGTGTGTGCAAATCAGTGTGAAATCTTGCTAAAAACGCAAGATTTGTTTTGACGGAAAAGAATCGATTTTGTTTAGAAAAAAATCTGAACAGAATCGATTTTTTTGTTGAAAGGAATTCGGCATTAATTTTCAGTACATTCACTCATTTTAGCCAAGCAAAGTGACATTTGAAGTTTTTACGCAACTTAGATACTTTGTATCTTTCGGATAAAATGAAATAAAAACACTGTGTTGTTCGGTTGGTAGATCGAGACTAAAAATTTCTCTCTTTATTAATATTGAAAATGAATGGTCATTTCGTATCATCAGCAAAATATAGTTTGTGTGGGAGCAAACTCCAGACAAGCTATATTTTGATGAATCGCGAAATGCGATAGTTCGGAATTTATCTTAGAATTGGAGTTATATATATGGGTTCGGTTATGTGACCGGATGGTAACATAACTCCTCCCCGCTTTAATACAGAATTCTCCTGAATCTTATTTTCAATCTTTAAATTAACTCTGTTTCTATTTTTTCTCAACAATTTGTATGCTATTAGTAAAATTATAATGATTAATATAATAGAAAATGAACCCAAACTATAGTTCATTCTTTTGTGATATTTCATTTCATTGATTTCTTTAATATTATTTTCTTGTTTATAAATAATGTCTTCAAAACTCAATTTATTTGGTGTTTTTACAATTACTTCGTTATTTGGAAAAACAAACTTTTTAAGTGTACAATTATTGAATGTAATTAAGAAGTTACCATTTAGTATAACTTGTCTCTCGTCGCAGTTACTTGAAAGATTCTTATTTACAAAGTTTTTTACAATTAACATATTATCTTCAATTTCAATTATTTCCTCATCTTTTCTTAATATCTTTTTACAGTTTTTATTATATATACAGTTTTCACTTAGTTTAAGTTCTTTTACAGATTTATTAATTTCAAAAAAGTAAGTTTTATTCTTTATTTCAACTACATATTCTGAATTCATTTCAAGTTCATTTTGTTCGTAATCGGGAATTGGAATCAATAATTTCTTGGCAACTGTTATAGTTTCTTTAGGTATTTTTATTGCAAAGACAATAAATTCATTTTCATATTTAGCAACACCTAGTCTTACATTTTGAAGTTTCTTAAATTCTATATTATACGATGAAATTTCCTCACTAGATAATATATTTGGATGAAATACACCAGTTCTTGCTGATGCTATATTTTCTTGAATATTTTCTACCTGTTCTTTAATTATATTCAGTTTAAAAATTTGTTCAGGAATAAACCTTCTGAAAGTGCTCGTTTGTCTAAAGAATCTATTTCATTCATAGTCTTTAAAATCTTTTGCCTATCGCTTTGAATTATTTCTTTTAATTGCATAAACGTTTTGTTAAAATTGTCATTTACTTTAATTTGCTGTTTAAAGCTTTCAATTATATTATGATTATTAGTATCAGTAACAATAAAATGGTTTTCTATATCAATCCTGTCATCGTTGTCCATTGTTCCGTATAGCCAATGCAAAGCTTTTCCCATAAAATTAAATACACCTCGTTTTTGTTTATGTGGAATAATTGTCATTATTTTGCTTTTAATATTGTCAATTTCTTTATTGATTAAAACAATTTTATCTTCAAATGTAATAGATTCAAATGATAATCTAAGCTCTTCTAATATTTTTAAAATCTCTTTTGGATTGATTATAACGGGTGATTTTTTAGCTGGTTTGGTTTTGGCAACACTGGTTTTGACAGCTGACGTGTGTTTAGTACCTTGTGTCACTGTCAAACAGCTTCAGTTTGGTTTGCAATTTAACCATGGATCGTCTTACAAATGAACAACGCTTGCAAATTATTGAATTTTACTATCAAAATTCGTGCTCGGTTCGAAATGTTCATCGCGCGCTGCTTGTGTTCAGCGATGAGGCTCATTTTTGGTTGAATGGGTACGTAAATAAGCAAAATTGCCGCATTTGGAGTGAAGATCAGCCAGAAGCATTGCAACAGCTACCAATGCATCCCGAAAAAGCCACTGTTTGGTGCGGTTTATGGGCCGGCGGCATTATTGGGCCTATTTCTTCAAAGATGATGCGAATCGCAGCGTTACTGTCAATGGTGAACGCTACCGAGCGATGATAACAAACTTTTTTTTGCCCGAAATGGAAGTTCTTGACTTGCATGATATGTGGTTTCAACAAGACGGTGCCACATGCCACACAGCACGCGAAACAATGGCGCAATTGCAAGGCGAGTTTGGTGAACAGTTAATTTCACGTTTCGGGCCGGTCAATTGGCCGCCTAGATCGTGCGATTTGACACCATTAGATTATTTTTTGTGGGGTATGTCAAGGCTAATGTCTATAGGGACAAGCCCGCTTCGATTGACGCACTGGAAGCCAACATCCTTGCATTCATTCGTGAGATACCGGCCGATATGTGTGAAAGAGTATGCCAAAATTGGACTCAGCGGATGGGCTACCTGAGACGCAGCCGCGGTCAACATTTGCATGAAATTATCTTTAAACATTAAATTGCAAGGTTCAAACTATCGATTCAAATAAATATTTCATTCATTTTTTCGAATTTTTTGTGTTTTTTTTTTTAAAAAAGTTCTAAAACTATTAAAAAATCACCCATTATGTAAGAGAATGTCATGTTTACTTACTATCTCTTCCATGTCTATTTTTATGATTGCGAATCCTAAATTTGACTCGATTTTTTCTATTGTCGTCATCTGGTTGGTTATAGGGGTAATTGCTATTATAAGTACTGCACATATAATCCAATTAGCCTGCAAATTTAAAGGTCTTTTAATATTGTTTTCATGAATTCCTTTTAATTTATATTTTCTGAATTTAGGCTTTTCTTTATGCCTTAAATTAACATAGTTTTTTATAAATCCTTCGTCTCTAATCTCTTCGTATTCTTCTCTATTCTTGTTTAATTTATCTATCACCGTTTTTTTCTTCGTAATTATTTTATTATAAATTTCAGTCTTATCTATTCTACCTTCTTGAACGTCTTGGGGTTTGGATTTAATGATTAAATGAAAACTTTTGTTATTTAACTCTATGGCTTTCAAAATATTAATCTTTATTGAATTATTATTTTCTAAATTTAAAGCTCTTATTTTTTCTGTTAATGTATTATTAAGTCTCTCTGCATCTGCGTTACCAGTGTGGTTGTTAGGTTTAACAAGATGTAGGTCTATATTTTCGTCTTTACAAAATTGTTTAATGTTAATGCTTTTGAACTCATTGTCACAAACTAATTTTCTAAAATGTCCTTTTATTGACATAAAATGTCTAATTTTTTCTATTATTGTTTGATTATTCCTATCCTCCAGATAGAAACTGACTGCATGTTTGGAAAACTTGTCAATAAATATCAAAAATGAGTGTTTGCTATTAACATAAATATCCATGTGGATAATATCTATCATATTTAGCGGCAGTGCAAATGTCGCAATTATTTAAAACCTTATTTACCAGTATTCTCAAGTCAGGGAAATATATATATTTCTTTAAACCTTCATAATTTTCTACTATTCCTCCATGTCCCGTTTCATTTTTGTGATACAATGATATCTGTTTTAAAGTCTCCTCTTCATTTTGCATATCCTTAGCAAAGAAAGTACATTTTACAAACTTTGTGTTTATACTATTTGAAAATAGTTCTATAATTTTTTGTTGTAAAATATTAAATTTCGAATCTGGTAACTCTGAGAATATAGCTGTTTTACCCTTTTTTACATATTTTTTTAAAATAACCTCCAAATTATTCTCTAAATCGTTGGAATCTATATATACCCTATTGTTTTTAAAGACTTGTTCATACTCCTTATTTTATATATCAACTAAAATAATTTGATTTTAAAATCGATTAACGATTGTATCAAGAATTGGAATATGATCTTCATCTCCTCCTCTTCATCTTCTTCCCTTTCTCGGACATTCAAATTTTCAATATCCTCTTCATTTAAATTCTGGGTTCTCAAATTGTCAGAATCCCTTTCATTCTCTTCTTGGAAACTCAAATTGTCAGTTTCCCTTTCGTTTTCTTCCTGGAAACTCTAATTGTCAGTTTCCCCTGCATTTATTTCTCCTAAAGTACTCCAATTATCAATATTTATTTTATTCATTTTATTTCGTTCAAATATATTTATTTCATTAGTATCGTTGTTAATTCTACTTAGAAAGTCCGCTATTATATTGTCACTTCCTTTAATATAGTCAAGCTTAATATCATATTCTCCCAATTGAACTAACCATCTCTGTAGCCTAGGATTTATATCCTTCCCTGTAAACTTACAGCCAAATTAATAAACGTGGAATAGCGAAGGGTTAGACCTTATACCTTGGATTAAGTGCAAAGTGTTATTAATAAAACAAAATTTCTATTAAGTGACGTTTACTAAGCTAAACCACCGAAGTAGGTGGTTTAGCGAAGGAATAAGAACTAGATGTGTCAAATTTATTCTTAAATTTAAAAAATATAAGTGAAGATTGTAAATTTGGTTTTCAATAAAAATAATGATTTCACCTAGATTTATTGAGTTCTTAAACTCTATTTGCAATTATATTGGACAATCAGCCACCAACGACAAGAAAAAGAAAAATTTACAAAACCAGATATGATCCAATGCAAGTGCTTAGTGCGGAGAATTTTGGGAAGAAATATAGGTTTTCCAAGAAAAATATGAGAAAATTCATAGCAGTTGATGAAGATAACCTTAATGGGGCTACAAGA
The DNA here is from genome assembly GCA_932273885.2 of Leucozona laternaria. Classification (NCBI taxonomy): domain Eukaryota; kingdom Metazoa; phylum Arthropoda; class Insecta; order Diptera; family Syrphidae; genus Leucozona; species Leucozona laternaria. The sequence continues at coordinate 87,679,787 of OW026366.1, read as the reverse complement.
GGTGGTCATAACACACAACAGACACAACACAAACAATAGAAAAATGATAATAATTTGGACAGAAATAAAGGGTGATTTTTTAGCTGGTTTGGTTTTGGCAACACTGGTTTTGACAGCTGACGTGTGTTTAGTACCTTGTGTCACTGTCAAACAGCTTCAGTTTGGTTTGCAATTTAACCATGGATCGTCTTACAAATGAACAACGCTTGCAAATTATTGAATTTTACTATCAAAATTCGTGCTCGGTTCGAAATGTTCATCGCGCGCTGCTTCCATTTTATGATCGGCATTCTCGACCTTCTGAGCAGTCTATTCGGAAGATTGTGACCAAATTTCGCACCAAATTTACTTTGTTGGACATTAAACCACCAACACGTTTACGTACTGTGCGTAGTGAAGAAAATATTGCGGCCGTATCAGCTAGTGTGACAGAAGACCGCGAAATGTCGATTCGGCGCCGTTCCCAGCAGTTAGGCCTTTGTTACAGCACTACGTGGAAAATTTTGCGGAAGGATTTGGGCGTAAAGCCTTTTAAGATACAGCTGGTGCAAGAACTAAAGCCAGCCGACCTACCACAACGCCGAATTTTTGGTGAATGGGCTCTTGGAAAGCTGGCCGAGGATCCGCTTTTTTATCGACAAATTGTGTTCAGCGATGTGGCTCATTTTTGGTTGAATGGGTACGTAAATAAGCAAAATTGCCGCATTTGGAGTGAAGATCAGCCAGAAGCATTGCAACAGCTACCAATGCATCCCGAAAAAGCCACTGTTTGGTGCGGTTTATGGGCCGGCGGCATTATTGGGCCATATTTCTTCAAAGATGATGCGAATCGCAGCGTTACTGTCAATGGTGAACGCTACCGAGCGATGATAACAAACTTTTTTTTGCCCGAAATGGAAGTTCTTGACTTGCATGATATGTGGTTTCAACAAGACGGTGCCACATGCCACACAGCACGCGAAACAATGGCGCAATTGCGAGGCGAGTTTACTTACTTACTTAGGTCCTCAGACCTGTTAAGTCCGTGGGGGACCCCTAGTGGGGCATAGGGCCTCGACTACGCCTACGCGCCATCGTGTGCGGTTTCCAGAGATGTGTTTCAGCTCCCTCCAACTCTTGCCTAGTTGCGCTGATTCCTCCTCGACTGTTCTACGCCATGTGCTTCTCGGCCGCCCAGCTCTTCGTCCTTCTTGTGTGAGCGGATTCCACTGCATTGCTTGCGTTGCAATGCAGTCGTTGCCTTTTCGAAGCGTATGTCCAATCCACTGCCACTTTCGACGTCGTATAATAGAGTCGATAGGTTCCTGGCCCGTTCTCCTAAGGAGCTCTTCGTTGGAAATACGATTGGGCCAGAAAATCCTAAGTATGTTTCGTAGACATCTATTAACGAACGTTTGCAGCTTCTTAGTGACAGCTGCTGTAACCTTCCAGGTGCTGCATCCATAAAGCAGTACGGGTTCTACATTGGAGCGGAACAGTCGTAGCTTGGTCCTCAAACTGAGAGAGTTATTCCTCCATATATTTTTTAACATACCGAAAGCAGCCTTTGCTTTCCCGATACGGCTGCTGATGTCTTGTTCGGTACCGCCTTCGGTAGAGATGATACTTCCAAGATATTGGAAGTTCTGAACTTTCTCTACCGGCTGCTGGGAGATATTTATAAGAGAGGATGTCTGGGTTCCGAGGCTCATCATTTTTTTTTTGCCGATGTTGATGTTTAGCCCCACGATTTCTGCTTCTCTCTCCACCCTTGTTGCCATTTGATGGAGATCCATGATCCTATGAGAGAGCAAACATACGTCGTCCGCATAATCAAGATGCTTTAGGTAGGATGTCAGAGTCCATCGAATTCCTCCGTTTCCTGTCAAGGCTGCGCGTAGGACATCGCTTATCACCAACAAAAACAATATTGGCGACAGTATGCAGCCCTGTCTGACTCCGCTTTGAACTTCAAACTCTTCTGACAACCTACCTTCGTGCAGAACGTGACATTTGGAACCTTCATAAGTTCCTTTAATAATAGCAATTAATTTATCTGGGATACCCCTCCTGCGTAAAGCACACCAGATAAATTCTCTGTTAACGCTGTCGAAAGCCTTCTCAAAATCGATGAACAGCAGGTGAAGTGGTGACCGATATTCAGCGCACTGCTCAATTATGATCCTCAAGGTGTTGATATGATCAATACATGAGGATCCAGCACGGAATCCTGCTTGTTCGGCATCGAGTGTCGCTTCAAGATGTTCTTTTATGCGTTCCAGGACAATCTTTGCTACTATTTTGGCAACAGTAGGCAAAACGCAAATCCCCCTCCAGTTTTCGCACTTTGTTAGGTCTCCTTTTTTTGGGAGCTTGACGATCATTCCCTTTTTCCACTCGTCGGGGAAACCTTCGGCGACCCAGGCCGCCTGTATGAGTGGTTGCAGGAGTTCGCTCGATTTCGTTGGCGCCGCTTGTAAAAGCTCTGCGGGAATGCCATCGAGTCCTACCGCTTTGTTGGTCTTAAGTGCTTTAATTGCGGTACATATCTCATCTCTACTGGGGGGTACGGTACGAATTCGGGAATTTGTTGCTTCGGGCAGCTCATTAGGTATCTGTTGCGCATTACTATCGGTTACTCGGTTTAAAACCGAAGCAAAGTGGTCCTTCCACCTTCTGAGTTGCTCCTCATCCGAGCTGAGCAGGGAACCGTCTATGTCTTTTATGAGGTGTTGTTTCGATCTTCGCGAACCAATCAGTTCCTTGGTTATGCTATAGACGGTTCTGCTGTCGCACCTGTTTGCAGCATCTTCGGCTTGTTGCGCCAAAGCGTTGATGTGATTACGCTTGTCACGTCGCACACTGCGGTGAACCTCTCTCTTTTTCGTGCGGTACGAAGATTCTAGCTCGTTTCTTTGTTCTCCATGTGCAGCTGTTAAGCGAGCCTTCATTTCTTTTCGTTCGTTGATCCTTACCCAAGTTTCTTCAGAAAGCCAGGTGTTGTTGCTTCCTTGCGCCCGACCGACTACTCTTTCAGCACTTGTAATGAAAGCATTTTTCACAGCACTCCAGTGGTTTTCGATGGTGTCGGGTTCTGTGCTGCTGATTGTTCTCATTTCGTGAGAAAGGTTGTCCCTAAATTGTTGGCGTGTTGAGGGATCCTTTAGTCTATCAACATTAAACTTGGGCATTCGGATGGTTCCATTGGATCTCCGAACTGCAGCTGTACGTAGTCTTACGGTAGCGACAAATAGATGGTGGTCACGAGCAAGCCCCATGTCGGCACCTCTTCTGTTTCGTACATCTAGGAGACTGCTTCTAAATCGTCGGCTAATCGCGAAGTGGTCAATTTGGTTGGAAGTTGCTTGTCTGTCCGTCGACACCCAGCTAATTTTGTGACACGTCTTGTGCTCAAACATTGTGCCACCAATTACGAGGTCGTTAGCGTTGCAGAAATCAATGAACCGCTCACCATTGTCGTTGCAAATGCCAACACCTTGGTTCCCCATCACATGTCTGAGTCCATCGTTGCTGCTGCCAACCTTTGCATTCAAGTCTCCCATTACCATTTTGATATCTCCGCGCGGTGTGTTGTTGTAGGCGGCTCCTAGCCGACTGTAGAAGCATTCTTTCTCTTCATCGGATGCAAGCTCCGTTGGGGCGTAACACTGTATGATGGTGACAGGGCGTACTCTAGTCCGGAATCTGGCTCTTATGATTCTTTCACCGAGGGGCTCCCATGAAATTAGGCTACTGATAGCAGTTTTGGTTAGCAGCAACCCAACTCCTGCTTCCCGAGCACTTCCTTGAGGTTTTCCGGAGTAGAGCAGCACAGTGTTACGCGATGGTGATTTATACTTGCCCGATCCCAACCATCTTACTTCGCTTAGCCCTAAGATATCCATCTTGTACCGCACGAATTCTCTCTCTAGTTGGAGGAATCTGGCATTGTGAGGGCCTTCGCTACCTGCGTCGAGGAGCGTCCTCACATTCCAAAAACCAATCTTTGTCCGGGTACAATAGCCAAAAGTCGTCAACGTGTTATCAGTCCTTATCCGAGGCGTAGTTTCGGTTTCGGTAGCGGAATGGAATTCAGTTACGAAGGGTGCTAACCTCCGTAACCTATCCTGAAGGAAGTCAGGAACTTTCGCACTTACAATTTTAGCTAATTTATGCAATTGGGATACACAAATCATTGCCCGGGGACCACCTCGAGGAGGTAAAGCAAGCACTTCGACGTGTCTAAAAGTTGCATTGTTGGCCTAAACCAGGTCTTAGGCAGTCAACAACTACCCGATTAGGCACGCCGCAGGTCCCCAAGGCGAGTTTGGTGAACAGTTAATTTCACGTTTCGGGCCGGTCAATTGGCCGCCTAGATCGTGCGATTGGACACCATTAGATTATTTTTTGTGGGGGTATGTCAAGGCTAATGTCTATAGGGACAAGCCCGCTTCGATTGACGCACTGGAAGCCAACATCCATGCATTCATTCGTGAGATACCGGCCGATATGTGTGAAAGAGTATGCCAAAATTGGACTCAGCGGATGGGCTACCTGAGACGCAGCCGCGGTCAACATTTGCATGAAATTATCTTTAAACATTAAATTGCAAGGTTCAAACTATCGATTCAAATATATATTTCATTCATTTTTTCGAATTTTTTGTGTTTTTTTTTTTTAAAAAGTTCTAAACCTCTTAAAAAATCACCCATTATAATATATTAATAAGAGAATAGTGATGTGTGTTTGGTTAAACGTGAGCCTTTTTTTTTTTACTATTATCATAATTTGCTATCAAAACCAAACAGGCATCTTACTTATTGTAGTAGATTTTCTTAGAGAATTTTTCGTAAACGTCACTTTACTATTCCACGAACATTTTGTTTTTATTAATGTAAAATATTAACCCGCAGCTTAACGCTTATTCTATGGTTTAGTAAAATCGTGGAATAAAGGTGGAATAAGAGTTTTTTATTAATAGGGCTGTTAGAGTACAACCCTTTTATAGGTTGATGATCCGTTTTAAGATCAAACTCCTTTCCAAATAGATATGGTCTAAAATACTTAGTACCCCAGACAACTGCCAACAGTTCTTTATCTATTGTGGAGTACCTATGCTCATGTTCATTTAATGTCCTAGATGCATAACAAACAGGATGCCCCTCTTGGGTTAGTACGGCCCCTATCGCAAAGTTACTTGCGTCAGTTATTAACGTAAATCGCTTACTGAAATCAGGGTATCTTTAAATTGGATGATCAGTAATAATTTCTTTCAATTTTTCAAAAGTAGATATGTAGTTTGGATCGTTAAGATTAATATTCATGCCTTTTTTCAAATATTTTGTAATAGGTTGAGCTACCTTTGCATAATTTTGTATAAATTTGCGGTAGTAACCCGTTATGCCCAAGAACGACTTTATTTTTTTCTTTGTATTTGGTAGTTTTAAATTTAAAATTGTTTGTATTTTGTTAGGGTTTGGCTTGACTCCTTCAGGTGTTAATATGTGTCCTAAATATTCGGTTTGCTTTGAAAGAAAATTGCATTTATCTATCTGAATCTTAAGACCAGCATTATGCAAAAGTTTAAAAATCTTTTCAACGTTTTCGATATGTTCTTGGAGGGAAATGCTAAAAATAAGGATATCGTCGAGGTAAACGACGCAAATTTTATTAATATATTTTCTGAGTACATAACTCATAAGACGTTGAAACGTCGCCGGGGCGTTTTTAAGGCCAAACGGCATCCTTACATACTCATAGTGTCCAAATAGGGTGGAAAAGGCAGTTTTCTTCCTGTCTTCTGATTTCATCAGAATTTGGTGAAAACCTTTCGCCAAGTCTATTGTCGTGAAGTAATTAGCTTTCCCTAATTTATCTAATATAGAGTCTATATTAGGTATAGGAAATTTATCGCTAATAGTTACTTCGTTTAACTTCCTGTAGTCTATGACTATTCTCTATTTTTTCTTGCCTGAATTGTCTGATTTCTTTGGTACAATCCAAAGAGGACTATTGTATGGGGAGAAACTTTCGGTAATTATTCCCTGTGATAACATATCTTTTATCTGTGATTCTATTTCCTGTTCATGTACAGCAGGGTATCTGTACATCTTTAAATATATGGGTGGTTCTGTTGATGTATTGATCTCATGTTGAACTTCGTGAGCAAATGTCAACTGATCTCCTTCCTTATAAAAGAGATCCTCATATCTATTTAAAAGATTAACTATTGAATATTTCTCTTCTGAGTTTAAGTGTTCTAAATTAAATCGTTCAATAGTACTTGTTTCTAAATAACATATTTCGTTAACTGTATAAGGATAATTATTCTGAATTGGTATCTCATTTTCATAAATAAATATATAGTTATATTCTAAATCAATCTTAACTTTTAAAGGAATTAAGAAATTTTGCCCAATAATGGCATCATAATTACGATTAAGATTTAGTACTTTCCATGATAAACTTCCCCTTAAATTAAACTCTATAGGCATTGATGTAACTAATTTATTCGTTACTTTCTGTATTCCGTTCAGTGTACTAAAGTACAGGGGTTCATTTAGTTTTTCTTCAGAGAAACTTTTTAAGATATTTGGTTTAATTATACTGGTATCTGAACCAGTATCTATAAGGCATTGTATTTTAACATTATCTATTGTTAATGTAACTATTGGTAGTTTACTTTCCGAGGCTCTTCTATAAAATTTACATCATCATACTGAAAGTTACCTATTTCCATTCGTTCTAGACTTTTTGTGTTGGAAGATTTATTTGCTCCTGAATATTGCCCTGAATTTTTGTACCTGTTTGAATTAACAAATCCTGAATTATTATTTTGTCTTGTGTTGCCTGAGTTATTTTGATGATTTCCCGAATTATTATAATTCTGTCTAAAATTGCCTGAGTTATATTGATAGTTTCCCGAATTATTTTGCTAAATTTATTTGAATAATTATTATAATTATTGTTCCAATTTTTCCCATTATTTCTTTGTCCAGAAAAATTATTTTTATTATTATCAAATCTTCTGTATTCATTGTTATATTTACTCACAATATTTTTTTCATTATTTATTTTACTACTATTTTTATTCTTTCTATGATTAATATCAATATTTCCCTTGTCGTCTAACATTTTTAATCGGCAATATTTATTATAAATTTGTATCAAGGTTGCACCATCTTCAATATGTGCTCTAATATTACCACCAATTTTTTCAATTAAGATATTAACTAAATCCCTGTCAACGTTAACACTTTTATAAATATCAGGTTTTTTTATGTCAAATTCATATATTTCGTTGATATCGTTACTTATTTCTCTAAATACTTCAAATAATTCTGTTAAATTGTTTACCTTTACATTTCGACTGTAATTGAATAAGTCTGAATAATTCTGTCTAGGTCTGTAACTCAGCATAAGTTCCTCCTTCACCCTTAACCATGTAGGTGAGTCTCCAAGTTTGCGAATGCATTTAGCTGCTTCTTCAGTAATCTTCTCGTTAATAATGATTTGCTCCGTGTATTTTATCAAATCATGATAATTCCCGCAGAGTTGAAAATGTTATTCCACTATTTTGATAAAGGATGTAAGTGTTTCCCTCTCTCCTTTAAATGCTTTAATATGCCTGAATTGGCTTATTATTTGATCAGGTGTCATAGTGAATTGTTTTCTGCTTGCTATCAGTTCTCCTTCAACATTCTAATAGTTTCTTGGTCTGTTTCAGACATTTTGAATTAACTTTTTGTTCTTTACACTACAATATAAATCACTTCTTTATTTTATTTTGGTTTCTATTCTTGAGAAAACAAACTTCTGAGTTCGCTATTTAATTTTTTATTTCTTTAGAAAAAAAAATATTCGAGCTGCGGTTGCTATGTATGTATATATTTTTTCTTTAGAAAAAATAAACTTCCGACTGCGCCACTTAGATACTTTGTATCTTTCGGATAAAATGAAATAATAACACTGTGTTAGGTTGGTAGATCGAGACTAAAAATGTCTCTCTTTATTAATATTGAAAATGAATGGTCATTTCGTATCATCAGCAAAATATAGTTTGTGTTGGAGCAAACTCCAGACAAGCTATATTTTGATGAATCGCGAAATGCGATAGTTCGGAATTTATCTTAGAATTGGAGTTATATATATGGGTTCGGTTATGTGACCGGATGGTAAAATAATTCGCACGGTAACATACATACACAGTTTTGCTTTCAATTACACAAACAAACAAACACAATTGTGTTCAAACGGAAAAAGCTACGGTAACTTGATTTTTTGATGTGTAAACATCTATGCTGGCGGTAGAGTGAAAAAAAACGTGAACGTTCGTGTGCAACGTTACGTCGTGCAACGTTACGATCTGCATACTAGGATGGGTGCGTTCAGTGAAAAAAATCTTAAGATCCCCTTCAAGCAAAAACAAGTCCGTTTTGGATCCGCGCACGTTGATGTTTACACATATTAACCGTGAGTCCCGGCACTCACACAATTGTTTTTTAAATTTCGAACGATGAAATTTGAAATACAACAGCTAGAGACAAAATATATGCTGGAAAATGTCAAATTATTGACATTCCGTATGTTTGTAGTCAAGTTTAAACAATTTTACATCTGGCTGTTATGCATTTTTAACCAACCGTGTTTAATGCGCGTTTTGAGTGAATATTATGCACAAAAGTTAAATTTAAAAAGTTAAAAAAATGTGTAAAAAATGTGGATTAATTAAATAAATTAAACCTTATTTACACCTTCAGTGAATAATATGGCTGTTGCTGTCTTCGAAGTAGTTTGGCACCTCGGCATAGTTCAGGTTACAATACTCGTCGTGGAAGCGTGATTGAAGGGCTCTGTTTGTGTGTTCCGTCCGTTTTTCTATAAGTTTTGTGCAAGTTTCTATATGTAATGCTTTCCATTCAGACTTTGTTGGCCAGTTAAAATCAATGTTGACCTCATTAAAGAGTTCTGACCACTCATTTGCCCAGTAAATCCGCTTCCTCACGATTACATTTGAAAGTTTTCTCGGTAATCTATTTTCGGGAAGCGTACTAACTCTTTGGATGTATTTGAAATGGAGCTCGAGTGTGGAAATGAAAGGAAGTCCTGTTTCCAGATTAAGTAGATAATTTTATGTGTTTCTAGGTAAGGAAAAACATCTCTTGATAAAAAACCTTTGCAATTTTTCGACTTAAGTATGTTCGGAATAGCCCCAAACTTGCGCACAGTAGTTCATCACTGATTTTGAAGCAGCTTCGTATATTTTGTATTTAGCTGAGCGTTGTATGTTTTTGTTTTTGATGAAGTTTGACCAGGTAGCATTTATTGAATTTTTAGACATTGCAAGTCTCAGAGTAAGATGTTCTGTCCACGACATATTGTAAGTCAGAGTTACTCCTAGGTACTTGCATTTATTAGACATTTTGATTTCATCGTTGTTAAAAGTCCATTTTTCTTCGGCTGCCCGACGTCCACCATTTCGAAAAATCACTATTTCTGATTTGCTTAAGTTCACAAGCAGATTCCATTTTGGGCAATAATTTGCGAAGCTATTTATCATTGCTTGCAGGGAAGCGGGATTGTCAGAGAGTAGAACAATATCGTCGGCATAAAGTTAGACTTTTACTGATATGCCTTCAATAGTTACTCCACCCGGTACATCAGAGTCGAGGTCATTCAAAAACATTGAAATACTTGTCTTATCAGAATTACACATTACAAAAAATCATGATTTAAATGCATTTGAATTAGAAGGTTACTACTTACTTAATTGTGAAAGCGAATCAAGCCACACAGGAGGTGTATTGTTCTTTGTCAAAAAGATATTTAAAGGTTCCATTGTTAAGAAAGTTGTTATTAGTATGAAACTATGGTGTCTTATAATTAAAGTCATCATCATCATCGTCGGCACGACAACCGGGGTCCGGTCCTGGCCTCCTTCAACAAGTCTCTCCACCCATCCCGGTCTCGAGCCGCCGCCATCCAGTTGCGCACCCCAAGGCTCCGGGCGTCCTGGTCTACGCCATCTCTCCAGCGCAAGCATGGTCTACCACGCTGTCGTCTACCATAGAATGTACCACAAAGAACTTTCCGAGCAGGTTCCTCTTCGCTCATGCGAGCTAGGTGCCCTGCCCACCGGAGTCTACCGAGCTTAATTTTTGTCACGATATCTGCTTCAAGGTAGATTGCGTACAGTTCATGATTGTACCGTCTCCGGAATCGTCCTTCCTCACATATGGGGCCAACAATTCTCGTTAAGACTTTTCTCTCGAACGCGGCTAAGAGGTCGGAGTGCCTTTTGCTAAGCACCCAAGTCTCGGATCCATATGTGAGTACTGGCAGGACCATGGTCCTGTACAGCAGCAGTTTTGAAGTTGTGGTGAGATTTCTGGATTTGAAGAGCTTTGACAAACAATAGTAGGCTCTGTTGGATTTGAGAACCGACCGCGTATTTCTTCTTCTATATTGTTATCGGCTGCTACTATTGACCCAAGGTATTTAAAGGATTGCACCACTTCAAATTCGTGCTCCGGTACCTTGATTGTTTGACCAATTGTTCCTCTCGCATTCGACGCCACCATGTACTTTGTTTTACCTTCACTAATGTGCAGCCCCAGATTTTGTGCCGCCTGCTCGATCTGGATGAAGGAATCATGTACAGCTTGCTCGGTTCTTCCGATGATGTCGATGTCGTCTGCGTAAGCCAGTATCTGGCTGGACCTGTTGACGATGGTCCCTCTTGTTGCCGTGCCAGAGTCACGGATTGCTTTCTCCAACGCCAGGTTGAAGAGGAGGCAGGCCAAACCATCGCCTTGTCGGAGTCCATTAAAGATGTTGATTGGTTTGGATAGCAATCCGGCTATTTTTACTTGGCTTGTTACGTTGGTCATGGTAAACCTACATAGTCGTGTCAATTTATTTGGGATGCCGAATTCTCTCATGGCTTTGTAAAGTTCTACCCTGGCTATGCTATCGTAGGCGGCCTTAAAGTCTATAAACAGATGGTATGTTGGGATGTTAAATTCTAGACATTTTTCCATCGCCTGTCTAAGGGTGAAGATCTGATCAGTTGTTGATTTGCCTGGAATGAAACCACACTGATATTGTCCGATGATGGTTTTAGCGTATGGGGTTATCCGGTCTTGTAGGATAGAGGAGAGTATCTTATAGGCGGTACTCAACAACGTGATACCTCTATAATTGCTGCACGTTGTGACATCTCCCTTCTTATGTATGGGGCAAATTATACCTTTTCGCCAGTCTTCTGGAATTTCTTCATGCTCCCACACGTGCACTATAATCTCATGAATTGCTTGACGTAAAGCTGGCCCAGCGTGTTGAAATAGTTCGGCTGGTATACCATCGGCTCGCGGGGCTTTGTTTTTCTTTAGCCGGCCTATAGCCTTCTCAACCTCTTCTATGCTTGGTGGCGGCAACATAGGGTACTCTTCTTGAAGTAGTGGAGCCTCCACTTCTGCAGTGAGCTGACCAGTAAGCAATTCATTGAAGTACACTTCCCATCGCTCCAGTATGCTTTGAGGATCGGTGATCAGATTTCCCTCTCCGTCCTTGCAGTATGTGCAGCGTGGTGTGTACTGCGTCATGTTTCGGACGGATTGGTAGAACTTCCGCGCCTGGTGCGGGCCTCGCTCTCGGCTTTTCTCTATTTCACAGATAATGTTCTTCTCCCAGACTGATTTTTTCTGTCTGTGAAGCCGTTTTTCAATTCTTCTGAGCTCTTTATATTCGTCTTCGCGTGCCCGCGTTCTATGAGATTGTTGCATTGCTCGGTACGCAACATTCTTACGTTCAGTCGCTAGCTTGCATTCATCATCAAACCAGTCGTTCCGATTTCTACGACTGCTGCCTAAGATGGAGTTGGCAGTACTAATGACAGTATTCTTAAGGCGTGTCCACTTCTCATCTACGCCCAGCATACTGGCTCCAGGACTTACTCTACCCAGTTCTAGGGCGAGTCCTAACGCATTACCAACGGTGTTACTGGTGTTTTCATTGCGCAGAGCAGCCGTGTTGATTCGAACCTGATCGGCGGATGCAATACGTCTTCGCGAGGCAATCCGCCCTCGGAAAACTATACCAACAAGATAGTGATCCGAGTCGATATTGGCACCTCGGTACGTTTGTACCGTCATCAAGTTTGAGTAGTGGCGACGGTCTATCAACACGTGGTCAATTTGGTTACGATTGACTCCATCAGGTGATACCCAGGTGGCTTTGTAGATATCTTTACGCGGGAACCTGGTACTCGCAACGACCATGTTTTTCGATGCTGCCAATTCTAAGACTCGAAGTCCATTGTCATTAGTGTTCTCTTGCAAACTATGGGTGCCTGCGTAATGCCTGAATACCGGCTCCCGACCTATTTTTGCATTCAAATCCCCAAGGATGATTTTTACGTCATACGTTGGACAGGCATTGAGGGCCCTCTCGACTTGTTCGTAGTAAGTCTCTTTTTCTTCGTCTGAGGACTCCTCCGTAGGTCCGTGAACGTTAATGAGGCTGATGTTCTTAAATTTGCCTCGCACGCGAAGGGTGCATAGCCTTTCGCTTATAGCGTTAAAGCCGATGATGGCAGACTTCATTTTTTCGCCGACTAGGAAGCCTACCCCGAGCACATGGTGTTTTGTATGACAGCTGTAGTATAAGTCATAATCTTTCTTCTGTAGAACACCATTCCCTGTCCATCTTATTTCTTGAAGTGCTGTTATGTCAGCTTTATATTTTGACAGGGCATCAGCTAGCTGCTGAGCAGCTCGAGCCCTATAGAGCGATCGTACGTTCCATAAGAAAATTCGTAAATCGTTATTCCGTTTTCTTTGCGTGGGTTGTCGTCGTGAGATCAGTCCGTTTCCGAGGCTTGTTGTTGGTCTCGAAATTCTTTCAGTTTTACGGAACAGGGAATTAACCTGTTGCCAACCTGTAGAACCAGCCCGATCATATTAGCCAAACCTTTTTAAAGGCTTGTTTCTAGCGGCCGCCGCGAAGAGGCTATGATCACACTTCCACCAGTCCCGAATAGTTACTGCACGTGCATGTTTTCGTATGCTACATGTTATTCCCCCTATTCGGCTGATGGCTGACCGCCTTATAATTAAAGTGCAATATAATAATAATCATGTGATAGAGCTCTGTGCAATGTATAGATCGCATATGCTACCAAAAAGTGAAGTCCGTATGGAATTAGAAGGAATGATAGATTACCTTCAAGACCTTGGTAATTATTTTATTTTAATTGGTGATCTGAATATTGATTGGTTTGAAATTAATGGCACATATCGACGACGGATCGATGAAATAATTAATGATAACAACCTTTCCATGTTAGTATCTGAGGCAACTAGGATAACACCAACCTCGAGAACGCTGATTGACTACGTGATATCAAATAGTTTTCAATTAGCCACTTCTAAAGTCGATCGTAACATGAAAATTAGCGATCATGAGAAAATTGAAACAATAATTAACCAAGTGAATCAACCAATAATCAATAAAAACATTATTAAATTTTGTAATTATAATGAAAATTTGTTTAGGATCAAATTAAGATATAATCCACTTTTCCAAAGTTTTGATTCTGGTCAGCCTAATAGTCGCAGTGCACTTAGTGAAAAATTTGCAACCGAACTAAAGCATGAGGTAGATTCTTTAGTATTCACCAAAGAAATACCTTTTACAAACGCAGAATGGTTTAATTTCGAACTTCAACAGAACAAATCTTTAAAAATAAACTTATATAAAAAGCTGTAAAAACTAATAACCTCACCGACTGGGAAAATTATAGTAAATATAAAAAACATCTACAAGAGCAAAATAAGGTACACAAAATGCATTTTTATTATTTATTAAAAGATATGTGGATGCAGTTAAAAAATATGTGCTTAACAAGAGAAAGGATGTAATACTTGAAGTGCAATTTGATAACGGTGATAAAATTAACAATAGTGCAATACTATGTGAAAAATTTAATAACTATTTAGTACAAAGTATTTTAGAATTAAACCAATCTGTGATAAATTAAGAATATACAAACCTAGTCAATGAGTGGAATATAGATTTTAAGTTTCGTGCAATAAACTGCGATGATTTACTGTGTGCAATAAACAATATTAATAAGAAATGTGATTTTAATTTTTAAATGTCAAAATGTTAAAAGAAACTATAGATATAATTGGCCCTGTTTTATTACGTGTAATTAATGTATCTCTAACTACTGGTATATTTCCCGACTCTTGGAAAAAAGTGTATAATGCTATTTGCTGTATCCCATCAACAATTTATGAAAAAAATACTAGAAAAAGTAGTTCATATACAAATATTAGAACATATTGAAAGTCAAAACATTATTACAACTTATCAATCTGGATTCAGAGCAAATCATTCGTGTGAAACATGCGTTAATTTTGTAATAAGTGACTGGAAGCATGAAATCGAACAAAATAAAGTTATAGTGGCGGTCTTTATTGATTTAAAAAGAGCTTTGGAAACGGTGAATCATAATATGTATAACATCTTCGGAGCTAAACTGGTTTAAGTCTTTTTTAACAAATCGTTCTCAATGTACGAAGGTTAATGAAAATGTGTCGCAATCAATCTCTATAGACATCGGTCTTCCACGAGGAGCAATACTCAGCGTACCTCTCTTTCAAATATATATTAACGATATAGTGAAAGTTATAAAAAATTCTAAAATCAAACTTTTTGCTGATGACGGTTTAATATATATATCGGGACCTGATCTAGAAACCTGTAGCCGGCTTATAAATGAAGATCTATGTCCCCTTGCCAAATGGCTTAAGATGAACATGTTAATTCTGACGAAAAATCAAAAGTAATGGTTCTTAATAATCGGTTACCTCAAAATGAAGCCGTTATTTCAGTGGATAATGTGCAATTAGAAATAAAGGGTCCGCGATCTAACGTTTTTCAACTAGTGCTTATTTCGTGAATGGTAACACTTAGCTCATGTCTGATTTGACAGGTAATTAGTTTTATCCTTCCGCTGAACGAATATGGTTGTGTATACGCTTCGCTAAGTGGGCCTGCGATTGACTTAGAGAAGATGCCGATTTTGCCAAAAAAATCATCTTTTCAGATGAAGCTCATTTTGATCTTGGTGGGTGGTAAACAAGCAAAATTGTCGCATTTGGGGCACAGAAAACCCGCACGCATACATTGAAAAGCCGATACACCCAAAACGAGTCACTGTTTGGTGCGAATTTTGGTCCAGAGGCATAATTGGTCCATTTTTCGAAAATGAGCAAGGAGTGGCCGTTACAGTCAATGGCGATCGTAATCGGGCCATGTTGAACGAATTTTTGTTCACAAAAATTGAAGAGGAGGATATTGGCAACATTTCGTTTCAACAGGACTGCGCTACGTGCCACACAGCCGAAGCTACACTCGATGTTTTGCGCCACCCTTTATTTATTTAAAGGGGGACTCTTTATTTAGTTAAATAAGTGAAATATCTCGTTGTTATAATAGACAATAAATTAACTTTTAAAGATCATAGAGACAACATATGCAAAAAAGTTTCACAAAAAATAGGTGTACTTCGGAAAATTAGACAAAATATAACCATGAATTGTGCAGTTAAAGTTTATAATTTCATCCTGAAACCACATTTCGAATATTGTGGCAGTATACTATTCTTAGGTTATCAATATCAAAAAAATAGATTACAAGTGCTTCAAAACGAATCAATGAGAATTATTCTCAAATGTGACAGATACACACCAATATCAATCATGGCTGAGTCGTTGATATTTGTGTACAAAATCAAAAACGGAATATGTAAAAGTTACCTGTACGAAAATGTATCTACTAATGTACTTTCTGGACATAGCTTAAGAAATAATCAAGATCTAAGAATTCAACGAGTGCGAACAACAAGAGGACAGCGAACGATACAGTTTATGGGATTTCAAAATATTACAAATGCAGAATCTATTTTTGTATTCAAAAGAAAAATTTTGGATTATATAAGACTAAACATTCATTAAATTGAGCAAAATGTAGAAACTTCAAATATAAATTTATATATTATTGTAAAATTATCCTTAATGGCACTGGTTGCGAAATAAAATTAAACAAACAAACAAGATAAAAAGCAAAGCACTGAGAACGCAACCCTGTTTTACACCTTGATCGATAGGAAAGAAGTCGCTGGTGCTTGTTCCATTCCATACTGTTGCAATGTTGTTGTTATAGAGAGCCATTAGGATTGAGAGCATTTTTGTGGACATTCCCAAAAGTGTCAGTTTGTGGAATAATGCTTCTCTGTTTACACTGTCGAAAGCAGCTTTTAGATCTATGAAAAATGCATAGAGTTTCTTTTTTTGATTGAGTTGTAGTTTTATAAGGCAGGAGAGGTTGAAAATTTGGTCCACAGTTGAGTAGTTTTGCCTGTATGCAGGTTGGAATTCTTTCAAAATCTGATTTTCTTCGACCCATCGATTAAGTCGATTCAAAAGAACAGTTGTGAACAGCTTGTATATAGTGTCCATAAAAGACAGACCACGGTAGTTGGCTACATCGTTAGGGTTCCCTTTCTTGAAAAGAGGGAACATTATTGAGATTTTGAAAGCATCGGGAATAGTTCCTGTACTACAGATGTCGCAAAATAGTCGGTGGATTTTTTTAATTAAATCAGGCGAAGTATTTTTATAGAATTCGGAAGGAATACCATCGACGCCGGGGGCTTTGTTATCTTTTGCTGATGCGATAGCTGATTGAACTAAATCCATTTTAATGTCTTCATCAAGCAAAGGTATATAGATATCTGTAATTGCGTTGCTTCAGTATGCATAAGGCTTTGTATTTTTTGTTCGACTCTCGGTAGTATCTTCTGTAAACGTCGATATTGTGTTTTCTGTACATTTTAAGGTTTTTCAATACTTCACCTCTAGCGTAAAAACAAGCTGTATCAAACCATGTTTTTTTTTTGTATGAAATTTAGGCTAGACTGATTTTTTTCCCCATTAGCAATGTAACAACATTCTTTAATTGCAAGACAGAGATTTTCACCTACGTATGTACTAGCAATTTTGTGTGGTATGTTTTGTTCTAGACTACATACGTATGTGGTTTTTCTTTCATCGCGCCACTTAAGTCTTGGTAAAAGTTTCATAGTATCATTGATCGCTGTAACTTCCTGTGTAGAAAGACTTACTATGAGGGGCATATGATCGGAGAAAGTTTCACAGCCGATTCTAAAGTCTTTTATGACATCAATGGAATTATATGATGGACAACAGTAGTCGATGACCGAAGACCCTCTGCTGCTCACAAATGTAAATTCGCCAGTCCTGTCACCATATCCCCTTCCGTTCAAAATGAACGCTCGAATCTCTTCTAAGAACTCTGTAAACGCATTTGAGTTTCGATCACAACAATTATCCTTTGAAGCTCTGACTATGGAAACTAGATTTTCATTCCCAAGCTGGACATCTACACTTCCTTTCGTACCAGTTCTTACATTTAAATCGCCTACTAATATGAAATTACTCTGATCTGTTTCATCAAAAAAAGCAATAAGATTTTCAAAGTCACTTCTCCAATTTTTGCAATTGATGTATACAGGAACAAGGTTAAGAAAGGCTCCTCCAAAATGTCCTCTAAGAAAAACAGTATCACAGTGCTTGATAAAGCTGAGTTGATAAATCCGTTCTACGCATTTTTTATACCCGTATAAACAGCCGCCACTTGCTCTTCCTCGTGTTTGTTGTTGTGTTCTTGTTGCAGGAATCCATTCCAGTTTGTATCCCGGGAAGAATTTTTCGTATCTTATACTATTCTCATTTGTTGCAAAGGTTTCATATAAAAAGAATATTTCAAAATTATTTATATATTTAAAAAAATTACAAAACAAGGTTTTATTTCCAAAACCAACAATATTGAAAGATAAAACCTGACAGGCACCTAATTGTTAAGCGTGGTTGGAAAGCTGCTTGAGCTTAGAATATTTTTGTTAGGCTCATTTAAAATAATAGTATAGTTACATTCTGTTTTGCTTAATAAACCAACAATATATTCCCGAGACGAGAAATTCCATCAGCAAAACATAATTATAGTCGAAGAAATTTTAAAGAAAAATTCATTTCCCGAAAAATTAATAAAATCCTTAGTAAAACAACAACAACAAAAACAACAACAACAACAACAAAAACAACAACAACCAGAACAACAAAACTTTAAATACAAATCCTTCACATACATACAACAAATAGCAGATAGGTTCAAATATGCAAAACTTTTTGACACAGAAAAATACAAATTAGCGATGAAATCTACTAACACGACGTCACAAATATACACTAAACTTAAAACAAAAACGGACATTATGGACCATTCTGACCTTGTTTACAAAATAAATTGTAAAGGAAATCCTAATGAAGAATGCAACCAAACTTATATAGGAACTACGAAACAAAAATTAAAAAAGAGACTTATAGGACATAAATCAGACATAAAAAATAACGCACCACAGAAGACAGCACTGGCAGCACATTGTCTCTCATACGGCCACACTCCTAACTATGAAGAGATCCAAGTACTTCAGAGAGAGGAGAACCAAAACAAGAGGTTTTTAATCGAAACTCTTCACATCATCAACACATGCAACACGATGAATAGAAAAACAGACATGGACAACGTCTGTCCGCAATATAAACATTTGTTGGAGAAGAGGTGGCGATACCAAGATCTATGAAACATGTTTACAAGCTTTTGACTATATTTTTTGTTACTTGTGAGTCTTGCTTTAAAGTGTTAAGTTCAACTTTTGTTTTTTCTTAGAACCATTGGGTTTTTTTCTGAAAATGTATTAATGTAATAATTAATGTAAGTTATTTATCGCCTTATGTTTTTTGCCAACATTTTATTTTATGTACTAATCAATGCAAATATAGATACTACTTTTTTTCACCTGAAGATGTCCATAGTCATGGACGAAACGTTGTGAACGGGAAAAAACTTGTTTCATTTATGACCTGAAGCCTATATACCAACCAACAAATACATATTCAACAAAAGGTCACATATTATATATAATATATTCCCTATCTACTACGCTGAAAGCTGTGATGATTCCTTCAGGCAAAGATAATATAATACCAAGATGTCGCATCCAGTACAAGCAAAGTGAACCCAAAATAAAACCGTCCGTATCTGATATTGGATACGACAACATGTTGCGAAATGTTGCATTGGTCAATTAAAAGAGCGAGAGCGAAAAATCTCTCTGGAAACCACAGATTAGCCATATGAAGATGAGAATGTTTCGTACGTTTCACCCTCCAAAACCCATTTGTTTACATTGTTGTATTTGTAATTTTTTCCCGCGTCGATGAATAGATGTGAATTGCAACAACAATTTAACCAGGTCTGTGAAGATCCCTACTGTCTATGTGTGAGATTTTTATACACACATTCTCATTTTTTATCTGATAACTGCCAGTTCAAGCTTGTAGGCAAATTAAAATGGCTGTCGGGGATTCTCATCTTCATGTGGCTAATCTGTGCTGGAAACAATTTAAAATTTGAAATCTCTTCAAAATGCATATATCTCAAGGACAAAAAAATGTTTTCGTTGTTTTTTTCTTTCGCTTTTTTTTTAGTTTTTTGCTTATTATTTTTTGTGATGATGATGATGGTGGGTATCTGTATACCTAGATAGACATGCAGTAACATTTTTGTTCTTTCATCGCAAATCGCGATCCTCGTAAAAGGTAGCAGGGATTTTCCATTGGTTTTATTTATTTTTGTGAGGTTGTTTTGTAGGTATTCCTTGAGAAATTAAAAAAAAACATTTTCATTAATTATTTAAGGTACAGGTGAATTCATAACTTGTGAGGAAAGCTGATTTATAGTTAGGTAGGTATAGATAGGTTGGTGTGAAATGTGTATGCACCGATTTAATGAATACGTCCGTCGTAACAAGATAAATTTTTGCAATGGTTTTATATGTAGGTAGGTACCTAGGTACTTCTGGTTTTTTTTTTAATTTTTCATTCGTCTCGATCGTTGGCAAGAATTTTTGTTTTTATTTCTTATGAGAATTTTTGTAGGGCAGAGAGATACATGTATGAAGGAAAGTTTCAAGGAAAAGTTTTTTTTTAAGGATTTCTCTGTTTTCATGTTTGAGGGTGAAGAATATATTTTTTTTATGGACGACTGTTTTGAAACAGGTAGACTTAATTGCATTCTTGCGTCCGTCTCGATCTTTTAATAATGGCAAGAATTTTCGTTTTTGCTCGTTTCGAGGAATTTTGGTTGGGATAAAAAATGTAGGTAGATATGAAGGAAATAGGTATCTCTTGTTACTTTTTGGGGTGGAGAATATTAGCCGCGTTTTGTTATAAAGGGTTTTCCAATAAGAGGTGTTATTTTGAATAGCCCGGTAGCTGCCACTTTTGAAGCTGTCATTTTTTGGCATTTGACAAGTAGAAACTACGCCATTAATAAAAATGGAACGATACACGCTTCAACAACGCATTGAAATTATTAAAATTCACTATAAATATGGTGAAAATTTGGCAGAGACGGTTCGTAAAACTAAAACATTTTTGGGTCATCGTGAAGCACCTTGTCGGACCGCAATACAGAAATTGGTGGACAAATTCGAGCTGATGGGACAAGTTAGTGATGTGAAGAATAAAACCCGTGCACGTCGCTCAAGAACAACTGAGAATATTGCTGTTGTAGCCCAAAGTGTTGAAGAACACCCAGGTTTGTCCATTCCTCGTCGTTCTTTGGAATTAGGCATTCCACAAACGTCATTACACCGTATTTTGCATAAAGACTTGGGTCTTAAGGCTTATAAAGTTCAGTTAACACAAGAACTCAAGCCGGCTGATCATCAACAACTTTGCTGATTGGGTCCTTGAAATGCATGAAAATGATCCCAAATTTCATCGAAAAATCATCTTGACTGATGAGGCCCATTTCCACCTCGGAGGCTACGTCAACAAGCAAAACTGTCGCATCTGGGGCTCGGAAAACCCAAGAGTGACGCGTGACTGTTTGGTGCGGTTTATGGTCCGGCGGGGTCATTGGACCTTACTTTTTGGAAAATGAGGCTGGAGCAACAGTTACAGTCAATGGATTGCGCTATCGAGAGATGATTAATGATTTTTTATGGCCGGAATTGGATGGTATTGATCTGGACAACGTTTACTTTCAACAAGACGGCGCTACGTGCCACACAAGCAATGAAACCATCGATCTTTTATGGGAAAAGTTTCCGGACCGTGTTATCTCTCGAAGAGGTGATCACAATTGGCCACCGAGATCTTGTGATTTAACACCTTGCGACTTCTTCCTTTGGGGCCACGTGAAAGATAAGGTCTACGCCAACAGCCCAGCGTCGATTTAAGACCTCAAAGACGGAATTCGTGAGGCTATCGAGGACATAGGGCAGCCACTTTGCGATTTGGTTATGGACAATTTCATGAAAAGGATATGGTCCTGTAAGCGTGGTCGTGGCGGCCATTTGGCTGATGTTGTGTTCCATTATTAACGGCATACCTTCCTCTTTATAATGAAATAAACATCCGATCATTTATCTCAAAAAATGCCATTTTTCTTTGAATATCAAAATAACACCTCTTATTGGAAAACCCTATAGCTTAAGATCCATACCGATCATCCCATAAAAATAAAACGAAACGGATCTTGATGACAGCTGTGTTTAATACCTATCTCTATTTTGCTTACGTTGGTCCATTTTCATGTATTTGTTGTTTTTTTTTCTTTATACTGCATTTCATACTACCTACCTTACCACGAGATTAGTAACCCGCATTAGTAACAACTAATTTTCGGATCTTCAAAATAGATCCAGATAGAAAGCAGGCTCCCAAGTTGTTGTTGTATTACGTGTTAGGTACATAGGTTAGGAGGGGTGAAAATGCGGCGAGCCGCATCATCGCACTCGTATCTCAATGGATCCATTGTGGTCCCCAGGAAATAGTTGTGGTGAAGTAAGAGGATGGGTGGGAAAAGGAGTAAGAAGAGTTTAGGTGTGGGTATTACGTGTTAAAAAATTATCCTGATCCAAGTCCGTAGATAATAAAACGTGGCTATTACCCACAGTACACAAATCTAAGGTAATAATGGGTGATTTTTTAAGAGGTTTAGAACTTTTTTTTAAAAAAAAACACAAAAAATTCGAAAAAATGAATGAAATATTTATTTGAATCGATAGTTTGAACCTTGCAATTTAATGTTTAAAGATAATTTCATGCAAATGTTGACCGCGGCTGCGTCTCAGGTAGCCCATCCGCTGAGTCCAATTTTGGCATACTCTTTCACACATATCGGCCGGTATCTCACGAATGAATGCATGGATGTTGGCTTCCAGTGCGTCAATCGAAGCGGGCTTGTCCCTATAGACATTAGCCTTGACATACTCCCACAAAAAATAATCTAATGGTGTCAAATCGCACGATCTAGGCGGCCAATTGACCGGCCCGAAACGTGAAATTAACTGTTCACCAAACTCGCCTCGCAATTGCGCCATTGTTTCGCGTGCTGTGTGGCATGTGGCACCGTCTTGTTGAAACCACATATCATGCAAGCCAAGAACTTCCATTTCGGGCAAAAAAAAGTTTGTTATCATCGCTCGGTAGCGTTCACCATTGACAGTAACGCTGCGATTCGCCCAATATGGCCCAATAATGCCGCCGGCCCATAAACCGCACCAAACAGTGGCTTTTTCGGGATGCATTGGTAGCTGTTGCAATGCTTCTGGCTGATCTTCACTCCAAATGCGGCAATTTTGCTTATTTACGTACCCATTCAACCAAAAATGAGCCTCATCGCTGAACACAAGCAGCGCGCGATGAACATTTCGAACCGAGCACGAATTTTGATAGTAAAATTCAATAATTTGCAAGCGTTGTTAATTTGTAAGACGATCCATGGTTAAATTGCAAACCAAACTGAAGCTGTTTGACAGTGACACAAGGTACCAAACACACGTCAGCTGTCAAAACCAGTGTTGCCAAAACCAAACCAGCTAAAAAATCACCCGTTATATTGCGCAGGTTGTCAGTCAAGAATTAAACATGGCGGCTCGAGTGTCTACGAAAACTGCACATGGCATTACTAGAAACAACAACAAATATAAGCATTTTGACAAGTAAAGAGACACTGGATCCGCCATTTTCACAGATGCGCAGAACTGAACAAAAATTTAAACGCTAATGATATTACCTTCAATATATGTACCTTGGCTATTACCTACCTATTTTGTTTGAATTTTTTTTAATTTATTCGCTAAATAAAAACAATGAACAATGCTTGGAAAAGCCAATTATATGACCTCATAAAAACGGTCGATACAAAAACAAGAGTTGATTTTGAAATAAAATCCAGAAACTCTAGGCAGAGAGTAATTTTTTCAAAGCTTAAGCACAACTTGTGAAGCAATAGTTATTTCAGTCAAACTTGTCAAACAGCTTTGATTACACTTATGTTCAAAGCCAGTGCAGAGATACTAACTCTCAATGTCATCCCAAACAGGAGCGATCTTCCAGTAATTTGTGGACTTTGTAACCTGAGAGAAAAAGAGGATGTGCTTCACTTCCTAGGTAGGTGTCCTGTCTTGATGGAAATTAGAAGGAATGTGTACGGAAAAAAATCATCTTACAAACAACGAAATGTTGAATATATTAAATGTCCAAAATTGGGTGAACCTTTATAAATATATAAGCTGGGCTGTGCGATATAGAAAATTCATTGTTGATGAAATGTTCTAGATTAAATACATATATTGTGAAGCTATTTATTTATCTCTGAACTAGATATGTATATAATTTTAAATTTTGTTTCAACAAAAAGTTGTAACTCAGGCAGACGGCGTAAGCCATGCTATAAAATGAATTATTGTACAAACTTTTATAAAGAAACAAAAAATTGAATAAAAGCCATTTATAATTGAAAATAAAAACAAATGCTTAGAAATATGTATAAATGACAAATGGTAATGTATCCCCTACACCGATTACTAAGCAGTTACATATCAAAAATCTATAGCTAGCTGTTTACCTTCCTAATCTTTATTTTTATATAAAGGTAATTATGTATATTTATTTCGTTAAGAAGGATAATTTTCCTCTTGCAAATTATTATCTTCAAAAGTATTTTTACCTACCTACACCTATATTTTTTAATTCTTTTAGTTTCCAAAAATAATGTTTTTATTGAAGAATATGTACCTATAGGTATTCCTCCCGGTTAAAAGAAACAGCTCGTTAAAATTTGAAGAGTATGCAATCGCTATTTAAATTTGTGTAATATGTACTGATTTTTTTTAAACTTCCGTTGATTAAAAATTATTCTTTTTTTAATATTCCATTTTATAAAAAAAAACTTCTCATTTCTTTAAATCGAAGTTTCTATAACTCGAATTTTTTTTTCTCTCATTTTGAGAGATTGACTTATATGGAAGTTACACTGTATTTGAATTTTATCTTTTTGAGCTATTTTGATTGATGATAGAAAATATTGATTCAAATATTAAATATTATGGAACTAAAATACAACCACAGATAGTCGAGTTACAAAGATATCGCATCCAGTAGAAGTAAAAATCACAATAATAAAGGGTTTTTCAACAGGGACGCTACAAAAGTAGAGCAACAGGGACAGCAAACGACGCCATATTTCTTGCCGCTCTTTTGACATTTCTCTTCAGTAAGGTTTGCCATTTCATGAAGGAAAGATATACGAGCCAACAACGAGTCGAAATTATTAAAATTTACTACCGAAATTCGGAGTCAGTGGCCTCAACGTTAAGAGCGCTACGTCCAATTTATGGTCGTCATAATCGTCCTAGCAGATCAACAATTGAGCGTCTAGTGGAAAAATTTGAATCCACAGGCACAGTACAAAATTTTCCCGTGCCAGTGAGACGAAGAAGTGCCCGTAGTGTGGAGAATATTGCTGCCGCTGAGGCTTTAGTTGCAGAAAGCCCAAATGTGTCTCTCACACGTCGTTCTCAAGCTTTGGGCATCTCTGTGACGTCGTTGTGGCGAATTTTGCGAAAAGATCTTGGCCTACATCCTTACAAGATTAAATTGATTGAACTGAAGCCGCTTGACCACCAGAAGCGTCGTATGTTCGTGAATTGGGCTGAGCAACAACTTGAAAATGATTCGGATTTTCATCGAAAAATCATCTTCAGCGATGAGGCTCATTTCTGACTGAATGGCTTCGTCAATAAACAAAATATGCGGTATTGGTCAGCCAGCAATCCACACGTACTGCATGAGTCATCATGGCATCCCGAAAAAATAACGGTTTGGTGTGGTTTATGGGCCGGCGGCGTCATTGGGCCGTACTTCTTCCGTGATGATCAAGACCGGCACGTTACTGTGAATGGGGATCGCTACCGTTCAATGATAACCGAATATTTTTGGCCCCAATTTTTTGATATGGACTTGGGGGAAATGTGGTTCCAACAGCACGGCCGGCGCCACAAGCCACACAGCGAATGTCACAATCAATTTATTGGAAACCAATTTTGGAGAACGTGGTATCTCACGAAATGGTCCAGTCGCTTGGCCGCCTCGGTCGTGCGATTTGACGCCGTTAGACTATTTCCTGTGGGGCTACGTCAAGTCTATGGTCTATGCCAACAGGCCAGTGATGATTGATGAACTTCGTACGAATATCGAACATGAAATTGCAGCAGTATCGGCCGATTTATGCTTGAAAACCGTCGAAAATTGGGTTCAGCGTCTGGACTTTTGCAAGCGTGCCCGTGGTAGCCATGCAAAAGAAATCGAGTTCCATACATAATGGCATCGAACGTGCTTTCACAGGAATAACAAATTTCATTGATATCCAAAACCGTTTTTGTTTTATTAAAAAAAAAACTTTTGTAGCGCTCTTATTGAAAAACGCGATATGTGCTTGCAAGCTCTTTTCCTTTCTGCTTTAAAAATAGAGTCGGTTGACCACACTACCTACTGATGACTGGTACGTTTCGTTTTGTATTTATGTCTATGTGTGTAAAGGTATCTTTTTTAACATCATACAATAGTATACTGTTCACAAAATTGATCAAAGTGGGACCTATATAGCTCTACGTCGCACGTTAAAAAAGTTATAATTTTTCTTTGCTCTGCATGCTTATTCTGCTGCCTTATTCTGGCTTCGCATTTTTTTTTTAAGAAACCTAAAATAAAAAACCAACCTCACTTGAACTTAAAATATAAAAATGTGTTTTTGAAAAATTTTTATATTGAAAACCTGCTAAATTGATATTTCGACCACGATTAGCAAATGGTTTCAATTTTTCAACAAGTAGAAATCATTACTGTACATTGTTCACAAGCTTCTCAATTTAATTTCAATTTATTAATCGATTGCAAGTCAATTCACATTTTTACCATTTCAAGGTGCCAACAAAATAAATAGCTAGCTGCATCAAATTGGCTATACGTCGAGAAATACATTTTTTTTCAAAAATAAAGTATTTATGGAAATTATTTTAAATTTTTAAAGCTTACTTCAATATTGTGGTGTTTGGGAGGAACATGATAACTCCATTTAAAGATTTGCGTCTTTACGTCCACTTTACATCGAGCTAGAGCCTATAAACGGATGCACCGATTTCTTTCAAATTTGAAACGTAATTTGACAAACGTTCATAACTATTCCAAATTTGAAGAACATCGGTAATTTCGTTTCGCTTCTAGCTCGATGCAAAGTCGACGCGAAGACGCAAATTTTAAAATGGAGTTACCATGTTTCCCCCAAACACCACATAATTATATTTGCAATAATTTTGAGCAGCTGAGAGCCTTCAAAATGCTAAACAGAAAGTTTTGCACTATATTTATAATTATGTTCTCATTTTTCAAACTACTATTTTCAAAATTTGTATTTTTTAATAATTTTGACTAATGAACATTACTTTACGCAACATTTTTCAAAATTACAAACTGCCTATTTGGTCGATAAAATTCAGGATTTGGTTGATCATGTTTAGCTCTCCAGAAATGGCTTATAACTTTGGTAATTCTTTTTTTTATCTTCAAGGATAAATTATTAATTAAAGATATTATAACAAAGATTATATTTTTATAGAAAATATATCGATTGGAATGAACGTTTAATTATTATAAGAGGTGCAAATCTTCAATGTTTAAAGGAATCATGATACCTAAATTGTAATGTAAATGCAAAGACATAGTTGATTTTTTTGAGTTTAAATGTACCTATTCAGTGTCTTAAAAATAAATATCTATACTAAAGAAAAACTCTTGTCCAACAACAAACAAACAAATGATGTGTAACATATCTTGGTATCGAGTAAAGTTATTGTATAGCTAAAATGCTATTTATTGGATATTTAATCTAAGATTCATTATACCATAATAATGATACCTTTTATTTCTTAATATTTACGTTTTTTATTGATTTTCTAGGCATATTTGCTTGAAAATAGCGATATTTTTTCGCTGTATCAATTATCATTTATACATAAATAAACGGATTGCCGATCCGTTATTCCAAAAAAAACGCGAACGCCAACCAAGGGGTTGGCCCAACGGTTCGACTTACTGAAATAAAAAGCGGGTATTTTATAATATTAATTATTAAGGTTTAATCCGACTATTCTCTATGCTCCTGACGATAAGACTAAAACTAATTACAATATATTTCCTAGACCTAAGCTTAACCATATAGGATAGGATAGGAAATGAATCGATGGAAAGCTGATTTTCAGATGCATCTTTCGCCAAAGGTAATGTATAGTAATTATGAGAAATAGGACTTTTATAGCTTCTGCAATTAGGGAGATTTTAAATCTTCCATCAAGGTTACTTAGACGTTCGATGTTTGTTAGACCAATGTTATGCACATAACCCAGGTCCATCTTGTTATCCTGTTTTGTAATGTTCGTCAGTACAGGCGGAAGGGCTTGTAGGGCCGTTATGCTGTGGCTTCTGAAGGTTTTGTTGTTCAACTGTACTGTTTCATTTTGGATCTGTAGGATAAAGGTGCCCTCAAGAGATCTCTGGAAATTATTAGATCTGACTTCACCCTTAAAATTAGTCAGGAATATCGTATCCGAATTGATGAGTTCTATAACCTTTCTTGTGTTCGTACGGTATGTACAGGTTGCAGAACCTCCTTTTAATAATCTTGCCACACAATCTTCTTCAGGAACTTTCTCTAATGCGGTTTCGCTACAAACTGTCGTGTTACTTATTGAAAGGCAACTATCTATAATGCCGTACGTCTCTTGATGGTTGACTAGCATTCTGTTGAAATTAAGAACAATTTGCTTGTTCCCTATGATCGATGCTCTTGTTTGTAGGAGGTTGAATTCATCTTTTCTAACCTTGGGCATAGATAGTATGTAGAGCAACATTGTCTCGTTAGTAAAAACAGCTGGTGTCCCATACTCTATTGCCTCGATCTCGTTGGCATAAGGCAGAGTCTCAATTTCATTGACAAGCCTACCAATTTCCTCCTTATCCAATAGATTGTAGTTAATAAGGCCTTTCTTCGCGATCTGGCAAGCGCGTACGATTTTATTTATTTCTCCTTTAACTACGAGTATCTCATTCAAAATGTCTTGTTCAATTCTGCCGGAAATCGTTTCCTTTATACCATTATTGACCCTGCTTATGAGCAGATTGTTTTTTCCCGTTATTTCTGCAGTGATGCCAAAGATCTTGTTGTTTATCTTGTACTGTTGATTATTGTTGAATGCAATTTTTCTTCGGTCCGAAGGATCTGATCCCAGTCTGCTGCTATCCACTTCCAGGCACTGCCAATCCAGTTTATTGATCTTGTTTTGCGAAGTGATCTACCTTTCAAAAGATCTATGCGCTCTCTAGTTTGATTGAGGTGATATTGGATTAGTTGCTTACGATCCTGTTCTTTAAGATTGCTGTCTATTATTTCATCGAGCTTCCCAAGCATTTCCTCAAAATGTCCAAGGTCAATCATATGCACCAGCTTGAAGTTACCATCGAGCTAGATTATATAAGTAACATTATAAAATAAAATGATTGTAAAATTAATTTGCACACTAAAAATAAAAAAATATTTCCTTAGAAGTAATTTTAATGCTAGAAAAGATTAGAATAATTATTGATAAGTATTTATTTTTAAAGTTCCTTTCGGAATTAATTTTAATGCTAGAAAAAAATAAGAGAATAATTATTAATAAGTTAGGGGTTTTATTTTACAGGATAAGGCATCCTTCCCCCTTTGTTTTTTTATGGATTTTGTATATTTTGTATGTATTCTCTAAGGAATACACATAGATTATTACAGTACATATTATACGTTACATTTATTATATCTATGTATGTGCTTTCATTTTTGTAAGTGCTTTTTTATTATTTTTTTTTTATATATTGAATGTGCTATTGTGCTTTTATGTATAAGTGCTTTTTTTTATGTGTATTCTTTTATTTTTATATATTTTTAACTTGTGTCTTATGAATCTTTCGGCCTGTGTCTGTTACAATAGTGACCTTATTATCTTTGGCCACAACTTCCTTCCGATACAGTGGCTTATGCTTGCCCTGAATCTTCTTGAAGGAAGTGTAAACTATGTCCCCTTTTTTAAATTTTTTGGGAATTGTTTTTTTTTTTTATTGTACCAAGCATTTCGGTTTTTTTGTTTTTGCCGAATTTTTTCCCTCAGCTCTTGGTCAACCTTTATCCTGAAGTTTGCCATATTTTGAAAGTTCACCCCGTTACTTCTGTTAAAAAACATATCAGATGGTTTTCTTTCAGTAACAGAGTGAATCGAGTTGTTATAGCGGTCAAGAGATATGTTTAAAAGTTCTCTTAGCTTTAGTTCTTTGTATTCAGCCTTCATGCATCGATAGATTTCAAGAATTGTTGAATGAAATCTCTCCACTTATCCGTTAACTTCGCTCCGGTTGATAGGGTTCTGATACAATTGAATATCTAGCATTTTAATAAAGTTAACCATTATTGGACCAAGAAAGCTTCTCTCATTGTCAGTGGCTAGCATCTTTGGAACAGTGAAGTAGTGAAGGATTTTTATCACTTTATCCCTTAGATGGAGAGAAGACTTATTCCTTATGTGGAACAGTTTGGCAAATTTGGAGAATTTGTCGATACATGAAATGAATTTCTCCCCTTGGATTTCCATAATGTCCATATGAAGTAACTATTTCACATGGATAGGATGGAACTGGGGTAGGCTGAAACATAGGAGTTGCCGGGTGTCTATCGTATTTATTGGCGAGACAGATTTCACAGGACTTCACATAGCGCGTTATCAAGCTATTCATTTTTGGGAAATAATATTTTTCAAGAAGTTGTTCCTTATTTTCTCGAGCATTTCTATGTGCCCGCTTGTGTTCCTTACTTATGAGTTCCCTGACTTGATTCTCGTCCTTAACATCCTCTACCAATCTTTGTGGCAGTCTAATTTTATAGTTCGAAAAGGTTTCCAGGTAGACTTTCTGTAGCAACTCCATACAAAGTTCCGGAATCCTAATGCCGTTGACAATGGTGGGCTGGAGTCTTGCCTTCAGAATATCCGTCAAGGCGTCTCTATCGAAGTATGGAGTTGCAGCAAAGTGTCTAGAGTAACCGGGATGCGGTTCCTCATAAGAATTGGCAGGTTTGGCTACATTTATGATTATTTGATTCCGAAAAGCGTTAAGAGGTACCTCAACATGCGGGTTCAGATCTGTCGCGTCTTGTTCTGCACTGTGCATTGTTTCATTGGCAGATTCAGTGGAAACAGCTTCGTCATTGGGAGGTTCCATAGAGGAGACTTGCTCTAAGGCTGTGTCAGTTTGGGATCTGTTATCGTCTATGAAGGAATTTCTTTCAGAGGCAGATTCCGTTGAGGAGTCATCATGTAACGCATTCACTTGACATTCCGTTTCAGCTTTCACTGAGACGGTTGAGTGCTCGATATCAGTTCGGAGTCTTGAGAGCGCATCTGCTACAACATTGGATTTACCGGGTTTGTAAATCAATTCGCAGTTGTACTCCTCTATCCTGGCCTTCCAAAGCTTCAGCTTCGCGTTGTAGTTGCGGTTGCCTAGGGCGTAAGTCAGTGGTTGATGGTCGGTGAATATTCGGATTTTCTTTGCTCCGTAAAGGTAAGATCTGAGGTTGTCTAAGGCCCAGACTATAGCCAACATTTCTTTCTCATTTGTGGCGTAGTTTTCTTCACTCCCATTTAGAGATCTTGAAATGAAGGCCACGGGTTTTTCCTTGTCCGTTTTTCCTTGTGACAGAACTGCCCCAATCGCTGTGTTTGAAGCATCAATCGTGAGAATGAGTGGCTTACTGAAGTCTGAGAACGCCAGGACCTCGGCAGAAGTAAGGAGTACTTTTAGATCATTGAACGCCTTCAAAG
The DNA here is from genome assembly GCA_932273885.2 of Leucozona laternaria. Lineage (NCBI taxonomy): Eukaryota > Metazoa > Arthropoda > Insecta > Diptera > Syrphidae > Leucozona > Leucozona laternaria. Next base: position 87,648,406 of record OW026366.1, on the reverse strand, counting down.
CACACTCATCCAATCTGACGGGGATTTTCCTAGACTGGTTGGCCTTAACTTGGGCATTTTCTCCCCTTGTTAAGTTAGCCAAAGGCTTGGCGACCTTGGCGTAGTCCCGAATGAATTTCCTATAATAGGATGTAAGTCCGAGGAATGATTTAAGTTCCTTCAGGTTTACAGGAGGCAGCATATTTTCAATTGCCTCGACTTTCTTCCTATCTGGTCTTACACCATCAGGTGTTATGACATAGCCAAGGAACTCTACGTTCGTATCCATAAAATGGGTTGTTTCAAGGTTAACCTTCAAATGCGCTTCCCCAAGCCTTTTCAGGACGATGTCAAGATTTTGTAGGTGCTTTTCTTCGTTCTCACTAAAGACGATTATATCGTCGATATAAACATAGCATGTTTTCCCAATAAATGGCTTGAGCGCATCGTCAATTGTGCGTTGAAAGATGGCTGGTGCATTTTTGAGGCCAAATGGCAATCTCAAAAACTCATATTTGCCATTCATTGTGGAAAATACTGTTTTTGGTACGTCTGAGGGTTTCATTGGGATTTGATGAAATCCCGAAGTCAAATCTAAAGTCGTAAAATATTTAGCGTCCCCTAGGCTAGCAAGCGTGGCGTTGATATCCGGTATCGGATATGCGTCCGATATTGTCACGCTGTTCAGTCTTTTGTTGTAGATGACCATCCTATATTGTTTTTCACCATTAGCCTTGGGTTTTTTGGGCACCAATCTGGGTTGGTGAATTATTAGGACTTTTCGATGGCCTTATTATCCCTTTCTCTAGGAGATTAGCTATTTCATCCTCAACCACTTCTCTTAGGCATGCTGGGTATGGATAGCTCTTTGTATATATAGGTTCGTCTGTATTCATTCTAATTTCTGCCTGAATAGAAGTGTCAATTACCTCGTTCACATTAATTGGTCCAAAGAGCGATCTGCGTTTCTCAACCAATGACTGTAATCTCTGTCTAACCTCGTAGGAAAGATCCTCGCTAAAGGCAACATTTATCTGCCGTGATATTTTTTCTTTCAAAGGAATTTTGATGTCGGATTTTATTGTTAGCAAATTTTTCTTCCTATCGATGACAGTTTCAAGCTCCTTCAGCGTGTCATCGCCAATGATCCCATCGAAAGAATCAAGTCCTGGTAGGACAAAGAATTTGATAACAGTATCGTTACCGGCTAAAGCAAAGAATCTTCCCTCGACATATTGAGATATTTTTATTTTTCCTGCGGCAGACTGTACGTCAAATGGTTTTTTAAGTAAAATGGTAGGCTGGTCGATTTTTGAGCTTACAAAATTCTTGTTGGCCCCCGTATCAACAAGAAATTTCAACAAGGCTCCATCCTTAGTTGCATACTCTATGTATGGTACGCTGGATGGCCCTTTGGCATAAAATGTACTTCCTCACAAACAGCCTCTTCTGCAGAAGTAGAGTATTCTTCTAAATCCACTTCATCTTCCACTTAAATATTATATAGGCGCTGTTGCTTGTTAGGGAAGTTGTCAGAAGTTGCCCTCCGTTTGAATGGGTTTTGGGATTTCGGGCGATTCACATAATTGACCTGTTTGCTTTGAACAGATCGGTCATAGTCCATTTTCTCTAAAGGCTTTGGTCCAGGCCTTGGTGGTGGGCCATTTTCGCGAGGAGAGCTCCAGGTGAACCGATTATTTCTTCCTGCAGGATTCTGTTGAGGCTTTCTCGGAGGTAAATAGGGTTTAAACTCTAGGTTCTTAAAATTTTGGTTTATTGGGGCCGTAATCGTGTTGGTGAAGGAAGAGGAATGAACTGAATTGTTACGGTAGTTGAGATTTTGTATCTCTAAGCAGGCAGAATATGCTTCCGGGAGGGTTCTGGGTCTTTGTATCACTAGCATTCGTGAAATGTCGCCGTTAAGGCCGCGCACGAATACATCCAGAGCCCTATTCCGGTATGTTTCTACAAGAGCTCTTATCGTCTCTTCACTGTACGATTCAGTTTTTATTTTGTTAACAATCAACGATAATTGGTGGTTAACGGCCGCATAAAATTCGTCGAACTTGCTGCTTTTCTGAGCAAGGTGGTTCAACTGGTGCTCGAGAGTCCGCAAATCTCGCTTATCCGCGTAATGCAGCGACAAGCAAGTTTTCATCTCGAGCCAGTCACCGTCGAATATATTATAGCTCACTAAAGCAGCGTCAGCAGGGCCCCTAATTTTACCCCGGATATGTTGGAGGATAGCACGGTAGAGGGGCTTCGACTTGACTATTTCATAGTCTTTAAGAATTCCTTCCACAGCATGTATCCACGATACATACTGCGTAGGATTCCCATTAAAGACCTGCAGCTCTTTCACGCAATCGGGCAGTTTACTAATTTCTCTCAGGTCAGCCTCTGTTTGTGGAGGACTGAGGTCAAAACCACGATTACTGCCCGAAGCGCCTTCCGGAGGGAAAGTTGAAGTTGCCTTCTCCTCAACAACTCCGAGCCTCCTTTCAAAACCCTTCAGTTGAGTTATTAAGTTGCTGACTGCTCCAGTCAATTCAACAATTTGTTGAGCAACTTGATCCATTTTTAATAAGAGGAAAACTTTCTTTTTTTTTTTTGAACAAACAAAAGGCTTACCTTATCCCATACACAATCTTTATGGCTTCTTTCTTCAAAAGTTTAAGATACCTTGTTCCAGACACAAGCTTTATAGATCCTTTCTTCAGAAGCTTTTGATACTTTTCTTTTTGCTTTTTAATTTAATTTTTTTTTTGCACTAAACTAATTTTAATTAATTTAATTTTATAATTTTGTAAAATTTTTTACTTTATTTTTGCACAATTCTCAAACAATTTTTTATATATTTTTTTTTGATTCTATAACTTTATAATATAGAAATTTTTGATCTTTTTTTTTTGCACAATTCTTTATATTTTATTTTGCAATTTATAATTTTACAAAGCTTTGTGAATTTTTTAATGAAACATTTTATTTTCAAAAGCTTTAAATTTTTGATTTTTTTTTTCTTTTGCTCAATTTTTTATATTTTATTTTGTCAAGCTTTGTGAACAATTTTTTTTTTTATATTATTTTCAAAAGCTTTAAATTTTTGATTTTTTTTTTGCACAATTTTTTATATTTTATTGTGAAATTTTATCAAGCTTTGTGAATTTTGTATGAACAAATTTTATTTTCCAAAGCTTTATACTCAAGGTATTATTTCTTTTCTTTTTTTTTCTTTCACTCACACTATGAGCATTTTTCTTTTTTTATGGTTTTATTTTGTAAAGTTCTTTTGTAGATTATGATCTGTAAAAAGAGGGAACGAAAAGAAATTTTAATTCCACGTCTCATCGCGTCGCATCGCGTATTGGGTTTCAAAAAAGGGAAACTGGCATGGAAGTGTCGTGTTATCCCGTTTGGACGTTTAAAGTGTCCTACTATTGGCACGATGAACTTCACACCACATCCTTTAGCCTTTTGGAATAATCACATGTTCCCATGGGTATGTGAAAGGTTATGCTTAAGCTTAGAATGGTAATTATGTTCCCATGGTTATAATTACGTCCACTTCAAGGAAGCGTACTAAACTTGGCATTGATCCCCAGGCGAAAAGGATGCAGTCTGCCGGTCCCTGGTCGGGCGCCAATAAACGGATTGCCGATCCGTTATTCCAAAAAAAACCAAGGGGTTACTGAAATAAAAAGCGGGTATTTTATAATATTAATTATTAAGGTTTAATCCGACTATTCTCTATGCTGACGATAAGACTAAAACTAATTACAATATATTTCCTAAACCTAAGCTTAACCATATGCCATATGCCACGATGATTCGCTGATTCAGCGACCTTGAACGTTCCCGTGCATTTACCCCAATGCGACGATATATGATATTCGCCAATCGTGGGAGACCATAACTTGCTCAAGCATGATTTGCTGAGTTGGCAAATCATAACAGAGCGCATGTAAATGCGACGTGTTAACTCATATTTCTAAGCATTTGTTTTTATTTACCGAATAATCAAATAAAAAACACAAACAAAATAGGTAGGTAATAACCACGTTTTATTATCTACGGACCTTGATCAGAATAATCTTTTAACACGTAATATAACACCAACTTGGGATCCTGCTCTCTATGTGGATCTATTTTGAAGATACGAAAATTAGTTGTTACTAATGCGGGTAGATGTTTTCTCGTGGTAAGATAGGTAGAATGAAATGCAGTGTAAATAAAAAAGACAACAAATACATGAAAATGGACCAACGTAAGCAAAATAGAGATAGGTATACAACACAGCTGTCATCAAGATCCGTATCGTTTTATTTTTATGGGATGGTATGGTATGGATCTTAAGCTATAATAAAACCCGGCTAATATTCTCCACCCCAAAAAGTAACAAGAGATACCTATTTCAGAAGTCATCTGAATTTCCAGAACTTTTTATGACAGCTGGCCAATCAAGAACTTCAAAAATTCAGAATTCTGAATATTCAGATGTGCGTTGAACGCGGCCAATTTCTTTGTGTTGTGCAGTTCAAAAATATTAAAGACTTCAACCTTTAATGTCGGCAACATAGATTATTTTTAACGTAAAAAGGGATGTGTTCCAAGATATTTGTTATTTAAAAATACCGAGCCGCGTCTTCACAAGTTCGAAACTTATTTTAATCGAGAAGAAACTGATTTTAAATTATCCCGTTGACATTTTCAATTAAATATACTGTATATGTCAAAATATAGTTAGTTCCATATCTTTCAAGTAATAAACTTTAACGTATGATTGCTGAAACCCCATAGCAACGACGAATTTGATGACTTGCTGATAATTATGACAGTCACAGACACGAAAAATCTGACACTAAAACAGTGCCACTAAAATATTGAGCACTTACATAAATGGTTTCACTTAAAAATCAAGCACTCGCAATCGCGGCCGCCGGTGGTGAAGTGTCCGTCTATCAAATTGCGGTTCAATGCTTTGTGCATTCTGAATTGGCTCAAAATATTATCGTAAAAGAAAAGTTTTATGTTTAAACTATTGCTTATAATTATAATAATTAAAAGATCAAAGTTCTACTCCGAATGTTAAATACATGTTAACACTTCAAAATTAAAGTTATTTTATTAAATTTGATCTTGTGAATCTGACTCTACTTAGGAAACATTTTCGTACAAAGCATTTTTCTCGGTAATGCTTGTTTTTTTTGCACACACCCCTAGAACTTCCATACAAAAATTTGTTTCTGCTCTAATTGGTAGATGGCTCTTTTGTTTTTAAATTTTGGTGAACACAGTCAAGAGTGAACACAACCGAAAATCAGCTGAGATAGAGAGAAAATGTTAGTTCCAGATTTGACGACACGAGCGTTCACGGCGACATTAAGGGCGATTTGATTTTTTAACGACCAAACACAAGTTTGTGATTCAATCGATTTCCAGCGTCACGTCTAGACTTGTTTTTTTGGAGCAAAAAGTTGAATGTTATTTTTATAAGTAATTAAGTAGGAATTTATCTTCTGGATTAAATAAAGTATTTTATAAACTACGGTTTTTGTACTGACTATTTATTATATTGTACCGATTTAATAATTACCCAACTACTTTGAATTTGAAACAAAAGGGAAATCCTCTAACTGATCCCAGCGCCATCTGTTTGAAAAGCTAGACACCTATATAAGGGATGTTTTCAAACGAGTGAACACAGTTTAATTTTGAATGTGATAGCGTAAAGTAAGAAGTAAAAGTGTATCCGGAAGTGAATTTTAGATTGCATACTATTGAGATTGAAGAATAATAAAAACGATTTGAAGTGAAATAAAGTGTGTTTATTTTGAAAAGTAAATACGTGGAAGTTATTATTAATTTAAATGAAATAAGTTTTATTATCGAACCTAGGTTGAACATTACAATATAAAGAAAAAGGTAGTGGCTAGTAGTTAGTCCCGCTTCAAAAAAATGGTTTCTATAGTGAACTGGCTCGACACAATAGACAAGCGTTCGCATTTAAAAAGCTACAACAACAAACAAAAATTTGAAAATCTCATTTTTAACGATTTTGTCCGCTAACTTCAGACTTGTTTCAGCGAAACGGAAGTGCATTTTTCAAACTTGAAATTGAAATAAAAAATATCTATAGGAGATATAAAATTAATTCTTGCGCAAAACATAAGCATTTAAAAAGCTACAATTTCTGGGGAAAAAAAAAAGTTCTAAAATTCAATTTTTTTTTTAATTTTGACCGTTACATATGGGTTACCGTGTTATTTTAGCGGAATCTTTTATAGCAAAAAAACTATGCGAGCTACAAAATCGGGGTTTGCGCGATATTTTTTGTTTAGGGTAGCTTCAAATTCGTGCAAGAAAAAATTTTGGATTTTGTGGTTTTTTAGATTTTGGAATTTCTTGCAAAAAAAAAAATTGAAAATCTCATTTTTAACGATTTTGTCCGGTAACTTCAGACTTGTTTCAGCGAAACGGAAGTGCATTTTTCAAACTTGAAATTGAAATAAAAAAATATCTATAGGAGATATAAAATTAATTCTTGCGCAAAACATAAGCATTTAAAAAGCTACAATTTCTGGGGAAAAAAAAAATTCTAAAATTCAAATTTTTTTTAAATTTTGACCGTTACATATGGGTTACCGTCTTATTTTAGCGGAATCTTTTATAGCAAAAAAACTATGCGAGCTACAAAATCGGGGTTTGCGCGATATTTTTTGTTTAGGGTAGCTTCAAATTCGTGCAAGAAAAAAATTTGGATTTTGTGGTTTTTTTTAGATTTTGGAAGGTCACTTTTGAGCTAACTTTAAGCTTGAATATCTAAAAAACCGTTAGAGCTACAAATTTTCAGTGAGCGCGAAACATACGCATTTAAAAAGCTACAATTTGTTGCAAAAAAAAAATTGAAAATCTCATGTTTTTAGAATTTATACACCAACTTCCGTTTTATTTGAACTGACCGGAAATGCACTTTTTAAACTTTAAATGCAAATAGAAAATGATCCATAAAAGGTACAAAATTGATTTTTGCGCAACAAATTAGCATTTAAAAAGCTACAATTTTGGGCATCAAGAGAATTTTTATTTTCGTATTTTCGTCCGCTAACTTCAGACTTATTTTAGCGGAAACTTGCATATTTAAAAAACTATGCAAGCTACAAAATCGGGATTTGCGCAACTCAAGAGCATTTAAAAAGCTACAAATTTGGATGCCAATCATTCTTCAAAATTCTTATTATTTTAGATTTCGTCCGCTAACTTCAGACTTATTTTAGCGGAAACTTCAATAACTAAGAAACTAAGCGAGCTACAAATTTTTGGTTTGCGCAACAAATTAGCATTTAATTAGCTACAAATTCAGATATAAAAATTTTTCCATTCCGCCACAAAGTGTCCGCCAAAGTAAGGGACGTTCATTTCTCCACCAGGTTGTTTTTTTGTTACCTTTACTACCCGATTTTAATGGACATCCTTTGACAAAAGCATTGCTGAGTATTTCTGTGAATTTCTCGGCAGATTTGTCTAAGTTCTCAGGATTATCAATTTCATTGGTATTAAGCAATGTGATTCCATTCTCTACTTCCGCATTAAAAATATCCCAGTTAGTTTTCCTAAAATTTCTAAAAGGTTTTTGAGAATTTATTGTATTAAGTATAAAGAATTCAATTAACCTATGATCGGAAAAAGATTCTTCCTTAAGTACTTTCCAGTGTTCTATTGAGACGGTATTCGAGTTGCTCACCAGGGTGATATCGAGTACTTCATCGCGGTTCTTAGTGCCAAATGTTGGTTCATTACCTCTATTCGCTACTAGTATGTTATTTTCTATGATAAATTCAAAAAGAGACTCACTTCGATCGTTGATGTCGGAACTCCCCCATTGAATATGATGTGAATAAGAATCGCATCCTATCACAAGGTCCCATTTCTCCACAGATGCGCGTTGAACAAGTTGGCTCGTGATATTTGCAGGTGGTCCCTCCGTTCCATCGTAAGGCATATAACATGATGCCAAGATAAGCGGTGGAAGCCCATCGCGCTCCAACTTTATCGCAGTTTGGTCTAGGTTACTGTATGTGGATAAAAGAAAAAGATAAATCTGTTTTCTAGCTACAATCCATGTTCTATGATTACTGTTAGTACCTGAATTAGAGGCTTTATACAGTGTAAGTCCCTTTGAGTGGAGCCCCCTAATATAAGCTTTGATATAAGTTTAAGCTCATTCTGGCTTGAGAATTTTATAAGGGCTATCTCATTATTATTTCTACTGATTACTGGAAGAGTAATGTTGGTTAAAAACGTTGAAATGTTAATGCATGGTATACAAGAAGAGTGGGAAATTGTATCTTGTTCATTGTACGAACGTAGTATCACATCTTTAGAATTGATATAGCAATTTCCCGTGATTTCAACCTTAGCTGTTCCCTGAATGGTGTATGTTGTCAAGTCGTCCTTGAAAACTTCATCTATTTCATAACTGTGTATTGTAGAGAATAACCATTTGTTATGGGCAGAAAGCTGTAACCATATGGTTGAAATATTTGGTTCTTTTACTTCGCATCAGGATGGTAAAATTTCTGATTTTCGTAATAATTCTACTTCGCAGGTGAATAGCTTTGAATTTAGATTGAACAAAGGGTGTAGCATTGGGCATAAGAATGTATTCTTCTGGTTTTTACAATTGGCGAAGTCGTTTGCATTAATAGGACAGTAGTATTCTTTAATATAGTCTATTATTAGATATTCTGTTGCAGGTTGTATGAATATAAAATGGTTTTAAAAATTGTAGTTAGAGGAATAATTTTATAAACGTGGAAATTTTGGGTATATAGGAGTGGAATGCTAAATTCAAAAATAACTTTTTGTTTATGTATAGTCGCACTGATTGTACTAATTTGGCAAAGAGTTAGAATGTTATTCGTCACAAATGATGAAATTTTTGTACCACTAGGAAGGTCTTGTTTGATTTTTAGAAGCACTGTTCTGAGTTGATTTGGAGTAACTATGACTGGATGTGGTTTGCCACGATTAGCGTTACTTACCATGTCAAAAATTTCATCTACAGTGTTTTGGTAACGCATAATTATCAAAGTAATTAAAGTGGTTAGGGATTCAATTTCAGAAAATAATTGTTCTTGATTTGCATTGTCAATTTTGTTTATTGCAAGAATTTGGGACTCTATGGCCATTTCCGATTTATTGAAAACATTAGATGTAGTTTCCAGAAGTATAGTTTGGTTCTTCACCAGTGACAACTGATGTTTTACGTTTGATTCTAATTTTTGTATTTATCGTAGTACTCGGCATCCTCCTCACTTAGAGTTCCAAATAATGTTTTACTAATAATCCCTACTGCATTTAGTAGTGCCCGTTTTTCTCTGTTACCATTTACTGCTAGGAGACTATATTTTTGCGAAACATCAATAAGTAGACGGTTTAGTTCTCTAGCTGCGCCACATAGAGGTGGGCATGATCTAAAGCTTCGGTCAGTTTTTCCAAGTCGTAGTAGACTATCAGCTTCCATTGGTTGGAATACAATTCAGCTTTTGCCCATTGTTCAAAGAAAATGCTGGCATTGTTACTTATAGCAGTAATAAGTAAGTTTCCACTTGCATATAAAAATATGCCCAGTAATGCCAGAAAATTCCATGAATCCATTTCTATAAAACGTGAAGTTCTTGTTTCTTAATTTGAATTAATAGATTTTATTTTATTTTGTGTGTGCGATGTAACTGTTTTAAAAAATTATTTAACTAGTGTGTATCTATTCGGTATAAATCTTTATATTATTGTTATGTATAAGTTTTGATTTTTTATTAATTTGGACAATCGTGTTCTCATCGGAAATTATTTTGATCACCTTGTGTGGTCCTTTCCCTAAGGCGGAAAGTATATTTTTTCTAATGTGAATTTTAACCAAAGCCTTGTCGCCTACATTAATTTTTTTCACAGTCGTGTTCTTGTCATAATAAAGTTTTGCCTTTTCCTTTTTTTTTGTGCAGGATATCTCTGGCTATTTCATATCAGTTCTGTAATCGACATCTGAGTTCTTGAGAGTAGTCGTCATAATTATATAGAGTTTGAGGAGTCTTACATAGTGAGCTGGGAATCCGTGCAGGGTAACCGTATAATAGCTCATAAGGAGTCTATGTTGTGCTACTATGAGGAGTAGTATTATACACAAACATAACGTAAGGCAAAAATATATCCCAAGTGAGAGGTTCTTGGTTAACATATTGTCGAAGTTATTCCGCAAGGGTTCTATGGCTGCGCTCTAAAGCACCATTAGTTTGTATGGGTCGTTTGCAATTTTCGTGTTTTGAAAATTTTACAAATTTCTTTAAACAGATTGCTCAACAAATTCGTTCCCTGGTCTGTGAGGATTGAGTCAGGAATTCCAAATCGGCATACTAAACGTTCAACTAACATACGTGCTATTGTGGGTGCTTTTGCATTTGGAACGGGAATTGCTTTCAAAAATTTGGTTAAATCATCCTGAAATGTCAAAATATATTTGTTTCCTTTATAACTAACGGGTAGAGGACCCACTATGTCAAGAGCTATACGCTCAAAAGGTGTTTTACTAGTAGTTGTAACCTTCATTGGTATCTTATTGTTTCGTGATAACTTGTTTTTCCGACATGACTCGCACTTCCGAATATTCCCTTTAGTATCTTTAGCCAACGTTGGCCAATAAAAGTATCTTTTACTTCGGTTGGTCGTTCTAGTTACCCCTTGATGTCCACCAAATGGAGACTCATGGTTTTCGTGGAGTACTGTTAAGTTTTTATTTGCTTCAGTCAAAACAATTCTTTCATCAGTAAAAAGATATACATATGTCTATGTTTTGGAATTGAAAAATTTTTTCAATAAGTTTTTTAAACATAATTTGGGATTCATTGTTTTTAATTGCCAAAGTGAAACCTAAGGTCTTATGTCTCATGAATTTTGATTTAATTTCGTTCAGGACGCATTCCAAAATTTGCTGATCTTTTATGCTTCTAAAAGGTATGGGTAAAGTTATGACTAAGGGCTACTTGCACGAAACCAAAGGATAAATAACTAAAATTCGAAATAGCTATCCTTGGATACAAAAATAAGTTTATTTTTTTTTTTTGATTTGATGTTGCACAAATGAAAAAAAATAACTTGGATAAGTAACTATAGGATACTTATTTAATTACAGACAGAGCAACAAAAAAAAAACAAACAAAATTAATTCATAAATGTCATATTTTTTTCGGATTATTTTTAAATAGTTTCATTCTAATTTTTTATGAAAAATAAATATCTATGAAAACATTTTTTTTGTTTTAATCAATATTGTTCTTCTTTGTTTTTCCCTTTGTGACTAACATTGGTTCAAAATCTGAAAAAGGACATAAGTATGTACATTTCAAGCTTTTGTCCAACAACTCGTGTTTGGAAAGACCTTCAATTACTTTGAAAAATGGGTTTCAATTAAAGCTTTCCGCTCCAAAGATCCATTCCTTCGAATAAGAGATAGCCCTTCAGTGATTATACATATTTTGATTATCGGACTATTCGTTGAAAATTAGAATATCTGGATCCTCAGGAGGTAAATATATCGTCTCCTTGAAGTATCGCAAAAGTATCCAGGGATCTTTTTGAATTTTAAATTTATTCCTCTGGACAGAAAGTCATTATCCCGCAAATCATCGAACAAATTTTGTCTCATAATTGTGTCTGTTGAAAAATGACTGCTTATGAAATCTCTTCGTCGACGTCTGATATCATTTTTATGAAAATTAATGTTGAATATATATGTATGTGTACATATATAATAATGTTTTCAGTTTTGAAAGTTTTCACTTATTTTCAAAATAATACTGACACATTGACAGTTAAGGAAACCTATCCAGAGAAATGAGACTGGATAACTATTTCAAATATTTATCTATGGATAGGTTGATAAATGTAATGGTGCAACCAGTTTAATTTTAAATTAGATAAATTAGCTTATCTCAGGATAAATCAGTAGGTACTGCTGTCAGATAACTTTGGTGCAAGTGGCCCTAAGAGGTTTATTTTATTATTCAAATCGTAGCTTAAAGTTTTTCCTAATTCAGGTTTTATAAAATTTGATATTTTTTCATTTAAGATTTCTTCTTCTGTTGATATTATAAAAGGTGAATGTTTAAAATCATAAATTGAACCACTCATTATATGTAAATTGAAGATAGATGTGACTTGTATATCGTCTAACGAAGCAGTTTGTTGGACTGTCTCATTGCTTGAGTTGTTTTTTCGTAGGCTTTTCTCTTCAAGTACTCATTTTTGATTTCTGGTAGTACTAGTACTTTGACCTCATCATTGGCTTTAATTCGACTCAGTGCATCAACATTTGTGGTTAATTTCCGCTTTTTGTGAATTATCTTGTATTCGTATTCTTCCAACAAGATTCTCCATCACATAAGTCTGGACGTAGGATCTTTTCGTCCTATTAACCATTGTAGTGAACTATGGTCCGTAATAATCGTAAATTTTCTTCCATAAATATATGGTCCAAATTGTGTAAAAGCGAAAGTGACTGCCAAAAGTTCTTTTTCAGAAGTGGTATACTTAGTTTCTCTGTCATACAATACTCGGCTAACAAAGAAAATCGGCTTATCGCTACCAATAGGACCTTGAAATAAAACAGCTCCTACTGGGATATCACTTGCATCGGTGGTCACTAGAAATTCTTGGCTTAAATCAGGGTATGTCAAAATACGAGAGTTAATTAATTTCTCTTTAAGAATTCCGAATGCCTCATCGCAAAAAGCATCCCAGTGAACAGGAACATTCTTTTTCAATAATTTAGTGAAAGGTTTTGACATCATCTGACAAGAAAAGATTTGACGACTTCTGGTTTCTTTGGTACCGGGAAAGTTTTTACGACTTTGTATTTTTCAGGATTTGGTAATATTCTGTTTTCCGAGATGATGTGTCCTAAATGAGTAAGTTCTTTTCAGAGAAAATGACATTTCTCTGGTTGGAGTTGTAGATTATTATCCCGAAGGCCGCTTAGAACTTTAATTAGTCGATTGTTGTGGTCTTTAAGATCATAACCTTAGATGACTATGTCATCAACATACAGAAAACATTCGATACCTTGAAGTCACATTAACACATTATTCATGAGTCTTTGAAATGTGGCGGGAGCGTTTTTAAGACAAAACGGCATACGATTATACTCCTATTGTCCGTACAGCGCAGCGTGCTAAAAGTGGTCTTAGACTTATCTGCTTTGTCCATGAGAATCTGATTTAAACCTTTTGCGAGATTAAGTGTACTAAAATACTTTGTTACTTACTTAGGTTAGGTTAGGTTAGGTTTTTGGGCTGATAGAGGATCTTATTTCCATCACACTTAAATCAATGTAGATCCCTTGTGATACCCCGGAGGATTGAACACTCCATATAAGTTAACCTATAAAATTATTTCATGGACAATCAAGCCATCCGGAGGCTTTGATGAATTTCGACAGTTTAACACCGGAAAAGTTGGAGAGCTCTTCCAGATCGTTAAAGAAATATCTTCCTAGATGTTTGTGTCTTAGTTGCGAGAGTGCTGGGCAGTGACATAAGAAGTGAGAAGTGTCTTCATGTGCTTCTTCATCGCCACAACCTCTGCATAAATCATCTGTGCTGAGCCTCAGTTTTTTCTTGTGGTACTTCAGCAGATTGTGTCCGGTAACGATACCCACAAGAGAGTAAAGTGTTTTCTTGTTTAGTTTTAGGAGCTTATCCGTTTTACCCTTGTCAAAAAGCGGCCAAAGTTTCTTATTATTCGCACAAGATTCAAGCAGGGTCCAGGGTTTTTTCAAGAATTTTCTTTTCCACCTTGTGTTTAAAGGAACAGATGGGTGCGTTCACGTTTGGCTCTGCCTGGCTAGCATCAGCTGATGATCCAATACGTGCCAGTTCGTCTGCTTTCTCGTTACCTGAAATTCCTATATGGCCAGGAACCCAGCAGAGCGTAACATTGTGCTGCGAGCCTAGAATCTTGAGCTCTTCGCGGCAACAGGAAACGAGTTTTCACTTTAATTCGATGGCAGAGAGTACCTTTATGGCTGATTGGCTGTCAATAAAGAAGGTAATACCAGCTAGTGGTACCGCTAACATTGACAGCCGTTCAGCTGCTTTGGCTATGGCCAAAACCTCAGCTTGGAAGACACTGCTGTTGTCAGGGAGTCTATATGAGCTGGCTAAGTCAAGAGTTTCCGAAAAGAATCCCGCTCCAACTCCACACTCCATTTTTGACCCATCAGTGAAGACTGCTACCGTTGGGTCGTTAATGTGTAGATGGGCGGCATACCATTCTTGTCTGCTCGTAGTTCTAGAAGAAATGGGGGTAATGTAGTCAGTGCACACATTACTGCCTATATATTTGCTTAGAATTTGAGCGTGGCCTACTTGACTGTGTTTCCAGACATTTGTCTGGCTTAGTCGTAGTGCACTCTTTGCTGCTGATTCCTGCACAAATAAGTCAAGATGCTTGAGATTAAGTATGGCTTCAAGCCCCGCAGTCGGGGTGGTTCTGATTACTCCTGTGACCGCAATGCATGTTATTCTTTGAACTTTTGTTAGAGTTTTAAGATTGGTAGCTTTGTCCACCACATTCCACCAGACTACACAACCATAGGTAAGTACCGGTCTCACTATTGCCGTGTACATCCATAGAATGATTTTTGGATTAAGTCCCCAGGTTTTTCCGCAAATTCTGTTGCACGAGTAAAGGGCAGTTAAGTTTTTTTTCTAGGATTACACCTAGATACTTTGCACTATCAGAGATCCTAAGTTGAGTACCATCAATCGATGGAATATTGAAGACGGGTAGTTTCCTTTTATTTGTGAAAAGGACAAGTTCTGTTTTTAGCGGATTAACCGTTAGACCACAGCTCTTTGTCCATGTGCAGACCATAGACAAGGCAAGTTCTATTTGCTCACTTATAGTGGGTAGGAATTTCTAAGTCATCTGCGTAAGCTACTACTTTTACCTCACTGTATTTGAGTTTGTTCAGTATGACGTTCATTACAAGAAGCCAGATGAGCGGTGAGAGGACTCCTCCTTGGGGTGTTCCTCTAGATGTTAATACCCTTATCTCGCTTCCCCCGAGTTCTGAATGGATACGTCTGGTTTTCAGGATGCACATTATGCAATCAATGATGGCAATTTCAACACCAAGTTCTCCAAGGGTATTCTCAACTGCTGCATTCTGTATACTATTGAAGGCTCCTTCAATATCAAGAAATGCGGCTAGTGTGTACTCCTTGCTGTTTAGAGATTTTTCTATTGTCGAAACAACACTGTGAAGAGCCGTTTCTACACTTTTTCCTTTTGTGTAGGCATGCTGCGCTGGAGATAGAACATCCTGCGGAAGCGAGCAGCGAATATGTATATCTATCAGTCTTTCAAATGTTTTCAACATAAATGAAGTGAGACTGATCGGTCTAAAATCTTTGGCGTTTGTGTGACTGGGTTTACCAGCCTTAGGTATAAAGATAACCTTAACTTCACGCCAAGATTTTGGGATATAACCACATTTCAAAACGTTCTCAAATAACTTCTTAAGGCGTGGTATCAGATAGTAGTTACATACTTGTAACATTTTAGGAAAGATACCATCGAGACCCGGGGGTTTATAAGGAGAGAACGAACCGATGGCCCATTTAATCTTCTCCTCAGTTATTACATCCGGTGGAAGCCTATGTCCCTTAAGAGACTCTGTTTCCTGAATATAGCTATTGTCTAATCTACATCCGGGAAAGTGCGCTCTAATCAGAGTGTCAAGTGTCTCGCTGCTGGATTCTGTCCATTGTCCGGTGGGATCTTTAAGAGATCCCAGGGGAATTGGATCCTTAGCGAGAGTTTTCCTAAGCCGGGCTGATTCATTGGTACTTTCAAGCCCGTTGCAGAATTCTTTCCAAGAGGTTCGCTTGGCGCGTTGCGTTACTGCTTTGAACTTACGCTGACAGGTTTTGTAAAGTTCCCAGTCCTGGTCAGTACGCGTGCGCTTGGCAGCATTGAAAAGTTTTCTAGTTTCTTGCCTGATCTCACTAAGTTTTTTGGTCCACCATATTGGCTTCCTATTACCCTTCCTAATAGGTTTGATTGGACAGCTTTTCTCGTATGCGCTGCATAGGGTTTCTGTTAACTCAGCAGCGTTTCTATCTAGGTTTATAGATTCTTGTAAAGTACTGCTGTCAAGTGTGCTGATCCCATGCATTACTTCTCTACTAAAAATATCCCAGTTAGTGTTTCTGAAGTTCCTAAAAGGTTTATCTAGTTTCTGAGTTGCAGGTATGGTAAATTCAATAATTCTGTGATCAGAAAAAGACGGTTCCTTTACAACTCTCCACTGTTCTACTGAAATCGTGTTCGAGTTTGACAACAAGGTGACGTCAAGAACCTGTTGACAGTTCTTCGTAATAAAGGTGGGTTCATTTCCTCTGTAATGTCTGTACTTCCCCATTGCAGATGGTGGGCATTGGCATCGCACCCTATCACTAGGTCCCACTTCTGTACCGCTGAGTGGTGCACAAGCAGTTTTGTGATGTCAGTCGGGGGTCCTTCCTCACCGTCACCGGGCATGTAGCAGGATGCTATTGCCAACGGAGGGAATTCATCACGCTCAATCATGATGGTAACTTGGTCTGGGTTGCTGTATTTAGACAGAAAGAAGACGTTAATATGTTTTCTAGCTAAAATACATGATCTATGATTACTGTTATTGGCTGAGTGATTGGCTTTATACAGCAATAGTCCTTTATGGTTAAGGCCCTTAATCTTGCCACCTGCTATCCAGGGTTCTTGAATGAGGGCGATATCAATGTGTCTATTCTCCATTAGATAGACTAGGTTGGCGCTGGCGGCTTTACTGTGATGAAGATTTATTTGAACCAATTTCATATTATTTATAAAGCCGCCCCCCCACTCCCTTTATTTACCTGTTTTCTCGGATTGGCTACTAGTCTAAGTTTGCATCGGTTTATTCCGACGCGCAATTTGAAGCCAATTTTTCTGAGAAGCGGGATAGACTTTTGTGTCAGTCTGACCACCACTTCGGTACCTTGAGGTGTCTTCTCACCTACATCAACTACCTCCCAGTTTTGACTAAGTTGTTCGGTGTTGAGGGATCGCAGATATCTTTGAATGCGGTCCCTGGGAATCGCAGGACCTCTAAGCAAAAGTTTTGCCTTAGGCATATTTAACTCGTTGATCTCGCGTCAGCTGATTAGACGGAGATCAGCGTTTTCCCAGGGGGCTTCTGTATTCTTCACAAATTCTTGAAGCCATGCTAGAGTGTTGCCGTCTTCACATGTCATCAATTTGAATCCATTTATGGTTTTGAGGTTACCGAAGAGAGGCGGTGGCCTATTCTTGACGATAGCCTCGTTTACCGCATCAAGGATTCTGATTTCAAGCAGTTGCCATTGATCTTCCGTTAGTTTCCTCTGAGAGTTACCAAAATCCGCGATGGCAAATTGTTGGTTCCCCTCTTCAGTCACTTGGGAGAGTCTGGCCTTCTTTCTAGCGTTCTTTGGCGATGATGTCGCCGGAGAGCTACTAGCTTGCCTTGCCCTTTTGGCTTTACTCGCAGCGGATCCTGAGGCAGAGTGCTAAATGGCCAACCTTCTCCTTCCCAGAACCCCTTTGAGCAGTCTTTGGGCTCGGCTCTGTCCTGTCGCGTAAGTCCGTTTCTGTAACTGTTTGTAGTCGCTGATTGGATTTATTCGGGGCTAGCTTTTCTCTGGGTCCCTGCTAGCAAATCGCCGAATAATCCTTTCAGCATTGCGTTTCTGTCGGCGACGAATTTGTTGTTCGTTCAGTGACCCTTTCGCCTTGTGTTGCACTGGTGGGGATCTCACTGTGACGACGCTGTCCATGGTCGAGTCACCAATACAGTTGCTTGATTTGGGAAGACTATACGTATGCGGGCTACAAGTAGGGCTGTGGCCCATCTTGCCTCCCCCACACGGGTCGCCTCCCTTCATCACCTGTATTGGTCTTGTCGTGCATTCGCCGGTCGTTGACGAAGTTGATGCACCCAGGTTGCAGATGGGGCTATAGCCCCGCATGTTCCCGGTTTCTGCTTTGCGTCAGTAAGTAGGTTCTTCGTATGTGTTACTGTTTTTGTCGTCGGTGTTGTTGATGGAGCGGCCAACACGACCACCCTCCCGGTATGCTAGTTTTCTACCAGAAAGCGGGGGGGGGGGTCCCATTGGCTTACTAACATCCGCAGATGGAGTCTCCGCCGATGTATGGGCAATAGGCCCATTCTTCATTGTCGCCTCCATCTATAGGAAGGCTCGCGCGCTTTGTAGTCTAGTCCGTTCTGGTGTCGGAGAGTTCGTTCCAGTCCTTAGTCCCAAGTCGTTTGATTGTCTTCCTGTGGTTGGAGATTTTACTCCTTCTAGAGGAGGTTGACAATCGTGAGAGATTGGAGCTGGCGACAGAGCAGCAGTCACTGACGTCATCGATGTCAATGTCTACCGATCCGGCGCTGGCTCCTCCCCCTACTCCGAGTTTGGCGAAGGGGTCAAGAAGAAGGCGGTTTTCCTCCTCTTCTGTCATCGTTCTGTCTTCGTTTTGGTTACGTTGAGTAACTGTACCACTGAAAAGTCTTGTCACTGGCGACTTCTCTTCCTTGGAAGCGGAAGCAAAGCCGTCGCCGGTAGTCGTGACTCCTACCGACTTACTAGCAGATATCCCTACTAGTGATTTATTATTTTAAGTTTTCTCTTCCAAGGTTTTCATAGGTTTGGTTCTTCTTGGTTGGCTTGCAGCACTGCCCGACCAGCTGAGGATCATCAGATGGTCAGACAATGCTGCAAACGGAAGCCTCCCCACCACTACAAGGTGAGAACCGCAGGGGGGTTCTTCCTAATTGATCTAAAATGTCGGTAATATTGGAGAATGGGTATGCATCTCCAACAGTAAGTTCATTTAACTTCCTGAAGTCAACAACAAGTCTCCATCTTTTTTTTCCATCTTGTCCAGGTTTTTTCGGAACCAATAATAATGGTGAATTCCATGGACTACTACTCGGTTGCTTTACGCCATCGTCTAACATTTCCTTCACTTGTTTGTGAATTTCCTGTTTTGTGTTCTCTGGAAGTCTATAAGGCCTTGTGTAAAGAGGTGGCTTGCCTTCCGCAGTTATAATTTTGTGTTGTATATCATTTGTATGTGTAAGGTGATCAACGTCAAGAAAAAAAAAGATCATTATTTTCACGACATATTTGCAAAATGGACTTCCTTTCGTCAGGGTAACAGTGTGTGAATTCTAAAACAGATTCTAGTTTTGTAAGCCTATTTTTACAGGGTCTTTTGAGATATCAGATTCACTTCTTCGCTGGAATCTAAGATATTCATCAAAAGAATTTTTATTTTATTATTTATTGGTCTAGTTAAAGTTTTGCCTATATACAGTGCCGCACTTAATTATTGGCACAGCAAGCTTTTTTGCACTAAATGGCTATTTTCAAACCTTAAGAATATTCTTTTTCGTTCAATTTTTTTTCCTTTGATAGCTTTATATATTTACTATCAAATGTTGATTTAACATCAAATCAAATTGTTTGATTTAAAGAAAAAAATAAT
This sequence comes from Leucozona laternaria, assembly GCA_932273885.2. NCBI lineage: Eukaryota > Metazoa > Arthropoda > Insecta > Diptera > Syrphidae > Leucozona > Leucozona laternaria. The sequence goes on along the minus strand of OW026366.1, from coordinate 87,628,819 downwards.
TAACAAAAAACCATCTCATTTTCTCGCACAAAATTATTGGCACATCTAGCTTACTATGCATTTAATTTCTTAAATTTCCTGCAATCTGGCAGTTTTGTCAGCGAATATGAATAATTTAAATTACAGTTATTCAAAACCAAGTTTTCCAGTTCAACCGACAGTGATTTGGAAAAAAGTAAGAATTATTATTAAAAAGTATAAAAATGAGCCCAAAACAAAAAGAAAACACCGAATCAGAACGAAAAATAATTCTTTATATGCATAATCAAGGCAAATCATATGCAGATATTATAAAAATAATGGACAGGAGTCGATACACTATTCGCAGCGTCGTCGTGCAGCGTTTTAAGGGAGAATCTAGCTTTAAAAGTGCTAAGCATACTGGTCGTCCCCGGATTTTGAGTCCTCGTGAATGCAACCGGATTGTACGAAAAGTTAAAATAAACCCCAAAATAACATCCACACAAATTGCTGCTGAAGTAAACCAAGACTTTGGAAAGAACGTTCACCCCATGACGGTAAGAAGAGTGCTCCACGAGGCCGACTACAATTCTCGTGTTGCCAGACGTAAGCCAATGATTTTACCAATCAACCAGAAGAAGCGTTTGGAATATGCACTTGAATAAAGGAGCAAGTAAAATAGTTTCTGGGATGACGTTCTCTTTTCTGATGAGAGCAAATTTAACATTTTTCGTTCTGATGGCCGTATAACCGTGTGGAGAAAGCACAATACAGCGTTAAAAAAATAAACCTGGCTCCCACAGAATCCTCCGGTTTATTTTGGAGAAATTTTTTTCGAAAGCAACAGGAAGAGAATCCAAATACCAATTGTGGTTTAGTTTCACCATAGCCGTCGTCGTCTGCCACGCGGGCGACGGCCAGTGAAACGAAATTTGTGATCGAGTAATATTGCTCTATACTGTGGTGTTCATCTGCTAGCCACGAAATAGTAAACGACAAACGTATACGTCGGTGCATTAAATTGTTAGTGCTACCGTTGTGATTCTAAACCGCCCACGTCGCCGTCATCGACTTCGTCTTCATAGTAATCGCCTCCGTCGTCATAGTCATCGCCTCCGTCGTCATACTCATCGCCTTCGTCTTCATAGCCAACTTTAATCAACCGTCGTATTTGGAGTTCGTGTGTTGGAATTCTTTTTTTTTATTCCAATTTATTGGAATCTCTTGCCCGCGCCTATCATACACCATCTACATTTCATCGAATTTCCGGTTAGGATAAAAATTTGTTAATTTTTAGGATTCTTTTATAAATATTAATATACTTCACTATCTTTTTTGTAAAAGTTCTAATTCGATTCGTGATTTTTGTTTGATATTGAAGTTTTAAGTTACGGTTTAACAAATCGGGTTGAGTAAGGAAAGAAAAAGGCTCCTACTTACCTATACCTACCTCCAAGAAAAAAATAACATCTAGAGAAAGTTATTACTGACTTGGAAAGATGTTTAGTTCTAACCATATACCAACATTTACATATAATCATACAGCTACAGCAGCCGGATCTTCGTGCGCACGGATGGATCATCTTGGTTCCTGAAAATGATAAACTGTAAGTAAAATTAATTTCTTTTACATCATTATTCGAACAGATACATTCCAAGTCATGTAACAATATATGTATTTCTATAAATCTTTTGTTTAACCCGTTAATAAGTAATAATAACAAAAAAAAAAAGAAAGTCAGTGTAAATTAAATAAGAAAATATTTTGAACACCGTGAAACGATATTCTCCGGTACGGAATAGGGTAACTTGATTCTTTTTGGTTTGTACTTCGCCTGATTGTTACGATTGATTTGCCGCCATGTTTAAGCGAATCACATCGGATTTTTACTTATGTAATGTTAACTTACCTTTGAATTAAATCCACTTCCGCCTAGACTTACCTTGTTCGTTTTTATACAAAAAAAAAATAAACTGAATACAAATATAGTATAACGAAATATTCACGATTACATACATTTGAATTGTTATGCATCGAATCTTTGAAATTCAAGAATTTTTGTTACTTTGGATTTAACTTTACTAAAGTAATAAATAATGTATGGAGAACTCCAGTTAATTTTTTTGTATTCATTCGGAATACCTGTCGGAAACCATTTGATATGTTAACCAATCCCAACTTTGACGATGTAGGGTGGTCGACGTAACCAGGAAATCATTTTAGCGTTTGGGGCCGTCAGCAAATTTTTGGCTATTTGACGGTGGTGTAGGGTGGGTACAGCCAGGGTCAACGACACCGACCCATCTTTGTGTCTTTGTGTTTTGTATCCACTCTTCCTCCACCCTCATTTATGCAGCGTTGCTGCATCGTTCCCCTACAAGTTCCCGCCACGGCATGAAATTAATTTTGTTTTGTGGACAATGGACAAAGGACAGCAGAAAGAACCCCCCCCCCCCCCCCCCCCCTCCGACCGAGTTATAGCCGAGCTATATTGCCAGCATGCCGCACAGTGGTTCGGTTTGTATGGGAGAGCGGAAAAAAGTCTGTTTTATCTGAACGGTTCAACGGATTTAAATGAAATTTGGCAAACATGTTAAGATTAGTCTTATACATGTTTGGTCAAAATTTGGTTGAAAAAAAATAATTAGAAACAAAGTGATTGACATTTTTCTAAAATTTGAGGGTTTTGATGTTTCTATGGGAGAGCGGAAAAAAAATCTGTAACATCTGAACTGCTTAACGGATTAAGATGAAATTTGATTCGCAATTTAAAATTAGTCTTATACACATTTGGTCAAAATTTGGTTGAAAAAAAATAATTAGAAACAAAGTTATTGACATTTTTCTAAAATTTGAGGGTTTTGATGTTTCTATGGGAGAACGGAAAAAAGTCTGTAAAATCTGAACTATTAAACGAATTTAAATTAAATTTGACACACATGTTAAGATTAGTCTTATACATGCTTGGTCAAAATTTGCTCAAGAAAAAATTATTAGAAAAAAAGTTTTTGACATTTTTATAGAATTTGAAGGATTTGATGTTATATTTAAATAATTTTTTTTTTAGTAAAATCTTAACTTTTTATTTTGAACAAAATATTATTATTAACTATGTATATTTTAATGTATTGAATTCACTTTATATGTTTGTTATTATATTTCACTTCACTTTCACTTATTGGTTGATCTAAGAGTAAAAATTTTTCTTACACACCTTGCACAAATGCTCAATAACTCAATACTGACTTTTTTTTTAATCCTTTATATATATAGATTTAAGTTAGAGATTTTATTCTAATAAGCCATTACTAATCCTTACAGGTAATAAAAAATTACGCAATACACAACAAAAACAAAGCAATAAAACTTAAAAAAAAAACACCTTTTTAATTTTTACCTGCCCTACTTTTAGCGAAAAATAAAAAAAAAATAAAGGATTATCCCTAATCTTTTTCTTTATTATGTATTAAGCTCTATCATATAATTCAAAATATCATAAAACTAAATTATTTTTCGTGTGTTGTTTTCAAGAAAATTGAGTTGAAAGTTGAAAAATTTTCCAGGCAGAAATAAACGGTTTCGCAAAAATCGAAATTCTCAGACCTGGGTCAATGTATTAATTTTGTTTTATTTTTAAAATAAAGTTTGACATTTTTTCTTAAAAAAATGGGCTTAATCAGTTCATTCTGACAATTAATACCGAAGAAATAAAACTTTTTGGTAAACACCACCGTCAAGACGGAGTTTTTTGAAATCCGATTTAGTGAAACATTTTTGAGCATAACTTCCACATCTGCACGTATCTGCAGCTGATTTTTTCTGTGCTTTAACATGAGTGTATGGAGCATATGGTGGCATACTTACTTTCTTGGTATCTTTTGGAGCTGTTTTTTTAAATCAAAAAGTTTAAAAAAAAAGCATTTTTTCTTAGTACTTAAGCTTCAGGCTACTTATAGAAGGTATCTTTTATAAATAATCAATATTTTTTTTTATTTTTAGATAATTGAAAATAGACCAATTAAATTATTTAAGAAGCTAGAGAATTTATCTACAGGAACTTCGGAAAAAAACATCTCAAAATTTGTTGAAAATACAGTTCGCGATTTGAGTAAAATTATTTTTCAACTTTGAGGGCTTGTAAATCAGAACATACAATATATATGTTAAAAAATACTTTTAAATCATACGCTCGGGTTATCTGAGAGTACTTAAACATAAAGTTTAAAACGATAGACATGACTTTTTCAAAAGACTTTTTTCCGCTCTCGCACCACTGTGTGCCGTACCCTCCGCTGGGTGAACCGAATTTTGGGGCTCACCGAAAGTCATCCTATCGTTTTACCCTTTTTACCTTTTACACCGACCACAAATATTGGCGCCCAACGTGTGGCCCGACGTTGGAAACAACGGCAGCCCCTTTCCCGCAACGAATACTCAGCATATTTCCTAACAAAAATTCTTAATGATTAAACTTTCTAGAAGTTCGACTCAAGGCTGTAAAGCCAAGGAAGTGAACAATAAAATTTTTTTCTGGAAATAAGCTTGAGTTTGATTACTTCAGTAGCGCTTATTGAACATCTTTTCTTCGAAAAAGTTGCAAATGCAAGCGCACTGGCAGACATAATTAATATTTTTTTCAAAGAAAAATTTTGTTTTCCGATCCTAGTTTCCCTGCCCGATTTTTCAGTACCAAGAATCTGTCGCAATCTTCCAGGAGTCCGTTCTACTGTATGGTGGAAGCTGTTGCACTGGAGTTTGCAGATTACTAGAGAGTCGAAAAATCTCAGACGAAAACTTTTGAATATAGGAAACATTCTAGTCGTCCGTGTTTAAAAAATTTTATCCTTTCATGTTTTGTGTCAACGCCGCTCGGTTCTCCTTTTACATCGCCATCGGGCTTCCACCTCCCGACGGGTTTCCACCTTGTAGTGGTGGGGAGGCTTACGTTAAGGTCTTCAGCTGGCCAGCTGTGGACCTCCTAGATCTGCTTGAGGACGAACCGAACCTGGTGGCTGCTCAAGCGAGGGTGAAGGAGGGAAATAATGGCCTCTTGCCTCCGCCCATCCCTAACCCAACCTCGATTATGACCAACCAGGCTAAGCAAGACAACGATAATACGGGTACGGACAGACTAACTTCAAATCAAATTGTTTGATTTAAAGAAAAAAATAATTAACAAAAAACCATCTCATTTTCTCGCACAAAATTATTGGCACATCTAGCTTACTATGCATTTAATTTCTTAAATTTCCTGCAATCTGGCAGTTCTGTTAGCGAATATGAATAATTTAAATTACAGTTATTCAAAACCAAGTTTTTCAGTTCAACCGACAGTGATTTGGAAAAAAAGTAAGAATTATTATTAAAAAGTATAAAAATGAGCCCAAAACAAAAAGAAAACACCGAATCAGAACGAAAAATAATTCTTTATATGCATAATCAAGGCAAATCATATGCAGATATTATAAAAATAATGGACAGGAGTCGATACACTATTCGCAGCGTCGTCGTGCAGCGTTTTAAGGGAGAATCTAGCTTTAAAAGTGCTAAGCATACTGGTCGTCCCCGGATTTTGAGTCCTCGTGAATGCAACCGGATTGTACAAAAAGTTAAAATAAACCCCAAAATAACATCCACACAAATTGCTGCTGAAGTAAACCAAGACTTTGGAAAGAACGTTCACCCCATGACGGTAAGAAGAGTGCTCCACGAGGCCGACTACAATTCTCGTGTTGCCAGACGTAAGCCAATGATTTTACCAATCAACCAGAAGAAGCGTTTGGAATATGCACTTGAATAAAGGAGCAAGTAAAATAGTTTCTGGGATGACGTTCTCTTTTCTGATTAGAGCAAATTTAACATTTTTCGTTCTGATGGCCGTATAACCGTGTGGAGAAAGCACAATACAGCGTTAAAAAAATAAACCTGGCTCCCACAGAATCCTCCGGTTTATTTTGGAGAAATTTTTTTCGAAAGCAACAGGAAGAGAATCCAAATACCAATTGTGGTTTAGTTTCACCATAGCCGTCGTCGTCTGCCACGCGGGCGACGGCCAGTGAAACGAAATTTGTGATCGAGTAATATTGCTCTATACTGTGGTGTTCATCTGCTAGCCACGAAATAGTAAACGACAAACGTATACGTCGGTGCATTAAATTGTTAGTGCTACCGTTGTGATTCTAAACCGCCCACGTCGCCGTCATCGACTTCGTCTTCATAGTAATCGCCTCCGTCGTCATAGTCATCGCCTCCGTCGTCATACTCATCGCCTTCGTCTTCATAGCCAACTTTAATCAACCGTCGTATTTGGAGTTCGTGTGTTGGAATTCTTTTTTTTTATTCCAATTTATTGGAATCTCTTGCCCGCGCCTATCATACACCATCTACATTTCATCGAATTTCCGGTTAGGATAAAAATTTGTTAATTTTTAGGATTCTTTTATAAATATTAATATAATTCACTATCTTTTTTGTAAAAGTTCTAAGTCGATTCGTGATTTTTGTTTGATATTGAAGTTTTAAGTTACGGTTTAACAAATCGGGTTGAGTAAGGAAAGAAAAAGGCTCCTACTTACCTATACCTACCTCCAAGAAAAAAATAACATCTAGAGAAAGTTATTACTGACTTGGAAAGATGTTTAGTTCTAACCATATACCAACATTTACATATAATCATACAGCTACAGCAGCCGGATCTTCGTGCGCACGGATGGATCATCTTGGTTCCTGGAAATGATAAACTGTAAGTAAAATTAATTTCTTTTACATCATTATTCGAACAGATACATTCCAAGTCACGTAACAATATATGTGTATTTCTATAAATATTTTGTTTAACCAGTTAATAAGTAATAATAACAAAAAAAAAAGAAAGTCAGTGTAAATTAAATAAGAAAATATTTTGAACACCGTGAAACGATATTCTCCGGTACGGAATAGGGTAACTTGATTCTTTTTTGTTTGTACTTCGCCTGATTGTTACGATTGATTTGCCGCCATGTTTAAGCGAATCACATCGGATTTTTACTTATGTAATGTTAACTTACCTTTGAATTAAATCCACTTCCGCCTAGACTTACCTTGTTCGTTTTTATACAAAAAAAATAAACTGAATACAAATATAGTTTAACGAAATATTCACGATTACATAAATTTGAATTTTTGAAATTCAAGAATTTTTGTTACTTTGGATTTAACTTTACTAAAGTAATAAATAATGTATGGAGAACTCGAGTTAATTTTTTTGTTTTCATTCGGAATACCTGTCGGAAAAAATTTGATGTGTAAATTAAATAAGAAAATATTTTGAACACCGTGAAACGATATTCTCCGGTACGGAATAGGGTAACTTGATTCTTTTTTGTTTGTACTTCGCCTGATTGTTACGATTGATTTGCCGCCATGTTTAAGCGAATCACATCGGATTTTTACTTATGTAATGTTAACTTACCTTTGAATTAAATCCACTGCCGCCTAGACTTACCTTGTTCGTTTTTATACAAAAAAAATAAACTGAATACAAATATAGTTTAACGAAATATTCACGATTACATAAATTTGAATTGTTATGCATCGAATCTTTGAAATTCAAGAATTTTTGTTACTTTGGATTTAACTTTACTAAAGTAATAAATAATGTATGGAGAACTCGAGTTAATTTTTTTGTTTTCATTCGGAATACCTGTCGGAAAAAATTTGATGTGTTAACCAATCCCAACTTGGACGATGTAGGGTGGTCGACGTAACCAGGAGATCATTTTAGCGTTTGGGGCCGTCAGCAAATTTTTGGCAATTTGACTGTGGTGTAGGGTGGGTACAGCCAGGGTCAACGACACCGACCCATCTTTGTGTCTTTGTGTTTTGTATCCACTCTTCCTCCACCCTCATTTATGCAGCGTTGCTGCATCGTTCCCCTACAAGTTCCCGCCACGGCATGAAATTAATTTTGTTTTGTGGACAATGGACAAAGGACAGTAGAAAGAACCCCCCCCCCCCCCCCCCCCTCCGACCGAGTTATAGCCGAGCTATATTGCCAGCATGCCGTACCCTCCGCTGGGTGAACCGAATTTTGGGGCTCACCGAAAGTCATCCTATCGTTTTACCCTTTTTACCTTTTACACCGACCACAAATATTGGCGCCCAACGTGTGGCCCGACGTTGGAAACAACGGCAGCCCCTTTCCCGCAACGAATACTCAGCATATTTCCTAACAAAAATTCTTAATGATTAAACTTTCTAGAAGTTCGACTCAAGGCTGTAAAGCCAAGGAAGTGAACAATAAAATTTTTTTTTGGAAATAAGCTTGAGTTTGATTACTTCAGTAGCGCTTATTGAACATCTTTTCTTCGAAAAAGTTGCAAATGCAAGCGCACTGGCAGACGTTTGATTGGTTACATAATTAATATTTTTTTCAAAGAAAAATTTTGTTTTCCGATCCTAGTTTCCCTGCCCGATTTTTCAGTACCAAGAATCTGTCGCAATCTTCCAGGAGTCCGTTCTACTGTATGGTGGAAGCTGTTGCACTGGAGTTTGCAGATTACTAGAGAGTCGAAAAATCTCAGACGAAAACTTTTGAATATAGGAAACATTCTAGTCGTCCGTGTTTAAAAAATTTTATCCTTTCATGTTTTGTGTCAACGCCGCTCGGTTCTCCTTTTACATCGCCATCGGGCTTCCACCTCCCGACGGGTTTCCACCTTGTAGTGGTGGGGAGGCTTACGTTAAGGTCTTCAGCTGGCCAGCTGTGGACCTCCTAGATCTGCTTGAGGACGAACCGAACCTGGTGGCTGCTCAAGCGAGGGTGAAGGAGGGAAATAATGGCCTCTTGCCTCCGCCCATCCCTAACCCAACCTCGATTATGACCAACCAGGCTAAGCAAGACAACGATAATACGGGTACGGACAGACTAACTTCAAATCAAATTGTTTGATTTAAAGAAAAAAATAATTAACAAAAAACCATCTCATTTTCTCGCACAAAATTATTGGCACATCTAGCTTACTATGCATTTAATTTCTTAAATTTCCTGCAATCTGGCAGTTCTGTTAGCGAATATGAATAATTTAAATTACAGTTATTCAAAACCAAGTTTTTCAGTTCAACCGACAGTGATTTGGAAAAAAAGTAAGAATTATTATTAAAAAGTATAAAAATGAGCCCAAAACAAAAGGAAAACACCGAATCCGAACGAAAAATAATTCTTTATATGCATAAGCAAGGCAAATAATATGCAGATATTATAAAAATAATGGACAGGAGCCGATACACTATTCGCAGCGTCGTCGTGCAGCGTTTTAAGGGAGAATCTAGCTTTAAAAGTGCTAAGCATACTGGTCGTCCCCGGATTTTGAGTCCTCGTGAATGCAACCAGATTGTACGAAAAGTTAAAATAAACCCCAAAATAACATCCACACAAATTGCTGCTGAAGTAAACCAAGACTTTGGAAAGAACGTTCACCCCATGACGGTAAGAAGAGTGCTCCACGAGGCCGACTACAATTCTCGTGTTGCCAGACGTAAGCCAATGATTTTACCAATCAACCAGAAGAAGCGTTTGGAATATGCACTTGAATAAAGGAGCAAGTAAAATAGTTTCTGGGATGACGTTCTCTTTTCTGATGAGAGCAAATTTAACATTTTTCGTTCTGATGGCCGTATAAACGTGTGGAGAAAGCCTAATACAGCATTAAAAAAATAAACCTGGCTCCCACAGAATCCTCCGGTCTATTTTGTATACTTTTTTTTCGAAAGTAACAGGAAGAGAATCCAAATACCAATTATGGTTTAGTTTCACCATAGCCGTCGTCGTCTGCCACGCGGGCGACGGCCAGTGAAACGAAATTTGTGATCGAGTAATATTGCTCTATACTGTGGTGTTCATCTGCTAGCCACGAAATAGTAAACGACAAACGTATACGTCGGTGCATTAAATTGTTAGTGCTACCGTTGTGATTCTAAACCGCCCACGTCGCCGTCATCGACTTCGTCTTCATAGTAATCGCCTCCGTCGTCATAGTCATCGCCTCCGTCGTCATACTCATCGCCTTCGTCTTCATAGCCAACTTTAATCAACCGTCGTATTTGGAGTTCGTGTGTTGGAATTCTTTTTTTTTATTCCAATTTATTGGAATCTCTTGCCCGCGCCTATCATACACCTTCTACATTTCATCGAATTTCCGGTTAGGATAAAAATTTGTTAATTTTTAGGATTCTTTTATAAATATTAATATAATTCACTATCTTTTTTGTAAAAGTTCTAATTCGATTCGTGATTTTTGTTTGATATTGAAGTTTTAAGTTACGGTTTAACAAATCGGGTTGAGTAAGGAAAGAAAAAGGCTCCTACTTACCTATACCTACCTCCAAGAAAAAAATAACATCTAGAGAAAGTTATTACTGACTTGGAAAGATGTTTAGTTCTAACCATATACCAACATTTACATATAATCATACAGCTACAGCAGCCGGATCTTCGTGCGCACGGATGGATCATCTTGGTTCCTGGAAATGATAAACTGTAAGTAAAATTAATTTCTTTTACATCATTATTCGAACAGATACATTCCAAGTCATGTAACAATATATGTATTTCTATAAATCTTTTGTTTAACCCGTTAATAAGTAATAATAACAAAAAAAAAAAGAAAGTCAGTGTAAATTAAATAAGAAAATATTTTGAACACCGTGAAACGATATTCTCCGGTACGGAATAGGGTAACTTGATTCTTTTTTGTTTGTACTTCGCCTGATTGTTACGATTGATTTGCCGCCATGTTTAAGCGAATCACATCGGATTTTTACTTATGTAATGTTAACTTACCTTTGAATTAAATCCACTTCCGCCTAGACTTACCTTGTTCGTTTTTATACAAACAAAATAAACTGAATACAATTATAGTTTAACGAAATATTCACGATTACATAAATTTGAATTGTTATGCATCGAATCTTTGAAATTCAAGAATTTTTGTTACTTTGGATTTAACTTTACTAAAGTAATAAATAATGCATGGAGAACTCGAGTTAATTTTTTTGTTTTCATTCGGAATACCTGTCGGAAACCATTTGATGTGTTAACCAATCCCAACTTGGACGATGTAGGGTGGTCGACGTAACCAGGAGATCATTTTAGCGTTTGGGGCCGTCAGCAAATTTTTGGCTATTTGACGGTGGTGTAGGGTGGGTACAGCCAGGGTCAACGACACCGACCCATCTTTGTGTCTTTGTGTTTTGTATCCACTCTTCCTCCACCCTCATTTATGCAGCGTTGCTGCATCGTTCCCCTACTAGTTCCCGCCACGGCATGAAATTAATTTTGTTTTGTGGACAATGGACAAAGGACAGCAGAAAGAACCCCCCCCCTCCGACCGAGTTATAGCCGAGCTATATTGCCAGCATGCCGTACCCTCCGCTGGGTGAACCGAATTTTGGGGCTCACCGAAAGTCATCCTATCGTTTTATCCTGTAGTCAGTCCATGAGCTTACACCTAAATATAAAGATATATATATATACCCAACCACCACCTTTTACACCGACCACAAATATTGGCGCCCAACGTGTGGCCTGACGTTGGAAACAACGACAGCCCCTTTCCCGCAACGAATACTCAGCATATTTCCTAACAAAAATTCTTAATGATTAAACTTTTTAGAAGTTCGACTCAAGGCTGTAAAGCCAAGGAAGTGAACAATAAACTTTTTTTTTGGAAATAAGCTTGAGTTTGATTACTTCAGTAGCGCTTATTGAACATCTTTTCTTCGAAAAAGTTGCAAATGCAAGCGCACTGGCAGACGTTTGATTGGTTACATAATTAATATTTTTTTCAAAGAAAAATTTTGTTTTCCGATCCTAGTTTCCCTGCCCGATTTTTCAGTACCAAGAATCTGTCGCAATCTTCCAGGAGTCCGTTCTACTGTATGGTGGAAGCTGTTGCACTGGAGTTTGCAGATTACTAGAGAGTCGAAAAATCTCAGACGAAAACTTTTGAATATAGGAAACATTCTAGTCGTCCGTGTTTAAAAAATTTTATCCTTTCATGTTTTGTGTCAACGCCGCTCGTTCTCCTTTTACATCGCCATCGGGTTTCCACCTTCCGACGGGTTTCCACCTTGTAGTGGTGGGGAGGCTTACGTTTAGGTCTTCAGCTGGCCAGCTGTGGACCTCCTAGATCTGCTTGAGGACGAACCGAACCTGGTGGCTGCGCAAGCGAGGGTGAAGGAGGGAAATAATGGCCTCTTGCCTCCGCCCATCTCTAACCCAACCTCGATTATGACCAACCAGGCTAAGCAAGACAACGATAATACGGGTACGGACAGACTAACTTCAAATCAAATTGTTTGATTTAAAGAAAGCAATAATTAACAAAAAACCATCTCATTTTCTCGCACAAAATTATTGGCACATCTAGCTTACTATGCATTTAATTTCTTAAATTTCCTGCAATCTGGCAGTTCTGTCAGCGAATATGAATAATTTAAATTACAGTTATTCAAAACCAAGTTTTTCAGTTCAACCGACAGTGATTTGGAAAAAAAGTAAGAATTATTATTAAAAAGTATAAAAATGAGCCCAAAACAAAAGGAAAACACCGAATCCGAACGAAAAATAATTCTTTATATGCATAAGCAAGGCAAATAATATGCAGATATTATAAAAATAATGGACAGGAGCCGATACACTATTCGCAGCGTCGTCGTGCAGCGTTTTAAGGGAGAATCTAGCTTTAAAAGTGCTAAGCATACTGGTCGTCCCCGGATTTTGAGTCCTCGTGAATGCAACCAGATTGTACGAAAAGTTAAAATAAACCCCAAAATAACATCCACACAAATTGCTGCTGAAGTAAACCAAGACTTTGGAAAAAACGTTCACCCCATGACGGTAAGAAGAGTGCTCCACGAAGCCGACTACAATTCTCGTGTTGCCAGACGTAAGCCAATGATTTTACCAATCAACCAGAAGAAGCGTTTGGAATATGCACTTGAATAAAGGAGCAAGTAAAATAGTTTCTGGGATGACGTTCTCTTTTCTGATGAGAGCAAATTTAACATTTATCGTTCTGATGGCCGTATAAACGTGTGGAGAAAGCCTAATACAGCATTAAAAAAATAAACCTGGCTCCCACAGAATCCTCCGGTTTATTTTGTATAAATTTTTTTCGAAAGTAACTGGAAGAGAATCCAAATACCAATTGTGGTTTAGTTTCACCATAGCCGTCGTCGTCTGCCACGCGGGCGACGGCCAGTGAAACGAAATTTGTGATCGAGTAATATTGCTCTATACTGTGGTGTTCATCTGCTAGCCACGAAATAGTAAACGATAAACGATAAATTGTTAGTGCTACCGTTGTGATTCTAAACCGCCCACGTCGCCGTCATCGACTTCGTCTTCATAGTAATCGCCTCCGTCGTCATAGTCATCGCCTCCGTCGTCATACTCATCGCCTTCGTCTTCATAGCCAACTTTAATCAACCGTCGTATTTGGAGTTCGTGTGTTGGAATTCTTTTTTTTTATTCCAATTTATTGGAATCTCTTGCCCGCGCCTATCATACACCATCTACATTTCATCGAATTTCCGGTTAGGATAAAAATTTGTTAATTTTTAGGATTCTTTTATAAATATTAATATAATTCACTATCTTTTTTGTAAAAGTTCTAATTCGATTCGTGATTTTTGTTTGATATTGAAGTTTTAAGTTACGGTTTAACAAATCGGGTTGAGTAAGGAAAGAAAAAGGCTCCTACTTACCTATACCTACCTCCAAGAAAAAAAAATAACATCTAGAGAAAGTTATTACTGACTTGGAAAGATGTTTAGTTCTAACCATATACCAACATTTACATATAATCATACATAATGCTACAGCAGCCGGATCTTCGTGCGCACGGATCATCTTGGTTCCTGGAAATGATAAACTGTAAGTAAAATTAATTTCTTTTACATCATTATTCGAACAGATACATTCCAAGTCATGTAACAATATATGTATTTCTATAAATCTTTTTTTTAACCCGTTAATAAGTAATAATAACAAAAAAAAAAGAAAGCCAGTGTAAATTAAATAAGAAAATATTTTGAACACCGTGAAACGATATTCTCCGGTACGGAATAGGGTAACTTGATTCTTTTTGGTTTGTACTTCGCCTGATTGTTACGATTGATTTGCCGCCATGTTTAAGCGAATACATCGGATTTTTACTTATGTAATGTTAACTTACCTTTGAATTAAATCCACTTCCGTCTAGACTTACCTTGTTCGTTTTTATACAAAAAAAAAATAAACTGAATACAAATATAGTATAACGAAATATTCACGATTACATACATTTGAATTGTTATGCATCGAATCTTTGAAATTCAAGAATTTTTGTTACTTTGGATTTAACTTTACTAAAGTAATAAATAATGTATGGAGAACTCGAGTTAATTTTTTTTTATTCATTCGGAATACCTGTCGGAAACCATTTGATATGTTAACCAATCCCAACTTGGACGATGTAGGGTGGTCGACGTAACCAGGAGATCATTTTAGCGTTTGGGGCCGTCAGCAAATTTTTGGCTATTTGACGGTGGTGTAGGGTGGGTACAGCCAGGGTCAACGACACCGACCCATCTTTGTGTCTTTGTGTTTTGTATCCACTCTTCCTCCACCCTCATTTATGCAGCGTTGCTGCATCGTTCCCCTACTAGTTCCCGCCACGGCATGAAATTAATTTTGTTTTGTGGACAATGGACAAAGGACAGCAGAAAGAACCCCCCCCCTCCGACCGAGTTATAGCCGAGCTATATTGCCAGCATGCCGTACCCTCCGCTGGGTGAACCGAATTTTGGGGCTCACCGAAAGTCATCCTATCGTTTTACCCTGTAGTCAGTCCATGAGCTTACACCTAAATATTTATAAAGATATATATATATACCCAACCACCACCTTTTACACCGACCACAAATATTGGCGCCCAACGTGTGGCCCGACGTTGGAAACAACGACAGCCCCTTTCCCGCAACGAATACTCAGCATATTTCCTAACAAAAATTCTTTATGATTAAATTTTTTAGAAGTTCGACTCAAGGCTGTAAAGCCAAGGAAGTGAACAATAAACTTTTTTTTTGGAAATAAGCTTGAGTTTGATTACTTCAGTAGCGCTTATTGAACATCTTTTCTTCGAAAAAGTTGCAAATGCAAGCGCGCTGGCAGACGTTTGATTGGTTACATAATACATTTTTTTTTTAAAGAAAAATTTTGTTTTCCGATCCTAGTTTCCCTGCCCGATTTTTCAGTACCAAGAATCTGTCGCAATCTTCCAGGAGTCCGTTCTACTGTATGGTGGAAGCTTTTGCACTGGAGTTTGTCGAAAAATCTCAGACGAAAACTTTTGAATATAAGAAACATTCTAGTCGTCCGTGTTTAAAAAATTTTATCCTTTCATGTTTTGTGTCAACGCCGCTCGTTCTCCTTTTACATCGCCATCGGGTTTCCACCTCCCGATGGGTTTCCACCTCCCGACGGGTTTCCACCTCCCGACGGGTTTCCACCTTGTAGTGGTGGGGAGGCTAACGTTTAGGTCTTCAGCTGGCCGGCTGTGGACCTCCTAGATCTGCTTGAGGACGAGCCGAACCTGGTGGCTGCTCAAGCGAGGGTGAAGGAGGGAAATAATGGCCTCTTGCCTCCTCCCATCCCTAACCCAACCTCGATTATGACCAACCAGGCAAAGCAAGACAACGATAATACGGGTACGTACAGACTAACTTAGAACGAGCCAAACTTGAGGACTGCTCAAGGAAAGGTGAAGAAAGGAAAGGATGGCCTCTCGCCTCCGCCTGGCTCTCACCCAACTGCGGGTACGTCCAATCAAGCTAGGCATGACGGCAAGTACGGACGACAGATAGTACGGACTGACTGATTAAGGGATCCGCAGCTGGACAGCTGAAGATTCTAGGCCAACTAAGAGGAACCCAAACGTAAAAACTATTGACAACACACACAAAAGACAAAACAAACTAGCGGGGATATACGCTAAACCGTCGGTAGAGGTCGCGGCTACCGGCGTGGGCTTGGCCCCTCGTATCGAACGAAGGGAGAAGTCGCCAGTGACAAAAAACGCTAACGATAACAAAGACAAGAACGACACAACGACGGAATTGACTAGGGAAGAGGAAGACCTTCTTCTCAACCCCTTTGCCAATCTCGGTGTGGATGATGGGGCCAGCATCGTAACTGTATTGTAACTGTTGACACTGACGACATCAGTGACTGCCTTTCCGTTGCCAGCTCCAGCATCTCACGGTTATCTTCTTCTTCGGTGCGGAGTTAATACCCCAACTAACAAAGTCCCGGAGTTAAGCTCTTCAAATCTGAAAAAAAGCTTCCATAAGATTCTTTTAAATCCTATTGCTATACTTAAGAATGAATCTCTTGTTATGAAACTCAAATTCGTAATAATACTTCAATGAGACTATTCATAAAGAAGTTTTTTTCAAGATTCTAATAGGAGCTACGACGCCAGCTTTGAATATCAAACGAACAGATGTTATAGTTGAATTGAACAGTGCGTTCTTTTTGTTCACAAAACTTGCTTCTGTTCATTTTTCTATGGGATTGGTTATTTGATTGGTGGTAGCAGATGTAATTTTAGATTTCAAGGAAAAGTTTGATTCTTTTCGTTGCGAGCAAGTTTCTTTGGTTGATTTTTTGTTCACTTTGTTTACCTTATTTCGGGGCTGTAGAACTGGAAGTAGTGAATTTGATCATATTCATAAATATTATAACATCAATTTTTAGCACCGAAATATACTAAACAAAAAGCACACATTTCAAACTTAAGGTAGTTAATATTACGTATATTAGTGTTATTAAAAAGAGGAAACAATCTGCCGAAAAATCGATCTCAAAAGCATTATTTTGATAGAATTGATCGAAACAACCTTATTAATTGTACAAATGGAAATCACCATGAGTATCCCATAATGTTTATGGTATATCTTATACTGTTGTTGCATCGGCTGTCATCAGCTTCGGAATGATTTAAATAACACCAAGCTATATCCAGTTAACTTTGATTGTTACTTTATTCGAAAAATTATTAGGTTATAATTTTGTTCCATTGTTTCAAAATGTTAATCTAACACAACTATCGATTTTTTGCTTTCACATTTAAATTTCTTAATAATAGTTGGCAATTGCAATAAAAAGGAACGCCCCACAGACAAATGTGTTTCGTTTGAAAGTTAAATGTCAAATTTAAGTCCCATAAGAGCATTTTAGTTCCCATAAGAAGTACTGTCTCTCAGAGAAAATTTATATTTAGTGAGAGCGACACTTCTTACGGGAGCTCAAGCGTTGTAATGGGACTTCATCATCATCCAAAGATCTCATAGAGATGTTAAAACAAGAGTTAAAGTATCAATCAACAGCAGCCATGTTGCAATATGAACAAAATGTTTTCATTATATTTTGAGGGTTACCGTAGCTTAAAAAAAAATATTCTTAATGAATTATCATATTTGGTTTTCCATTCTGACCAAAACGTCATATTCATCTTGTTTTCTCTTATT
This sequence comes from Leucozona laternaria, assembly GCA_932273885.2. NCBI lineage: Eukaryota > Metazoa > Arthropoda > Insecta > Diptera > Syrphidae > Leucozona > Leucozona laternaria. The sequence continues at coordinate 87,611,307 of OW026366.1, read as the reverse complement.
TGCTTATGATATTAGTTGTATAAAAAATGGATTTGTATAACTTAGTATACAGCTACTATACCAGAGTAGAATGAGCGGGGACATTCTTTTTTGTGTTATGTCATTATTTAAAATTTGTGAGAGCAGTATATTAACACGACACAAGTAAAATGGCATCTTTAAAAATCAGTTGTTTTTGTCAGTTTTTAATGACAAATATATTGGAAAATTTCAGAAAATCTTAATATTGAAAAAGCGTCATATTTTGTACACCTCTAGATCCAATTTTTGTCATAAAAGCACGATAATGACAGTAATTGGAAAAAAATATGGTGTGAATGATCGCATTTTGTGAATTGTATAAAAACATACTTTGGTGATTTTTGCACCTAAAAAAATATTAATGGTAACCCTATACTAAGATTATAATTAATAACAAAATATTTTAAATATGCATAATTTTGGAAGCGCGTTATTATTTTTCGAAGCAAAATGTTTAAATTAGTAGATGTAATTTTAATTGCACCAAGAATTTAGCCTACATATGCCATGATTTTTGCAAGTATAATACGTCAATTAACTTGTGAGATAAATACTCGCACCAAAAAACACATTATTTTTTGACATGAGAGAATCACGAACACACATAAAAACTATTCGCCTACCTTCTTCAAAAAAAGAAATTAAAAATGCGAAAGATATATGTTTTTTTAAGTTTACACACACTCGTTCTCTTTTTAACAACTTCTGTAGGAAGAGACGCACTCCCATAGGAAGAGTTCAGAGAGCTTTACTAGATTTACAAAGCGGCGTCTATAATCGCATAAGAAGAATAAAACTCTTCCTATAGGATCAAGAGGCTCCCATAACTAGGCCATTTAAGGCTTTTAACAATCTTATAAGAATCTAGAAGAACTCCTCAAGAGTGCATTTAGCTCCCTAAAATAAGTCTCGTAGCGCTCTCGGAGCGTCTTATGAGAGGAAAAATGTTACTTGGGACCGCAACTGCAGAAGAGTGATTGAACGACTTGGCACAAGGAGTTGGGAAGAACTTACGGAACTTGAACGGAAACGATTGCATAACGCGCGTGCGCTTCTGCAGGAAGAGTCTGCAAAGGAGGTTGGGCCTACTGTCTTAACACCGGAGAAGGCTACTTCTGTGCAGGGCACACGCGTGCACACGCTGATGGGACCACCCGAACCCCCTGCTGGTAAATCCCAGGTAAGGAAAGGGTTGGCCTCATCGGCTGTGCTTGCAAAGACGGACATAACAAAAGACAGGACGCATGAACCGGAAGTGGTCGAGTTGGAGGAATCGCACTCGGGTTGCATTAGGAACCACAACCCTGAATGCAGACCGAATGCGTCCACCTCCTCTCAGACAGGGGATTGCAAACCGACCGACTCAACAATGGACACCGAGAAGACAGTTGTGGATGCCCGAGCTGAGCGTTGCAAGCGCAAGGTGACAGGTCTCCTGAACGAAAGTCAGATACTCCGCAGGCAAAAACGGAACGCTGAAAGGATCCTCCGGCGGCTAGCTAAAAGAAATCCTGAATCTTTAACGGCCAAGGAAAAGCTAGCTCTGGAGAGATGTACTCAGAGACTTTCGACTAAGACAGTTAGCACGGGTACGGATAGACGTACTGAGGACGTGCCGAACTTGAGGACTACTCAAAGAAGGGTGAAGGAGGGAAAGGATGGCCTCTTGCCTCCGCCTGACTCTCCCAACTGCGGGTTCGTCCAACCAAGCTAGGCAAGACGACAATCCGTCACGGACGGATGATACGGGTACGGACAGACTGACCCAGAACGAGCCGAACTTGAGGACTGCCCAAGGAAAGGTGAAGTAAGGAAACGACGGCCTCTTGCCTCCACCTAGCTCTCACCCAACTGCGGGTACGTCCTATCAAGCTGGGCATGACGACACTTAGTCACGGACAGATAGTACGGACAGACGAACTAAAGACGAGCCGAACTCGAGGACAGCTCAAAGGAAGGTGAAAGGGAAAGGAAAGGATGGCCTCTTGCCCCCGCCTAGCACTCATCCAACCGCGAGCGGTTCCAAAAGAGCTAGGCACGACGACACAACGTCTGTTCCCTCACCAGGGAATAAGAAGAAGAAAGCCAAATTCTCCCGGGTGACCATGGAGGGCCAACAAACTGCGATAGCAGACTTTGGCAACCCTTCAAGGAAACTGACGGATGATCAATGGCAATTGATGGAACTCCGAGTTCTGGACGGGGTAAATGAGGCTATCGTCAAAAACAGGCCTCCGGCGCTATTCGGTAACCTCAGCACTGTCCATGGATTCAAGGTGATGACATGTGAAGACGGCAACACTCTCACATGGCTCCGAGAGTTCATCGAAAAGACCGAAGCTCCTTGGCCAAACGCTGACCTTCGTCTGATCAGCAAGAAGGAAATCAGCGAACTTAGTAGGCCAAAAGCAGCGCTGACACTGAGAGGACCCGTGATCCCAAGAGACAGGATAGAGCGGTACCTCAAGTCCCTCAACACCGACCAACTTAGCCAGAATTGGGAGGTTGTTAAGGTTGGCGAACCCACCAAAGATGGCACCGAAGTAATCGTGAGTTTAAGCCACAAATCGATGCCGCTTCTTCGGAAAATTGGCTACAAAGTACGCGTCGGTATAAACCGATGCAAGCTCAGGATAATAGCCAATAAGAAAAAACAGGTAAATAAGGGGGTGGTAGTTAAAAACTTATAATGAAATTTGTACAAATAAATCTTCATCACAGTAAAGCTGCCAGCGCCAACCTGGTCTATCTCATGGAGAGTAGACAAATAGACATTGCCCTAGTTCAAGAACCCTGGGTATCAGGCGGCAAAATTAGGGGGCTCCACTCAAAGGGACTTACTTTGTTTAAATCCTCTATTGCAGGTACAATTAGTAATCATAGAGCATGTATTGTAGCTAGAAAACAGATTAATCTCTTTCTTCTATCTACATACAGTAACCTAGACCAAACTGCGATAAAGTTGGAGCGCGATGGGCTTCCACCGCTTATCTTGGCATCATGCTATATGCCTTACGATGGAACGGAGGGACCACCTGCAAATATTACGTCCCAACTTGTTGAACGCGCAGCTGTGGAGAAATGGGACCTTATGATAGGATGTGATTCTAATGCACATCACACTCAATGGGGGAGCACCGACATCAACGATCGAGGTGAGTCTCTTTTTGAATTTATCATAGAAAATAACATACTAGTAGCGAATAGAGGTAATGAACCAACATTTGTGACTAAGAACCGCGAGGAAGTACTCGATATCACCCTTGTGAGCAACTCGAATACCGTCTCAATAGAACAGTGGAAAGTACTTAAGGAAGAATCTTTTTCCGATCATAGGTTAATTGAATTCTTTATACTTAACACAACAAATTCTCAAAAACCTTTTAGAAATTTTAGGAAAACTAACTGGGATATTTTTAATGGGGAAGTATAGAATAGAATCACATTGCTTAATACCAATGAAATTGATAATCCTGAGAACCTAGACAAATCTGCCGAGAAATTCACAGAAATACTCAGCAATGCTTTTGTCAAAGGATGTCCTTTAAAATCAGGTAGTAAAGGCAACAAAAAACCACCTTGGTGGACAAAAGAACTGGGCGATATTAGGAAGGAAACTAGGCGACTATCAATATCGCCAAACACACTAGATTAGACATAGACTGGGAGAACTACAAATCCAGTCAAAGAAAATTCAAAGCTGAAACACAGCGAGCCAAACGAAGCTCGTGGAGAACCTTCTGCGATGAAGTAGAAGGCACCAATGAATCAGCTAGACTAAGGAAAATTCTCTCTAAAGAGCCAACTACCTTGGGTTCCCTAAAAGAACCAAATGGTCGTTGGGCAGAATCATGCAGGGAAACTCTTAAACTCTTAGTTAATGCTCATTTTCCCGGGTGTCACACGGAAGCTAAAGACTATAGACCAATCAGTCTCACGTCGTTTACTCTTAAAACTTTCGAAAGACTGTTGGACATCTAATATGTGATTTTTTAGCTGGTTTGGTTTTGGCAACACTGGTTTTGACAGCTGACGTGTGTTTAGTACCTTGTGTCACTGTCAAACAGCTTCAGTTTGGTTTGCAATTTAACCATGGATCGTCTTACAAATGAACAACGCTTGCAAATTATTGAATTTTACTATCAAAATTCGTGCTCGGTTCGAAATGTTCATCGCGCGCTGCTTCCATTTTATGATCGGCATTCTCGACCTTCTGAGCAGTCTATTCGGAAGATTGTGACCAAATTTCGCACCAAATTTACTTTGTTGGACATTAAACCACCAACACGTTTACGTACTGTGCGTAGTGAAGAAAATATTGCGGCCGTATCAGCTAGTGTGACAGAAGACCGCGAAATGTCGATTCGGCGCCGTTCCCAGCAGTTAGGCCTTTGTTACAGCACTACGTGGAAAATTTTGTGGAAGGATTTGGGCGTAAAGCCTTTTAAGATACAGCTGGTGCAAGAACTAAAGCCAGCCGACCTACCACAACGCCGAATTTTTGGTGAATGGGCTCTTGGAAAGCTGGCCGAGGATCCGCTTTTTTATCGAAAAATTGTGTTCAGCAATGAGGCTCATTTTTGGTTGAATGGGTACGTAAATAAGCAAAATTGCCGCATTTGGAGTGAAGATCAGCCAGAAGCATTGCAACAGCTACCAATGCATCCCGAAAAAGCCACTGTTTGGTGCGGTTTATGGGCCGGCGGCATTATTGGGCCATATTTCTTCAAAGATGATGCGAATCGCAGCGTTACTGTCAATGGTGAACGCTACCGAGCGATGATAACAAACTTTTTTTTGCCCGAAATGGAAGTTCTTGACTTGCATGATATGTGGTTTCAACAAGACGGTGCCACATGCCACACAGCACGCGAAACAATGGCGCAATTGCGAGGCGAGTTTGGTGAACAGTTAATTTCACGTTTCGGGCCGGTCAATTGGCCGCCTAGATCGTGCGATTTTTCACCATTAGATTATTTTTTGTGGGGGTATGTCAAGGCTAATGTCTATAGGGACAAGCCCGCTTCGATTGACGCACTGGAAGCCAACATCCATGCATTCATTCGTGAGATACCGGCCGATATGTGTGAAAGAGTATGCCAAAATTGGACTCAGGGGATGGGCTACCTGAGACGCAGCCGCGGTCAACATTTGCATGAAATTATCTTTAAACATTAAATTGCAAGGTTCAAACTATCGATTCAAATAAATATTTCATTCATTTTTTCGAATTTTTTGTGTTTTTTTTTTTAAAAAAGTTCTAAGCCTCTTAAAAAATCACCCATTATATTCGCAGCACACTGAACCCGGAGGTAATTTCTCCAATGCAGCATGCCTATACAAAAGGCAAAAGCGTAGAAACAGCACTTCACTGTGTTGTTAATACATTTGAAAAAACTCTCAAAGACAAAGAATACACTCTCGCTGCCTTCATTAATGTGGAAAGTGATGCAGTTAAAAGAACCCTTGTAGAGCTGAATATAGAAAGTTCAATTATAAATTGGACTATGTACATGTTAAGAAACAGGCATATAAACACAGAACTTGGAGAATCACGTTTAAAAGTATCCACATCTAGAGGAACACCCCAGGGAGGAGTACTCTCTCCACTTCTTTGGATACTAGTTATGAAAGAAATTCTTGTAAAATTAAAATATAATGGAGTCAAAGTAGTAGCCTATGCAGACGACCTAGCACTATTTGAGACAGGAAAATTCCCATCCACTATAAGTGAACAGATCGAGTTTGCCCTGTCAAAGGTCAACAACTGGACAAAGAAATGTGGTCTAATGGTTAATCCATTAAAAACAGAATTGGTTCTCTTCACTAACAGAAGGAAAATACCAATGTTTAGACTACCATCAATAGAAGGGACACCACTCAAAATCTCAGATCAGGCCAGATACCTTCGTGTGATCCTTGATAAGAAACTGAACTGGTGTCTCAACACCAAAGAAAGAGCAAAGAAAGCTATGGTCGCATTCTATTCCTGCAACATAATTTTCGGAAAATCCTGGGGACCAAACCCAAAAATTATCAGGTGGATGTACACGGCAATAGTTAGACCGATACTAACCTACTAATCTAGTTTGGTGGAACGCGACAGAGAAAACAACAAACCTGAAAATCTTAACAAAAGTTCAAAGATTAGCATGCGTAGGTATTACAGGGGCGTTGAAAACCATCCCCACAGCGGGGCTGGAAGCGATACTCGACCTGAAACCCTTAGATCTATTCGTGTAAGAATCAGCAGCATACAGTGCCTTGCGACTAAGCCAGACTAACTGCTGGAAGCAAAGCACAACGGGCCATACTCAGATTCTTCAGAGATATGTGGGAATTAATGTTTGCATAGACTACATAACACCCCATTTAAACTTCGACAGACCATTCACTACCTCTTTTCCTAATTGAGAGGAGTGGAAAAACAACCAACCTCTCAGTAACGAATCTACGATAACTGTCTTCACTGATGGTTCTAAGATGGACACTGGAGTTGGTGCAGGAATCTTCTCGAAAACTCTGGGACTAGCTAGCTCCCTCAGACTTCCAGACTTTTGCAGAGTCTTCCAAGCTGAGGTCTTGGCAGTGACCAAAGCACCTACGCAAATATCAATGATGGCGATACCACGAGCTGATATCACCCTCTTTATTGATACCCAAGCAGCAATTAAAGCAATTTCCGCCACTGAAATACATTCAAAGCTTGTAAATCGCTGTCGCGAAGAGCTTAGGGTTCTTGGCATGCAGCATAACATTAGAATCTGCTGGGTTCCTGGTCACAGCAATGTACAGGGAAACGAAAGAGCTGATGAGCTGGCGAGAACGGGATCGTCACTTGATTGAAGTCAAGCCGAACGACATATTAAAGTACCAAACTGTAACATCAAACAGGATATTGGTAACAAAATATCAGAAAAAAACAATGAAAGATGGAACCTGCTTGAAACATGCGCCACAACTAGAAAATTGTGGCCCAATTTCAATAAGCAGAGGACAGACAAAATTGTGCAAATGAACAAAAAACATCTTCGTTCCCTTGTCAGCATAATCACCGGACACAACCTACTGGGATACCACAGAAAGAAAATGAGGCTCAGTACTGACGAAATTTGCAGAGGCTGCAGCGATGAAGAAGCACATGAGGACACCTTACACTTCCTTTGTCACTGCCCAGCACTCTGTCACTTAAGAAAGAAACACTTAGGTAATCATTTCTTTGATGACTTAGAGGATCTTTCTAGAACTACTGCGAACAGTCTTCTGAACTTCGTCAATGCCTCTAAATGGCTTGATTGCTAACAGAACACATAGGTTCTTACATTAAGTGGGATACAACTTCCTAGGGTATCACAACGGATCTACATAGATCTAAGTGTGACGGTAACAAGATCAACTGTCAGCCCTTCTACCTAACCTAACCTACATCGCCATTTATACAAAAAAAAAACACATTCCATATCGATTTACTTGTACTAAAATGTATCTTCATACTCATACTCTTTGAAATTAGGAAATTCTAACTATACAATTTTTGAAACTTAAATTTCTACATGAGACAATAGATTGAAAGTTAAAATTTTTTTTCAGTTAACAAGTCAAAGAAAATCTTACGAAACCGATATACTTATTGCACAAGTGTCTTTTGTAGACCAAAAGTTGCATTCGGTATTAAACTTATTCATATTGTTCTCTTTTGAAAAACTCTTATCTGTCAACATAATAATTCTTCAATATATTTAAAACCAATCATGAGTAAAAAATCCAGTAGTGGGACATTTCCCAAAACTAGTAGGCAGTCAGCCTTCGATGCTAACCGAAGACAAACACGTAACCGCGGGCCTTGTGATAACCTATCGCTATCCGCAACTAAAGCGGTTGGTAATCCCGTAAGACATTCGTCCCCTCAAAACGTAAACCTTGCTGGAATGATCGTTCTTCATTCACCTAACTTTGACCTTATACACAATGGAAGTATCTATCAGATCAGAAAGCAAACCTTACCAGAAAATTTAGCTACGTTGCCTCCCACAACAAACAATGTAGAATATGGTGTAGTCACCACCAGTTCAATAACTCGAATCACCTTCACCACAACTACCACTACTACATCTACTTCTAGTCCGATAATGTCACTCCTCCCCACCGATTTCATGGCGGGTGCAACGGCGTAAGAAAATCGTTCGCCTCCAAATCCCAATCAGAGGATACTACAACAACGCGGTCCTTTTGGAGTATCGTTTTCCGACAACGACGATATAAACAACGGTGAACCAGAAACACGTTTGAATCAGGCCTTAGTGACTTCCCAATCCCAAATTCAATATCCAACTTCTAGTCGTCTCCACAATCACATTAAGAGCGTGGTACATGCGAGTCTGAAAGACTTGCAAAAGTCTCTTTTCAAAGACTTGCCTGGGCTTATTCAACAAAACGTTGAACAAAGTATGAAAACTTTGATGCCTCCGATGAATCCTTTGAATGAAGTCGAAAAAGAACGATTTCCTAAACAGGACAACCAACCATCAGTGTCTATTGCTAACCATTCAATTCAGTCGAGCAACTTGTCGACAAGCTCTCGAATACGTGACCTCCCTAATGATTTAAACAGACCTCCCAACCCGAACTATTTTCAAGACTTACCGGGACGAGATCGACGAGAATCGTATATCATCCCCATCCTTACTTTCGAAAAAGTAACACATTTGCTTTCGATAGGGATGATCCGTATCGACGAAGTGGTCCCAGAGTCCACTTTTCTCAATCCAACCCGATTCACCTGGATCGCAATCAACGCTATCCAAGTGATTACAATCGAGCTGACCCCTATAGATATGACGGACGAGTGGAATTTGCTCGCTTTGTCATGATACTCTAGAGTTCATAGACCCTGGTTATGACATGAGAAATCAGCCATTCGATCGTCGACAAGATTTCGGATGCCCCTTTGATAGACCGTATTCACGTCGCTTTGAGACGTTGTGGAGTGTTCGCTTTGATGACACGACCAAAGGAATGCCCATACGAGAATTCGTCTCTCGCGTCGAAATCTTGCCAGGAAAATATAATTGCCCTTGGGAAGAAGTACTCCGCAATTTTCACCATCTTTTAGTTGGTACGGCTTCCGATTCGTATATCTACGTGAACATCGTCGAGTCGATTGGCTGACTCTTAAAAGTGCCTTGCTAAAACAATTTCAGAGATACAAAAGTGATCTCGAAATTTTAAAAGCCATCATGGATCGTAAACAATTACCCCAAGAATCGTTGGTTGAATTTTACACGTCTATAATCCATCTTAAAAGATAATTACGAGAACCCATGAAAGACGCAAATCTTGTCCCGATTTTACGAAATAACATCAATGCTCGTCTTATGGCTTTCGTTTATCCGATGAGTATATACTCGCTAGAACGTTTCAGAGACGAATGCCGACCAACCGAAAAAATGTTACAGGGCCGCTTTGCCTCCCAGAATCATACCAACTTCATACGGAATGTACATGAAGTACACTGGCCAACTGGAACCTTTACTGATGAAAACCTTTTTCGAACCGGATGGTGAAAACATTGCAGCCTTTTCGTACAATCGTCCCACCAATCAAGACAAAAACCCTATAAGCAACATGAAGTGCTTCACCTGCAAGGAAACAGGTCATCTCTCGACCACTTGCCCCTCTAAGATGAGAAAGCTCATCTACTGCTACCGTTGCGATTCAGAAAATTACACGGTTCGAGATTGTCCGAATTGTAATGCTAGCAAGGGAAACTTCAAACCGAGCGTGATGCCGCCTGGGGAGTCACATTCGACCCAAACAAACCCAGTTTAAAGAAAAAAGATGCCTCGACAAACACCTCCTCTTCACCATATGTAGGCCGAGATAACCAACCGGACTCAACGTCCACCGAAACCGAAACCGATAAACCCTTGGTTTATCCAACAAATAATAATGACTCAGACTTATCTAAATCTTACTATACCGATTCTTCAGATCGGATTGAGAAAGATCCTCTTCAGCTAGAACCCACAATCGGAGATCACAATCGAAACTCCTACGTGCATTGAAAACCAATCTGAAACAAAACTTATACCATTATATAAAAAGTCGTTTGAAGAAAGACTAATTAACTACGAAAGGATTCGAAACCGTATTTTTAACTTAGAAGAAGTAACACAACCTTACATTCCATCTAATTTGTTAAAAGTCCCGACAAAGAAGTACGAAGAGAGCCGATCTCAGAACTCTTTTGGAAGAAACAACTCTCGGAGGTACTCCGCAAGACCTCAGGCCCTATGCCAAAATCAAAATTACAGGTCAAGGAATGGCTGGTTTAGTAGACAGCGGTGAATCTATTTCCTGTCTAGGAAAAGGTTGCATTGAACTTGTAATTAAAATCACTCGAAATTCCCATTATCAACATAAACGCAGAAGTAAATACAGCTGACGGCAAAGGTCAGAGAATCGTAGGTCGGGTATCCGTTCTTGTGGAGTACGATAAAGTGGTAAACCTCTCGATCTGTATCTAGTGCCTGATTTGCTTCAACCCGTCTATCTTGGAGTGGACTTTTGGTCGAAATTCCAAATCGCTCCGCATATCATTAGCGAAATTTTCAGCTTCTCAGCTGATAAGGAAAAACGTGACACTGAAAAGTTTGATCAAAAGCCCTCCGAACTCCAGGGTGTTTCAGCGAGTTATTTTGTCCACCTGGTAGCAAAGACTCTATCTAAGAAAAGATAAATAAACCTAAACCTCCTATGCACGAGCTCACTTCGGTGATCTCCCTATTTCCGTCATTTGCAAAGCTTGGGTTGGGTAAAACCTCCCTTGAAGAGCATACGATCGATACAGGAGACGCTAAGCCGGTGAAGCAACGACATTACCCCATGTCACCAGTGAATCTGGAGATAATCAATAGTAAGCTGGATCGCATGCTCTCTTTGGGAGTAATTGAAGAGAGCCACAGTGCTTGGAGTTCACCCATAGTTCTTATTAGAAAACCTGGTAAGGATTTATGCTTAGACTATTGCATGGTGAACTCTCTTACAAAGGGAGATGCGTACCCGCAACCTCTTCTGGAGAGTCTGCTCAGCCAACTTGGAGATACACACTACATGAGTAGTGTGGATCTCAAAGATGCGTTCTGGCAGATCCCTCTAGAGGAGAAGTCAAGAGAGAAGACCGCATCCACTGTGCCAGGTCGACCATTGCATCAATTCACCGTCAGTCCCTTTGGATTGTGTAATGCACCCCAAAGGTTGTGCCGGTTAATGGATAAAGTGATCCCCTCGGCGCTTAGACAATCCGAGCTTGTCTATCTTGACGATCTTCTGATTATCTCTCCGAATTTCGAATCCCATCTGAAAATTCTGTCGTTGGTAGCGGAACACTTAAAATCTGCGAATCTGACGATCAACGTCGAAGAGTCATTCTTTTGTTTTAAAGAATTAAAATATCTTGGATATATCATAGGCCAAGGCCATGTAAAAGCTGACCCTGATAAAATAGCAGCGGTAAAAGAGTTTCCGTTACCAACGACCCAGAAACAGGTGAGGAGATTTCTTGGTGTCTGTGGGTGGTATCGTCGCTTCACCCAGAACTTTTCGACTCTAGCGGTCGCGTTATCTGATTGTCTCAAAAAAGGATATAAATTCCCAATTTCACCTGAAGCCGAGGAATCCTTTGATGCTTTGAAAGAAGCCTTAACTTCTGCTCAGCTTTTCAATACCCCCGATTTTAAAAAACCCTTTGCCTCCTCCAAAGGCATTGGTGCGGTATTGTTTCAGTTTGATGAGGAACAGAACGAAAAACCAATCGCATATTTTTCGGAAAAGTTAAATGCTAGTGTCGGAGAGCAGGAATGTCTCGCTGCAATACGAGCCATTCATAAGTTCAGACCATATGTGGAAGGTGGTACCTTCACGGTAATTACCGACCACGCCAGCCTCAAATGGCTTATGAACTTAACAGACCTTAGTGGCCGGCTGGCACGTTGGTCGTTAAAGTTGCAAGCGTATACATTCCATGTAAAACATGTAAAAGGTACACAAAATCTTGTACCAGATGCGATTTCGCGAGCGCACATGGAACAGCTAACCTTATCGCCAATTACAGATTCCGAAGAATTTAAATCAAAAGAATACCTCGACCTTATTAGTTCCATCACTCACAACAAAAAAAATCTCCCTCACTTAAAAATTCAAAACGGCGTAATTCATAAAAGAATCAGCCCGAACCAGAACAGCACTATAGGTGTTGACTGTTCTTGGAAAATTTGGTTACCATCTGGCCCAACCCAGAAAATCATTACTCAAAACCATGAACCTCCTAATTGCGCTCATGGCGGCATTAAAAAAACCCTCGAAAGAATCAAAGAGACCTACTTTTGCCCTAAAATGGCTCAGCAAGTGCGTGACTTTGTCAACCAATGCACTAAATGTAAAGAAAAAAAAATCTCCTAACTTTATAATGCGACCTCCAATGGGCTTCCAACAGAATATTGAACTTCCTTTCCAAAAAATTTATATAGATTTCATGGGCCCATATGTGCGAAGCAAAAAGGGAAATTTATTTCTCTTTATTGCCTTAGACTACATGACAGAATTTGTATTTTTAAAACCCATGCATAAAGCCACCTCGAAACTCGTAATTGACTTCCTTGAAAAAGAAATTTTTTTGAAATTCGGAGTGCCAGAATTCGTGCACCGTGACAACGGGAAGCAATTCGTTTCGAAGGAATTCAAAACTTTTCTATCTAGGTACGGAACCAAACATATTAGAAACGCCCTATATTCTCCACAGGCAAATGCTTCGGAGAGGGTAAATCGTTCCATCCTATCGGCTATACGAACATATCTTAAGGAAGACCAAAGGGATTGGGACTTGCACTTGCCGCAAATCCAACAAGCCTTATGTACTTCGGTACACCAGTCGACAGGCGTGTCTCCATTCTTCGCCCTTTTTGGACACCATATGATAGCTCATGCAGAAGTATACCCAATTCTCCAACAGTTAAAAGCTTTAAGTGATTGAAGTGTTACCCTCTCCGAACGCCTTGCAACTAATGCGTGAACAAATTAAAGAGAAATTGCATGAGGCGTATAAACGCAACGAAAAATCATACAATGCAAGGTCAGCTGTATGCATATTCAAACCTGGTGAGGAAATTTTCCGAAGAAATTTTGTCTTGAGCAATGCCTCAAAGAACTTCAACGCGAAACTATCAAAAAAATTTGTTAAATGCAGAGTGGTAAGCCGAAACAATAATCTTTATGATATAGAAAACTTACAAGGCAAGAGAATTAGTATTTACCATGCCAAAGCCCTGCGTCGATAGATAGGCAGGTAACTCGTTTGAAAACAAATTACCTATCGCAGAGTAGCCTTCCACAGCGACTCTATTACCCCAAGCGAATTCAAATCTGTAGGAATGAAAATATCTTAACTGTCTTGGTTGTCACCAAAATAAAACTTTGATGCGTAACTTTACCTATTCACTCACGTACGTGAATTGGTGTTCAAAAATATTTACAGTCCTAACAAAAATAGCCAAAGGCTAAAGCACTAAAGGTTTTCAGATACAGATAGATCTATAAAAGTTCTTTACTTACTAAAAGTCACTATATTTTTTTTATCCACTGCAAGTGCTGTTGCGGATGACGGCTTGGCTGGGTTGAGTTGTCTCTCGCTTTAAAAGTAAAACCCTATCGTGGTGAAATGAAAATTTGTTCGGCTGGCCAAAAAGCGTATTTCTCGCAAGAGAAGGAATGAGTTGGATTTCCGTAGACATTTCAGCTCAGTGGAGCGGTCAGCCGTAATAGGGAGTGGCCATCTGTATGAGTTGCGTACAAAGATCTAATTGAATTGACATACATATATTATTGGAGATAAAGTTAATGTATATGGGTACTCACCTGATTACTTCCAAGTACCAACTAGTTAGCCAGATCCCCGACCAATGTGCAGTGAAATTAACATCAAAGCGAACAGAACCACTCCAACCTTTATTGTTCCTGGTATTAAAATTGCTATTTTTCAGAGTGGAGGTAATTTCTTATCGGTGCGTTGTATCTAGACAACTTACAACGCCTATTAAAGTCAACCCTCAACAGCCGGCAAAATAAAATTATCCGCAGGCCGAATTATAAATCAATTGTTTTTTTTTGTTGTTTTGTTTTAACAGATCGTCAGGGAGGTCAGATGTAGAATTTGTGCAGAGTTGTGAAATATGTGGGAAAAGGAAACGTTTTTTTTTAATTTAGCGCGCACTAAAGGGGTTGTGACTACCCTTAATATGATATACACAGCACGAGCGATTAGGTAGATTGGAGGGGATTGAAAAGGAGATACCGATGCACATTGGTTTTAAATGTCTGAAGATCGCAATGGGAGGGGAAAATCGGGCTGGGTAGAGCATTCCACATTCGTGTAGTGCGACTAAGGAAAGAATCTCTGTACTTAACAGTACGTCCGAAGTTGGGATCAAGGGTAAACTGATGGGCATTCCTAGAAGCGCGAGTAGTAGATTTTTTTCATTGGGCAGACTTCATACTGAACTTCACGATCCACAAACAAACTATTTAAAATATCACGATTTTTTTGTGAAACTGTTTCTCGGGTCGTGGGTAGAAGTGAGCAACTCAATTACCAACATTGTATATCTGCTTTTCGCTTCGGATGCAAAGCAGGTAATGGCGAACCGTTTTTCTTGTCTTGTGGCAATCCAGAGTATTGTCTCAATCCAAGATTTTGTAGCGTGTCGCCTAAACACGAGTCTGCAGTGGCCGCGAATTAATTTATGTAACACATAATTTTTATAAAAAAAACTTTATTTAATTTATTCAAACTTAATCTAATTACATAAATGGTTACAATGTCTTAAGGTTCTAAATTGACTTAAAAAATATGTGTTGTGAACTTATTCACTGACTTAAATGAAGTGTCCTTTGCTTTGGTCTGATATTCCTATTTATACTGTTTGACAAATAAAAACATTTGTTATCCAAGGATGTGTTCTTACTAATTGATATTTAATAGTTTGGCTTGTCTGGACTCTGGTATTTTCCATTGATGACTTTGTGTATTAATACTTTATTGTCCTTGTATATTGTATTGTACTAATTGATATTTGATCGTTTGGCTTGTCTGGTATTTTTCCATTGGTGTATATTATATTTTGGAATATGAGTCACGTTCTAGGGTGTTGGTTCAGTTTGATGATCTTAGCGATTCTGGATTCTATTTTTATACGTTGAACGTGATGTGGTATTAACTCGCGCGTCTACCGCGTCAGAATTCAACAATCTCCATGCAAAAATTCTTACCTGGCAATATTTTTTGGATTCTTTCGTTCCCTGAACGAAAGTTCACCCAAAAATTTAACGAAAATGTAGGAAGTCATTTCCTATTAAGCAACGACGTGTTCTTTCTCTATGGACGTTGGAACCACCAGCCAAGAAGAAAAAAAATTAACTAAGAAAAGTACTAGAAAGATATTTTATTTGCTCGTGTTTGTTCGGCTACCTTTTACAAAGGAGAAACAAAAAAGTAAAAAGTAAAAAAAGGGGTTATAGACCGAGGACTTTTGAGTATTCAAAAAAATACGCTGAATTCTTCAGGTAGGTTAAATGAATTGTACCTATAGTAGTAGGTATAGTGCGCAGTATTGTGCCTCGTGCTCGGACGCCGCCGACTTTCTACACCCCTGAATCCCTGCATCTCCAACCCTTTCTCGATAGGAATCATCAACGGAAAGCAACGATCCGACGACTTTTTATCGTAATACAGCTAAGGCTAGTTACGAACCAAGAATCCTCCGGTTTATTTTGGAGACATTTTTTTCGAAGGCAACAGGAAGAGAATCCAAATACCAATTGTGGTTTAGTTTCACCATAGCCGTCGTCGTCTGCCACGCGGGCGACGGCCAGTGAAACGAAATTTGTGATCGAGTAATATTGCTCTATACTGTGGTGTTCATCTGCTAGCCACGAAATAGTAAACGACAAACGTATACGTCGGTGCATTAAATTGTTAGTGCTACCGTTGTGATTCTAAACCGCCCACGTCGCCGTCATCGATTTCGTCTTCATAGTAATCGCCTCCGTCGTCATAGTCATCGCCTCCCTCGTCATACTCATCGCCTTCGTCTTCATAGCCAACTTTAATCAACCGTCGTATTTGGAGTTCATGTGTTGGAATTCTTTTTTTTTATTCCAATTTATTGGAATCTCTTGCCCGCGCCTATCATACACCATCTACATTTCATCGAATTTCCGGTTAGGATAAAAATTTGTTAATTTTTAGGATTCTTTTATAAATATTAATATAATTCACTATCTTTTTTGTAAAAGTTCTAATTCGATTCGTGATTTTTGTTTGATATTGAAGTTTTAAGTTACGGTTTAACAAATCGGGTTGAGTAAGGAAAGAAAAAGGCTCCTACTTACCTATACCTACCTCCAAGAAAAAAATAACATCTAGAGAAAGTTATTACTGACTTGGAAAGATGTTTAGTTCTAACCATATACCAACATTTACATATAATCATACATAATGCTACAGCAGCCGGATCTTCGTGCGCACGGATCATCTTGGTTCCTGGAAATGATAAACTGTAAGTAAAATTAATTTCTTTTACATCATTATTCGAACAGATACATTCCAAGTCATGTAACAATATATGTATTTCTATAAATCTTTTTTTAACCTGTTAATAAGTAATAATAACAAAAAAAAAGAAAGTCAGTGTAAATTAAATAAGAAAATATTTTGAACACCGTGAAACGATATTTTCCGGTACGGAATAGGGTAACTTGATTCTTTTTTGTTTGTACTTCGCCTGATTGTTACGATTGATTTGCCGCCATGTTTAAGCGAATCACATCGGATTTTTACTTATGTAATGTTAACTTACCTTTGAATTAAATCCACTTCCGCCTATACTTACCTTGTTCGTTTTTATACAAAAAAAATAAACTGAATACACATATAGTATAACGAAATATTCACGATTACATAAATTTGAATTGTTATGCATCGAATCTTTGAAATTCAAGAATTTATTGTTACTTTGGATTTAACTTTACTAAAGTAATAAATAATGTATGGAGAACTCGAGTTAATTTTTTTGTTTTCATTCGGAATACCTGTCGGAAACCATTTGATGTGTTAACCAATCCCAACTTGGACGATGTAGGGTGGTCGACGTAATCAGGAGATAATTTTAGCGTGTGGGGCCGTCAGAAAATTTTTGGCTATTTGACGGTGGTGTAGGGTGGGTACAGCCAGGGTCAACGACACCGACCCATCTTTGTGGCTTAGTGTTTTGTATCCACTCTTCCTCCACCCTTATTTATGCAGCGTTGATGCATCGTTCCCCTACTAGTTCCCGCCACGGCATGAAATTAATTTTGTTTTGTGGATAGCAGAAAGAACCCCCCCCCCCCTCCGACCGAGTTATAGCCGAGCTATATTGCCAGCATGCCGTACCCTCCGCTGGGTGAACCGAATTTTGGGGCTCACCGAAAGTCATCCAATCGTTTTACCCTGTAGTCAGTCCATGGGCTTACACCTAAATATAAAGATATATATATATACCCAACCACCACCTTTTACACAGACCACATCTTTCTGTTATATTTCTTTTTGTAAAATCTTCTTTATTTTTTGTTTATCTACCTCAATCTTAATGTTTGTTGAGGTTTCTTTTATTGCATTATTATTTTATTTATTTTCACGAATAGGTAGGTAGGTAAAATGGCGGTTCTGAGAACACCTGTTCCCGAAGAACCCAATTAGCGCTGTTATGCGCCGATTTGATACCATAACTCGTTTGACCTGATTTGTTTCTTGTTATAGGGGTAGTGTTTTTAGTCTAGACAGAATTACTTAGGGGACTAGGTTATTGTTTTTTCACGCAGCCCTACAAGAGCACCAAGCTCACAACTGTGTGCTAGATGGTTCCGGCAGCGTTGCGATCCAACCATATAGCCCTTCACCAGATCCACTCGTGGCTGTGCCTATACTAAGCAAGGTAATAACTGCTAGTTATATGTCAGTGCTTTAAGGTTTGCACCAGTTATAGAGTTGGTGATTGTCCGAAAAGTTAAAAACGAGTTTGTTGATTGATAGGGACTAGGTTTTGGTCTGTGCCCTCGACCTCAAGAGAATGTTAAGCTCACACTGTGTGCCAAGTAGTTCCATTGGGGTTGAGAGCCGGCCGTATATCCTATCACTAGATCTACTTGTGGTTGTGGGCTTACAAATGCCGGGAAGCGAGACCTGGCCAGGGCTGGGCAGTTACAGAGAAAGTGTTCGATGGTTTCTTTCTCTAGAGGGTTCTTGTAGCTACTATTAAAAGGTATCCGTAGCTTAGCCGCATGTTCCCCAATTGGCCAATGGCCAGTGATGATTGCAACGATCCTGGCCGTGTCTTTTCTATTTCGCTTTATTAAATCATTTGATCTGTTTTTGTCATAGGTAGGCCATATCTTCCTAGATATCTTGCAGTTTGACAGACCTTGCCACCTTTTTATTGATTCAGACAGGAAATAGTCATATATTCTGCCATTCACGAATCCCAGTTTAAGGTCGACTTCTTCTGCCTGAGAGACGAGAAGGGCTTATCCCTGCCTGGCAAGCTCATCTGATTGCTCATTGCCTTGGATGTCACTATGGCCTGGGACCCATATGAGTGAGATTTTAGTGCTTTCACTTAAACCTGCGAGCTCAACTCTGCATTGATTTACCAACTTTGAGTTTGGGCAGGCTGTCTATACGGATGGCCACATTGTGGATATTTTGGTTAGATATTGTTTTTTGTTTGAGCATCCTGCAGGCTTCTTAAATAGCTAGCACTTCGGCCTGAAATACGCTGGAGGTATTAGGTAGGCGATAAGAGTTATTTGTTTTCAATCATCATCGTCGGCTCGACAACCGGGGTCCGGTCCTGGCCTCCTTCAACAAGTCTCTCCACCCATCCCGGTCTCGAGCCGCCGCCATCCAGTTGCGCACCCCAAGGCTCCGGGCGTCCTGCTCTACGCCATCTCTCCAGCGCAAGCATGGTCTACCACGCTGTCGTCTACCATAGAATGTACCACAAAGAACTTTCCGAGCAGGTTCCTCTTCGCTCATGCGAGCTAGGTGCCCTGCCCACCGGAGTCTACCGAGCTTAATTTTTGTCACGATATCTGCTTCAAGGTAGATTGCGTACAATTCATGATTGTACCGTCTCCGGAATCGTCCTTCCTCACATATGGGGCCAACAATTCTCCTTAAGACTTTTCTCTCGAACGCGGCTAAGAGGTCGGAGTGCCTTTTGCTAAGCACCCAAGTCTCGGATCCATATGTGAGTACTGGCAGGACCATGGTCCTGTACAGCAGCAGTTTTGAAGTTATGGTGAGATTTCTGGATTTGAAGATCTTTGACAGACTATAGTAGGCTCTGTTGGATTTGAGAAGCCGCCCGCGTATTTCTTCTTCTATATTGTTATCGGCTGCTACTATTGACCCAAGGTATTTAAAGGATTGCACCACTTCAAATTCGTGCTCCGGTACCTTGATTGTTTGACCAACTGTTCGTCTCGCATTCGACGCCACCATGTACTTTTTTTTACCTTCACTAATGTGCAGCCCCAGATTTTGTGCCGCCTGCTCGATCTGGATGAAGGAATCATGTACAGCTTGCTCAGTTCTTCCGATGATGTCGATGTCGTCTGCGTAAGCCAGTATCTGGCTGGACCTGTTGACGATGGTCCCTCTTGTTGCCGTGCCAGAGTCACGGATTGCTTTCTCCAACGCCATCCCCTTGTCGGAGTCCATTAAAGATGTTGATTGGTTTGGATAGCAATCCGGCTATTTTTACTTGGCTTGTTACGTTGGTCATGGTCAACCTACATAGTCGTGTCAATTTATTTGGGATGCCGAATTCTCTCATGGCTTTGTAAAGTTCTACCCTGGCTATGCTATCGTAGGCGGCCTTAAAGTCTATAAACAGGTGGTATGTTGGGATGTTAAATTCTAGACATTTTTCCATCGCCTGCCTAAGGGTAAACATCTGATCAGTTGTTGATTTGCCTGGAATGAAACCACACTGATATTGTCCGATGATGGTTTTAGCGTATGGGGTTATCCGGTCTTGTAGGATAGAGGAGAGTATCTTATAGGCGGTACTCAACAACGTGATACCTCTATAATTGCTGCACGTTGTGACATCTCACTTCTTATGTATGGGGCAAATGATACCTTTTCGCCAGTCTTCTGGAATTTCTTCATGCTCCCACACGTGCACTATAATCTCATGAATTGCTTGTTGTAAAGCTGGCCCACCGTGTTGAAATAGTTCGGCTGGTATACCATCGGCTCCCGGGGCTTTGTTTTTCTTTAGCCGGCCTATAGCCTTCTCAACCTCTTCTATGCTTGGTGGCGGCAACATAGGGTACTCTTCTTGAAGTAGTGGAGCCTCCACTTCTGCAGTGAGCTGACCAGTAAGCAATTCATTGAAGTACACTTCCCATCGCTCCAGTATGCTTTGATGATCGGTGATCAGATTTCCCTCTCCGTCCTTGCAGTATGTGCAGCGTGGTGTGTACTGCGTCATGTTTCGGACGGATTGGTAGAACTTCCGCGCCTGGTGCGGACCTCGCTCTCGGCTTTTCTCTATTTCACAGATTATGTTCTTCTCCCAGGCTGATTTTTTCTGTCTGTGAAGCCGTTTTTCAATACTTCTGAGCTCTTTATATTCGTCTTCGCGTGCCCGCGTTCTATGAGATTGTTGCATTGCTCGGTACGCAACATTCTTACGTTCAGTCGCTAGCTTGCATTCATCATCAAACCAGTCGTTCCGATTTCTACGACTGCTGCCTAAGATGGAGTTGGCAGTACTAATGACAGTATTCTTAAGGCGTGTCCACTTCTCATCTACGCCCAGCATACTGGCTCCAGGACTTACTCTACCCAGTTCTAGGGCGAGTCCTAACGCATTACCAAAGGTGTTACTGGTGTTTTCATTGCGCAGAGCAGCCGTGTTGATTCGAACCTGATCGGCGGATGCAATACGTCTTCGCAAGGCAATCCGCCCTCGGAAAACCATACCAACAAGATAGTGATCCGAGTCGATATTGGCACCTCGGTACGTTCGTACCGTCATCAAGTTCGAGTAGTGGCGACGGTCTATCAACACGTGGTCAATTTGGTTACGAGTGACTCCATCAGGTGATACCCAGGTGGCTTTGTAGATATCTTTACGCGGGAACCTGGTACTCGCAACGACCATGTTTTTCGATGCTGCCAATTCTAAGACTCGAAGTCCATTGTCATTAGTGTTCTCATGCAAACTATGGGTGCCTGCGTAATGCCTGAATACCGGCTCCCGACCTATTTTTGCATTCAAATCCCCAAGGATGATTTTTACGTCATACCTTGGACAGGCATTGAGGGCCCTCTCGACTTGTTCGTAGTAAGTCTCTTTTTCTTCGTCTGAGGACTCCTCCGTAGGTCCGTGAACGTTAATGAGGCTGATGTTCTTCAATTTGCCTCGCACGCGAAGGGTGCATAGCCTTTCGCTTATAGCGTTAAAGCCGATGATGGCAGACTTCATTTTTTCGCCGACTAGGAAGCCTACCCCGAGCACATGGTGTTTTGTATGACAGCTGTAGTATAAGTCATAATCTTTCTTCTGTAGAACACCATTCCCTGTCCATCTTATTTCTTGAAGTGCTGTTATGTCAGCTTTATATTTTGACAGGGCATCGGCTAGCTGCTGAGCAGCTCGAGCTCTATAGAGCGATCGTACGTTCCATAAGAAAATTCGTAAATCGTTATTCCGTTTTCTTTGCGTGGGTTGTCGTCGTGAGATCAGTCCGTTTCCGAGGCTTGTTACTGCTCTCGTAATTCTTCTTGTTTTACGGAACAGGGAATTAACCTGTTGCCAACCTGTGGAACCAGCCTGATCATATTAGCCAAACCTTTTTAAAGGCTTGTTTCTAGCGGCCGCCGCGAAGAGGCTATGATCACACTTCCACCAGTCCGAATAGTTACGGCACGTGCATGTTTTCGTATGCTACATGTTATTCCCCCTATTCGGCTGATGGCTGACCGCCATTTGTTTTCAATGCCTCCAAGAAAACACCCGCCCCAACTCCAACATTCATCTTTGAGCCGTCGGTGAAGATTGTGGTGTCATACTCATTTGTCACCGAATCATTATTCCACTCGTCTCTGGTGGGAAAAAGCACATTGAACCTTTTTTCGAAATTGAGAGAGGGGGGAACGCAGGTCTCTTGGCAACAGTTCCAGAATTTTTGTGTGACCATAGGGTTTTTCTGTCCAGCAACTTGCTTCTTTAAGTCTGGTTGGACTGCAGGATACCATGACTTGATGAAGAGATCTTAAGGAAGAAGATTAAGAATGACGCTTAGTGTATCGGTTGGGCAAGATCTAGTTGCACCTGTGGAGCCTATGCTAGCTGTTTTTTGAATCTTTTTCAATTTTTCTATGTTGTATTTTTTGCTTAGGGCTGGCCACCATACGATCAATCCGTATGTTAAGATAGGACGGACCACAGCAATGTATTTCCATAATATCATCTTAGGCTGCAAACCTCATTTTTTACCGAATGTTTTACTACAAGCATAGAAAGCTATACTTGCTTTCTTTACACGCTCTTCGATATTGAATTTCCAGTTTAGCTTAGGGTCCAGAATGACTCCTAGATATTTAGAGAGAGTGTGACCGTTTAGTTTGGGCAGGGTAAAGGGAGGTATTTTAGTCCTAGTGGTGAAGAGCATCATTTCTGTCTTATTTTGATTGACACCAGGTCCGCAGCTATTAGTCCGGATGCTGATTCTTTTTAAAGTTTCCATGATATTTCTTATCACCGCAGGAAACGCCCCTGATGTCATAACCACCAGGTCATCCGCATACTCCACCACTTTAACCCCGCAATTATCCAGTTCAGACAGAATTGTGTCCATGACAAGTAGCCATAATTGGGGGGATAGAACTCCTCCCTGAGGTGTTCCCCTATCTGCTAGTTTGGTTATGCGATTGCTACCCAGCGTAGCCTGAATGATTCTTGATCTAAGCATGGATAAAATCCATTTTGTGACGTGAACATCAACGTCCTTTTTGGCAAGAGATTTTTGAATCGACGTGCTAACACGTTATTAAAAGCTCCCTCCACGTCAAGGAAGGTTGCTACGGTATACTCTTTGTATTGAATTATTTTTTCGATGGTACGTACTACCGCGTGAAGTGCTGTTTCAGTGGATCTTCCCTTAAGGTAGGCGTGTTGTGATTTGGAAAGAGGATTTCTATCTAAAATTCTTCTAATGTATATGTCAATTAACCGTTCCAATGTTTTCAGAACGAAGGAGGTAAGGCTGATGGGTCTGAAGTCGTTAGGGGCTTCATGTCCCCTTTTTCCCACCTTCGGGATGAAAACCGCTTTGACCTGTCTCCACGATTTGGGGACATGGCCAAACCTGAAACAGTTAATAAAGAAGACTTCTAACCAGGGTATAGCTATATCCTGCAATTTCTGTAGCATGACAGGGATTATACAGTCTACACCTGGGGACTTGTATGGTGGAAAGCTATTAATAGACTTGAGACAGTTTCTGTTACCAGGCTGTATTCCTTGCAGCCCGGGAAATGGGTTATCATTAAGGCCTCTAGAGATTCGGCTGAGTCCTCTGTCCAGCTACCATCCTCCCGTTTGAGGAGGGATGGGCAAGAGTGTTGTTTGGACAATATTTTGCCTAGTCTAGCTGAGTCTTTAATGTTTTCAATAGATTCGTAGTACTTTTTCCAAGCCAGTTTTTTGGCTGAGGATACCGCTTTTTTGTATTTTTTAAGGCAGTCCTTGTAGGGTTGCCATTGTTTATTAGCGTAGCTGATATTGAAGGTAGTTCTCGTTATCTTCCTAAGATAAGAGAGGTCTTCATTCCACCATGGAGGGAAGGTTTTTTTGCTGTACCTGACTAGACAGGAGGCTTTGAATGCAACGTCATAGTGGCCTAAAAAGTGTTAGCTTTCGATTCCAGTTCTTGTACAGAATCTAGAGAAAGATTTGGTACATTTTTTAGTTTGGCATTTGCTATTTGGCTGAACTTTTTCCAGTCGATTTTTTTGGGGCTTCTAAACGGGGCAGGGGGCTCAATTTAAAGACCTTGATCAAAGAGTATATACCTGTGATCAGAAAATGATATCAGAGTAGATACTCTCCAGTTTTCTACCCTGACTAGTTCATTATTGGTTTTTAGAGTAACATCCAGCACATCTTCCCTTCCATCATCCTTAGAAAGTGTCCGTGCTCGGGAATACGAAGGTTGGGGTCTTGCCTTTGTTACAGATTGACATGTTGTTAGTAATTATATAATCGAATAAGAACTCACCCCTTTCGTTGGTTACTGTGCTGCCCCATACGGTGTGCCTGGCATTGGCATCACATCCTAGTATGGAGCTGGCCGTGTTGGTGTTTTGGACCAAGGTAGTTACTTCCTCGGGTGGTGCATTACGGTCGTGGGCCATGTAGGCTGACCCTAAGTATAGCCCACCTTTACTCTCAGACTCCTGTCTGACAATTGTCAATAATACAAGTACGAGGATTACCTTGGTTATTGTTGTTAGAGATGTAAAAGAGGTTGTAGAGGTTATCCTGAAGTCCACATACTTTTTGGCTCTTGAATCAGGCTGAAATCCACATCTTCCTCCCTTAGGAAGATTTTAAGATTATATGAAGCACTTTTCGAGTGCTTCAGATTAATCTGTGTGAATTTCAGCATTTTGTGTTGGAATCGGGCTTGCCACACTCGCTGGGTTTGGCGCCATGTCAGAATCTTCGACCTCTCCTGTGTCGTCCCCTTGAGTTGGCAATATCTTCACTTTGGCTTCCCTGATGCCGAAGTTCAGACGATTATTTTCCTGTCTCATCAATCAAGAGCAGGAAGGACATCGTTGATTTATTTTTATTCTCCCCTTCAGCTTTTATGACGACCCAGTCATCCATAACAACCCCCGGGTTTTGGCTTTTAAGGACTTTGAGAAAGCTCTCTCCATCCAACTTTTCCATATAGGGTATCCAAATGCGAGCCTTCGGTCGTCTAGGAATATCCTTGGCTTGGATTAGCTTGAGCTTAATGCCTTTCCATGCGTCACTAATCTTAGCGACGCATTTGCCCAGGAATTCCTTCGAGAACTGATCCTTGCATTTGATCACCCTATGTCCTCTTACCGTTTCAGCAGAGTTGAATGATGGAGAGGGCCCTCCCTGTCCCCCAGAATGAGATCTACCACCATACCCTGCAATCTGGCCCCTATAGCGTTCCACGCTTCGAAGACTGGCTTTCCCGTAGAGGAAAGTTCCGTCAGCGCAACCTGGAGGTCGTTCCTGACGATTTCAATCAGGGTTTTCGCCACTGGCTTATTGCCGGATGTGGATGGCAGAGTGTTGACTTTTTTCCTCACAAGAACTGGAAGAGCCTTGCTCTTTCTCGAGGGCTGAGCGGAGAATTTTAACTTGTCCTCGCGATCGCGTTCGCTTAGAGCTTGCATTTCTTCCCTTTCAGCAATCTTCTTAAGAACGAAGACAGCACTGTTGAAGCGGGCCTTGCGAATCGAGCTGTAGGACTTATGCTTTTGTTTTTGATTTGGTTAGCTTTTGGTTCGACTTGTAGTTAGCATCTGCCCACCCCTGGTGTTCTGGGTGCTAACTGACGATATTGGTGACGATGGTGTACTACTACGAGCGCTGCCTTCGCCACCGACGTTGGCTGGAGGCAAGCAACTCATCTTCCAATGAGCTGCCAAGTTCGTTTATGTCTGTCATGTCAACGTCTTTTGGTGTAGTTTGTTGTTTTTGTTGGGGTCTGTCCACGTTTGTCATGTCATCGTACGGGGGTAGAAGTAAAGGAACTCCCCAGCAATTCACCTTGACCTTAACTAAGCACCTGTTTTGACATCGCACAAAAGAACTGTAGTGCTTATTGCCCGCCCGGCACCCACTTGGAGGTTTAGATACGAGGATTTGTGCCGGACATTTTCATGAATACTTTGTCAAGTTTTTGAAGATATGGGTTTAATAGCTACAAAGAGGACTTGTTCGAGATTGGGCTTAAGTGGATTTTCTGACCCGACCTGTAGACAATTGGATTCAGTTTTAGATCCCCATACAGATTTTATAGTCTTAATGCTAGTGCCATCGGCATCGTTAGGCTGAGATTCTACTAAATCAATACGGTTCGACCCTTTCATCGTACAATTATTTCATTCGAGACTTACCCGTAGGTAGCACCTCGTGAGGTGTTGTTTCGTCTCCGCACTTCTCTTTGACTTCACTTTTTGTACAGATTTCTTCTGTTCGTGGTTCGATAACAATTTTATTTGTAAATTGGCACCTTTTTTCGGAAATACTCATTTCTAATTTTAATTTTTTATAATTTATTTTGCAATGATATTTTTTGAGGAAATCGTTTCCGATTATTCCATCATAGTTTAAATTTATTTGGTTTGATACAACCAGTTCTAGTAAGGGAGTGCTATTATCTACATTAAACTGCAAGGTGCCCATAATTTGTACAAAAGTTTTCATGGAATTTCCTGCTAAAGTAAAAATTATACAGGCGTTTTCAGGGGATTTAATGGGAACATTTTATATTATTAGGCTAACGTCTGCCCCAGTGTGTATTAAGAATGTGTAGATTTTTTGTTTTGACGGATCGAATTTTACCCGTATCACTGGTTCCTTAAACTCAGGGCAGAATAATATAGACATATTAAAATTTATTGATCGTAAGAGTGGATTTCGGCAGTAGTTTTCTGTACCTCAGACAAATTGCCGAGCAGTTCTGTCCGAGTGCAATCGTTTCCCTCATTGGTAAGGATAAAAGTCCTCGCCTGACTGCGAATTCCTATATCCTGGTGCGACGTTTTTTTGTCGCACATTATTCGAGGGATTATTTTTAAATGGGTTTCTTCTTCTATCTCCTTCTGAATTATTGCTATACGAGGGAGTTTGATTTGTGCGAGCTCTTCAATCATTTATAGAGTCCTTGGGTTTTTGACAATAATCACAGGTCAAAAAGTGTGTTTCTTTTTTAACGGTTTATTATTAGGAAAACTGGGAAACTGCGTATTTTTAAAACAAGTATCTTGTGTATGTCGCTGCTTACCACAGATATTGCAAAACCTTGCCGTTTGGTTAGTGACGGGATTTTTATAGCTAAAAAAGGAAGAGCAATGGTTTATACGAGGAGCATGACCTCCAGCATGGGCTATGGTTTTTTTTAAATCGGCCCCCCATAAGCCTTCGATATAAGCCTAACCTGTTCGTTCTTCAAGCCATCCTCAATAACTTGTATTGCAAGTTTTCGATTTTCTTCTACAAGGTATGCTCTTACAGTATCATCGCTGGTTGTGGCAAAAGTAGCAGATTTGAGACAATTAAAGGCTGCATAAACACGCTCAACAAATTCTTTAACGGTTTCTTTGAAACGTTGTTTTATGGTTACAAGTTCATTGTGAGAAAATGACCGGTTTTTCACTTCCTTGAACTCAGCCTCTAATTTTTCTTTTAGGCTCTTCCAAGTAGGGATGGAATGGTATTGTGTCAGCTCAAAGGAAGGACCATGTAGCTTAGTTTTCACAATTTCCAAAAATGTCGGTTGGTCAGTGTCTTTAATTGAGCAAAAGAGGATTTCTTCGCATGATAGAAATTTAGCCAATTCTGTTGGTTTTCCATCGAAAATGGGAATGATATTGAAAACATCAGTTATCCCGATCTTTATGTACATTTCTATATTTTCCTTCACAAGCTGTTCAGAACTGTAAAAAGGTAAATTTGTAAAGAGATCAGCAATAGTGTTGGCCTCTTTAGTTGCCTTTCTCGTAATTTGTAAACGAGGAATTTTTGTGACGAAATTGGAATTGGAAGGAAAGAAAAAAAAAATAAAAAAAACACGGCTAAGGAAAAAGAATGGTGAAATATACAGAAGGACACAAAATTTTGTATGTGTATATAATATACCTAAGTAAACATGTATGTATTATTTAACATTACTTAAAGTTATTTTTTTTATTACTATTTTTTTTGTTACCTTAAAAGAAAATTATTTGTTCTGCGGTAGTTGATGTTTTTCGTTCTTGATGTTTTGATGTTGTTGATGTGTTTGTTACTGGTGTTGTTACTGCTGTTGCTTTTAGTGCTGCTACTGTTGTTGTTGTTTTTGTTGCTGCTTCTGTTGTTGTTGCCAGGCAGGCTTCACGCCCTAAAGTTGAGAATTACAACCTGGTCTTTATCACTGCCTGCAGTTTGCCAAATGCCTAGGCTCTAAAGCTAGAAAGTTTTTACTGTCGCAGGACTTCTAACACTTAACAACAAAAAAAAAATCGCTGTTCCTTTAACTCTGACTCTTCAACCATTCTCGTAAGTTCAAAGAGTCTTCATCCAGAACAATCATCCCTACCACAAAATATAGATTTTCTGCACTACGGTGCAGGTCATTCGCATTTAACACACCCTGCATTTCAATAATAATAACTACTTCGTCGCTTTCATATTTCGTAATTTTCCTGCCCTCAATATATAGTGCAGTGTACCTCCGTCATTCATTCAAATATTGATATTTGACCCTTCATTCTTGCAGCACTGCTCTGGCCCACATTTGCGGTGTTTGCCTTTGGTAGTGCATATTAAATATCCACTGTCAAGGAACACTCGAAATGTGTATGCATATTTTGTGATAGTCAGCTACGGCGCCAGAATGAGTGTACCTAATGATGACATATTTATATGGAGATACACATACAATTCGTCGATATTGTCGGTGGGCAAAAGAATCTTACGAAATAAATGTGAAACGATCACAATTATGGGAAGCAGATGTGGTTCGTGAGAAGGGAGACCACCATGGATGAATGTAGGGTAGAATGATTTGAAGTGCGATCACTACACTATTATGGATTTCAAAAGTTATCTCCATTTCAAAGCTCGCACAGGGTTGCCGTAGTGAGCATTTAAAATTGCCGCAAATCTCGAAAAAAACATTGCTTTCAAAAGCTCTAAAAAGCTTAAATCCTGAAAGTTACATAGCAAATACCAAAGAAAATGAATTTCGATCAACTAGGCAATGGTAACTCTGATTCAACAAGGTGCCGTGCAAGCAGCAGCAGGTGTTTAAAAAGCTCTGCCATAAGGCCTATACTGCATATTAAAATTGGACAGAGTTTAGGTGTTGAAGTCCTCATGACGTAATCCCACCCATGAATCAAAAAAACGCTATAAAATTATTTAATTTTAATAAGAAAAAAAAAGAAAATGAAAATGTACTTTGTCAAAACAAATTAAAAAAAAATTATCAAAAAACTGAAGTATTTAAAAAGTTTTTCAAAACAGCAAATTGATTTAAAAAATTTGTGTTAGAATTTTAATGATGGAGGTTGATATAACCCCTCTCAAGTTTCGAAATAGATACAATTTCCAATATTTTAATATAGTACTTTAAATTCTATTAAAACCTAGTTGTAATTAAAGCCGAACAAGCCAATAATCGGTTTGTTGGTATGTATGTATTATTCAATTTTAGATAGTATTATATTATATACGTAATAGAATATGAAGAAAATTTTGAAAGAAAAATTCTTCGGTTTAAGTGGAGCGACTTACTTGAACAATATTATATTAGGTAACTAGCTGGCCCGCCCGCCCTGCCTCGCACGGGTAAAAAAAACTTAAGCTTCGCAAAATATTACAAAAAAAAATATAAATAAATATTTCAGCTATCTTTTGTAATCGAAATACTCTTTTACTCTACTTCACGTTATGAATGGCTTAGTTTGTAAAAATGTGTTAACTCTGGATTGAAGTTTTTTTTCTCAGAGTTTGTTAAGTCGTTCCGCTTGCATTCTACACTGCTTTTTGAGTTAATTGTAGGTTAATTAAACCCTGGTTTAACTCACCATGAAAAACCGGACCTTAATGTATTTTTTGTCAAAAATGCGTAGGGTATCACCTTAAACTTGTCTAATGTCTACAAAACTTTTTACAGAAATATATTTCATTTTTGTTCATCTGGAATTTTAAATAATTTATTTCTGCAAAAAAAAAACACATCAAAATTACTTTTTTTAATTTTTGTTAATTTTTCTAAATTTTGAAGAGAAAAATTAGCCTATATCCATAATCTTGTTCCAATATCTCGCTCCACCAATTCATCAATACCATTGTAAATAACAAGCAAAATATATAATCGCTTAAGGTGAGTGTCAAAAATACTCAATATGAAGATGAGAATGTTTCCTACGTCTCACCCTCCCCATTTTTTAACATTGATGCTTTTGTTTATCCCGTGTCGATGAATAGATGTGAATTGCAACAACAATTTAACCAGGTGCGTGAAGATCCCTACTGTCTACAGATGTGTGAGGTTTTTATACACACATTTTCTCATTTTTTATCTGCAAACTGACATTTCAAGCTTGTAGGCAAATTGAAATGGCTGCCGAGGATTCTAATCTTCATGTGGATAATCTCTGGTTAGAGTGCCAAAGCTGTACGCACACTACCGAAGATGGGGGACGAAGAAAATTAAAGAGAATGTAAAATGCTCCCATTATTCAATTCTCTTCTCCCGCGTATTCGAGAATTTAACACCCGATTTGACCCTACAAACACAATCAAACCATTAGCGCTTACATTTATCAGGTCCAGTTTTTCAGTGTGAGATTAAAGTTAAACCCGAGTTAACTCATCAAATTTGGTGAGTTAACTCAGGATTAATTTAACAGATGATTTTGATGTCTTATCCACAAAGTTTGTTTACTTTTAGAGGTACCTAACTCTGGTTTAATTCACCACTGAAAAACTGTGCCTTAGAGTCGTACGACTATATATTGCTATACAGTGGAATGCCTCTAATAAATGTAAGCACTAATGCTTTGATTTTCAACTTCCAAAACGACAGTGGACAAAAACATTTCAACAACAAAGTGGACTTTTGCGATGTAACTCTAAAAAACATATACTACAAACACTTCGGCTGGACGGATTTTCAAAATTATATTTTCTAAACCATTTACAAATGGTCCCCTTTCATTTAAAAAAAACTCATAAAAATCAACCCAGCCGGATTCAAGATATAGGGTCACACACTAAAGTTAGACTCGTTTTTATATTTATAGAAGATTAAAAGAAACAAAAATTGATTCAAATTCGAATAAAAGTAACAGATCGGGGTTTATTTGATAAAATTAAAAAAAAAGGTGTAAACATTTAGTTTGCAGCAATTTCGATTTAAAATACCATCAAGTAAAATCAAATCACTTACCGAACTTTTTGAACCTAAGGAAAATAAACTTTCTTACTTGGTGGTGAATACGTATGTAGATTTCCTTTTTTTTCCTACGATATTGATGATTCAGCCGTCGAGGCGGTTCACCGCTCCGAGGTTAGAATACCGTCCCCCTTAGGCCAGAAGCATGAATGTGCAAAGGGAATGCCCATTTTACTAAGGAGCTTTGGCCCAGAGTGTACAGGAACGAGTTTGGTATCAAATGAAAGGTGACGTGAAGCCCGATGCATGAGTAAAATAATTTTAAAATGGGAAAGTCGAGATAATTGGGCTAGAAGTTGACGATTGCAAAATAAGGATTTCAGATTTTGTTCCAAATAATTGTCCATAACGGGCGGGCCTTTAAAATAGTATCAAAGTTATTTTGATATGTTAAACACATTTTGAGGTATTGAGTTTTAACTTCTAAAAAGCCCCTTTTTTTTTGCGGTTTTTGTCACACAGATATTTCAAAAAATTTAGTGATGACATATACTTTTTTGTAGCTCCTTTCATTTGATACCAATATCATTTTGCTTCGTCAATTATTCCGCCCGTTATGGATAATTATTAGGAACAAAATCTGAAATCCTTATTTTCCATCGTCAACTTCAAGCCCAAATATCTCGACTTTCCCATGAACGATTTTGAAAATATTTTACTCATGTATCGGTCTTCACGTCACCTTTCGTTTGATACCAAACTCGTTCGTGTACACTCTGGGCCAGAAATGGGCAATTCAATTTCCAATTTTGAGTTAATAGACTGGGTTGATTAACTTTTCGATGTTCTATGTTATACTAAAACCTGGAATGCCATGCTTACAAGGAAACCACATTAGTTTACAATGTCAATTACATGAATGTAGAGTTCAGTCTCATCAAGTTAAGCCAGAAACACGAATGTGGTACATTCATGATTCTGACTCACAACTGAAAAGTATAACCCGCACGCAGTTATCATGAATGTGTCATGCTCGTGGATCTGGCATATAATACTACTTGCTAGAAAAAGTCCATTCCGTATGCTTCCCTGTGCCTGTAAAACGGGCGCAAATCATCAGAGGTGCACAAAAACAATTCGACTAAAACAATCCGATTAAAAAATAATTCGACTGAAAACCAATTCTACTAAAACAATCCGATTAAAAAATAATTCGACTGAAAACCAATTCTACTAAAAATAATTCGTCTAAAGTAAATTAAAACTTAAAATAAGAAATAGGGGACATGCTGCCCCCTGCAACCCCCTTTGTATATTTTAATCCATCAGATTATTATATACCAACAATTTTTAGTATTTACCAGGAACAGCTTCTCTGTATGCTTTATTTAAAATCTATAACAACAATAACAGCTTCTCTGTATGCTTTATTTTCTAATCATACTTAAATAAATTTCTCACGATAGTCAGCATTCTGCATTCAGGCTCAGAACATACCTGGTAGAAACGTATCATATTCCTTTTACTTTTTGTATTTCTTTCTTTCTGTATGAACGTAATTTTAGTAAAGTAATCAAAAATTGTGTGAATGTAATTTAAGTAAAGTAAGCAAAAATTGTACATAAATAGAATTTTAAGATAATAAAATTTATCATTTGTGATCAAAAGGTTGTCGAGTGTACTTAATTATTATTGCTTCCCCCCACCAGTGGTAAGGGGCATTAATATTTCACAACAATACAACATACTCCAAAATACAAAGGTACAAAGAACCTTTTGTATTTATCTACGCTCTGATCAAGGTTATGCACCCTGTTCAGCCAGTCGGAGCAAAATAGTTCCGACTTAAACACCCTTCTTTGGCTTAACTATTGCATTTGGAGTAGGTGCGAGGTTGGTGATGTGCACATTTTTGTTGGATTTAAAGAAACCTCACTGTTTCAACCAAATTGTTATTTTGAAGTACATAATAGAATTGTTTTAGATGAATTGTTAATACTTTTTTAGTCGAATTGTTTTCTGTAGACGCGTAATTCCCCAAAACGTTTTGAAGTTCACACAGAGCTATATGACGGTTTTTCGACTTTGATTATTTTAACCAAAGAGCGATTAAAATGTTCTTGCGAAGTACTTGCTGTCTGAGTTACAGTATAACATTTTTAGTAACCGAACTTCCCGAAAAAAAGATCGCCGCTCTTCAACATTGTAAACAAGCGCGTCTATTCAGATGCATTGCCTACCGCGGAGGAGAAACTCAAAAATTAGATAAAATGTGTGAGACGTTAGATATTCCAAAAGAATATCATCCTTTTTAAAAAAATCAAAAGGAACAGTGAGGTTCGTGTTGAATTCTGATTTCGAAAATGGGAACTAAGTGATAAGTTAATAATTATTATTATCATTTGCTATAATTGTTGTCATTTTTTTTAAATAAAACATATCTACATGTATGTAAGTACGTATATTGAATTTAATTGGCTTTTTTGTTTAATTTACCTTTAGGAAAGTCATTCTTAATGAAACATGAATGTGATTATTTTTAAATTTGCTTGTGCCAGAAAGATGAATGTGCCAAATCTCGGGGAAGGGAAGAGGTGCCAACATAAAAACTATGTCGGCTTAAAGAGCAGAATGAGAAAATAATTTACAGATAAAATGATTTTTCAGAAACCAAACCTACTAATTTTACGAGGGCGCAATGAACATTCAAACATGATTTCCCAACATTTTCATTTTTGCACATTCATGTTTCTGGGATAAGGGGGACGATACGATTTAACTTTCTCGTTTGATTTCTATTGTTTATTATGTTAACCTGCTTTAAAGTAGATTCAATTTTAAGAATTATTACCGAAAGGATTGTTGTACATAAAAGAAAATCTATACTTTCTATCCACTCCAGAGCTTTTAATACTTATAATATAGTATATATTGTTTTTCTTTTTTTTAAAGCTTTATTTTTTTAAGATTAATTTTAAAATTTCATATGAAAATATATGTTTTTAAGGAAATTAGAATTATGTAAAAATTATGCCTAACTGGTGGTATTTCGTAAGAAGTAAGTGTACTTAGCTTTTGTAATAAAAAAAATATATCTTTGTTTCATAATCTGTTGTTGTAAATGCTGGGGATAGATATTGTTGATTAATGTTGCTGTTACGTGTTATGATTCTGCTATTGAAGGTTGTAGTTTGATAGAAGTTCTTGATTCAAGATGCTGCAGTGATTGTACGATTCTGCTTGTATCGAAAGCTTTGTAAAAGTTTCATTCGTTAAGTCTGGAGGATGGCGTTCTCGTTCGACTTTGGGAAGAACGTCCAGACCAAAGAAAAAAGCTGATAGTGGTCCCAAAAGCTTGTGTCCCAGCCATACTTACTTCATTACATGACATCCCAGCGGCGGCCACTTAGGCCAAAAGGAGACCCTTTCAAAGGTCAAGTCACGTTACTTTCGGATCGGGCGGACTGTAGATGTGAAAGTGTGGTGTCTTACTTGCGAAACCTGTACTTCTCGACGTGGCCCTAAACGAAGGACTCGTGGATCCCTCCAGCGGCTCGCCCAGGAAGCCCGTTCGAACGAATTGCTTTCGATATTCTTGGTCCCTTACCCCGGACAGCTGCAAAGAATCGATATATAGTCGTCGTAATGGACTACTTCACTAAATGGCCAGAATGTTTTGCTGTCCCCAATCAAACGGCTGAAGTTGTTCTTGGCCCTCTAGTAGATCAGATTTTCTGTCGCTTTGGAGTTCCCCAGGTAATACATTCCGATCAAGGACGCAACTTTGAATCTGAAGTTTTCCAAGCTTCGCTTAAGGTGCTCGGAATAGAGAAAACCAACACCTCTACACCCGTAATCAGATGGGATGGTTGAAAGGTTTAATCGAACACTGCTGGATTATCTCGCCAAATACATTGATCGCTTTCAAACAGATTGGGATCTTCATCTACATCCAGCTCTTTTAGCGTACCGTTCTGCAGAACATGAAGCCACAGGGTTTTCCCCCGGTCGAGAAGTTAAACTTCCCGCGGATCTTGCTTTTGGCTCTGCTAATACCACAGACTTGGACGCTCCCCTCTATACACTCGAATTGAAGCAACGTTTACAAAAATTGCATGCAGTTACGCGTGATAACCTTAATTTAGCAGGGTACGATATAAAGAAAAACCGATTAATTTCCTTCCAAGTGACGAAGCACGGTTCTATGGAAGTTGTCATCTCGACATGAGTTGTCATCTCTACATGACAGTGGACACTGGAAATTTGTTGGAATTTTGAGAAAACCCTATAAAAAGCCGCTGCATTGTGATGAAAGGGTGAAGTTTGCTTTGGATTCTCCTGAAGTTCGTTCGGTGACAAAACTAAAAATTTAAGGAATTAACTTTTAAAAGAACAAAACAAAACAAAAATAAAATAAATAAATTAACCCTCTCGGGAACCACTTTTTCTAATTTAACTGTTATTCTTTTCTTTTCTTTGATTCTTCTGGCATTCACCTTAGGTTCACTTTTGTAACAATAAGAATAACGAAAAGAGAACCTCGAATGCCATTGCAGGCATTCGAGTTAGGGATGTCCATAGAAAAAAATGTATCGATGTTATATTCGATGTATTGTATCGAAACTTTATATCGATGTTTTCCGATGATAAATCGAATGAGATGAGATGAGAAAAGGGAACAGAAAAATGAGATATTATCCAAGGTAATAAAATTGAGTTTTATTAAAAAAAAACTTAAAATTAATTATTCATACATAGAATTTACTTTTATTTTTATATTAGATATCCCAATACTTCCTTTCTAAGCTTTGCATAAATAATATCGACCCGCTTCTGTTACGTTGCTGATTCAAAACTTATGAAGCTTTTGAAAAATGTCTTTCTGATGGGACTGAGCTGGCTACAACAGTTAAATATTTATTCGCAAGTTTTGGAAACTATACTTTTAATTCGGACCATATTTAACATATAAAATCACAATTATGTTGTATTTCACATACATTCGAATGCATCGTGTGCGTTCTCTATATTCAATGTTCTTGCAACCAACTTTTGGAGTATAAATAAGTCAACTTTACTACGCGAGCGC
The DNA here is from genome assembly GCA_932273885.2 of Leucozona laternaria. NCBI lineage: Eukaryota > Metazoa > Arthropoda > Insecta > Diptera > Syrphidae > Leucozona > Leucozona laternaria. The sequence continues at coordinate 87,574,934 of OW026366.1, read as the reverse complement.
GATCGAATGAAACGAAACTCATTTCAACTCGTAGGTACACAAATGTATCGATGTATCGTTAAATATCGAATGTTTTTGATATATCGGTTTTTTCGATACATCGAATAAGAAAACATCGATGTTTTCGATTTTTCGATATAAAATGTGCAACCCTAATTCGAGCATTTTCATGTAGTTCAGTTCCGTCCGAACCACCGTATATATCAGACGGTCCTTCCAAACCATCGTATTAATTTATTAAATAAAGTGAAGATTGTATATAGTCCGTATGAATTCCGTATAGTAATAGCGTTCGAGTGTCGTCTCGTTCAGAAAAGAAATATTAAATAAAGTAATTCTATAGTCGGGTTTTCATAGTTTCCCGACTCTAAACAAAATGCGTTGTGTTTTTTAATTAAATCCTATTATCTACAGTCCGATAAAGTCAGATTAATGGACCGGGACACATTAAAAAAAAAAAAACAACGTATAGGCAGCGCGAACCCTTGCGTAGTGCTTTTTTATTTCCTTTTTTTGCCACGAGCAAGTTGCGACGTCTCGCTTTGCCGCGCCGCGCCGCGCCGTTGCCGCACCCTACAAAAAAGTCAAACAAAAAAAAACAAATATAGATATGCGTGCAGTACACGCCAACCACACATACATCTCTAGTTTTTTCTCTTGTACATGCTCTCTCACAAAATAATAAGCCGTTTTTTATTATCAGAGATGATCCATATAGATCATCCAAATACATGCATTACAACAACAACACGAGATTCTGCTCTCTATCGGGATCTCGTTTCATGAACCAAAAGTTTAGTTTATGCTTTTGCTTCTCAGTTTTGCAAATGGTTAGGAATTGTGAACAGTATAGTGTAAAAAAAAGAAAACCAATAAATGGAAAATAAATAAACGTAGGGACAAAAGAGAAAGGTATACAACACCAATGTTACTAAGATCCGCATTGTTTTATTTTCATGAGGTGATCTATATGGATCATTTCCGATAATAAAATACGGCTAATAAATAAGCAATAGAGAAACCTAAGTGTGCTTTGTATAGATATAAACCATAGACGCACCACATAAAGATGATAGTCTGTCGTACGTTTCACCCTCCAAAATCCATTTGTTTATATTGTTGTTTTTGTAATTTTGTTTTGTGTCCATGAATAGATGTGAATTGCAACAAACACTTAACGGGGTGGGTTTGCTCTGTTTACCTAGATCGACCATTTTTTATATGCAAATAACCTAGCCATCTTTAAAAAAAATCGTTTTGTTGTTTTGAAAAAACACAAATTTACTGGTGCTAAGTCTTATTCTTAAAATTTTTCTTTGAAAATTCATTGTAAGTCGTGAGCTGTTAAACAATGATTTTTAAATCTTGACACAATGTTTGGCCTTCATTCTTTTACTGTCATAATGATATTTTGATGAACTGTGATTTTCTATTCAAAGAAATTTCTTGGACAGAGAATCACAGAGAAGTCAGTGATAAAAGAAATAACGTGATTAGTTAGGATTAAGACATTGAAATGTCAGTCTTCGATAATTTTCTATTAGTTCGGCATATAGCCTTAATGCTCATAAAAGCCGTGTTTTTTTGTAAGCCCGGAGGGAATTGGTTGAAAAAAAATAACTTTAGGGATTAGCGACGGCGTCAAAGAAAAAATTAGAGTTTCCATAAAAAATAATGACTACAAGTATGTAATTCACGCCGGTAACACAGTTTTTCTCCGTGCTTAAGTTAAGACCCAAGAAGCTAAGCCCGGAGGGGATTAGTTGTTGTTGCATTTAACATGTAAATTGCTTAGCCCCGAAATTGTTTTTTCCCACGGGCTCCCAAAAAAAACATGCCTTAAGTTGTCTTAAGTGCTTTGTACATGAGACACGACCTGGGAGTTCGAATTGGTTGGGAATTTTGACATTTCATTCACATGAGTAGTCGCTGACAATTGCGAATTGTCATAAAACATGAAGAAGTAAAATGAGTGTTTGGGGTTAAACTCGAGCGAATTTTTTATTTGTCAGTTTGTGGAATGCGTCAAGATGTTCTGGATTGTGAAGTTTCGTTTGACATTGAAATACAAAATTTTGTAGTTTAAACTAATTTTACGCAGTGTTTAGTAATTAAATGTGTTCATTGGAGTAATTATTCAGTTGCCCAAAATTAAAAACAAAAAATGTTTGATTGTTTTTTTGTTTTTTTTTTGTCATTATTCACTGTCTGTTTCAATAAATTGAGAGTAAAATACAATACAAAACAATCGCAGAAAAAAAAAACAAATAATGACAAAATACAATCGAATATGCTTGAATCGATTATAAATTTTCACTTTCAATTTGTTTCCACAAACTTATCCATATAAGGGTGGGTAAGCACTTGATAACTCGTTGCTCCATTTACTATACTTTTTGAACATACTCATGACATTTTTAAAATAACCGGCATTTTGGTGGCAAATAAATCGTGGTGAATGGACGCCAACTGCATATGTGTGCGTGTTTCTCCTGAATTTCCCCTGAATGAGCTTGTAGGTATACTCGGATGACAGCCGAGATTGTCATCTTTATGGTGTGTCTATGATATAAACTGTCGCACCCTTCGCCCAAGAGTAAAGGCCCAAACATAATAGGCATAAGCAAACATAAGCTTATGTCAAAAGCCAGGCAAAATTGTTTACAAAATTTCTCAGTGTAGCCATAATTGACCTATGCGCGCATTAGTAAAACACCTCTTCCCTTACGCCCCACACTCGACGTTTCTCATAAGGTATCTTTTTTAAATTGGTTTAAATGTGCTCGTACACAGTGCTTTCGTTCAGGTTTCTTATAAGCGTGCTATAGATGTAAACAAAGAACGAAAGATTCAGCAAGTATAGATTCAAATACAGAGCAAGCGAAAGTTCACATGTATGCTGATGACGTACAGCTATATAAAAGTTGTCCTCTTGTTATGATCGAAAACGACAATAGTGATTAAGAGAGCATTTCTGCATGGTCCGACAAGAATGGCCTGTTCCTAAACCCATCTAAAACAAAATGTCTAATCATAAGCAAAAAGTCATTGGATCTCTCCTACTTTCCAGATATAGTCTTAAAAGGATCAGCAATCCATTACGCTGATAAAGCGAACAATTTATTAATCGTTTTTAACAGGAATGTTTTTTACATGGAATGACCACATTGTCAGTGAGTATTGGTATTGGCTATGGAACCCTACGTAAACTTTGGATGTCACATATTTATACTCCTCAAAAAACTCGTATGATGCTAGCAAAAACACTTATAATTCCCATTCTTACTTACGGCTGTGAAATATTTCCAAGCTGTGATGCTGCTAGCAGGAGAAGACTTAATGTTGCTTTCAACAATACCGCGCGTTATGTATTTAATCTAAGCATATATGATAGAATTTCCAATTACTCGATATTAGTATTAAATATGTCTTCTGATCACCTCCTTGCTTATAGAGCTCTCGTTTTGCTTTCTAAAGTAATCGAAACTCGTAAACCTAATTACCTCTTTGATAAATTCCGCTTCGGCTCTTCTAGCAGATCTTATCAACTCATGCATCCAAGTTTTTGCTCGCTAATATCTGAGGCATATTCGAGGGTTAGGCTTCACTAGGCGATTCAGGATTGAACTGAAGAATTATTACACGGTCAATCAGGATTAATATTAAGATTTATAATATTTTGTGGTCTTTTTCACTTTTACCCTTCCCTTTTCTATCATTCTTTCTTTACTTACTTTCATTTATCATTCTTTCTTTACTTACTTTCATTTATTTTTTTTTTTATTTACTCTCTATTTGACTTAAATCAAACATTTAATGGAGATGTATGATTAAGAATATTATATCTGTACCTTTGTTAATAATTTTAAAAATTATAGCAAGAATAATATTATTATAATAACAAGAATAACATTACTTTCTGTAGCTCACCTTAATTTGCATTTTAAAGCCTTACTAGTTATAAGATTAACATTTGCGATGGCACGAAAACAGAACATTGCATATCTCCACATTATGCAGCATATCAGCTGTTGTGATTCTTCATTTAACTAGTGGAGTTGTTGTTTTGTCAAATTCTTGCATATACCTATAGCTTTTATGATTTACATTTAGACGAAATAAAATTTAACTTTAATTCAATTCGTAAATTTAAAATTAAGCGTGAGTAGTTCTGGGGATGATATATTATAAGTACATAACTCAGCAAAGTATTTGCTTTTATATGAAGTATTTTTTTAAATCTTTTTATTGGCAAAATACAAACAATAGAAAAATTATGTAAAGTTCAATGAAAAAATTATTCGACATTTTTCCGATTTTGGCTGCTTTTGATATTTCCCCCACCACAATCCATTTATTATAAATTTTCAGAGGCGAATTTCCCAGTTTCAAAAATATGTGAAATGTTCGCAAACCGGCATATGATTAGAATTAGGTGATATGCGGAGTAGCACATCGTCTGAACACCTCGCATATCGACCACAACATTCGCAATCACATTTGCGGACACATAATGTGCGAGTGCCTTGATCGCAAATGCTGATAATTTCTCAAATGAAATATTCAACCCAAAAATAATTGTAGATATAAGACGACGCACTGGTTCGAAGGTTTTAACAGAACTGAACTTTATTTTGTTAATACATATATAGATTCAACGGATTATTAGTGCAACTATGCAAAAAATTCCAAGCGTGAGAACAGATGAATAGCAAATCTAAAAAGTGGAACACGAGAAGCGTGAACTATACAAATTTCAACTGGTCACACACTTGAATCAATAATATTATTTTTGTTGCAACTATGCATAAAAAAGATTTACGAAATGAAATGATCCATTTGGCCTTACAATATAACTGGCCGCATGGTTAAAAGAAAAAAAAATATTTAAACGAAATTTGAACATTAAGAAACAGAAATGAAATTTAAACATACTCCCCTTTTGAGGGTTCTTAACTCTCTAAATTTAACTTATTTTATACGTTGACCTCGAAAGTTCTTGGCATAGGTGTTGGTCTTCTTGTTCGCAGAAAAAGAATGAAGATAATCCCAATCATGCATGTTGTGCTTTTATTTTATTTTTGATGGAATCGAAAAAATCCAACTGTTTGAAGATTTAAGTCCTTTCCAAACACTTTGTGAATGTGTCGCCTTCAAGGTGCATTTGCTGAAGCTATCCTCTTTATGATTAAGCAAAGCCATTTCACAAATCGCTGAAGTTCCTTGTTGGATTATAATTAAAGGCTAGGCATAGAGGAAGATTCCGCGAAGACCGAACGAATGCAAGACGCGCAGCTAGTTGGGTGTACTTGGTTGCGCATGTAGTTGGTCGACAGTAATCTTTTGCATTCTCCCAGCTCGAGGCGATTCAATAAGAAATATCTATCTCTCGGTAATGAGACAGCTAGATATTAAGCAGATGTTTCTACTATAAATGTCTTGTTTCTGTGAAGTATAGGAATAGTTATAAGATTAAAAAGTTGAAATTCTTCAGCGTCCGTCAGGGGCAGTAACATTTCAAACACAATTGAATCATTTAAGCACCGACCTCTCACTGATGATATTTTATACATGTCAATAACTGAACCTTCTGGCAACGATAAATAGGAAGGTAAATTACTTTAAACAAGCTTCAGCTGCTCACTTAATTGTTTGGGTGTTATAAGTTGTGGATTTATGTTTCCGTGATTTAAATCCAAAAGAACATCTAAAAGCATTTCTTGTATATGCTCGAAATTTGTGAGGATAAGAATCAGATATGAAGTCAATGATCCGAGCTTTTGTTTTAACCCGTTAGCCTTTTGTTTCCCGTTGATGATTGTAATGGCCTTTTAAAGATGTTCATTTAAAGCCTTGAACTGATCTTGAACTTGAATGTGATCACGTTTTAAAATATTCGAAGTAGCATCTGCAATTGAACTTTTTTTTCTCAAAAGTTCAACCAAATGATCTTCATTCTTGTAGGCATTGTTGATTTGACCTTGAATTTTGTCTGCATTTTCTTGGTCAAGGATACCAACTGATTAGCAATTTCATCTTGCATTCTGTTGACATATGCTTTAAGCTCATTGAATTTTTGCCAGTACGTTGTCAAATTGTAAAATACAAACATTTTCCAGTACGTATTTATCGTGCGAATTCTGCCAACATCTTCAAAATATATACCAAAACCATCATCAAGTTTCTTTGTATTTACTTGCTCCTGTGTTTCCGTCTGACATAAAGATGTGGGTAGCATGACAAGTACCAAAAGTAAGACTGAAAGCAATGTCAATTTTCGTGTCCTTCTTGGCCTTAAACATCTTGTGCTTCTTGTGGGTTCAAGAATAGAGCTATCTGGATTTTTTTCTTTATTATCTGGTTCTTCTGTTGGAAGCGGGCAAAGATTATGTATTGCTCTTTAATATGTTCCAGTTTGGGTTTTTACATTAGCCACGCGTACTTTGTCACCACTTCCCTTGAAAGTCCTAATTTCCAGCGCATCGGAGGAATATTTTCTTCTTTAATAAGCACCAAGGTGTCAGGCTTCAAATTGTTTGATTCAGTCTTCCACTTTAGTCTTTGCTGCAGAAGATGCAAGTACTCATCTGACCACCTTTTCCAGAAGTGTTGTTGAATGTGTTGAATTTGCCGGAATTTATTCAGGCTGCTCATTTTGCAGGCTGTTACATCTGGTTCTGCAATTGCCGTAAGAGGACTTCCAATTAAGAAGTGTCCAGGTGTGAGAGCCTCCAAATCATTTGGATCAGATGATAACGGAGTCAACGGTCGAGAATTCAATATAGCTTCTATTTGTATGACGACAGTAAGCAACTCCTCATAAGTAAGTGATGCTTCATCTAGGTGGCGAACGAGGAGCATTTTTGCAGACTTGACGGCAGCCTCCCACAAGCCTCCAAAATGAGGGGAACGAGGTGGAATGTTTTTCCAAGTTATTCCTTCTTCGAGGCAATATGTCTGAATGGCTGCTTGTGTGCTATTTGAATTGTAAATTTTTGTAAGTTCAGCTAATTCATTCTTGGCGCCAGCAAAATTTGTTGCATTATCGCAAAATATTGTGTGGCAAAGTCCTCGCCTTCCTACAAATAGTTTTAAAGCGTATATGAATGATTGAGAAGATAAGTCTCCTACTACCTCTATATGTATCGCTTTAGGAGAAAAATAAACGAAAATAGCTAAATATGACTTTGTAGGAGTCTTACCTCTGACCTTGAAGTGAGTTTTTATGGGGCCGCAAAAGTCAACACCGGAATGATAAAATGGTCTTGCTGAATTGACCCTTTCTGCAGGCATATTTCCCATCAGCTGATTGATGAATCTTGGCTTTGCTCTAAAGCATATGATGCATCGGCTGATTACTTGTCGAGCTGCATGTCCAATACCTAATATCCCGTACTGTTGTCGGGAGATGGCAATTAACGCTCTATGTGAAGCGTGCATGTGTTTATAATGAAGATGTTTTAAAATTAATTTGGTTTCTATATATTGATTTTGGGAATTAAAATTTGATGCTTAGCATCTGGAGAGATCTTGGCATTTGTCAACCTTCCACCAACTCGGATGAGTTTTGTTCTTTCATCAAAATATGGAGTAAGAGATGCTATAGATGAATTTCTACTTACAAGCTTCCTTCCTTCTAAAACACGATATTCTTCTGAGAATGACACTCTTTGCGTGTAAACAAGAATCCATCGCGTTCCTTCTCTTAATTCCTCAACAGTTAGCTGGCCTGTGTTTCTAAGTTCGTTTGGTTTTCTGCAATTATAATAGAATCTAAAACAGAATGAAAAAATTTTCCTCAATGTGAAAAATGAGCTACTATAATTGATGTTTTCGATCAAGTTTGGATCGTTTTGAATTGTTGCCGACAACACCAATTTTTTCTTACGTCGCTCTGGAATTACTTCAGGAAATTCGTATTCCTTAAATTTAATAGTTTCCCCATTTCTAAGAAACTCTGGGCCGTTGAACCATATTGATGATTTGAAAAGTCCTTATAAGCTTGATCCTCTCGACACCAAGTCCGCTGGATTTAAATAGCCCTTGATAAAATTCTGAAAGTGATTGAATTTTTGCAACTCTATTTGCAACAAAAGTTTCCCAGGTGTAAGAGGGTGATTTAAGCCAGGCTAACACGGTTTTAGAATCTGTATAAAAGCATACCTTGTCAATTTTCTTTGGAAGTATTTGAATTACCCTATCCACTAATTCCACCATAAGTACTGCTGCTTGTAGTTCCAGGCGGGCTATGCTGACAGCTTTTAACGGCACAACTCTTGATTTTGAGCACAGAAGTTGGCAAAAGCTTTGGTTGCTTTCATCAATGGATCTTAAGTAAACGCAAGAACCAAAGGCACTTAAGCTGCTATCGGAGAAGGCATGAAGTTCAATTGTCTTAGCAGAAGGAAGAAAAACGTACCGTGGAATGCTAATCTTGTTCATGAGGGAGAATTGGCCAATGTAGTTCATCCACTTTTGAGCCTTTTCAGTTGGAAGATTGTCATCCCAAGACAGTTTTGATTTCCACAACTCTTGTAAAAATAGCTTGCCAATGACGATTATAGGCCCAAGTAAGCCAAGAGGATCAAAAAGTCTTGCAAGATCGGCCAAAAGTGTTCGCTTTGTTATCTGGGTAATTGTTTTATTTACCTTTTCGTCATTGAAGCTGAATTTGAAGTCATCTTGTGAAGGATCCCATATTAGCCCTAGTGTTTTGACTATCTCAGATTGATGAAACGTAACTAGTTTCTCTTTATCTTCTTCAGGAATTCCTTCTAAAATCATAGGATGATTGGAACAAAATTTTTTCAATTCAAAATTACCTGCTTTGAGTAGATAAACTATCTCATTAAGCAACTCATGAGCGTCATCAATGGCCTCTGAACCAGTCAGGCAATCATCCACGTACACATTGTTTTTAACGGCTTGGGAAGCTCTATAAAATTTATCTTGATTGTCTTCTGCCAGTTTAACAAGACATCTGGTTGCTAGGTAAGCAGCCGATGCTGTTCCATAAGTAACGGTGTTTAATTTATAAAGCTGTAATGGCTCATCAGTTCTTGGTCTCCAAAAAATAAGTTTAAAAGCCCGGTCTTCCTCTTGTATTAACACCTGTCGATACATCTTTGTTATGTCGGCCGTAAAGACGTATCTGTGCATCCTGAATTTCAGAACTATTGAAAATAGATCTGGTTGAACTGTTGGACCCACAATGAGTATATCATTTAGTGAGTGGCCAGAGGTTGTCTTGGCTGAAGCATCAAAAACCACTCGAAGTTTTGTTGATGAACTCTCGGGTTTCATGATGCAATGATGAGGTATGATGTAATGTCTCTCTGGAACATTATCCTTGTTAATTGGTGTCATGTGACCCAATGTTATATATTCTTCCATGAAGCTGGTATAAGATTTTTTTAGCTCATCATCCTGACTCAACTTATTTTCTAATGAAAGAAACCTTTTTCTTGCTACTTGAAGAGAGTCACCTAAAAATATGGAAGGATCCTCTTTAAATGGTAATTTAACAACAAATTTACCTTCAGAATTTCTAGTTGTATTCTTCTTGAAATGTTCTTCACACTGATGTTCTTCCTCGCTCTGAGTATTAATGGTAATGTCATGGCTTTCGGATTCCCAGAAGGAGCGAACAAGTTTGTCCAACGATGTTATCGATGGTCTTGTCACTATATGACAATGAGCACTTGAATTTGAAACTGGAGCACTTCCGGCTACGATCCAACCTAACACTGGTTTACGTAATATTGGTAGATCATTTGAAATCCTGTATTCTCCTGGTAGAAACAGGTCAAAGAAAAGTTCAGTTCCCAACAGCATGTCGATTTGATTAGTCTTGCAGAAAGAAGGATCTGCCAGCTGGCTGTGAGTTGGAATGTTCCACAGGGAAATGTCGATTTCTTGACTGAACTGGTAGTCACTTATACGAGACATGAGGTTCGCTTCAATTGTTGCTTCATAATTCGATGTTCTGGATTCAAATGTTATTGAGGCCACGAAATCCGATCTGCACTCTTGAGCACCTATTCCGCTGATTGAAGTATCCTTGCGATGCTTCTTGATTCCTAACTGCTGTAGGAACGATGTTGCGACTAAATTCAACTGGGATCCAGAGTCAAGAAGAGCTCTGCACGGGATTCTTACACCATACGATGACATCACATTGACCACTGCCGTTGCTAGGTAAACATGACGCTTCTTGTAATGTGTTTCTGTTGCTGCATTAACCGCTTGATGTATTGGCTGTGGAGCCTTGTTTATAACACCTTTCTCACCCCACTGATGTGTAGTTGATGATTTGTTGCCGTTTTCTTGAGGCTGATGTAATTTTTGCTGTCGGTTCTGCTGGTGAAGTAGTGTGTTGTGGGGCATGTTGCATTTTTGGCATTTTCCGGATGAGAATGATTGGGTGTAATGGCCTTTCTTCAAACAATTCCGGCACAACATCAGCCTGTAAACAGCTTTTCCTCGTTCCACACCCGAAAGAGACAAAAATTTACTGCAGTTGTAAATACCATGCTTACTTGAACTGCAAAAATGGCAAATTAGTGCTATATCCTGATCCATCTTGGGGGGTATGGCCACGATTGACTTCTTTCCATTATCACAGCTAGTAGTGGCTTCCAGGCTCTGGAACGTCTTCTTGTCATCTCGGATGTTGATGGCTTCAAGAGTCTGAAATCTTGACTCAATGAACTTCAGGAATTCTTCAATGGTGGGACTGCTTCTCGGATCCTTTATCGCGAACTCAAATTTTTCACGGCTTTCTCGGTCCAATTTTTGCAAGAGAAGATGTACTACGATTGGATCCCAGCTTGCGATGTCAATGTTCAAGTTCGTGATTGCTTGCAAACACTCCTTCGTGTTATCATGGAGTCTTCTTAGGCTTGAACTTGTTGCTGTGGTAACTGACTGCGTTAATAACTTGTTTAATTGCGCGGTCAAAAGCAATCTTTTATTATTGAAACGTTCAACAAGTGCACCCCAGGCTACCTCGTAATTGCTGTCTGTTGGCTTGAAGTTTTGTATTAATTCCTGGGCCTTTCCAGTCACATTCGCTCTCAAGAAATAAAGCTTTTGTGCTGGTGGTATTGGCTGTTCGTGAATCGTTTGCTTGAACAAGTCATGAAATTGTAACCAGTTCAAGTATTCACCATCGAATTTCGGGAGCTCGATTTTCGGAAGCTTCATCATTACGCTTACGGGTTTTTGTTCATTCCCCCTTTCTTGAGATGTCGTAATGTTCGTAAATAGCTTCAGTAAAGTCTCCTCTACCCTCTCTTTCAGATTAAAGTACTCTGCACTCACATACTGGTCCAACTTGCGATATAAGCTTGTAATTTCATCCCAATTTTGCTCCAAACTTCTTGCTTTAATTTGGGAGAATTGCTCACTTTTATTGTAAAATGATTGTTCAAGGATCTTGTTTAACGATCTCTTTAGGATATTTATCAACAAATGATACCTTTCCTTGTTGTTAATTTGCGATCTGGGTATGGTTGACTCATCTTCTGTACTTGTAATTCCCTTTCTGGTTTTAGGAACTGCACCTTGTTGAGTAAATCTATGGATATCCTCTGCAGGCTTTTCCTTGAATGTTTCGGCCTTTTCTGCATTTTTGCTTCCTTCTTGAAACTGCTTCTGAAGATCATCTGAGTTTTGGACATCATGTGGTTTTGTTAATTCTGCGATTCGTCTATGTAAATTGGTAGTCATGAGCTCTGCTGCCTTTCGTACCAGTTCAAAATAGTCCTTTTGGAAGTAAGGATGGTCCATGTGGTCCGAGAATCTCTCTCGCAAAATCGAGTTATTCTGGTCAAATTCTTCCGACAAAAGCTCCAATTGCCCTTTTTTCTTGTTCAGGTAATCTAGAGTCTTCCTAGTGGAACTATCTTTGTTGTAATTCCGAACCATGGTGCAAATTGCTTCACCTACTTGCTCTTGCTAAGTGGCGATCTCTTCAATCGATTGATCATTATTAAAGCTAGCCGTGGTAAACGCAATGATATATTATTTCACTTTCACGAAGTTATTAAACCACGGCAGGGCAACAGAAAGATTCTTAACAAAAAACAATTTCTAAACAAATTACTGCAGGCCACTAAAAGTCTTTGTAGTGTTAGCACTTTAAATGATTTTTTGTTCTAAACAAATTACTGCAGGCCACTAAAATTCTTTCTAATGAGTCCTGTCACGGTCGCCAATGATAATTTCTCAAATGAAATATTCAACCCAAAAATAATTGTAGATATAAGACGACGCACTGGTTCGAAGGTTTTAACAGAACTGAACATTATTTTGTTAATACAAATATAGATTCAACGGATTATAAGTGCAACTATGCAAAAAATTCCAAGCGTGAGAACAGATGAATAGCAAATCTAAAATGTGGAACACGAGAAGCGTGAACTATACAAATTTCAACTGGTCACACACTTGAATCAATAATAATATTTTTGTTGCAACTATGCATAAAAAAGATTTACGAAATGAAATGATCCATTTGGCCTTACAATATAACTGGCCGCATGGTTAAAAGAAAAAAAATATTAAAACGAAATTTGAACATTAAGAAACAGAAATGAAATTTAAACAAATGCTCTTGCGACTTTTGGGATAGTTTTTTCATATCGTGTGAACACGCCATATGAAAATTTGCGAGCATTGACGTAGATATAGAATTTGCAACACATTTTTGACCTTTAACATGACGTCAGAGTCGCAAACGTTTGCTGCTTTTCATATGCCGTCTGCTTGTAGCTTTATACGTTTAGAGAGAGTTATTTGAACAATTTTTCAACTTGAAATAAAAATTAAATTAATTTTTCCAATTGATTTCCCATTATAAATTAAGCTGGAACATCTTTTCAAAAGATCTTTATCTTATATGTACTAAGAATTTAAGTGGATAAAGAAATAAAAATACAAATATTATAAAGTCTAAAACCCGATTTGCAGGGTTAAAATTCCAATATTTATCCACTATCTTTGGCTGCAATCAATTCTCCATTTATATGTTTTTAGTTTTGGTCGAACGTTGTATTGATTTATGAAGCCATTTATGTCATTGACTGCAAAAAAATTTGAAATTTTTGTATGTTCTAAAGAAAATACACATTTTATAGGGGGTCAAAAGCCCCCAAAACAGCTTTGTTTAAATATAGCTGAATTTTGATGTATTAATTCGTTTTGGTTTTGTAAAAACTATGGAAACCATTCACCGATATGAGTGGTGCATACAATCAAACCCCACTTCCAAAGCTGTGTTTCATGAATATATTATTCACGATGACTTTTACATAAGAAATGTTGCAGACTTCATAGCTTTGAAAATTTCCTACATAAAAGAACTTATGACATTTATAAAAGCGAGATATTTAAGTTTTAAGATTTGGCGTTAAAACTAATTTACGACAGAAGTACTCTAGGGCACTTGAAACGAATTCTTAACATCGTGAAACTTCATACAAATATCTACGATGGAATGGCGTTTTTAAATAGAGAAAAGTGAAGTAAAGGGTGTTTTTTTAGAGGTATAGAACTTTGAAATGGAATAGAACTTTGAAATGGAATAAAACGAAGATTATTTTTTTAAATTGACATGAAATTTACTTTATTCGAAAGATAATCTTCTGGCATTAAAATTTAAATATGATAATATACGGCTGGCTCGGACGTAGTTTAATCTGGGGGTCCAATTTTCGATGACATTCCAACATTTGTGGCCGTATATTGGCAATAACTCGGCGAATGTTGTCCTCCAAGTGGTCAATCGTTTTGGGCTTATTGTCGTAGACTAGCGACTTCACATATCCCCACAGAAAAAAGTAAAGCGTCGTTAGATCGCACGATCTTGGAGGCCAATTCACGGGTCCGTAACGTGAAACTATGCGGTTACCATACCACTATACGGTTATTTCACTTTCACGAAGTTATTAAACCACGGCAGGGCACCAGAAAGATTCTTAACAAAAAACAATTTCTAAACAAATTACTGCAGGCCACTAAAAGTCTTTGTAGTGTTAGCACTTTAAATGATTTTTTGTTCTAAACAAATTACTGCAGGCCACTAAAATTCTTTCTAATGAGTCCTGTCACGGTCGCCAATGATAATTTCTCAAATGAAATATTCAACCCAAAAATAATTGTAGATATAAGACGACGCACTGGTTCGAAGGTTTTAACAGAACTGAACATTATTTTGTTAATACAAATATAGATTCAACGGATTATAAGTGCAACTATGCAAAAAATTCCAAGCGTGAGAACAGATGAATAGCAAATCTAAAATGTGGAACACGAGAAGCGTGAACTATACAAATTTCAACTGGTCACACACTTGAATCAATAATAATATTTTTGTTGCAACTATGCATAAAAAAGATTTACGAAATGAAATGATCCATTTGGCCTTACAATATAACTGGCCGCATGGTTAAAAGAAAAAAAATATTAAAACGAAATTTGAACATTAAGAAACAGAAATGAAATTTAAACAAATGCTCTTGCGACTTTTGGGATAGTTTTTTCATATCGTGTGAACACGCCATATGAAAATTTGCGAGCATTGACGTAGATATAGAATTTGCAACACATTTTTGACCTTTAACATGACGTCAGAGTCGCAAACGTTTGCTGCTTTTCATATGCCGTCTGCTTGTAGCTTTATACGTTTAGAGAGAGTTATTTGAACAATTTTTCAACTTGAAATAAAAATTAAATTAATTTTTCCAATTGATTTCCCATTATAAATTAAGCTGGAACATCTTTTCAAAAGATCTTTATCTTATATGTACTAAGAATTTAAGTGGATAAAGAAATAAAAATACAAATATTATAAAGTCTAAAACCCGATTTGCAGGGTTAAAATTCCAATATTTATCCACTATCTTTGGCTGCAATCAATTCTCCATTTATATGTTTTTAGTTTTGGTCGAACGTTGTATTGATTTATGAAGCCATTTATGTCATTGACTGCAAAAAAATTTGAAATTTTTGTATGTTCTAAAGAAAATACACATTTTATAGGGGGTCAAAAGCCCCCAAAACAGCTTTGTTTAAATATAGCTGAATTTTGATGTATTAATTCGTTTTGGTTTTGTAAAAACTATGGAAACCATTCACCGATATGAGTGGTGCATACAATCAAACCCCACTTCCAAAGCTGTGTTTCATGAATATATTATTCACGATGACTTTTACATAAGAAATGTTGCAGACTTCATAGCTTTGAAAATTTCCTACATAAAAGAACTTATGACATTTATAAAAGCGAGATATTTAAGTTTTAAGATTTGGCGTTAAAACTAATTTACGACAGAAGTACTCTAGGGCACTTGAAACGAATTCTTAACATCGTGAAACTTCATACAAATATCTACGATGGAATGGCGTTTTTAAATAGAGAAAAGTGAAGTAAAGGGTGTTTTTTTAGAGGTATAGAACTTTTAAATGGAATAGAACTTTGAAATGGAATAAAACGAAGATTATTTTTTTAAATTGACATGAAATTTACTTTATTCGAAAGATAATCTTCTGGCATTAAAATTTAAATATGATAATATACGGCTGGCTCGGACGTAGTTTAATCTGGGGGTCCAATTTTCGATGACATTCCAACATTTGTGGCCGTATATTGGCAATAACTCGGCGAATGTTGTCCTCCAAGTGGTCAATCGTTTTGGGCTTATTGTCGTAGACTAGCGACTTCACATATCCCCACAGAAAAAAGTAAAGCGTCGTTAGATCGCACGATCTTGGAGGCCAATTCACGGGTCCGTAACGTGAAACTATGCGGTTACCATACCACTATACGGTTATTTCACTTTCACGAAGTTATTAAACCACGGCAGGGCACCAGAAAGATTCTTAACAAAAAACAATTTCTAAACAAATTACTGCAGGCCACTAAAAGTCTTTGTAGTGTTAGCACTTTAAATGATTTTTTGTTCTAAACAAATTACTGCAGGCCACTAAAATTCTTTCTAATGAGTCCTGTCACGGTCGCCAATGATAATTTCTCAAATGAAATATTCAACCCAAAAATAATTGTAGATATAAGACGACGCACTGGTTCGAAGGTTTTAACAGAACTGAACATTATTTTGTTAATACAAATATAGATTCAACGGATTATAAGTGCAACTATGCAAAAAATTCCAAGCGTGAGAACAGATGAATAGCAAATCTAAAATGTGGAACACGAGAAGCGTGAACTATACAAATTTCAACTGGTCACACACTTGAATCAATAATAATATTTTTGTTGCAACTATGCATAAAAAAGATTTACGAAATGAAATGATCCATTTGGCCTTACAATATAACTGGCCGCATGGTTAAAAGAAAAAAAATATTAAAACGAAATTTGAACATTAAGAAACAGAAATGAAATTTAAACAAATGCTCTTGCGACTTTTGGGATAGTTTTTTCATATCGTGTGAACACGCCATATGAAAATTTGCGAGCATTGACGTAGATATAGAATTTGCAACACATTTTTGACCTTTAACATGACGTCAGAGTCGCAAACGTTTGCTGCTTTTCATATGCCGTCTGCTTGTAGCTTTATACGTTTAGAGAGAGTTATTTGAACAATTTTTCAACTTGAAATAAAAATTAAATTAATTTTTCCAATTGATTTCCCATTATAAATTAAGCTGGAACATCTTTTCAAAAGATCTTTATCTTATATGTACTAAGAATTTAAGTGGATAAAGAAATAAAAATACAAATATTATAAAGTCTAAAACCCGATTTGCAGGGTTAAAATTCCAATATTTATCCACTATCTTTGGCTGCAATCAATTCTCCATTTATATGTTTTTAGTTTTGGTCGAACGTTGTATTGATTTATGAAGCCATTTATGTCATTGACTGCAAAAAAATTTGAAATTTTTGTATGTTCTAAAGAAAATACACATTTTATAGGGGGTCAAAAGCCCCCAAAACAGCTTTGTTTAAATATAGCTGAATTTTGATGTATTAATTCGTTTTGGTTTTGTAAAAACTATGGAAACCATTCACCGATATGAGTGGTGCATACAATCAAACCCCACTTCCAAAGCTGTGTTTCATGAATATATTATTCACGATGACTTTTACATAAGAAATGTTGCAGACTTCATAGCTTTGAAAATTTCCTACATAAAAGAACTTATGACATTTATAAAAGCGAGATATTTAAGTTTTAAGATTTGGCGTTAAAACTAATTTACGACAGAAGTACTCTAGGGCACTTGAAACGAATTCTTAACATCGTGAAACTTCATACAAATATCTACGATGGAATGGCGTTTTTAAATAGAAGTAAAGGGTGTTTTTTTAGAGGTATAGAACTTTGAAATGGAATAGAACTTTGAAATGGAATAAAACGAAGATTATTTTTTTAAATTGACATGAAATTTACTTTATTCGAAAGATAATCTTCTGGCATTAAAATTTAAATATGATAATATACGGCTGGCTCGGACGTAGTTTAATCTGGGGGTCCAATTTTCGATGACATTCCAACATTTGTGGCCGTATATTGGCAATAACTCGGCGAATGTTGTCCTCCAAGTGGTCGATCGTTTTGGGCTTATTGTCGTAGACTAGCGACTTCACATATCCCCACAGAAAAAAGTAAAGCGTCGTTAGATCGCACGATCTTGGAGGCCAATTCACGGGTCCGTAACGTGAAACTATGCGGTTACCAAACGTTTCCTTCAATAAATCAATTGTGGCAAAGGCTGTGTGACATGTTGCGCCATCTTGTTGAAACCACAGCTCCTGCACATCATGGTTGTTCAATTGATGAACGAAAAAGTCAGTAATCTTGGCTCTATAGCGGTCACTATTGACTGTAACGTTCTGGTCAGCATCATTTTTAAAGAAGTACGGACCAATTATTCCACCGAACCAGAAAGCACACCAAACAAACGGTGTCTCAACATACACTTGAGGATTATCATGATTCTAAATACGGCAATTTTGTTTATTGACGTGTCCATTCAACCAAAAGTGTGCTTCATCGCGACACAAAAATCGCTTTTGAAAATTGGGATCAACGGCAATCTTGTTTTGGGCCCATTTGGGCACAATTTGGAAGCGTTGTTCAGGCGTCAGTCTATTCATATTGAAATGCCAAACCAAACTAAAAATAAATCACTTGACAGTTGACAAAATGGCTGCCAGTTCCAATAGTGTTGCCAACTTAAAGTTCTATATATACGTCTAAAAAAATATTACCATTGCAAAAGAAATGATGAGAACATTTTTTTTTTGAATTTGTAGTTACTTAAAAACATCAAAAGAATGTTCTTGAGATTAATTCATCTTTCCCTGTTTTTCTGCAGAATAATGATTGTACAGCAAGTCAAAATGGGCCAACATTTTGAAATATTTTGAAAAATTTTAATGCAATATAACCAAGTATGGTAGCAAATCGGGAGGACATTTTACGCTCGTAAAAAGAGTTATAATAACAAATTTTTCTCCACCCAAAGTTTTTTAACATGTTGCAAAATATTTGGTCCATTAAGATTTATATTTTTGTACTATTTTTCTAGGTGATGAGCATAGTTTTAAATTGTTTTAATTGTGACAATGCCTGACAAAGAATTTTTGGTAACAAATATCTACCAAACATACCAACAATACAAAACACTTTGATTTTGCACGCGCCCTTCATTTAAAATGTGTACTATACTCATGAACATGAATCAAAGAATAAAAGATTTACTCACTTCTACAGGAGCCAAAATAACAACAACAAATGTGACACCCAAGAAAATCTCAGTGAAGATGGCTTTTCATGTGCGAATAATTCAATGATTAAAATAGCTTTTCGTTTTAAAAGTATTAAAATATGACCGAAAATTGTCTTCAAATGTATGTTAAAATATTTTAAAATAAATAAATCGCCAAAAAAAGCAGAGTTGTGTGCAAAAATGAAAATATCAGTCATATTTCCTTCATGTTTTAGTATTTGTATTGTTGTTACTATTAGGAAAACACAATATTTCAAATACAAAAAAAAAAAAAAAAAACAATTCAATTAGAAAACAAATTTAAATAGCTTTAAGTTTTCCCGCCACTATATATCTCATACAAATTTAACAAAAATTTTTCTTTTTACTTGCGATATACATAAAGGTACTATATGGCAAGTTATGTATTCGTACAAAAAATCGAACTCGAGATTTTGATCAAACTTGACATTACGATGATAGCGAAGACGAACAAAGTGGGTCTCGGTAAAAAAGTCCGTTTGTCGGTTCGACTACAGCCTAAACGGATGGGTCGATTTTCTTTAAACTTGGTACCTAGCGTTTTTTGGACATTCCCCCCACCCGTTTTTTTCTCTTTTTTTTTAGGACCAAAACTAACAGTAGCTGTCATACAAAATTTCTTGGCGAAAAAGGAAAAACTTATGTATCTCAAAACCAGCGCTACCGAATTTGTTTTTAAGAACTCAATAAATTTAAATAGTTATAAGTTGCCGTTTATTTAAAAAAATGGTTTCGAAAAATGGTTTTTCTCAAAAACAACTACGATTTCGATAAAAGTTTTTTTGTCTGTTAAAATTAGAACGATCTACCATTTAAAATTTTTAAATTTTATATTTTACGTTTATTAACAGTACATCTCACACAACGGTTTCGTTGATTATAGACTATCTCAATATCTGATCAACCGAATAAAATTAGATTTTTTATACAGAAGCTTGTAACAAATATAAATCAAAGTGCGTAGCAAAATTTTCTAAAAAATAATTTTTTGATTTTTGAAAAAAATTCAAAATTATTTTTTGAAAATTCGATATTTCGAAAACGGGTAGCAGATTTTTCTGTACAGTTCAATTTTTAACTTAACATTAACATATACTTAAAATTGGCGTACCAATTTTTTTTCTCAAAAATGTTAACGAAATTTTATATATAAAAATTAATTATTTTTAAAACCGCTCCTACGATTTTCAAATTTTTTTTCTTATAAATTAAGATTTATATAAGAAATCGAATGGTGTACATCGCGTTATGTTAAAACAGATTTAAAGTCTTTTAGTCAATTTCTTTCTAATTTTGTTGATTTAAGACAATTTACCAGTTTAAACAATATAATTTCCTCTTATGCATATTGCATATTTGCAACACTAGGCTAAATTTTTAATGTTTATATACTCACATAATACCACCTGCAACTAAACTAATATTTGGCAAATGGATAAAATATAGAATCCCATAGCTAATTTATTTCAGACTATGGAATCACAATGTGATCGCGCATAAGAGCAAGTTCGTGCGACCCAGTCGTGCATATTTTTTGTCTTGAATTGCGTCACGACGCCTAGTCAAAATTACAACAACAAAGTGAAAAAATAGAAGTCTTTCATTCAAGACTCTTGAGATAGAAGATTCCGTTTGTATGTGACACGACCATTATTCATAAGAATTATTTATTTCGGATATTATATCAGACGTGCACCCCAATTATAAAATTCGTATTTAGCAAAAATATACGACTTTTCTCGAACATCCTTATTATAAAAGTCACTTTGATTCACCTTCCTTACATTTAGTTGTAGTAAATAAAGTCATGATTTTGAAATTAGACGAACGCCATCGCATACCCGGGACAGTTTTAAGTTTTATTACGAAATTCGCCGACAGTCGTATTTTCTTCGTAAAATTTGTCACTTTTCTCGTTTGGTATTTTGGGTACGAGCTGCAAAATTTAAAGCAGTATTTTTTTTGATTAAAAAAAAAAAAACACAAAGTACTTCCCACTATGAATCCTCTAAGCTCATGGGATCAGAGTTATCTCGAATCTATCTTTGAATTGTTAATAAGTCTTCCTTTCGACCTTCATTACCATCTTCAAAGAAAAACAATTTTATTGAATTAATTTCTTTTATTTAATTTTGGTACTCACATCGCAATTTGAGCAAAACAAACAAAATTTGAGCTGAAAACAATTAAATTATTAATATCAAAAATTTGACATTTAAATGTTAAAATATATACATTCATTGATAGGCGTTGGCTTTAAAAGGAGTCGTATTCATCGCATACGACTTTCATTATAGTCGTTTCAAATAAAGGGTCCGCCATCTAACGTTTTTTTCAACTAGTGCTTATTTCGTGAATAGTAACACTTAGCTCATGTCTGATTTGACAGATAATTAGTTTTATCCTTCCGCTGAACGAATATGGTTGTGTTTACGCTTCGCTAAGTGGGCCTGCGATCGACTTAGAGAAGATGCCGATTTTGCCAAAAAAAATCATCTTTTCAGATGAAGCTCATTTTGATCTTGGCGGGTAGTAAACAAGCAAAATTGTCGCATTTGGGGTACAGAAAACCCGCACGCATACATTGAAAAGCCGATACACCCAAAACGAGTCACTGTTTGGTGCGGATTTTGGTCCAGAGGCATAACTGGGCCATTTTTCGAAAATGAGCAAGGAGTGGCCGTTACAGTCAATGGCGATCGCTATCGGGCCATGTTGAACGAATTTTTGTTCACAAAAATTGAAGAGGAGGATATTGGCAACATTTGGTTTCAATAGGACGGCGGCGCTGCGTACCACACAGCCGAAGCTAAACTCGATGTTTTGTGCCATTTAAAAAAAAAAAAGAAGTTATTTGGCGGACCCTTTACAATACGATACGAATACTTTTTGAGATACGATACGAAGTTCAATGTCATAATTGGGGTGATTATTGGTTTTATATTTCTCAACTATGTGGGCAAACTATGTTTTCACATTTTATTCTTCGCCATGATCTCACCAAGCAAATCACGTCATTTGATTTGACCGCTAAACGCATTAAAAAAGCTGGAAGAGGCAGAACAGCAACAATACAAACGGAAACAAGGAGCCTAATACAAAATGTTTAAATTAGTATCAAGACTTAACGTCTTGTGAGAAATTTGTGTCTGGTGAAGTTGGGTTGTCACTAAACGTCACAATTTATTTCTCCATTTATTTCTAAAATTTATGTCTGAACAACAACACGAGACCCTGCTCTCCATCGCGATCACGTCAATGAAGTTTTTACTCAAGCGGGTAGATGGCTTCTCTTCGTAAGGTAGTGTACAATGTAGTACAAAAAAAAGACAACCAATACGTGAAGAGATAGGTATACAACACAGTTTTTACTAAGATCCGTATTATTTTACTTTCATGAGATGATCTATATGGGTTATCGGCGATAATAAAATACGGCTATTGAATACATGACACATTTCTTGCAATCATTTATTTACTTCCAAAGAAAACTGACAAGGTATGCTTTTATACAGATTCTAAAACCGTGTTAGCCTGGCTTAAATCACCCTCTTACACCTGGGAAACTTTTGTTGCAAATAGAGTTGCAAAAATTCAATCACTTTCAGAATTTTATCAAGGGCTATTTAAATCCAGCGGACTTGGTGTCGAGAGGATCAAGCTTATAAGGACTTTTCAAATCATCAATATGGTTCAACGGCCCAGAGTTTCTTAGAAATGGGGAAACTATTAAATTTAAGGAATACGAATTTCCTGAAGTAATTCCAGAGCGACGTAAGAAAAAATTGGTGTTGTCGGCAACAATTCAAAACGATCCAAACTTGATCGAAAACATCAATTATAGTAGCTCATTTTTCACATTGAGGAAAATTTTTTCATTCTGTTTTAGATTCTATTATAATTGCAGAGGCTCAGTGTAACATATCGTTTCCAAAAAGCGGTGAAAGTGGCATCCTCTACACAACTCAGTTGTGTATTCTATTCTTAAATTAGTTTTGTGTTTAGCGTTTGGTATTGCGTCTACAAAAAAAAAGTAAGTGCTTAAAAAATTAAAATAACTGCTGAATACAAATTGAACAAAAAGTTAAAGCTTAGTTGGTAGGTACACATAGTTTAGAAAAGTTATTAAAAGCGTGCAGAATAGATACCTGAATACAAGATTTTTAGAGTTCAAATTGGTTAAAAAATTATTTTCTAAAATTCCCAGTTTTTCTAATATGGCTTATGATGTATTGTTCAAAATTTCGAATTTGTCGTGCTGTACATAATAAAGTGCGCAACAAATATAAAAGATATTCGGTTAAAGGATTGCAGTAAAAAAGTTTAACCAAAAAAGTCCCGGGGAACGTCGCACCGGATGTTTTCATCTTAAAATATTTTTATATTTTCATTCAATGCGTTAAAAAAGCTGAAACTTATAAGTCAACAAAAAAAAAATTATATAAGTAGATAATCAATTCGAAAAAAAATCTTTAAAAAAATACAACAGAAACCCTCAGAATTTAAAGGGTGTTTTTATAAGAGTTAAAGAACTTTAAGTTGGCAAAAATATTTTAACTGGCAGCTATCAAGTGATTTATTTTTAGTTTGGTTTGGCATTTCAACATGAATAGGCTGACGCCTGAACAACGCTTCTAAATTGTGCCCAAATGGGCCCAAAACAAGATTGCCGTTGATCCACATTTTCATAAGCGAATTTTATTTAGCGATGAAGCTCACTTTTGGTTGAATGGATACGTCAATAAACAAAACTGCCGTATTTGGAGTGATGATAATCCTCAAGTGTATATTGAGACACCGTAACATCCACAAGAACTGACTGTTTGGTGTGCTTTATGGTTTGGTTGAATAATTGGTCCGTACGATGCTGGCCAGAACGGTACAGTCAATGTTGACCGCTATAGAGCCATGATTACTGACTTTTTCGTTCATAAATTGAACAATCATGATGTGAACATGTCACACAGCTCGTGCCACAATTTATTTATTGAAGGAAACGTTTGGTAACAGCATAGTTTTACGTTACGGACCCCTGAATTGGCCTCCAAGATCTTGCGATTTAACGCCGCCTTACTATTTTCTGTGGGGATATGTGAAGTCCGCTAGTCTACGCCAATAAGCCCGAAACGATTGACCACTCGGAGGGCAACATTCACCGCGTTATTGCCGATATACGGCTACAAATGTTGGAAAAAGTCATCGAAAATTGGACCTCCAGATTAGAATACGTCCGAGCCAGCCATGGTGGTCATTTGCCAGAAATCATATTTAAATTATAATGCCAGAAGATTATCTTTCGTATAAAGTAAATTTCATATCAATTTAAAAAATTCATCTTTGTTTTATTTCATTTCAAAGTTCTATCCCTCTAAAAAAAACACATATTTTTCTCTTGGGTTTATTGATAAGATGTAGGTACTTGTCAATGAGAAATATTAATAGTAATATTCTTTTTTTACAGAACATGTACTGCGACTGGAAGAAGAAAAGCACTAACAATGTCCAAAGTTGGTTTATTACCAGAGCTTCAAATCGTCAGTCCATTTATCTAACAGATTCATCCACATTCAACTTTGATCCTTTCAATATTGAAAATGAAACTAAGTCACTTCAGGAGTTGCAGACTGAAGTAAATGCGCTCATAGAATTTCGAAACATAGTTATTGAAACATTTCCTGATTTGAAAAAGAAAATGATGTCAATGCGTTCAACAGTTTTATCACAAAGGTAAGAGGATTATAACTTACGATTATGTGTATTCAGTCTACAATACAATAAGGACCCTTTTGCCTATCGCGAAGAGAACCAAAGTTCAACCGAATGAAATAATGCTTTTTTCGTTAAAAAAATGTTCTGATGTGATTTTTAATTTTTTAATAGAAGAATTTTGTGATGAGATGCTCAGACTTCTGGCGTGATTTGCCTTCAATAATAAATTTTGTGATAAAAATGATTCAGTAAATTTTTCCAATAACTTAATAAATAAAAAACATTAACATTATAAAACCAATATATAATCAAGACTTTAAATAAAAAAAACGAGTCAAGTAATTTTTCCTTCAAATTGAATTATGTAGATATAAATTGTTACTATGTACGTACTTCATTGAATACATATTTCATACAGCTATTTTTATATTTTTTTGCGAAGAATTGTAAAAGCCTAGAACAGTCTAATATAGATATGCTTGTCCAATATATCATGAAGAACCCAAAGGGATTTGCCCATTTCTGGCCCGGAGTGTACACGAACGAGTTTGGTATCAAATAAAAGGTGACGTAAAGCCCGATACATGAGTAGTAAAATAATTTCAAAATCATTCATGGGAAAGTCGAGATATTCGGGCTTAAAGTTGCCGATTGCAAAATATGGATTTCAGATTTTGTTCCAAATAATTGTCCATAACGGGCGAAATAATTGACTTAGAAAATGATATTGATATCAAATGAAAGGTATTTTTCTTGTCTTTAAAATAACAATAAAGTTATTTTGATACGTTTAACACATTTGAGATATTGAGTTTTGACTTCTAGAAAAGCCACTTTTTTTGCGCTGTCTTTTCTTTTTCGCTTTACAGCGATATTTCAAAAAATTCAGTGATGGCCTATACTTTTTTTTAAATCTAGTAAAAAGCTTATTTTATTACCTCTAATTTCATATAAAATGAAGTGTACTTAATTTAATAAATACCTAATAAAGTAATAATAAACAAAAAATTATTCTAAAGCCATCTTATTATGCCTATGGGCCAGGAAAAATAGATTATAGGGTACAAAATATGCACGACTTGATCGCACGAACTTTTTCTTGTGGTTAACAACTGTGTGTAACCATACATTGAAGATCCATAATGTATATATTTATTTATCAACAAAATATTAAGGGATTCAAAAGTACCCACTAAAAAATTGATTTTTTTGTTTGATATTTTGTTGTTAATAAATCAATGTTTTTCAAAATGTTTAAATGCAATATTATTTATATTATTGCGAAGCACCAGATTGAAAAATTATAACAAAATCGGTCGAACCATCAAAAAGATATACTTGATTAACCTTTAAATAAGACCATTTTCTCAAAAACCGTGGAATACCGAATTCCGTTATGCGAATTTTATTAGAAAAAACCTGAAACGCAGTTTTCTTACAATTGACTTGGTTATTACAGGTAAGAAGTTATATCAAAATCGTTATACCCGTTTTCGAGGAAATTAAAAAAAAAAATATTTGTATGGCAGCTAACCGTTCTAGATAAGCTAAATCAAAAATTCGAATTTTTCCTCCAGGGAATCACATAAAAATGCTATGTACCAAGTTTGAAGCAAATCGGTGAACCAGTTTAGGAATTATTATTTCCGTAAGCCAAGAAAAAAAAAAAATTTCGATTTATAACTTTTCTTTATTGGGTCTACCTTAAGACTAAAATATACAATTCGTTTTATAAAGTATCATACCTTAGAATAATACTATAGTTATGGTTTATCAGCACATTTCATAGTTGCAAAATAATTACAGTTTGTCAGCACAAAAGTGAGTTGCAAAATTAATAAGAAAAATATTAGCATCAAAATGATTCGTTGCACAATTGGAGTGCAACGATCTCAGGTTCTCATGACCTTGTTTGTTTGTATTAAATTATATTTATGTTTTCGGCAGGTGTAACATTTAGGCTCTAGCTCAAATAATAGTGGAAGCACAGACTGACGGATGGGTTTTAAAATAAATAATAATAGTGGATATGAAAAGGAAATACTATTTTTAACGGTGTTAATCCGAATCATATATCAATAAACTATTGTCGAAGAAGTGAGCAGGTGGCCTAATATTGTGTTCAAACCTTGCAAAACTTAAATACCAAATTATATATAGTCATCACGTAAGCGCAGGATAACACCGTTCTTTGACCTTAAAGGCAATTGCAATCAAATTGCTTCTGTACCTTGTTGGTTATTATTATTATTATTATTATTATTATTATTTATACAATATAAACAAAATATATATTTCTTGGCTTTAAATTTTTCCCCTAAACAAAGTACAATTGTCTGAGAAGCGTAAATCTTCTAAGAGGTTGTTTGTTGAATCAAAGCTTATATCTATAGTATATGAACCATTATTTCTGATAAATGTTCTCCATAGCAGGATCGTGCCTTTTTTAACTGGTTTAACCAAATAAAACAAGGTCACTATACTTGTTAATAGTGGGAAATATACACTATTTATGCTACCTCAAGCCTTAGTGCCTTTTGAGGAATACTTTGTTTATTATTAGGTATTTTTGTGACTAAGAACTATTTATTTTATATGAAATTAAAGAAAAAAAAAAGCTTTTCACTGGAGCTAAAAAAAGTATATATCATCACTGATTTTTTCGAAATATTGGTGTGGCAAAGCCCGAGTTACGATGTTGATTCCCGCTTTATTAAAAAAAAAACTATTTTTTATGCGGGCAGAGCTTCGCCCATTGACTTTTATTTAAATTGAAAGACGCTTAGAACTAAAGTACATTCGTTTTTATATCTTTTTACTGCTTAGGTAGCAGTTCACTGAAAATTGAATATGTTTATTGTGCAAAAGTAAATATGGGAAAAGAATTGGAATTTGATATTTGAATTTATGACATAGTTAAAAAATAAAAATAAAATGATGTTATTTGATATTGAATAGAAAAGAAGAATATGCATTAAGCGTTGGCTGGTTGAGGGGTCAACGTAACTCCTCCCCCCTAAGAATGGAGCGATGGCCAGAGGAACTGTACTCCTGTTGCTTCGGTGCCAGGAGCGATGATTTTCACAGGTAAGGATAAAGATTCTGCGGGTTGTTGAGTAGTAGAAAAATTGAATGATGGTCTGAAGCTTGATGTTGTTTAATTATGTAGAATATTATTATGAGAATGATGAGGCTGAATATTATAGTTGTGTTCATCATCAGGATGTTGGTGTGTGAGATTTTAGCATGTAGAGTTTGGACAAGTTCTATATTCTTGAACTGATATGTTTGAAGTTTTTGTAGATTCGGTGTTTGTATTACGGATGATGTGTTCACTTGATTTAATCGGGATGGGAAAATGTGAACGTCTTCCCAGAATATTTTTTCGTTGCTTTCGTAGATAATTTGATTAATTTCGATATTACAGTTTTCGAAATGTATGAGCTGTGTACCTCTGAGTGTTTGGCGATGTGGTACACAAGTGGTTTGGATGTTTGTTTCTGGGATGTTGATGACTAATATATAGTTACTTTCGAGTTGCAGGATTTTTACTTTATTGGCTTCTTCTTGAAGATCACAGTTTGCTGGTAGGTTCCTCAGGAGATTGATGATGCAGGTGTCATTGGGTTTTGGTTTGAATTTCTCTGCTTCGTTGCAGAAGTAAGTTCCTTCGATCTTGTTACATTTTTTGTCGTAAAAGTATATATTTTCGGGGTTGGATGCAATGTAGGGTTTTGTGATTATTGTTTTAGTATTGTTAATAGGAAGGGGAATGATGTGGAAAAAGGAAAAGATTTCTGTAGAGATTTGTGGAATTTGAATATTGAATATAATATTAGTATCGTTATAATAGGCCTGTAGACCCAGAAAAATATTATATATAAAATCTAGTTCGTCAGAGTTTAAGATTTGCTTCGAAATGACGTTAAGTTTAGCGAGAATTATAGCTTCTGCTATGTTGGATAAATGATTATTCAATAGATCTATATTGTAATTGATTTGGTTCAGGTATTGTGAGTACCTGATTTCAACTTCATCTGTTTTAATCTTTTTGTTTATTTGATTTTGGGAGTATTTTAAATAACCTTCAATGATCTCTTGTTGTTTGTTTATATGGATAGTAATGTTGCTAAACCTCTGAGTCATTTGATTGTTTAATTGCGTTAGTCTATTTACTTTGTCTGTTACCGTAAGTTGGTCTTGTGTCAATTGGTTAATTTGGTTGTTGAGATTTAAAGCATCATCTGCATCCAAATTTCCAGTTATGCCCTTAATAACAAGTCCATTAATAAGTCCTCTTTTACGTCTCAATTTTGGCATTAGAGTTTGTAGTTTTGCCCTTAGTTCGTCAACTTTTACGTTAAGAATTGTCAATGAGTCTTTGAAATTGTCTATGTTTTCGAAAGCTTGAAGTGATTTTGCAATTTTGTCTACGTTCTGTTTGTATGAATTAAGTTTAACAATGTGTACTAAGTTGTCGTAGTTTCGTATTATCCTACTTTCTCCAAGTTTCATGGGAAGGATTCCCATGTTGTTGTTAAGATCTTGGATTTCCATTTTCTGACTGTATGTGGATGTCGTTATCGTCATGAGTCTGAAATTTTCGTTTTTGTTTAATTTTAGATTTATGAAGTTTTTTATTATCATAAGTAATAACTGTAACTTTATTGTTAGATCTAATTCTGTGTTTTCTGAATCTAGGTGTTAATTTGTTCCTTCTAAACTCTTTCCTGTATATAATTGAATTTTCTTTAAGTTCTTTGGGGTCTAATCTATTTTTGTTAATTTTTTCAATGTCTTTTGATACTACTTCCTCTAACCTACTTTTGATGGAAGGATAAAGTTTTTCTTGAAATTCATTGAGTTTTTTAAGATACTCATGTTCATTGTTATATTTAACTTCCTTGTTGAATTTATATGTTCTGCCATAGAACAATTCATATGGTGTATGGTTTGTGGCTGTGTGGATGGAATTGTTATATGTGATTATGGTTTCACTTAAAATGGAACCATGATCTCTTTCTTTTCTTTTATTGTAGATTATTCTATAGATTTCTGTTAACGTGAATTCTGATCCTTGGTCAGATACTATTTAATTTGGTATGCCGTGTAGGCTAGTAAAATGTTTAATATATTTTATTACATGAAGGCTATTCTGCACAGGTATTGTATATGCAGCTGCAAATTTTGAAAATTTATCGATTATTGTTAGGATTTTCTTATTATTTATACTATAGACATCTATGTGGATTATATCAAGTGGTTTATTTGGAATTGGTGGTATTTCGTGTTTTATTTTTGGAGGGTTTCGGTCATATTTCATAAGTTGACAATTTACACAATTATTAATTATTCTTGTTATTTTTGTTTTCATGTATGGGAAAAAATATTGTCTTTTTAAATGGAGGAGAGTTTCATTAATTCCTCTATGGTTATTGTTAATATGATAATCGGTTATGGTTTTGCCCTGTTCGTCATTGTCTGTTATATCTGTTAGTATATCAGTGCAACGGATAAGTTTGAAAGTCTTGCTGTTAGAGAAGTATTTTGAATATACTTCTTGTACAATTCTAAATGTTTCATTATCTGTGTATATTGTACAGCATTTGTTTGGGGGTAAATGTTGTTTAAAAATGTCTGTAATGTTATTTTCAGTAAAGTCTTGTTTGTACACAGTTCTTCTTTGTTTGTTTTTGAACAACATTTCAAGTTTTGGTGGTTTGTCTTTGCCATTTTTCTTTAAAATAAGCTGTATATTGAATTCGTTAAGGGGTCGTTCTGAAATATATATGTGATCGTCTAAGTTTTCGGCTGCGGAGTGAATGGTAGCAGCAGTTGTTTCGTTAATATTTAATTCGATTTTGCTATTTGGGGGCTGTATTTGAATTCGGCTTAACGCATCTGCGTTTAAATTTAGTTTTCCTTTTTTGTAGATTATTTGATAATCGAATTCTTCGAGTTTTAGACGCCATCTGATTAATTTGGAATTGGCATCTTTCAAGCTCATAAGCCATTGTAGGGGTTTATGGTCGGTTACAATTTTGAATTTCTGACCGAATAGATATGGGCGGAAATATTTCCTTGCCCAGACGATTGCCAATAATTCCTTCTCAATTGTAGAATAATTAGTCTCCGAGTCTGTTAAAGTTCGACTGGCATAACAAATAGGCTTATCGCTACCTAGAGGGCCTTGGGATAGAATTGCACCTAGTGCGAAATTACTCGCGTCAGTGGCTAAAATGAAAGGCTTAGTGAAATCAGGATATTGTAGTATTGGGTCATTAATTAGTAGTTCTTTACTCATTTCGAATGCTTTAACATATTTTTCATTTAAGTCAATATTCCTACCTTTCTTTAGGCATTCTGTTAGTGACTTAGAAAGTTTCGCAAAATCCTTGATGAATTTACGATAATATCCAAGAAGACCTAAGAAGGATTTAATCTCTTTTTGGGTTTAAGGTATTGGAAAATTAATTTGCTTCTCGTAACCTATCAAAAACTTTCTTTAAATTTTCTGTGTGTTCCTGGAGTGAAGTGGAAAAGATGATGATATCATCTAAATAAACGAGACAGATTTTTCCTTGTAAGTCCATTAAGGAGATTGTCCATGACCCTCTGAAAAGTCGATGGAGCATATTTTAGCCCGAAGGGCATTCTCAAATACTCATAATGCCCACTTTCTACTGTGAACGCTGTTTTTTCAATGTCTTTTTGTTTCATCTCAATCTGGTGAAAACCGCTGGCGAGATCTAGTGTCGTGAAATATAAACTTCGGCCTAATTTGTCTAACACATCATTAATGTTAGGTAAAGGATATTTATCGCTAACTGTTTTCTCGTTCAGTTTCCTATAGTCAATTAGGAGTCGCCATTTGACTTTTCCACTGGCGTCCATTTTTTTTGGGACAATCCAGATTGGTGAACTCCAAGGTGAATAACTGGGTCTTATAACACCTTGTTCTAACATTTGTTCAATTTGTGCTTGAACTTCTTGTTTGTGAATATGAGGGTATCTGTAAGATTTTGAATAGATGGGAATGTCATCGCTGGTATTGATACTATGTTTAATTTTACTAGTGAATGTTAATTTTTGTCCGTCTTTAAAAAAAATGTCATCATATTCTCGGCATAATTTGTAAATAGCTTTCTTTTCTTCGACGTTAAGATGTGAAGTTCGAATAAGATTTGTTATGTCATCAGAAGTTATAGGACTTGTTTGAGGAATATCACTATTGATTTCAAAATTGTTAAGTTCGCAAAAGTCTTGTTTACTGAATTTTGTAACTTTGAGGGGTTGTTCTAAAAAGAGGGTTTTCCTGTGTTGGATGCATTAATTACCATGCAATTAGTGTACCATTTAACTGTTTTATATATGCCTTCTGGAATATATAACTGAGGTGAAATATATGTTGTTTTAATAAGAATGTCCCCTTCTTCTATGTTGAAAGGTAAATCTACGATTGTTTTAGAGTTTTCTGAAAGAATATATTTTTGGGATATCAAATTGGGTTTAAGTTCTTAAGGTAATTTTGAATTTTTTGTAATAATAAGATTGTTAACTAAATCAATTTTTGCTCCTAGTGCCGTAAGGGCGTCAAGTCCTAGTAAACCATCAAAGTATCCATGAAAGCGGAAAACTAAGAATCTGGTTTCTCCAGGTTGGTTAAACTCTAAAAAATTGGGAAGATAATAATTGTTTTAATAGACGTCGCACAGTGGCCCGTTTAGGCAAAAGTGATTGCGAAATTCATTTTTCGGGTGGGTTTATAATGCAAAACTTTTACTTTTTTTGAATTGACAAATGTTTGGAGCTCTAGTAATCGAAAAAATTATTCCATTTGTATGAATGGTTTGACTTGTAGAGCGAGTCAAAGTTGACAAATTTTTATGGTTAGAAAAAAACTATTGTTTTTAAATTTTTTTTTTAATTTTGAGTGTAAAAACTAGGAAAAAGGTGTAAATAAAACTTTTTTTTGTCATTTTTACTTGATATATGTGTTAATTGCTATAATCAGAAATGAAAAAAAAATGACAAATTTTTTTAAACTGGTAAATTTAATGTTTGCACGCTTTTTCGTCTTTACGCTGAGTAGAAAAAAAAGGTTCAAACATAATCAAGCTAAGCTCGACGGTTAGTAAATCCTCAGCTGCATAAAGTTGCATAGAGCTGAGCTAGAGCGATTTTATTTAATGAAGTCAGTAATTTTTTCTGAGTTTTTTTTTGTCAGGTGCAGAAAAAAATCATGGAAAATATTTTTTCTCTGTTTTGCAGGTATGAGTGTTGGTTTGAAATAAAATTGTTTTGAAATTTAGAAGGAAAAACCTACCTAAGTTTTTTAAAACGGTTTTATAGCTTATTTCTTGTGACCCCAAATAAAACTTTTAAGTATGAATGTTATTGATTTCGGGTATGATTAATTACTGTCAGGTAGTTTGATGGATAAGAGTTTTTAACTGGATTTGAATTTTTTTTAAAAAGCTTATAGGTAAAGCAGATTACCTTATTAGAATGTAATACATTGAATATTTTTAATGCAGGTATTTAGTTTTATGGTATAAAAAGATGAAATATTGTAATGAAATTATCATTGAAAACTTGAAGGAGCAGTTGTATAAGGAAAAATTATTTAAAATGGATATACCATACTTTTTGTCAAAGATGAGAGACTTGAAGAGTTTTTTTTTGCCATAATAAGTGAATACCAACTATCCGGTGAAAATTTACCGGAAAATGAAGCAAAATTAAAAAGCTTTTATTACAACATTGATAAAAAATGCAGCCCATAGATTGAGATTATATTTCATAAAAAAAAAATGAGGAATGGCTTTCTTCATCTCTTCATGTCAAAACCGGACAAATGAGCTTGGACTTGATGTAGATAAACCAAAGCAAGGATTTGGAAATAGCAATGATGGAAACACATCAAGGAGATTTTTGAACAATCTGAGGCAACCGCTCGAATAACTGGAGTCAATAAAGAGGTTATAACCAGGATCAAATTAATACTTAATGTTTTGAATAGCAGGGAAGTAGTGAATACAGTTAAATTTGGAGAGTACACCAAAAAAACCCGCAGAGTTATTGAAATAAAAGTACCCTGAAAATCAACTCACCCTACTCTTCATAAAATTTTGGTTCATAGTCAAAATATCATCGAATACCAATCAC
Source organism: Leucozona laternaria (assembly GCA_932273885.2). Classification (NCBI taxonomy): domain Eukaryota; kingdom Metazoa; phylum Arthropoda; class Insecta; order Diptera; family Syrphidae; genus Leucozona; species Leucozona laternaria. The sequence goes on along the minus strand of OW026366.1, from coordinate 87,541,271 downwards.
TACCACTAAGCCCAGGAGTCTGACTACAAGAAGTACAGATATCAAAATACGTGCAAAGTTTCAAGAATTCGGCAGAATGAAGACCTATTTAACATGCTAGCAATCTCATCCGATCAACTTATTTCTTCCTTAAGGCATGTAAGAAACCAAAAACATCTGAGAGCACAATACTCACCGGAAATTATAAGTTTATTACGCATTACCACAGACTTAGATTATAGTTTCCAAGAAATTTAATGTTTGTATGTAAATTTTTGTTTCTTTTATTTTGTTTTTCTACTTTTTGAATTCTAATCTATCAATAAAATACTTTATAAATTTACTCTCTTCTAAAAAAAAAATAAAAAAATGAAAAATCAATTAAAAAAAAAACAAAAACTGATTTTTTCCCCCACTGTTTCACTCAAATTGGTTTGTTTTCTTTTTTCCCCACTGTTTCACTTAAATTACCCTCAAATTACCTCGTAAATTGACTTTCGACCTTTTTAGAATTAAATACCAATTATGTTTAGCACGTTAAAAAAAACTTCTTATTTCAGCAGCAGATTCTGAAACACCCTGTAAATATTTTTTCTTAAAATTCAGAAACTTTATAGCCTTGGAAATTTCCTTCAAAACCAAAAAAATTTTTTGGCGATATCTTTATTCGTTTAAGAGATATGATTTTTGCAACCAAAAAAGTCAATACGGGCCACTGTGCGTCGGTTCTATTGAAACAACATAATCAGGATGTATAAATTCAGGGTTGATGAAAGAAGTGGTGGCTCCTGTGTCAATTAAAAATTTTAATGGACGGCCAAAAGGTGAGGAAATGTTGATATAGGGAAGAATAGTACCGTGTTTGTTAATGTCTACGAACCCAAATGGTCTGTAGGGGCAGGTATACGAAAATTTTCGTCATCTAGTTCATGCATTGCATTTAATAGTTCTAGATCTTCTTGATCATGGTGATTACTATAATTATAGTAGGAATCTAACTGTTGATAATTTTCAATTGTTTCGGTTGGGTATTCTATGTTATTTGAGAAGTTGTCTGTTTCTTGTGGTACAATTACATTATGTAATTCTTGTTTTCTGAAATTTTGAGGTTCATGGGATTTATTGAAATTGGTTGGAGATGGTTGAGTCAAACGAGTAACTCTAGTGGAACCAAGTACCATTGGGTCGAATTTCCTTTGTTGGTTCTGTGAAAACTTTTGAGGTTTTTGAGAGTAACGTTGTGAAGGTGGTTGTTGGAATTGTGGTTGATAATTCTGTTGGGGTTTTTGAAGTTGCGGTTGAAAATTCATCTGTTACTGTGGGAACCGTTGTTGAAAGTATTGTTGGGGTTGTGTTCTTTGTGGGTTTAATGGAAATGTACTATATGCAGGATTGAAATGTTGGGGTTGTGGTCTTTGTTGATTATATGAAAATGTGTTATGTGAGGAATTAAAATGTTGGGGTTGTAGTCTTTGTTGATTATATGAAAATGTGTTATGTGAGGAATTAAAATGTTGGGGTTGTAGTCTTTGTTTTTCGAAAGTTTTCGAGTAAAATATGTTCTGTTCTTGGATGCAGAATGCAAACGCTTGTGGCAATGAGGTAGGTTTCATTGCACGAATAGTTGAACCAAGGGGTTCTCTTAAGCCTACTAGGAAGGTGTTTAGACACATTTCTTCATAGAGGTCATTTTTAGCTTTAATTACATTTAGGTCCGTATCATGAACTTTAATGTGGTTGCTTATTGTAGCAAAAATTTCGATTATTTTACTGTAAAATTGTTCAACTGTAGTATTTAGTTGTTTTAGGTTATGGAGGTCCCGAATGAGGGAGGTCTCATTTCTTTTATCGCTATAGTGTAAAACTAAATTGCCTCGGATTGAAGTCCAGACAAGTGGAGTGCCATACATATTAAGTATTTCGTTGGCAGGTCGGATGATCTTATTTCGGATGGCTCGAAGAAGTATTTTTCCTTGAACGGTTCCATCCACTTCCGGAATGAGAGACAAAATTTCTTCAACATTTTGAATAAACTCAAAAAGTAGTCTAGGATTACCGTCAAATTTAGGTAAATTTTTAATAGCATCAGGAACTCTGAGTGCTTTGAAAACGTCTGTAGTTTCGTTTGTTTGATTGTCACCACTGTTTGCCATTTCTATTTTATTTTCTTGTTGTACTATTTCACTTAAAAAATTATTGTCAGAGTCGGTTAACGTAAGATTATTCAAGAGATTATTAAGATTACTTAATGTATTATTTTTTTCATCAAAGTTTTTTTGTTCTGATTTATCTAATTGTTTTACTAAAATGTTACTCAATTTTACACTTTTATTAACGTCACTATCCGATTCTTCCTCTGAACTTTCACTTATATTTGTTAAATTATTTCTAAAATAAGGAGTTTTTCTAGATCTAGTTGCCTTGGTTTTTTTGGATGGGAACATGGAATTTTATAAGGATTTGAAATATATATACTTTTGACTTACATGCAAATAAATTTCAGGATTGACTTCATTTTAATTTTCTCGTATGCTGATGATTATATATTGATGATTTATAGTTGTGTCCACTTATGGTTATAGTTATGTTCACTTATGATTATTTTGTGGTTTCAGTTATTTATAAGTCACTGCCAATTAACCGTTGGCTTTTATAAATGTATTCTATTGAATGCGAATATATGTAGCTTAGGATAAAAACAATTTTTATTGCTTTGGTCTTCGATCAGGAATCAGTTTATTCGTTGTTGTTGTTTTGGGTTCAAACAAGAACTAAAGTGTTGAAACACACCAAGAATTTTAATTCTTGTGCTCTTTTCTATATACACGATCACTTTCCGAGAGTTTTTATATGTTATTGTCAATGATCCGTTGACTTTTTTTTTTTTTTTTCTAACGATTAACCGTCGTTTGTATTCGGAATTTTTATTTAAAAAAAAAAAATCGTGTATAAATAAGGATTTTATCCTTCCGACTGCGCCAGTTACGATGTTGATTCCCGCTTTATTAAAAAAAAAACTATTTTTTATTCGGGCAGAGCTTCGCCCATTGACTTTTATTTAAATTGAAAGACGCTTAGAACTAAAGTACATTCGTTTTTATATCTTTTTACTGCTTAGGTAGCAGTTCACTGAAAATTGAATATGTTTATTGTACAAAAGTAAATGTGGGAAAAGAATTGGAGTTTGATATTTGAATTTATGACATAGTTAAAAAATAAAAATAAAATGATGTTATTTGATATTGAATAGAAAAGAAGAATATGCATTAAGCGTTGGCTGGTTGAGGGGTCAACGTAACTCCCTGTTTTGCAGGTATGAGTGTTGGTTTGAAATAAAATTGTTTTGAAATTTAGAAGGAAAAACCTACCTAAGTTTTTTAAAACGGTTTTATAGCTTATTTCTTGTGACCCCAAATAAAACTTTTAAGTATGAATGTTATTGATTTCGGGTATGATTAATTACTGTCAGGTAGTTTGATGGATAAGAGTTTTTAACTGGATTTGAATTTTTTTTAAAAAGCTTATAGGTAAAGCAGATTACCTTATTAGAATGTAATACATTGAATATTTTTAATGCAGGTATTTAGTTTTATGGTATAAAAAGATGAAATATTGTAATGAAATTATCATTGAAAACTTGAAGGAGCAGTTGTATAAGGAAAAATTATTTAAAATGGATATACCATACTTTTTGTCAAAGATGAGAGACTTGAAGAGTTTTTTTTTGCCATAATAAGTGAATACCAACTATCCGGTGAAAATTTACCGGAAAATGAAGCAAAATTAAAAAGCTTTTATTACAACATTGATAAAAAATGCAGCCCATAGATTGAGATTATATTTCATAAAAAAAAAATGAGGAATGGCTTTCTTCATCTCTTCATGTCAAAACCGGACAAATGAGCTTGGACTTGATGTAGATAAACCAAAGCAAGGATTTGGAAATAGCAATGATGGAAACACATCAAGGAGATTTTTGAACAATCTGAGGCAACCGCTCGAATAACTGGAGTCAATAAAGAGGTTATAACCAGGATCAAATTAATACTTAATGTTTTGAATAGCAGGGAAGTAGTGAATACAGTTAAATTTGGAGAGTACACCAAAAAAACCCGCAGAGTTATTGAAATAAAAGTACCCTGAAAATCAACTCACCCTACTCTTCATAAAATTTTGGTTCATAGTCAAAATATCATCGAATACCAATCACTACCACTAAGCCCAGGAGTCTGACTACAAGAAGTACAGATATCAAAATACGTGCAAAGTTTCAAGAATTCGGCAGAATGAAGACCTATTTAACATGCTAGCAATCTCATCCGATCAACTTATTTCTTCCTTAAGGCATGTAAGAAACCAAAAACATCTGAGAGCACAATACTCACCGGAAATTATAAGTTTATTACGCATTACCCCAGACTTAGATTATAGTTTCCAAGAAATTTAATGTTTGTATGTAAATTTTTGTTTCTTTTATTTTGTTTTTCTACTTTTTGAATTCTAATCTATCAATAAAATACTTTATAAATTTACTCTCTTCTAAAAAAAAAATAAAAAAATGAAAAATCAATTAAAAAAAAAACAAAAACTGATTTTTTCCCCCACTGTTTCACTCAAATTGGTTTGTTTTCTTTTTTCCCCACTGTTTCACTTAAATTACCCTCAAATTACCTCGTAAATTGACTTTCGACCTTTTTAGAATTAAATACCAATTATGTTTAGCACGTTAAAAAAAACTTCTTATTTCAGCAGCAGATTCTGAAACACCCTGTAAATATTTTTTCTTAAAATTCAGAAACTTTATAGCCTTGGAAATTTCCTTCAAAACCAAAAAAATTTTTTGGCGATATCTTTATTCGTTTAAGAGATATGATTTTTGCAACCAAAAAAGTCAATACGGGCCACTGTGCGTCGGTTCTATTGAAACAACATAATCAGGATGTATAAATTCAGGGTTGATGAAAGAAGTGGTGGCTCCTGTGTCAATTAAAAATTTTAATGGACGGCCAAAAGGTGAGGAAATGTTGATATAGGGAAGAATAGTACCGTGTTTGTTAATGTCTACGAACCCAAATGGTCTGTAGGGGCAGGTATACGAAAATTTTCGTCATCTAGTTCATGCATTGCATTTAATAGTTCTAGATCTTCTTGATCATGGTGATTACTATAATTATAGTAGGAATCTAACTGTTGATAATTTTCAATTGTTTCGGTTGGGTATTCTATGTTATTTGAGAAGTTGTCTGTTTCTTGTGGTACAATTACATTATGTAATTCTTGTTTTCTGAAATTTTGAGGTTCATGGGATTTATTGAAATTGGTTGGAGATGGTTGAGTCAAACGAGTAACTCTAGTGGAACCAAGTACCATTGGGTCGAATTTCCTTTGTTGGTTCTGTGAAAACTTTTGAGGTTTTTGAGAGTAACGTTGTGAAGGTGGTTGTTGGAATTGTGGTTGATAATTCTGTTGGGGTTTTTGAAGTTGCGGTTGAAAATTCATCTGTTACTGTGGGAACCGTTGTTGAAAGTATTGTTGGGGTTGTGTTCTTTGTGGGTTTAATGGAAATGTACTATATGCAGGATTGAAATGTTGGGGTTGTGGTCTTTGTTGATTATATGAAAATGTGTTATGTGAGGAATTAAAATGTTGGGGTTGTAGTCTTTGTTGATTATATGAAAATGTGTTATGTGAGGAATTAAAATGTTGGGGTTGTAGTCTTTGTTTTTCGAAAGTTTTCGAGTAAAATATGTTCTGTTCTTGGATGCAGAATGCAAACGCTTGTGGCAATGAGGTAGGTTTCATTGCACGAATAGTTGAACCAAGGGGTTCTCTTAAGCCTACTAGGAAGGTGTTTAGACACATTTCTTCATAGAGGTCATTTTTAGCTTTAATTACATTTAGGTCCGTATCATGAACTTTAATGTGGTTGCTTATTGTAGCAAAAATTTCGATTATTTTACTGTAAAATTGTTCAACTGTAGTATTTAGTTGTTTTAGGTTATGGAGGTCCCGAATGAGGGAGGTCTCATTTCTTTTATCGCTATAGTGTAAAACTAAATTGCCTCGGATTGAAGTCCAGACAAGTGGAGTGCCATACATATTAAGTATTTCGTTGGCAGGTCGGATGATCTTATTTCGGATGGCTCGAAGAAGTATTTTTCCTTGAACGGTTCCATCCACTTCCGGAATGAGAGACAAAATTTCTTCAACATTTTGAATAAACTCAAAAAGTAGTCTAGGATTACCGTCAAATTTAGGTAAATCTTTTATAGCATCAGGAACTCTGAGTGCTTTGAAAACGTCTGTAGTTTCGTTTGTTTGATTGTCACCACTGTTTGCCATTTCTATTTTATTTTCTTGTTGTACTATTTCACTTAAAAAATTATTGTCAGAGTCGGTTAACGTAAGATTATTCAAGAGATTATTAAGATTACTTAATGTATTATTTTTTTCATCAAAGTTTTTTTGTTCTGATTTATCTAATTGTTTTACTAAAATGTTACTCAATTTTACACTTTTATTAACGTCACTATCCGATTCTTCCTCTGAACTTTCACTTATATTTGTTAAATTATTTCTAAAATAAGGAGTTTTTCTAGATCTAGTTGCCTTGGTTTTTTTGGATGGGAACATGGGATTTTATAAGGATTTGAAATATATATACTTTTGACTTACATGCAAATAAATTTCAGGATTGACTTCATTTTAATTTTCTCGTATGCTGATGATTATATATTGATGATTTATAGTTGTGTCCACTTATGGTTATAGTTATGTTCACTTATGATTATTTTGTGGTTTCAGTTATTTATAAGTCACTGCCAATTAACCGTTGGCTTTTATAAATGTATTCTATTGAATGCGAATATATGTAGCTTAGGATAAAAACAATTTTTATTGCTTTGGTCTTCGATCAGGAATCAGTTTATTCGTTGTTGTTGTTTTGGGTTCAAACAAGAACTAAAGTGTTGAAACACACCAAGAATTTTAATTCTTGTGCTCTTTTCTATATACACGATCACTTTCCGAGAGTTTTTATATGTTATTGTCAATGATCCGTTGACTTTTTTTTTTTTTTTTTCTAACGATTAACCGTCGTTTGTATTCGGAATTTTTATTTAAAAAAAAAAAATCGTGTATAAATAAGGATTTTATCCTTCCGACTGCGCCAGTTACGATGTTGATTCCCGCTTTATTAAAAAAAAAACTATTTTTTATTCGGGCAGAGCTTCGCCCATTGACTTTTATTTAAATTGAAAGACGCTTAGAACTAAAGTACATTCGTTTTTATATCTTTTTACTGCTTAGGTAGCAGTTCACTGAAAATTGAATATGTTTATTGTACAAAAGTAAATGTGGGAAAAGAATTGGAGTTTGATATTTGAATTTATGACATAGTTAAAAAATAAAAATAAAATGATGTTATTTCATATTGAATAGAAAAGAAGAATATGCATTAAGCGTTGGCTGGTTGAGGGGTCAACGTAACTCCCGCGTAAAAAAAAGTGGCATTTTTAGAAGTTAAAACTCAATATATTTAAATGTGTTTAACATATCAAAATAACTTTAGTACTATTTTAAAGACAAACTACCTTTCATTTGATTTTAATATCATTGTTCTTCGTCAATTATTTCGCCCGTTATTGACAATTATTTGGAACAAAATCTGAAATCCTTATTTTGCAATCGTTAACTTCAAGCCTAAATATCTCGACTTTCCCATGAACGATTTTGAAAATATTTTACTCATGTATCGGGCTTTACGTCACCTTTCATTTGATACCAAACTCGTTCATGTTCACTCTGGGCCAAAGCTTCATAGTAAAATGGGCATTCCCTTTGTCCAATGGCTTTTTAAAAATAATCGAATCCAAATACAAATTGAAATACTTACCCACTGCAGCCTGATGTAGTCGAGTGAAAAAGGTAAACAAAATTTCGACTCAGTCGAATGGATTCGTCTCTAAATCGAGTGCTTTCAATTTGCTCCCTGCGTTCCGGATTTTCCTCGTTTTCTTCTATTTAGTTTTATTAAATAAGTTATTTGATGATTAAGGTGAGTTTACTTATAGATAAGGAAGAATGATAAGTTGGCAGACTTAAAGTCAATTTGACTTTTTTCAAACTTGCAGCGTTTAAAAAATGTATATCATCTTTTATTAAATAGTATCACAATAAACTGTATTGTTTATTACTTCTACAGAAGTTATTACTTTATGTATCCTTTACTGTTCAATTTGGATATTCGATCAATTCGGATATTTTGTGCGAAAAAAATTAGTATCGTATCGTATTACTGTTTATTTAACATTTGAAAGTCTTGAAAAAGACGTTTCAATTAATCAAATTCTAAATACGGTACGAAAGAAATAACATATAATTATATAAAACAAATATTGTTAAAACTTGAAGGTATTAAGATTAGACTTGAAGAAAAACGTAAACACGTTTGCAACGTCATCAATTCGAATAAAAAAGTAATAAACAAGTGTTGAATTTATTCTTTGTAATATTTCTCTTTGAGAAATAATTGAAACAAAGAAAATAATATTGAAAGAAAAATATTCAATTTAAAGAATTTAAATGTTGCTTGTACAATATGTTTCAATGAACTAATGAAAAATAAAATGCTCTGTTGGGAGTTGTTTTACAAAGATGACTATATACATATGTTTATCTCAACAACAAGACTTAAAGCCCACTTAAGAGAAGTTCAAATTTATTTAATTTTAGTCTATAACTTATTATATTAACATTCGCTTAATTAAGTAATAGTGTAAATAATAAGATTCAGAAGATTTAATTTCACCTAATTTCATAATAGTGTACATACATTTGTAACTATATTCAAATAAGATTTATTTAGTTTCACTTCATTTAATATAAGTGTACATATATAACAAGAATTAGAGAAAATTTGGTATCGAATTTAGAATAGGAATATGACAAGTTCGACCCGACCGATTCTGATGTAGAAATCTGATTGCCCATTTCGTCGCCAACGAAGCGAGTCAAGAAAAAGTATGTTTGAACAAGCGCAATGGTTGTATTTTTCGTTAATTGCCTTGCTAGTTGGGAATGAAATTGGTAAGCAATTAAATGGAAATGAAATTGGAGAAGTTTATGGATTGGGAAGTCGAGTTGGTTTTGTTTATTTAGCGGCAGTCAAGTGGAGCGATCTTTAATCTCGGGGTTGAAGATTTGTAGTTGAATGGAATTGGGTAAATAAAAGAAAATGATGACATGGGAATTTTAAGTGAGTCGGATACTGGTCAATTGAAAGGAATTCAAGACCATGGGATTTTGTTGGACATTGTAAGAATAAAAAGGCAATAGGTTGAACTGGAATAGGGTGAGGGAAGCGGAAGAGGTTCAGCACTGGCAATTATGTCAAATTTGATTTCTGATATTGGGTATGGGTTGAATACTGTTGAAGCATATTGTGGCTGTACGCGCAAATAAAATTTAATAACCTATTGTGAATCCTCCACAGATGAACGCGCCTAGTATCCCCATATTTAATAATACCGGTTATTTCGTGCCTTTATCTGTGGAGACGATTTGACATTTTTCATTATTTCCAAATCATTCTAAGTTCGTCTTTAGCCCATTCGGCAACTTTATATTTTGTCTCTTAGAATTAACTCAAAATATCTTAAAACTAACTTAAAATTATCGCAAAACTAGTTAAATCTATAAATTAATTGTAATCTAAACAAAGTAAATAATTATAAAAAAACTTATACAAAAGGATATCTCATTTTCTAAGACAATTTGCTGGTTGCCTGCTGTTGGTTGGGATTGAACTGCGGTGCCACATTTCCTGGTGGTAAGTGAGCGTCTTTACTTTCGGCCACAAAAACGTGCCGAACATTTGGTCCAATCGAGCCTGGAAAATAATTTACCAGCTCTTTGTGACGTTTTTGCTGCTACCACGTGCCCACCAGGAGTCGTCGCTGGTGTTTTATAGCGCACAGTGTTGCCTCAGTTTCGCCACACCCTACACTCCATCACGTCGTATATTGCAAGCGAGTTTTTTCTCCTGATTTGAGAAATTTGTTGCTGCCAGACGTAGGCGATTTCGTGCTGCGTATATAGACGCCCGTTATTACCTGCTAACGCCGTTATATTTTGGAATCGCCGATGTCGTCATTTATCAAAACGACGACGCCGTTATTTATGGCATGTTTCGTCACACCACATAAAGTAACGGATTTATGTATTTATGTGAAGTTGCCAAGCTGCTGCCGACATTTTTTTTGCGAAGAGTTCTTCGGAAGCCGACGCCATCATGTTGCACGAAAAGTTTTTGCAACCATTTGCTTTTTTTGCCACCAATTTGTGGTATATTATTCCCTCTCTGCTTTTTCCACGCTGATTTCGCCACAATGCTATTAAAGCCGCCGCTGTGTCGCCCCATTTGCAATAACTTTTTGGGACAATTTGCTGTTGTGAAAGGCCGATAATTTGGGATAAATTATCACCACGCTGCTGTTGCAGCCGCCACTGTGTCGTTCTACACTTGCGACAATTTATTGTGTATCTTGCTGCCGATATCGTGGCAAATTTACCAAGCAGATGTCGCCGTATCGCACCACAATCTTTGCGACATTTTTGGTTTTTTGCTTGCACATTGTGGTAAAAAAAAGCTACAAAATTGCAGACACGTTCTCCGTATAAGCGCAACGCTAAAAATCAAAACGACACAAGAACACAGGTTGTTTGTCGAAGTTAATAACCATTCCTTCGATTGGTGCAACGAGAAGTTAGAAGGAAGAACAACGAGAAGCTGCCTAAGAATCCCAAGAAGAGATCAGTTCATCAATCAACACTAAAATTCAACAATGAAATTAAACCAAATTGATTTTGTTTTTTTTCTTTGTCTTAGGCCCCAGTTATAGCTATCATTGAAAACCATCATTGAAAATTTTAATGATTGGTTTTGAGGGACTTAAAAAGCAAATTCAGTGCATATTTTGATGTAAATATGAAGGCGGTGACTTAATTGTGAATTTTTGCCAAAAAAATTTCGTTTTGGGCCAACCGTCCACATAAAATGACTTTTATTATTTCAATGATTGAAATACCTTACCAATGATCATTGAAAAATTAAACTTAATTTTATGGCGGGGATCGAATTGATTTTTTTTTTCACTAAAGTAATAATTCAATCCATCAGCTTTATTTTTGCACCAAAATAATTACTGATTTTATTTCTAAATGTCTCAAATTCAGTCAATAAAGTTTTCAATGATGGTTTTCAATGATAGCTATAACTGGGGCCTTAGTCGCGAATATTTTATTTTTTAAAGCGTGTTTCTTTTGGATGCTCGTGCTCCCAAACAGCAGTATTTGAAGGCATTTTTTTTGAACATTTGCGATTAAACTTTTTTTTTTTTAAGATTATATTTCGAGGTTTTTTAGATTTATAATATCAAACAGCAATTCATTTGGCATACGTGCTCTCTTTTGTCGGAATCAAATTCATTTGACTGTATCAACTTCGCTCTTTGAGATTCTTCTGTGACATTTTTAACATTTTTTCTCTCCAATTTTACAAGTTTTCAAGTCTCGCCTTTGACTTTCTCTTCTTCGGTAAATCTCAGGGTTTTTAAATTTCTTTTTCTTAAATTTAACAAGATTCTTCGGTGAATCTCATAGTTGTACTGTATTTAGCATTATATAACATTATATAATTATATTATTATAAATAATAAACATCCATCAAAATATGCGTCTCAGAAGGGTACGATAGCCATCTAACTGATGAGCCCAACTACCGTACCTGGGCGAAACGCATTTATGGAGTTGAGCTCACTTGAACTTTTAACTTGAATTTTATTCAGTCACTCCACTTAAACAGAAGAATTTTTCTTTTCAAATTTTCTTCATATTCTATTATGTAATTGTATTTGAATTATCTTTATATACTTCTGGATTAAAAAGAGTATTTTTTTAGACGTGTGGTTTTCAATCTGGCAATACTTTTTTCCGTCTTTTGACAGCTGGCACTTGATTTATGCTCAGTTTGGTTTGCCATTTCATAATTAATAGACTTACTTCTGAACAACGTTTGCAAATCTTGCAAATTTATTACCAAAATATTGGTTCGGTTCACGTGACGCATCGCGCGCTGCGTCCAATATTCGACATAATCGCAAAATCGCATAACTTCGAGCAACCATGGATCGGTTTCGCACCACGTTTACTCTAGTGGATAATGCGCATCTTCAGAGACGCCGTAGAGTGCGCACTAAATACGCTTTTGCTGCTGTGGAGCAGAGTATCGAAGAAGACCCGAATGATTCCATCCGCCATCGCGCGCAACAATTGGAGCTGTCGAAAATTGGGCCTCTCGGCTGGAATTTATTCGAGACAGACGCAGCACAACTTGCCCAAAATCATTTTTAAAACATATTGGCAAACCCTTATCTATATAATAAAGCTTAATTCTTGGCCATAAAATTAAACATTTATCTATTTCAAATTATAATTATAATAATTATAGTTAATTCAATAATCCAAACCCTTTGTTTCGTAAATTCAATATAAATAATCTAGATATAATGAAATCGCAGTTAAGTTCTATAAATTGGCTTTATGAATTTAAAAAAAAATAAATAAGATGTGAACCTTTTTTAAATTGAAACATTTTGTAAGCGTAGCTTTGAATAGTTCCGTTCCTTTGGTTCGTAAAAGATCTAATTCCGGCCCAAAGTGGTATAACCATCGTCTTAAAAAACTTAAAAACGGAAAAAATTCCGCTCACAAACGCTATAAGAAATCTAATTCTTTCTGTCGTCTTAGGAAAGAGTTTGTATTCCTATCTAAATTCTTATATTGTAATTATGTACAATCTATTGAATCTAAATTAAAAACTAATCCAAATCAGTTTTCGAATTTTATTAATTCAAAGCCCAATAGTGTTGGCTTTCCATAAACTATGCATTTTAATCAGAATTTTTCTTGCAAACCGAATCATATTGCTAATATGTTTGCTGATTTCTTTCAAAGTATTTATAATTCAACCACCCTAGGCGGAATGGGAGATGATTATTTTAAAACCATTCCGTCTTTCACCGAATATTGCAACTTTAAAATTGATTTAGGTGATGTTCTTAAATTACTAAGTGAACTAGAACCTAGTCATAAACCTGATATTTTAGGGTTTATACCTGCAACCTTACGACACTGTGCAGATATTCTTTGCGTTCCGTTAACTGAGCTGTTCAACCAATCAATATCTTCTGGCGTCTTCTTAGATGAGTGGAAAACATCGGTAATAACGCCTGTATATAAATCTGGGAAGAAAGATGATATAGCTAATTATAGGCCCATAACTAAGCTTTCCATCATTTCTAAGATGTTAGATTGTCTTGTTAAGGATATATTTGTCAACTTAATAATGGGACACGTATGTAATTCTCAACACGGATTTTGGAAGGGTTAGGGTAGGTCTACAGTCTCTAATTTGGTTGAATTTACGAAGTTCTGTATAAACTCCTTAGAAGAAAAAAAAACAAATTCATGCAGCATATACTGATTTTACGAAAGCTTTTAGCAGGGTTAACTTAAAAATCCTGTTGAAGAAGCTAGAGTCGTATGGAATTCATGGTCCGTTACTGAGTTGGTTCTCGTCCTATTTATATGGTCGCAAGCAATTTGTGGTTATTGACGACATATTTTCCAAAGTAATCCTCGCTTCTTCAGGTGTTCCTGAATGGAGCCATTTGGGTCCTCCTATCTTTTTGATGCATGTAAACGATGTACCGTATATTTAAAAATTTTGCAAATGCCTTATATTTGCAGATGACATAAAGTTTTTTGCTGTTATTTCATGTGCAAATGATTGCTTGCTTTTTCAAAACTATCTTGATGCATTTTGTAGGTGATGCAAAGTAAATGATCTTAAATTAAATATAGATAAATGTGCTTCCATGTCCTACAACAGATCCTTGAATCATTTAGTTCCTCTTTATTCTTTGGATAGTGTTATATTAAAAGTTGTTCATGAAGTTAAGGATCTTGGTGTTGTGATGAAAAGCTCACTTTTAAACTTCATATCAACTCGGTTATTTCAAAAGCTAATTCAATGTTGGGATTTTTAAAAAGAAATTCGTCTGAATTTAAAGATCCTTATACTCTAAAGTCATTTTACTGTAGTATTGTAAGGCCATTGTTGGAATAAGCTTGTATTGTTTGGAATCCAACAACTCAAAGTGATATTTCCAGGATTGAAAGAGTTCAAAAGAACTTGCGTTTTGCTTTAAAAAATTTCTTTGGTTATGTTAAAACTGTACACTCCAATCGAGCCTGGAAAATAATTTACCAGCTCTTTGTGACGTTTTTGCTGCTACCACGTGCCCACCAGGAGTCGTTAGTGGTGTTTTATAGCGCACAGTGTTGCATCAGTTTCGCCACACCCTACACTCCATCACGTCGTATATTGCAAGCGAGTTTTTTCTCCTGATTTGAGAAATTTGTTGCTGCCAGACGTAGGCAATTTCGTGCTGCGTATATAGACGCCCGGTTACGTTACTAGAGCACCCTCACATAACAATATAATAATTTCGAAACACCCTCTATCATTATAATGAAAGATACAAAGTATCTTTCAATAACAAATCAAATGTAATGCGATTACAAGAAATAAACAAAATCAAATAAACAAAAGTGCATGTCAGCACATTTCGCCTTAAGCATCTTATAAGTGGGATTCATACCCATAGTAATTAAAATTCCAATAGATTTCTTGTGTCAGTAATTAATTAAGACAAAGGAAAGCAAACGATCTTCAGTGGAAGAAACATTTGCTGATGTCGCATATAGTAATTATAAAAAGGGTTGTTTTGAATATGTAACTCTCAGTCTTAGTTCAACGTTCAGCTGAAGATTTCCCCCCACCAGCGGTAAGAGATCGGAAGCTTATTTAATAAATAATATATTAAATAAAATTCTTGCGTTTTTATTAATTGTTGTGTCTCTATGAGACAGAAGTATATTTTTTTTTTTTTAATTATAAAGAATCGGAAACGAAATTGGCGCAGTCGGTAGGATCCCGAAAGATCCATAATTAAAAATAATTAGAATCGTACTTTTTAAAAAGTTTAAATCGGGATCGTCCTTAAACTAATTAAAATAGTTTACCGGTAAATTGAAATTACATAACGGTATTAAAGGACAGTAAAAAAAAAATATATATATCCAGTGAAAAGTATAGTGAATCAAGATCCTAAAAGGACAATTTTACAAAATCTCATAGAGAGAGTGCTTTACTGGTGAATTAAAAAAAAAAAAATTAATCAATGCAACCAGAAGAAATAAATAACCTTCAAAAGGGAGCAGAGCAAGAAAAAGAACAATTTTAAGAATTAGACTCGAGGATGAAACAGTTGATTTTCGAGAACATTTGAAATCAATTCAGCAAAAATTAAGGAGGAAACAACTCCAACTAAAATTAAAGCAGTGAAAAGGAAATTAATGCAGTGAATAAAACTACAGTGAAAAAAACAAAAAATATATAAGAGTAAAAACTTGATACAGTGAACAAGTAAAAATAAAATAAATATTAATAACAAAAAAGAGAACAAATTAATACATTGAATAAAAAAAATAAGTGCAACACGAATTAATAAAAAAAAAAGAAGGAAGTATAGTGGCATGATCTAAAGCCCCAACGTAATCGAAAAATTGAAGGAAGAGCAACTTTACGGGGCAGTTACTATCAGAGTCGAAAGCCCCAACGTGTACAACAAATGAAGAAATTTGCACCTTACAATATACCACCAGCGTTGAATTTTAATAAAAAGGAAGAAGAAACTACAGAATCAACAGAACCAGCAGCAGCATCGAATCAACAAATAGAAGAACAAGAAGAAAAAATAACTGAAGCAAGTGACGCAGAATTAAAATTAGAATACCAGGTAAAGATGGCTTCAATAAATATTGATCCTTTAAAATTATTAAAAAATTTACCAAATTTCAATGGTAAATCATGTAGTTTAATTATATTCATAAAAAAATCAGAATTTTTTTATAAACGCAATGAGCTTGTATAACGATGCAGCAAAAGAATTTATAGTTTGTGAAATTAAATCCAAAATAACAGATTTCGCTTTAGATGTAGTTTTACGGAGTGGTGACCCAAACGATTGGCAGGAAGTTAAAAAGATATTAGTTAGGAATTTTGGTGAAAAAGAATCGTTTTTAAAATTAAAAGAGCAAGCCGATAAAGTATACTCAAGAAATATTACACAACTTTATAATTCATATTCAGACATTCTCTGTAGGCTAAATAATAAATATTATCTTTCGGAAGATAAACCAGTAGAATATAATCCTTGTAATAATGAAGCGTCATTATTAGCTAAATTTTGCGAAAAAATTCCACCAAATGCTAGTTCGATTATAATTAATCATGGCATACAAACCTTAAGTGAAGCATTCTATAAATTAGAATCTTGTCATTGGACAAAAGAGGAGAATAATAATAATAATATTAATGATAGAAATATTCGAAGTTACAAAACTGGAAATAACAATAATAATTTTAACGACGGAAATAAAAACAATTTTAACAGTAATAAAAATTACGAAACTAATAATTTCAACCCAAATTATAGAAATTATAAAAATGAACTCAATCAAAATAATAATGGTCAGAATTATTATAGAAATAATAATCAAAATGTTCAAAGAAATCAAAATGGACAAAATTATAAGCAACCAAATAGAAGTGGAAATTTTTCCAACCAATATCAAAATAGAAATCCTTTTACAACCCAAAATAAAAGGAATATTCCAGAACCAATGGAAGTAGACTATTTAAGTCAAAATACTTCAAATTTTCAAATACATGCCTCAGCAGACCATTACCCTGTATAGATTCACATTCTTAATAAAAAACTTAGATTTTTAGTAGATACAGGAGCAGCAACGTCTGTTTTAAAAGAAAACATGTTCCCAAGTAATTATGAAACAAGCTTAATCAAACCAGTAACCCTAAAAACATTATATAAAGATAATTTAATAAGAACAAAAATAATTTTACCATTACCAAGTGAATTCAACAAAAGTGAATCAACAATGGAGTTTTTAATTACTCCAATAACAAATAATTCATTCGACGGAATTTTAGGAAATAATATCCTTATTCCATTACAAGCCGAATTATCATATTATACACATACATTGAAAATAAATAATATAGAGATTCCATTACTATCAAAACCCAAGGATGATTACCCTTTAGAAAATTATATTCTAGAGTTATCAAGTACTCAATTAAACTTTGACTTTGATTCAAAACATTTAATTGATAAATTGATAGAACCTTATATGAATAAAGAAGAAGAGAAAGCGTTGGTTCAAATAATTAAAAATAATAAACAAGTTTTTAATAAAGAAGGAGATAAATTAACAAATGTAAAAGAAGTAACTCATCGAATAGAAACAAAGAATGATAAACCAATATATACACGATTATATAGATATCCAGAAGTACATAAAAATGAAGTAGAAAAGCAAATTATTGAAATGCTAGATCAAGGTATAATAATGGGTGATTTTTTAAGAGGTTTAGAACTTTAAAAAAAAAAAAACACAAAAAATTCGAAAAAATGAATGAAATATTTATTTGAATCGATAGTTTGAACCTTGAAATTTAATGTTTAAAGATAATTTCATGCAAATGTTGACCGCGGCTGCGTCTCAGGTAGCCCATCCGCTGAGTCCAATTTTGGCATACTCTTTCACACATATCGGCCGGTATCTCACGAATGAATGCATGGATGTTGGCTTCCAGTGCGTCAATCGAAGCGGGCTTGTCCCTATAGACATTAGCCTTGACATACTCCCACAAAAAATAATCTAATGGTGTCAAATCGCACGATCTAGGCGGCCAATTGACCGGCCCGAAACGTGAAATTAACTGTTCACCAAACTCGCCTCGCAATTGCGCCATTGTTTCGCGTGCTGTGTGGCATGTGGCACCGTCTTGTTGAAACCACATATCATGCAAGTCAAGAACTTCCATTTCGGGCAAAAAAAAGTTTGTTATCATCGCTCGGTAGCGTTCACCATTGACAGTAACGCTGCGATTCGCATCATCTTTGAAGAAATATGGCCCAATAATGCCGCCGGCCCATAAACCGCACCAAACAGTGGCTTTTTCGGGATGCATTGGTAGCTGTTGCAATGCTTCTGGCTGATCTTCACTCCAAATGCGGCAATTTTGCTTATTTACGTACCCATTCAACCAAAAATGAGCCTCATCGCTGAACACAATTTTTCGATAAAAAAGCGGATCCTCGGCCAGCTTTCCAAGAGCCCATTCACCAAAAATTCAGCGTTGTGGTAGGTCGGCTGGCTTTAGTTCTTGCACCAGCTGTATCTTAAAAGGCTTTACGCCCAAATCCTTCCGCAAAATTTTCCACGTAGTGCTGTAACAAAGGCCTAACTGCTGGGAACGGCGCCGAATCGACATTTCGCGGTCTTCTGTCACACTAGCTGATACGGCCGCAATATTTTCTTCACTACGCACAGTACGTAAACGTGTTGGTGGTTTAATGTCCAACAAAGTAAATTTGGTGCGAAATTTGGTCACAATCTTCCGAATAGACTGCTCAGAAGGTCGAGAATGCCGATCATAAAATGGAAGCAGCGCGCGATGAACATTTCGAACCGAGCACGAATTTTGATAGTAAAATTCAATAATTTGCAAGCGTTGTTCATTTGTAAGACGATCCATGGTTAAATTGCAAACCAAACTGAAGCTGTTTGACAGTGACACAAGGTACTAAACACACGTCAGCTGTCAAAACCAGTGTTGCCAAAACCAAACCAGCTAAAAAATTTTTTAAGAGGTTTAGAACTTTTTTTAAAAAAAAAACACAAAAAATTCGAAAAAATGAATGAAATATTTATTTGAATCGATAGTTTGAACCTTGTAATTTAATGTTTAAAGATAATTTCATGCAAATGTTGACCGCGGCTTTATGCTCAGTTTGGTTTGCCATTTCATAATTAATAGACTTACTTCTGAACAACGTTTGAAAATCTTGCAAATTTATTACCAAAATATTGGTTCGGTTCGCGTGACGCATCGCGCGCTGCGTCCAATATTCGGTCGACATAATCGCAAAATCGCATAAATTCGAGCAACCATGGATCGGTTTCGCACCACGTTTACTCTAGTGGATAATGCGCATCTTCAGAGACGCCGTAGAGTGCGCACTAAATACGCTTTTGCTGCTGTGGAGCAGAGTATCGAAGAAGACCCGAATGATTCCATCCGCGCAACAATTGGAGCTGTCGAAAATTGGGCCTTTCGGCTGGAATTTATTCGAGACAGCCGCAGCACAACTTGCCCAAAATCATTTTTAAAACATATTGGCAAACCCTTATCTATTATAATAAAGCTAAATTCTTGGCCATAAAATTAAACATTTATCTATTTCAAATTATAATTATAATAATTATAGTTAATTCAATAATCCAAACCCTTTGTTTCGTAAATTCAATATAAATAATCTAGATATAATGAAATCGCAGTTAAGTTCTATAAATTGGCTTTATGAATTTAAAAAAAAATCAATAAGATGTGAACCTTTTTTAAATTGAAACATTTTTTAAGCGTAGCTTTGAATAGTTCCGTTCCTTTGGTTCGTAAAAGATCTAATTCCGGCCCAAAGTGGTATAACCATCGTCTTAAAAAACTTAAAAACGGAAAAAATTCCGCTCACAAACGCTATAAGAAATCTAATTCTTTCTGTCGTCTTAGGAAAGAGTTTGTATTCCTATCTAAATTCTTATATTGTAATTATGTACAATCTATTGAATCTAAATTAAAAACTAATCCAAATCAGTTTTCGAATTTTATTAATTCAAAGCGCAATAGTGTTGGCTTTCCATAAACTATGCATTTTAATCAGAATTTTTCTTGCAAACCGAATCATATTGCTAATTTCTTTCAAAGTATTTATAATTCAACCACCCTAGGCGGAATGGGAGATGATTATTTTAAAACCATTCCGTCTTTCACCGAATATTGCAACTTTAAAATTGATTTAGGTGATGTTCTTAAATTACTAAGTGAACTAGAACCTAGTCATAAACCTGATATTTTAGGGTTTATACCTGCAACCTCACGACACTGTGCAGATATTCTTTGCGTTCCGTTAACTGAGCTGTTCAACCAATCAATATCTTCTGGCGTCTTCTTAGATGAGTGGAAAACATCGGTAATAACGCCTGTATATAAATCTGGGAAGAAAGATGATATAGCTAATTATAGGCCCATAACTAAGCTTTCCATCATTTCTAAGATGTTAGATTGTCTTGTTAAGGATATATTTGTCAACTTAATAATGGGACACGTATGTAATTCTCAACACGGATTTTGGAAGGGTTAGGGTAGGTCTACAGTCTCTAATTTGGTTGAATTTACGAAGTTCTGTATAAACTCCTTAGAAGAAAATAAACAAATTCATGCAGCATATACTGATTTTACGAAAGCTTTTAGCAGGGTTAACTTAAAAATCCTGTTGAAGAAGCTAGAGTCGTATGGAATTCATGGTCCGTTACTGAGTTGGTTCTCGTCCTATTTATATGGTCGCAAGCAATTTGTGGTTATTGACGACATATTTTCCAAAGTAATCCTCGCTTCTTCAGGTGTTCCTGAATGGAGCCATTTGGGTCCTCCTATCTTTTTGATGCATGTAAACGATGTACCGTATATTTAAAAATTTTGCAAATGCCTTATATTTGCAGATGACATAAAGGTTTTTGCTGTTATTTCATGTGCAAATGATTGCTTGCTTTTTCAAAACTATCTTGATGCATTTTGTAGGTGATGCAAAGTAAATGATCTAAAATTAAATATAGATAAATGTGCTTCAATGTCCTACAACAGATCCTTGAATCATTTAGTTCCTCTTTATTCCTTGGATAGTGTTATATTAAAAGTTGTTCATGAAGTTAAGGATCTTGGTGTTGTGATGAAAAGCTCACTTTTAAACTTCATATTAACTCTGTTATTTCAAAAGCTAATTCAATGTTGGGATTTTTAAAAAGAAATTCGTCTGAATTTAAAGATCGTTATACTCTAAAGTCATTTTACTGTAGTATTGTAAGGCCATTGTTGGAATAAGCTTGTATTGTTTGGAATCCAACAACTCAAAGTGATATTTCCAGGATTGAAAGAGTTCAAAAGAACTTGCGTTTTGCTTTAAAAAATTTCTTTGGTTATGTTAAAACTGTACACTCCAATCGAGCCTGGAAAATAATTTACCAGCTCTTTGTGACGTTTTTGCTGCTACCACGTGCCCACCAGGAGTCGTTAGTGGTGTTTTATAGCGCACAGTGTTGCATCAGTTTCGCCACACCCTACACTCCATCACGTCGTATATTGCAAGCGAGTTTTTTCTCCTGATTTGAGAAATTTGTTGCTGCCAGACGTAGGCAATTTCGTGCTGCGTATATAGACGCCCGGTTACGTTACTAGAGCACCCTCACATAACAATATAATAATTTCGAAACACCCTCTATCATTATAATGAAAGATACAAAGTATCTTTCAATAACAAATCAAATGTAATGCGATTACAAGAAATAAACAAAATCAAATAAACAAAAGTGCATGTCAGCACATTTCGCCTTAAGCATCTTATAAGTGGGATTCATACCCATAGTAATTAAAATTCCAATAGATTTCTTGTGTCAGTAATTAATTAAGACAAAGGAAAGCAAACGATCTTCAGTGGAAGATACATTTGCTGATGTCGCATATAGTAATTATAAAAAGGGTTGTTTTGAATATGTAACTCTCAGTCTTAGTTCAACGTTCAGCTGAAGATTTCCCCCCACCAGCGGTAAGAGATCGGAAGCTTATTTAATAAATAATATATTAAATAAAATTCTTGCGTTTTTATTAATTGTTGTGTCTCTATGAGACAGAAGTATATTTTTTTTTTAATTATAAAGAATCGAAAACGAAATTGGCGCAGTCGGTAGGATCCCGAAAGATCCATAATTAAAAATAATTAGAATCGTACTTTTTAAAAAGTTTAAATCGGGATCGTCCTTAAACTAATTAAAATAGTTTACCGGTAAATTGAAATTACATAACGGTATTAAAGGATAGTAAAAAAAAAAAATATATACATCCAGTGAAAAGTATAGTGAATCAAGATCCTAAAAGGACAATTTTACAAAATCTCATAGAGAGAGTGCTTTACTGGTGAATTAAAAAAAAAAAAATTAATCAATGCAACCAGAAGAAATAAATAACCTTCAAAAGGGAGCAGAGCAAGAAAAAGAACAATTTTAAGAATTAGACTCGAGGATGAAACAGTTGATTTTCGAGAACATTTGAAATCAATTCAGCAAAAATTAAGGAGGAAACAACTCCAACTAAAATTTAAGCAGTGAAAAGGAAATTAATGCAGTGAATAAAACTACAGTGAATAAAACAAAAAATATATAAGAGTAAAAACTTGATACAGTGAACAAGTAAAAATAAAATAAATATTAATAACAAAAAAGAGAACAAATTAATACATTGAATAAAAAAAATAAGTGCAACACGAATTAATAAAAAAAAAAGAAGGAAGTATAGTGGCATGATCTAAAGCCCCAACCTAATCGAAAAATTGAAGGAAGAGCAACTTTACGAGGCAGTTACTATCAGAGTCGAAAGCCCCAACGTGTACAACAAATGAAGAAATTTGCACCTTACAATATACCACCAGCGTTGAATTTTAATAAAAAGGAAGGAGAAACTACAGAATCAACAGAACCAGCAGCAGCATCGAATCAACAAATACAAGAACAAGAAGAAAAAATAACTGAAGCAAGTGAAGCAGAATTAAAATTAGAATACCAGGTAAAGATGGCTTCAATAAATATTGATCCTTTAAAATTATTAAAAAATTTACCAAATTTCAATGGTAAATCATGTAGTTTAATTATATTCATAAAAAAATCAGAATTTTTTATAAACGCAATGAGCTTGTATAACGATGCAGCAAAAGAATTTATAGTTTGTGAAATTAAATCCAAAATAACAGATTTCGCTTTAGATGTAGTTTTACGGAGTGGTGACCCAAACGATTGGCAGGAAGTTAAAAAGATATTAGTTAGGAATTTTGGTGAAAAAGAATCGTTTTTAAAATTAAAAGAGCAAGCCGATAAAGTATACTCAAGAAATATTACACAACTTTATAATTCATATTCAGACATTCTCTGTAGGCTAAATAATAAATATTATCTTTCGGAAGATAAACCAGTAGAATATAATCCTTGTAATAATGAAGCGTCATTATTAGCTAAATTTTGCGAAAAAATTCCACCAAATGCTAGTTCGATTATAATTAATCATGGCATACAAACCTTAAGTGAAGCATTCTATAAATTAGAATCTTGTCATTGGACAAAAGAGGAGAATAATAATAATAATATTAATGATAGAAATATTCGAAGTTACAAAACTGGAAATAACAATAATAATTTTAACGACGGAAATAAAAACAATTTTAACAGTAATAAAAATTACGAAACTAATAATTTCAACCCAAATTATAGAAATTATAAAAATGAACTCAATCAAAATAATAATGGTCAGAATTATTATAGAAATAATAATCAAAATGTTCAAAGAAATCAAAATGGACAAAATTATAAGCAACCAAATAGAAGTGGAAATTTTTCCAACCAATATCAAAATAGAAATCCTTTTACAACCCAAAATAAAAGGAATATTCCAGAACCAATGGAAGTAGACTATTTAAGTCAAAATACTTCAAATTTTCAAATACATGCCTCAGCAGACCATTACCCTGTATAGATATTCACATTCTTAATAAAAAACTTAGATTTTTAGTAGATACAGGAGCAGCAACGTCTGTTTTAAAAGAAAACATGTTCCCAAGTAATTATGAAACAAGCTTAATCAAACCAGTAACCCTAAAAACATTATATAAAGATAATTTAATAAGAACAAAAATAATTTTACCATTACCAAGTGAATTCAACAAAAGTGAATCAACAATGGAGTTTTTAATTACTCCAATAACAAATAATTCATTCGACGGAATTTTAGGAAATAATATCCTTATTCCATTACAAGCCGAATTATCATATTATACACATACATTGAAAATAAATAATATAGAGATTCCATTACTATCAAAACCCAAGGATGATTACCCTTTAGAAAATTATATTCTAGAGTTATCAAGTACTCAATTAAACTTTGACTTTGATTCAAAACATTTAATTGATAAATTGATAGAACCTTATATGAATAAAGAAGAAGAGAAAGCGTTGGTTCAAATAATTAAAAATAATAAACAAGTTTTTAATAAAGAAGGAGATAAATTAACAAATGTAAAAGAAGTAACTCATCGAAAAGAAACAAAGAATGATAAACCAATATATACACGATTATATAGATATCCAGAAGTACATAAAAATGAAGTAGAAAAGCAAATTATTGAAATGCTAGATCAAGGTATAATAATGGGTGATTTTTTAAGAGGTTTAGAACTTTAAAAAAAAAAAAACACAAAAAATTCGAAAAAATGAATGAAATATTTATTTGAATCGATAGTTTGAACCTTGAAATTTAATGTTTAAAGATAATTTCATGCAAATGTTGACCGCGGCTGCGTCTCAGGTAGCCCATCCGCTGAGTCCAATTTTGGCATACTCTTTCACACATATCGGCCGGTATCTCACGAATAAATGCATGGATGTTGGCTTCCAGTGCGTCAATCGAAGCGGGCTTGTCCCTATAGACATTAGCCTTGACATACTCCCACAAAAAATAATCTAATGGTGTCAAATCGCACGATCTAGGCGGCCAATTGACCGGCCCGAAACGTGAAATTAACTGTTCACCAAACTCGCCTCGCAATTGCGCCATTGTTTCGCGTGCTGTGTGGCATGTGGCACCGTCTTGTTGAAACCACATATCATGCAAGTCAAGAACTTCCATTTCGGGCAAAAAAAAGTTTGTTATCATCGCTCGGTAGCGTTCACCATTGACAGTAACGCTGCGATTCGCATCATCTTTGAAGAAATATGGCCCAATAATGCCGCCGGCCCATAAACCGCACCAAACAGTGGCTTTTTCGGGATGCATTGGTAGCTGTTGCAATGCTTCTGGCTGATCTTCACTCCAAATGCGGCAATTTTGCTTATTTACGTACCCATTCAACCAAAAATGAGCCTCATCGCTGAACACAATTTTTCGATAAAAAAGCGGATCCTCGGCCAGCTTTCCAAGAGCCCATTCACCAAAAATTCAGCGTTGTGGTAGGTCGGCTGGCTTTAGTTCTTGCACCAGCTGTATCTTAAAAGGCTTTACGCCCAAATCCTTCCGCAAAATTTTCCACGTAGTGCTGTAACAAAGGCCTAACTGCTGGGAACGGCGCCGAATCGACATTTCGCGGTCTTCTGTCACACTAGCTGATACGGCCGCAATATTTTCTTCACTACGCACAGTACGTAAACGTGTTGGTGGTTTAATGTCCAACAAAGTAAATTTGGTGCGAAATTTGGTCACAATCTTCCGAATAGACTGCTCAGAAGGTCGAGAATGCCGATCATAAAATGGAAGCAGCGCGCGATGAACATTTCGAACCGAGCACGAATTTTGATAGTAAAATTCAATAATTTGCAAGCGTTGTTCATTTGTAAGACGATCCATGGTTAAATTGCAAACCAAACTGAAGCTGTTTGACAGTGACACAAGGTACTAAACACACGTCAGCTGTCAAAACCAGTGTTGCCAAAACCAAACCAGCTAAAAAATTTTTTAAGAGGTTTAGAACTTTTTTTAAAAAAAAAACACAAAAAATTCGAAAAAATGAATGAAATATTTATTTGAATCGATAGTTTGAACCTTGTAATTTAATGTTTAAAGATAATTTCATGCAAATGTTGACCGCGGCTTTATGCTCAGTTTGGTTTGCCATTTCATAATTAATAGACTTACTTCTGAACAACGTTTGCAAATCTTGCAAATTTATTACCAAAATATTGGTTCGGTTCGCGTGACGCATCGCGCGCTGCGTCCAATATTCGGTCGACATAATCGCAAAATCGCATAAATTCGAGCAACCATGGATCGGTTTCGCACCACGTTTACTCTAGTGGATAATGCGCATCTTCAGAGACGCCGTAGAGTGCGCACTAAATACGCTTTTGCTGCTGTGGAGCAGAGTATCGAAGAAGACCCGAATGATTCCATCCGCCATCGCGCGCAACAATTGGAGCTGTCGAAAATTGGGCCTTTCGGCTGGAATTTATTCGAGACAGCCGCAGCACAACTTGCTCAAAATCATTTTTAAAACATATTGGCAAACCCTTATCTATTATAATAAAGCTAAATTCTTGGCCATAAAATTAAACATTTATCTATTTCAAATTATAATTATAATAATTATAGTTAATTCAATAATCCAAACCCTTTGTTTCGTAAATTCAATATAAATAATCTAGATATAATGAAATCGCAGTTAAGTTCTATAAATTGGCTTTATGAATTTAAAAAAAAATCAATAAGATGTGAACCTTTTTTAAATTGAAACATTTTGTAAGCGTAGCTTTGAATAGTTCCGTTCCTTTGGTTCGTAAAAGATCTAATTCCGGCCCAAAGTGGTATAACCATCGTCTTAAAAAACTTAAAAACGGAAAAAATTCCGCTCACAAACGCTATAAGAAATCTAATTCTTTCTGTCGTCTTAGGAAAGAGTTTGTATTCCTATCTAAATTCTTATATTGTAATTATGTACAATCTATTGAATCTAAATTAAAAACTAATCCAAATCAGTTTTCGAATTTTATTAATTCAAAGCGCAACAGTGTTGGCTTTCCATAAACTATGCATTTTAATCAGAATTTTTCTTGCAAACCGAATCATATTGCTAATATGTTTGCTGATTTCTTTCAAAGTATTTATAATTCAACCACCCTAGGCGGAATGGGAGATGATTATTTTAAAACCATTCCGTCTTTCACCGAATATTGCAACTTTAAAATTGATTTAGGTGATGTTCTTAAATTACTAAGTGAACTAGAACCTAGTCATAAACCTGATATTTTAGGGTTTATACCTGCAACCTTACGACACAGTGCAGATATTCTTTGCGTTCCGTTAACTGAGCTGTTCAACCAATCAATATCTTCTGGCGTCTTCTTAGATGAGTGGAAAACATCGGTAATAACGCCTGTATATAAATCTGGGAAGAAAGATGATATAGCTAATTATAGGCCCATAACTAAGCTTTCCATCATTTCTAAGATGTTAGATTGTCTTGTTAAGGATATATTTGTCAACTTAATAATGGGACACGTATGTAATTCTCAACACGGATTTTGGAAGGGTTAGGGTAGGTCTACAGTCTCCAATTTGGTTGAATTTACGAAGTTCTGTATACTCCTTAGAAGAAAATAAACAAATTCATGCAGCATATACTGATTTTACGAAAGCTTTTAGCAGGGTTAACTTAAAAATCCTGTTGAAGAAGCTAGAGTCGTATGGAATTCATGGCCCGTTACTGAGTTGGTTCTCGTCCTATTTATATGGTCGCAAGCAATTTGTGGTTATTGACGACATATTTTCCAAAGTAATCCTCGCTTCTTCAGGTGTTCCTGAATGGAGCCATTTGGGTCCTCCTATCTTTTTGATGCATGTAAACGATGTACCGTATATTTAAAAATTTTGCAAATGCCTTATATTTGCAGATGACATAAAGTTTTTTGCTGTATTTCATGTGCAAATGATTGCTTGCTTTTTCAAAACTATCTTGATGCATTTTGTAGGTGATGCAAAGTAAATGATCTAAAATTAAATATAGATAAATGTGCTTCAATGTCCTACAACAGATCCTTGAATCATTTAGTTCCTCTTTATTCTTTGGATAGTGTTATATTAAAAGTTGTTCATGAAGTTAAGGATCTTGGTGTTGTGATGAAAAGCTCACTTTTAAACTTCATATTTACTCGGTTATTTCAAAAGCTAATTCAATGTTGTGATTTTTAAAAAGAAATTCGTCTGAATTTAAAGATCGTTATACTCTAAAGTCATTTTACTGTAGTATTGTAAGGCCATTGTTGGAATAAGCTTGTATTGTTTGGAATCCAACAACTCAAAGTGATATTTCCAGGATTGAAAGAGTTCAAAAGAACTTGCGTTTTGCTTTAAAAAATTTCTTTGGTTATGTTAAAACTGTACACTCCAATCGGGCCTGGAAAATAATTTACCAGCTCTTTGTGACGTTTTTGCTGCTACCACGTGCCCACCAGGAGTCGTCGGTGGTGTTTTATAGCGCACAGTGTTGCCTCAGTTTCGCCACACCCTACACTCCATCACGTCGTATATTGCAAGCGAGTTTTTTCTCCTGATTTGAGAAATTTGTTGCTGCCAGACGTAGGCAATTTCGTGCTGCGTATATAGACGCCCGGTTACGTTACTAGAGCACCCTCACATAACAATATAATAATTTCGAAACACCCTCTATCATTATAATGAAAGATACAAAGTATCTTTCAATAACAAATCAAATGTAATGCGATTACAAGAAATAAACAAAATCAAATAAACAAAAGTGCATGTCAGCACATTTCGCCTTAAGCATCTTATAAGTGGGATTCATACCCATAGTAATTAAAATTCCAATAGATTTCTTGTGTCAGTAATTAATTAAGACAAAGGAAAGCAAACGATCTTCAGTGGAAGATACATTTGCTGATGTCGCATATAATAATTATAAAAAGGGTTGTTTTGAATATGTAACTCTCAGTCTTAGTTCAACGTTCAGCTGAAGATTTCCCCCCACCAGCGGTAAGAGATCGGAAGCTTATTTAATAAATAATATATTAAATAAAATTCTTGCGTTTTTATTAATTGTTGTGTCTCTATGAGACAGTAGTATATTTTTTTTTTTAATTATAAAGAATCGGAAACGAAATTGGCGCAGTCGGTAGGATCCCGAAAGATCCATAATTAAAAATAATTAGAATCGTACTTTTTAAAAAGTTTAAATCGGGATCGTCCTTAAACTAATTAAAATAGTTTACCGGTAAATTGAAATTACATAACGGTATTAAAGGATAGTAAAAAAAAAAATATATATATCCAGTGAAAAGTATAGTGAATCAAGATCCTAAAAGGACAATTTTACAAAATCTCATAGAGAGAGTGCTTTACTGGTGAATTAAAAAAAAAAAAATTAATCAATGCAACCAGAAGAAATAAATAACCTTCAAAAGGGAGCAGAGCAAGAAAAAGAACAATTTTAAGAATTAGACTCGAGGATGAAACAGTTGATTTTCGAGAACATTTGAAATCAATTCAGCAAAAATTAAGGAGGAAACAACTCCAACTAAAATTAAAGCAGTGAAAAGGAAATTAATGCAGTGAATAAAACTACAGTGAATAAAACAAAAAATATATAAGAGTAAAAACTTGATACAGTGAACAAGTAAAAATAAAATAAATATTAATAACAAAAAAGAGAACAAATTAATACATTGAATAAAAAAAATAAGTGCAACACGAATTAATAAAAAAAAAGAAGGAAGTATAGTGGCATGATCTAAAGCCCCAACGTAATCGAAAAATTGAAGGAAGAGCAACTTTACGAGGCAGTTACTATCAGAGTCGAAAGCCCCAACGTGTACAACAAATGAAGAAATTTGCACCTTACAATATACCACCAGCGTTGAATTTTAATAAAAAGGAAGGAGAAACTACAGAATCAACAGAACCAGCAGCAGCATCGAATCAACAAATAGAAGAACAAGAAGAAAAAATAACTGAAGCAAGTGAAGCAGAATTAAAATTAGAATACCAGGTAAAGATGGCTTCAATAAATATTGATCCTTTAAAATTATTAAAAAATTTACCAAATTTCAATGGTAAATCATGTAGTTTAATTATATTCATAAAAAAATCTGAATTTTTTATAAACGCAATGAGCTTGTATAACGATGCAGCAAAAGAATTTATAGTTTGTGAAATTAAATCCAAAATAACAGATTTCGCTTTAGATGTAGTTTTACGGAGTGGTGACCCAAACGATTGGCAGGAAGTTAAAAAGATTTTAGTTAGGAATTTTGGTGAAAAAGAATCGTTTTTAAAATTAAAAGAGCAAGCCGATAAAGTATACTCAAGAAATATTACACAACTTTATAATTCATATTCAGACATTCTCTGTAGGCTAAATAATAAATATTATCTTTCGGAAGATAAACCAGTAGAATATAATCCTTGTAATAATGAAGCGTCATTATTAGCTAAATTTTGCGAAAAAACTCCACCAAATGCTAGTTCGATTATAATTAATCATGGCATACAAACCTTAAGTGAAGCATTCTATAAATTAGAATCTTGTCATTGGACAAAAGAGGAGAATAATAATAAAAATATTAATGATAGAAATATTCGAAGTTACAAAACTGGAAATAACAATAATAATTTTAACGACGGAAATAAAAACAATTTTAACAGTAATAAAAATTACGAAACTAATAATTTCAACCCAAATTATAGAAATTATAAAAATGAACTCAATCAAAATAATAATGGTCAGAATTATTATAGAAATAATAATCAAAATGTTCAAAGAAATCAAAATGGACAAAATTATAAGCAACCAAATAGAAGTGGAAATTTTTCCAACCAATATCAAAATAGAAATCCTTTTACAACCCAAAATAAAAGGAATATTCCAGAACCAATGGAAGTAGACTATTTAAGTCAAAATACTTCAAATTTTCAAATACATGCCTCAGCAGACCATTACCCTGCATAGATATTCACATTCTTAATAAAAAACTTAGATTTTTAGTAGATACAGGAGCAGCAACGTCTGTTTTAAAAGAAAACATGTTCCCAAGTAATTATGAAACAAGCTTAATCAAACCAGTAACCCTAAAAACATTATATAAAGATAATTTAATAAGAACAAAAATAATTTTACCATTACCAAGTGAATTCAACAAAAGTGAATCAACAATGGAGTTTTTAATTACTCCAATAACAAATAATTCATTCGACGGAATTTTAGGAAATAATATCCTTATTCCATTACAAGCCAAATTATCATATTATACACATACATTGAAAATAAATAATATAGAGATTCCATTACAATCAAAACCCAAGGATGATTACCCTTTAGAAAATTATATTCTAGAGTTATCAAGTACTCAATTAAACTTATGTAATTTTGACTTTGATTCAAAACATTTAATTGATAAATTGATAGAACCTTATATGAATAAAGAAGAAGAGAAAGCGTTGGTTCAAATAATTAAAAATAATAAACAAGTTTTTAATAAAGAAGGAGATAAATTAACAAATGTAAAAGAAGTAACTCATCGAATAGAAACAAAGAATGATAAACCAATATATACACGATTATATAGATATCCAGAAGTACATAAAAATGAAGTAGAAAAGCAAATAATTGAAATGCTAGATCAAGGTATAATAATGGGTGATTTTTTAAGAGGTTTAGAACTTTAAAAAAAAAAAAACACAAAAAATTCGAAAAAATGAATGAAATATTTATTTGAATCGATAGTTTGAACCTTGCAATTTAATGTTTAAAGATAATTTCATGCAAATGTTGACCGCGGCTGCGTCTCAGGTAGATTTGGCATACTCTTTCACACATATCGGCCGGTATCTCACGAATGAATGCATGGATGTTGGCTTCCAGTGCGTCAATCGAAGCGGGCTTGTCCCTATAGACATTAGCCTTGACATACTCCCACAAAAAATAATCTAATGGTGTCAAATCGCACGATCTAGGCGGCCAATTGACCGGCCCGAAACGTGAAATTAACTGTTCACCAAACTCGCCTCGCAATTGCGCCATTGTTTCGCGTGCTGTGTGGCATGTGGCACCGTCTTGTTGAAACCACATATCATGCAAGTCAAGAACTTCCATTTCGGGCAAAAAAAAGTTTGTTATCATCGCTCGGTAGCGTTCACCATTGACAGTAACGCTGCGATTCGCATCATCTTTGAAGAAATATGGCCCAATAATGCCGCCGGCCCATAAACCGCACCAAACAGTGGCTTTTTCGGGATGCATTGGTAGCTGTTGCAATGCTTCTGGCTGATCTTCACTCCAAATGCGGCAATTTTGCTTATTTACGTACCCATTCAACCAAAAATGAGCCTCATCGCTGAACACAATTTTTCGATAAAAAAGCGGATCCTCGGCCAGCCTTCCAAGAGCCCATTCACCAGAAATTCGGCGTTGTGGTAGGTCGGCTGGCTTTAGTTCTTGCACCAGCTGTATCTTAAAAGGCTTTACGCCCAAATCCTTCCGCAAAATTTTCCACGTAGTGCTGTAACAAAGGCCTAACTGCTGGGAACGGCGCCGAATCGACATTTCGCGGTCTTCTGTCACACTAGCTGATACGGCCGCAATATTTTCTTCACTACGCACAGTACGTAAACGTGTT
Source organism: Leucozona laternaria (assembly GCA_932273885.2). Taxonomy (NCBI): domain Eukaryota; kingdom Metazoa; phylum Arthropoda; class Insecta; order Diptera; family Syrphidae; genus Leucozona; species Leucozona laternaria. The sequence goes on along the minus strand of OW026366.1, from coordinate 87,508,808 downwards.
GGTGGTTTAATGTCTAACAAAGTAAATTTGGTGCGAAATTTGGTCACAATCTTCCGAATAGACTGCTCAGAAGGTCGAGAATGCCGATCATAAAATGGAAGCAGCGCGCGATGAACATTTCGAACCGAGCACGAATTTTGATAGTAAAATTCAATAATTTGCAAGCGTTGTTCATTTGTAAGACGATCCATGGTTAAATTGCAAACCAAACTGAAGCTGTTTGACAGTGACACAAGGTACTAAACACACGTCAGCTGTCAAAACCAGTGTTGCCAAAACCAAACCAGCTAAAAAATTTTTTAAGAGGTTTAGAACTTTTTTTAAAAAAAAAACACAAAAAATTCGAAAAAATGAATGAAATATTTATTTGAATCGATAGTTTGAACCTTGTAATTTAATGTTTAAAGATAATTTCATGCAAATGTTGACCGCGGCTTTATGCTCAGTTTGGTTTGCCATTTCATAATTAATAGACTTACTTCTGAACAACGTTTGCAAATCTTGCAAATTTATTACCAAAATATTGGTTCGGTTCGCGTGACGCATCGCGCGCTGCGTCCAATATTCGGTCGACATAATCGCAAAATCGCATAAATTCGAGCAACCATGGATCGGTTTCGCACCACGTTTACTCTAGTGGATAATGCGCATCTTCAGAGACGCCGTAGAGTGCGCACTAAATACGCTTTTGCTGCTGTGGAGCAGAGTATCGAAGAAGACCCGAATGATTCCATCCGCCATCGCGCGCAACAATTGGAGCTGTCGAAAATTGGGCCTTTCGGCTGGAATTTATTCGAGACAGCCGCAGCACAACTTGCTCAAAATCATTTTTAAAACATATTGGCAAACCCTTATCTATTATAATAAAGCTAAATTCTTGGCCATAAAATTAAACATTTATCTATTTCAAATTATAATTATAATAATTATAGTTAATTCAATAATCCAAACCCTTTGTTTCGTAAATTCAATATAAATAATCTAGATATAATGAAATCGCAGTTAAGTTCTATAAATTGGCTTTATGAATTTAAAAAAAAATCAATAAGATGTGAACCTTTTTTAAATTGAAACATTTTGTAAGCGTAGCTTTGAATAGTTCCGTTCCTTTGGTTCGTAAAAGATCTAATTCCGGCCCAAAGTGGTATAACCATCGTCTTAAAAAACTTAAAAACGGAAAAAATTCCGCTCACAAACGCTATAAGAAATCTAATTCTTTCTGTCGTCTTAGGAAAGAGTTTGTATTCCTATCTAAATTCTTATATTGTAATTATGTACAATCTATTGAATCTAAATTAAAAACTAATCCAAATCAGTTTTCGAATTTTATTAATTCAAAGCGCAACAGTGTTGGCTTTCCATAAACTATGCATTTTAATCAGAATTTTTCTTGCAAACCGAATCATATTGCTAATATGTTTGCTGATTTCTTTCAAAGTATTTATAATTCAACCACCCTAGGCGGAATGGGAGATGATTATTTTAAAACCATTCCGTCTTTCACCGAATATTGCAACTTTAAAATTGATTTAGGTGATGTTCTTAAATTACTAAGTGAACTAGAACCTAGTCATAAACCTGATATTTTAGGGTTTATACCTGCAACCTTACGACACAGTGCAGATATTCTTTGCGTTCCGTTAACTGAGCTGTTCAACCAATCAATATCTTCTGGCGTCTTCTTAGATGAGTGGAAAACATCGGTAATAACGCCTGTATATAAATCTGGGAAGAAAGATGATATAGCTAATTATAGGCCCATAACTAAGCTTTCCATCATTTCTAAGATGTTAGATTGTCTTGTTAAGGATATATTTGTCAACTTAATAATGGGACACGTATGTAATTCTCAACACGGATTTTGGAAGGGTTAGGGTAGGTCTACAGTCTCCAATTTGGTTGAATTTACGAAGTTCTGTATACTCCTTAGAAGAAAATAAACAAATTCATGCAGCATATACTGATTTTACGAAAGCTTTTAGCAGGGTTAACTTAAAAATCCTGTTGAAGAAGCTAGAGTCGTATGGAATTCATGGCCCGTTACTGAGTTGGTTCTCGTCCTATTTATATGGTCGCAAGCAATTTGTGGTTATTGACGACATATTTTCCAAAGTAATCCTCGCTTCTTCAGGTGTTCCTGAATGGAGCCATTTGGGTCCTCCTATCTTTTTGATGCATGTAAACGATGTACCGTATATTTAAAAATTTTGCAAATGCCTTATATTTGCAGATGACATAAAGTTTTTTGCTGTATTTCATGTGCAAATGATTGCTTGCTTTTTCAAAACTATCTTGATGCATTTTGTAGGTGATGCAAAGTAAATGATCTAAAATTAAATATAGATAAATGTGCTTCAATGTCCTACAACAGATCCTTGAATCATTTAGTTCCTCTTTATTCTTTGGATAGTGTTATATTAAAAGTTGTTCATGAAGTTAAGGATCTTGGTGTTGTGATGAAAAGCTCACTTTTAAACTTCATATTTACTCGGTTATTTCAAAAGCTAATTCAATGTTGTGATTTTTAAAAAGAAATTCGTCTGAATTTAAAGATCGTTATACTCTAAAGTCATTTTACTGTAGTATTGTAAGGCCATTGTTGGAATAAGCTTGTATTGTTTGGAATCCAACAACTCAAAGTGATATTTCCAGGATTGAAAGAGTTCAAAAGAACTTGCGTTTTGCTTTAAAAAATTTCTTTGGTTATGTTAAAACTGTACACTCCAATCGGGCCTGGAAAATAATTTACCAGCTCTTTGTGACGTTTTTGCTGCTACCACGTGCCCACCAGGAGTCGTCGGTGGTGTTTTATAGCGCACAGTGTTGCCTCAGTTTCGCCACACCCTACACTCCATCACGTCGTATATTGCAAGCGAGTTTTTTCTCCTGATTTGAGAAATTTGTTGCTGCCAGACGTAGGCAAATTCGTGCTGCGTATATAGACGCCCGGTTACGTTACTAGAGCACCCTCACATAACAATATAATAATTTCGAAACACCCTCTATCATTATAATGAAAGATACAAAGTATCTTTCAATAACAAATCAAATGTAATGCGATTACAAGAAATAAACAAAATCAAATAAACAAAAGTGCATGTCAGCACATTTCGCCTTAAGCATCTTATAAGTGGGATTCATACCCATAGTAATTAAAATTCCAATAGATTTCTTGTGTCAGTAATTAATTAAGACAAAGGAAAGCAAACGATCTTCAGTGGAAGATACATTTGCTGATGTCGCATATAATAATTATAAAAAGGGTTGTTTTGAATATGTAACTCTCAGTCTTAGTTCAACGTTCAGCTGAAGATTTCCCCCCACCAGCGGTAAGAGATCGGAAGCTTATTTAATAAATAATATATTAAATAAAATTCTTGCGTTTTTATTAATTGTTGTGTCTCTATGAGACAGTAGTATATTTTTTTTTTTAATTATAAAGAATCGGAAACGAAATTGGCGCAGTCGGTAGGATCCCGAAAGATCCATAATTAAAAATAATTAGAATCGTACTTTTTAAAAAGTTTAAATCGGGATCGTCCTTAAACTAATTAAAATAGTTTACCGGTAAATTGAAATTACATAACGGTATTAAAGGATAGTAAAAAAAAAAATATATATATCCAGTGAAAAGTATAGTGAATCAAGATCCTAAAAGGACAATTTTACAAAATCTCATAGAGAGAGTGCTTTACTGGTGAATTAAAAAAAAAAAAAATTAATCAATGCAACCAGAAGAAATAAATAACCTTCAAAAGGGAGCAGAGCAAGAAAAAGAACAATTTTAAGAATTAGACTCGAGGATGAAACAGTTGATTTTCGAGAACATTTGAAATCAATTCAGCAAAAATTAAGGAGGAAACAACTCCAACTAAAATTAAAGCAGTGAAAAGGAAATTAATGCAGTGAATAAAACTACAGTGAATAAAACAAAAAATATATAAGAGTAAAAACTTGATACAGTGAACAAGTAAAAATAAAATAAATATTAATAACAAAAAAGAGAACAAATTAATACATTGAATAAAAAAAATAAGTGCAACACGAATTAATAAAAAAAAAAGAAGGAAGTATAGTGGCATGATCTAAAGCCCCAACGTAATCGAAAAATTGAAGGAAGAGCAACTTTACGAGGCAGTTACTATCAGAGTCGAAAGCCCCAACGTGTACAACAAATGAAGAAATTTGCACCTTACAATATACCACCAGCGTTGAATTTTAATAAAAAGGAAGGAGAAACTACAGAATCAACAGAACCAGCAGCAGCATCGAATCAACAAATAGAAGAACAAGAAGAAAAAATAACTGAAGCAAGTGAAGCAGAATTATAATTAGAATACCAGGTAAAGATGGCTTCAATAAATATTGATCCTTTAAAATTATTAAAAAATTTACCAAATTTCAATGGTAAATCATGTAGTTTAATTATATTCATAAAAAAATCTGAATTTTTTATAAACGCAATGAGCTTGTATAACGATGCAGCAAAAGAATTTATAGTTTGTGAAATTAAATCCAAAATAACAGATTTCGCTTTAGATGTAGTTTTACGGAGTGGTGACCCAAACGATTGGCAGGAAGTTAAAAAGATTTTAGTTAGGAATTTTGGTGAAAAAGAATCGTTTTTAAAATTAAAAGAGCAAGCCGATAAAGTATACTCAAGAAATATTACACAACTTTATAATTCATATTCAGACATTCTCTGTAGGCTAAATAATAAATATTATCTTTCGGAAGATAAACCAGTAGAATATAATCCTTGTAATAATGAAGCGTCATTATTAGCTAAATTTTGCGAAAAAACTCCACCAAATGCTAGTTCGATTATAATTAATCATGGCATACAAACCTTAAGTGAAGCATTCTATAAATTAGAATCTTGTCATTGGACAAAAGAGGAGAATAATAATAAAAATATTAATGATAGAAATATTCGAAGTTACAAAACTGGAAATAACAATAATAATTTTAACGACGGAAATAAAAACAATTTTAACAGTAATAAAAATTACGAAACTAATAATTTCAACCCAAATTATAGAAATTATAAAAATGAACTCAATCAAAATAATAATGGTCAGAATTATTATAGAAATAATAATCAAAATGTTCAAAGAAATCAAAATGGACAAAATTATAAGCAACCAAATAGAAGTGGAAATTTTTCCAACCAATATCAAAATAGAAATCCTTTTACAACCCAAAATAAAAGGAATATTCCAGAACCAATGGAAGTAGACTATTTAAGTCAAAATACTTCAAATTTTCAAATACATGCCTCAGCAGACCATTACCCTGCATAGATATTCACATTCTTAATAAAAAACTTAGATTTTTAGTAGATACAGGAGCAGCAACGTCTGTTTTAAAAGAAAACATGTTCCCAAGTAATTATGAAACAAGCTTAATCAAACCAGTAACCCTAAAAAACATTATATAAAGATAATTTAATAAGAACAAAAATAATTTTACCATTACCAAGTGAATTCAACAAAAGTGAATCAACAATGGAGTTTTTAATTACTCCAATAACAAATAATTCATTCGACGGAATTTTAGGAAATAATATCCTTATTCCATTACAAGCCGAATTATCATATTATACACATTCATTGAAAATAAATAATATAGAGATTCCATTACTATCAAAACCCAAGGATGATTACCCTTTAGAAAATTATATTCTAGAGTTATCAAGTACTCAATTAAACTTATGTAATTTTGACTTTGATTCAAAACATTTGATTGATAAATTGATAGAACCTTATATGAATAAAGAAGAAGAGAAAGCGTTGGTTCAAATAATTAAAAATAATAAACAAGTTTTTAATAAAGAAGGAGATAAATTAACAAATGTTAAAGAAGTAACTCATCGAATAGAAACAAAGAATGATAAACCAATATATACACGATTATATAGATATCCAGAAGTACATAAAAATGAAGTAGAAAAGCAAATAATTGAAATGCTAAATCAAGGTATAATAACGGGTGATTTTTTAGCTGGTTTGGTTTTGGCAACACTGGTTTTGACAGCTGACGTGTGTTTAGTACCTTGTGTCACTGTCAAACAGCTTCAGTTTGGTTTGCAATTTAACCATGGATCGTCTTACAAATGAACAACGCTGCTTCCATTTTATGATCGGCATTCTCGACCTTCTGAGCAGTCTATTCGGAAGATTGTGACCAAATTTCGCACCAAATTTACTTTGTTGGACATTAAACCACCAACACGTTTACGTACTGTGCGTAGTGAAGAAAATATTGCGGCCGTATCAGCTAGTGTGACAGAAGACCGCGAAATGTCGATTCGGCGCCGTTCCCAGCAGTTAGGCCTTTGTTACAGCACTACGTGGAAAATTTTGCTGAAGGATTTGAGCGTAAAGCCTTTTAAGATACAGCTGGTGCAAGAACTAAAGCCAGCCGACCTACCACAACGCCGAATTTCTGGTGAATGGGCTCTTGGAAAGCTGGCCGAGGATCCGCTTTTTTATCGAAAAATTGTGTTCAGCGATGAGGCTCATTTTTGGTTGAATGGGTACGTAAATAAGCAAAATTGCCGCATTTGGAGTGAAGATCAGCCAGAAGCATTGCAACAGCTACCAATGCATCCCGAAAAAGCCACTGTTTGGTGCGGTTTATGGGCCGGCGGCATTATTGGGCCATATTTCTTCAAAGATGATGCGAATCGCAGCGTTACTGTCAATGGTGAACGCTACCGAGCGATGATAACAAACTTTTTGACTTGCATGATATGTGGTTTCAACAAGACGGTGCCACATGCCACACAGCACGCGAAACAATGGCGCAACTGCGAGGCGAGTTTGGTGAACAGTTAATTTCACGTTTCGGGCCGGTCAATTGGCCGCCTAGATCGTGCGATTTGACACCATTAGATTATTTTTTGTGGGGGTATGTCAAGGCTAATGTCTATAGGGACAAGCCCGCTTCGATTGACGCACTGGAAGCCAACATCCATGCATTCATTCGTGAGATACCGGCCGATATGTGTGAAAGAGTATGCCAAAATTGGACTCAGCGGATGGGCTACCTGAGACGCAGCCGCGGTCAACATTTGCATGAAATTATCTTTAAACATTAAATTGCAAGGTTCAAACTATCGATTCAAATAAATATTTCATTCATTTTTTCGAATTTTTTGTGTTTTTTTTTTTTTAAAGTTCTAAACCTCTTAAAAAATTACCCATTATATATTTATAATAGCCCCTAGCTTGATGAATTTACGAAATCTTAAAACTTCATATCTTCATACGATTAAAGAATCTCAATCGACAAAAAAAAACATACTCAAAATATATGTAGATACCTAGGTATAGTGTCTATACCTGTCCTTAACCGGAAAAGAACAAGGTTTTGTTTTCCTCATCCTTACGCTTACAAAAATCATCTCAATATTTTTAACCTTCCTTTTGGTCTTCATCCTCCATCAGGATTGCCACATCCACCAATTGGAACTTCACTTAATCCTTAACCATGATTTTTCGTTGTTCACCTTAAACCTATAACCAAAAATTGGACGGTCTTCCCGAAAAAAAATTGCAACGAGCGAAAGAGTAGATAAAAATAGAACAGCAAATTATTTCATTTGAAATTCACAAAATCTTGATTTATTTAAAAATAATAATATTAACCTAACAAAAGTACCTACCTCAACCTACCCTAAAACTATCTAAGAATAGCAACAGACGAATCGAAAAAATTTTAATTGTTGTTGTTTTTTTTTTCTTAATTTTACACTTCATATGAAAACGATTTACTTTTTTTTTATATTTCAAACAAGAACTGCCAACAAATCGGTAATAGTCACAGCGGATTTATAATAGGATATAATCGTACTTTTACTTTTATTTAAAAGGTTTTACTATCAATGAATTTATAAAAATGTTTCTTTAGGATTTAATGGTAATATTCTCATCTTCATTTAGAAACATTAGTCTTTTTTTTCTACAACTATAAATTAACATTAATACTAACAGGGTTTGTGGTTTGACTATGGCCTTACAATCAGTTGGAATTTGCATTTCCTTTGGATTATGATTCACATTATTTTTTTTTTTTGATATTTCCAGTTTCACCAGATCAGTAAAAAGGTAAAGTAAACTCAAATTGTCATGATCTTATTGGTTTTAATAATCGTTACATCAACAATTCATTGGAAGGAGGTAATAGCGATAAAAAATTCGATTCAAATATTTCTGTATGTCAAATTAATTTTTAATTCATTTAATAGGACTTACCATTATAATCCTTTGTGGTGGTGCACCGCTCCAGAGGATATCCACGTTCAGCTATTGGCTTTATCAAATGTAGGAAATATAGTTGAATGATTTTTAAATCACTATTATCAGCACAATCAACAAGTGCAAGAAGGGTTTTATTTCCTTTAGAAATGTAATTATAGTTTGTAACAGTCATCCTACATTGTTTATTTAAAATTCATTCATTTTAATTTAATTCAAATTCATTAATTTAATATTATATAAAATCATTTACAAGAAACCACATTTTTTTTAATGAAGTAAATATCAAAGTGCTAAACAAAATCATTAACAACACATCTTTTGTGAATTTCAAATTGTTATGTGCTGCCGCCTTCCACAGTATAAAAGGCCGCAGCAAATCACAAGAAGTCGCAGTCTGTTCAATAAAGCTGATTAGCAAACAACTTAAAGTTGGAGCAATTGTTTATTTATTGACTGATTGTTTTACGGCAGTAGACAGGCTGAACGATTTTTTGGTCGCTTGGCTATGGTCCCTAAATTAGGTCAAAGCAAAGGTTCGTTGGTTGTTTTTTTCGAGAAGAAAGAGAATAAGGAAGAAGAAGAGTAAGGAAGAAGAAAGAAGAAGAAGCACCACGCTTCAATTGGCGCCCAACCTGCTTAAAACTGTAATCGGGTAAACAGAACAGTAGAACCCGCTAAAACGTTACAGTCAAACCCGGTTAAGTGGGCAAACAATTTGTTTTCTCGAAAATTTGTTTTGGATTAAGGAAGACCTGTCACGACGTGTAGAGCAGCTTTTGATACAGTCACACCCGCTTAAGTGGTGAAACAAATTTGTGTTTTTTTTTTGAAGTAACAATTGCCAAGTGCAGTACAACCCCCGAAGACTGTTGCCAAGTACGGAACAATTACTGGTACAGTCAAACCTGCTTAAGTGGAAACGAAAAAAAAACAAATTTTGTTTGGAATTTCGATTGACATAAAGAAACTGGCTACCAAAAATAATACGGTTTCTTATGCAGTCAAACCCGCTTATATGCAAAAAAACAACAAACAAAACAATTCAATTTTAAAACTTCGTTGATATACATATATTATATAGCCAACCACAGTTTAACCTCTGGTATAGTCAAACTTGGTTAACCAATATTTTGAATTTAAAATTAAATTAAACAACTTAAAAAAAAAAAAACAAACATTTTGTGAAGTTGGAGGCATGAGAAAAAGCTCGCCTCGCAAAGAAACAAACAATCTCGTATAACGAAAGATTTCCATCTACACCGCAAATATCATCATCCGAATCAAGTTTTTTTGATCTTAAATCTCCGGAATCGAATTCAGACTCAATTACCAGTGAAGAATTGCTAAACAAAAAATCATCTCCGCCACAAACAAGCCACAGTAAATTGACAATGCCGATCAATCACTATATCCAAAGACCAGCTAACCCACTTGGTGGCTGCCATTGGTGTGAAAGAAATCCAAGGCACCTTCAGCCGATGCACCGCTCGCAACAATGGAGAAAGAAATACTCCTAAGCTCGAAGATTTCATTGCAACGGTGAGCGTCTAGAAGAATGCCGAAAATGGTCAGATCCTTTTAAACATTCGAGAGAAAGTCGCAGGAATCTCGGTCAAAACATTCCAAGAGCTTTTGAAAGAAGCTCGAGAAGCCGAAATTTTAGTGAAAGAAACCTGACCTTCTGAAAAGCCTGTCGAGGATCTTAAAAAAAAACGATGTTCATTTTGTAGAAAACAAGGACATTTAGTTGAGAAATGCTTTAAAAAAGCTGCAAATAACCAAAATGAACCAAAAAAGCCGACACTTAACTGCTATGGATGTGGAGCTGCAGGGTTTTGCAGATCAAATTACCCAACATGCAGTAACAAAAATGCTAAAAGCCCAGCTTTGCTTGATTTTAACCTAATTGAATCAGCGGTCATAGGTAGAAATGTTCCAACCGTTGATATTAATATAAACGGTCTAAAGGGTGAAGCCTATATCGACACCACAGCTCGAACCAGTGTAGCAGGCGCACGATTCTACCAACAACTTGTGCAAAAAGGTTTCCATTTCCAAAAAGTAAATGCGGAAGTCACTCTAGCTAACGGAATCATGAAGAGAGAAGTTGTTTACTCGACCGTCGTCGACATCATTATAGGCAAAAGACTACGGAAAATCCGTTTCATTGCACTTCAAAAGGCAAAGGGAAATCGTGCGCTATTGGGAATAGATTTTCTAGAACAATGTGGAATAGTTCTGAATATAGCTCAAAGAGCATTTTATTTTATTGAAGACTAACGAAATGTAACGTCACAAACCCTGCTGAAATACGTACAGAAAACCGTTTTAAAATCCCTAAATCGATACCAAAACCAAACTACCAAAAAGTTTTGGAAAAAGACGATAAACTTTAAAATGTTTCAGCATACTTGGCTTGGATTGAAAGTCACGAAATAATTAGCCCTATTCCCAATACACCAAAAGGAAAGAGGCCAAATGATTATTCTCCGCATAGCATCCAAGCAATCTTCTCCGATGCGCTGCCTAAAGAAATGAAAACGCCAGAAAGACAACAAGATTTGTTCAGCGAACCAAAAAGGGCAGATTCAAGTGTTGATGATTGGTTCATACTGAATTCAATTGACATAAAACTGAGCCCTGAAGAAGGATATTCGCTAATTGATCCTGGTAAGCAACAGCTTGAAAAGTTGCTCGGCGAACAAGAAGATATCTTTGGATAGATAACAAGCCCTATCTCACACATTGAGCATAAAATAAACACTAACGCACACAAACCTATTTCGAATGCACCCTATCGAATCTCACCTGCGAGAAAAGTCCAATTAAAAGCCGAAATCGATGAAATGCTTGAAAAGGGAATTGAGGAAAAAGAATCCCCATGGGCCTTTCCAGTGGTTATGGTACCAAAAAAGAACGGAAAAATAAGAGTTTGCGTCGACTTTCGAAAACTAAATGCCATTACAATACCAGATCGTTATCCACTACCTCGGATGGATGATCTTCTTCATGCAGCGAAAAGTACGGCTTATATGACAACCTTAGACTTACGTTCAGGATATTGGCAAATTAAAGTTGCAGAAGAAGACAAGCAAAAAACGGCGTTTGTTACACCATTCGGATCGTATGTCTTTCAACGAATGCCATTTTGACTACGAAATGCACCTGCAACGTTTCAACGTTTGATTGACAAATTCCGAAATGGACTTCCGCAAATCTTGATCCTCGCTTATCTTGATGACATTATTATTTCTTCCGAAAATTTTACTACACATTTAAAAGATCTTCAAAGAGATTTTGGTTTTAAACTAAATCGAGGAAAATGCAAATTTTGCTGCTCTGAGATCAAATATTTGGGTCACATTTTGACCCCCAATGGATTTAAAGTTGATCCCGAAAAAACTAATGCCATTTTACTTCGTCCTAGAAAAAAGAACCAGAAACAAGTACTATCGTTTCTACAGACCTCCTGGTACCGAAGATTCATCCCCAATTTCGCAGATGTATAGAAACCCTTATCAAACCTCACAAAAAAAAAAATACTGATTGGAAATGGGAGATTGAAGAACAAGAAGCTTTCGATAAATTAAAGAAGCTCTTAACAACCTCTCCAATCCTGCAGCAAGTCAAAGAAAGAATTCCATTCATACTTGAAACCGATGCAAGTGGCTATGCTATCGGAGCTGTTTTAATCCAGGGGGAGAACGAAATGGAACACCCGGTTGAATTCGCAAGCCGTTTACTGTTACCTGCAGAGCAAAATTAGCAGTAGTATGGGCAGTTGAAAAATTTTGAAGATACATCGAAGGATCTGAAGTGAAGATCCTTACCGATCATCAACCCTTAAAGTGGCTTATGAGCTTAAAATCTCCGACGGGTAGACTTGCCAGATGGACACTTCAATTGCAACCCTATAATATAGAAATCGGTTATAATCCAGGTAAAAACAACGCTGTAGCCGACACTCTGTCCCGACCGCCATGCCCTGACGAAGGCCATATAGAAGAGAGTTGTATAATTTGTTCAGTGAATGATGATATACCTAGAACGGGATCAAAGGAAATAAGGGACGAACAACTAGCCGATTTTGATCTGAAGAATATAATAGATTCTTTTCAAAATATCGATGAAAATTTACTTCGTTGGACCAATCGTGGATAATGTTAGTCGATGGAGTCTTATATCGTTACTGTTCGGAAGAAGATGCTGAAATCGGTCAACTGGTCATTCCAAAATCTATGGTAGCCATGATATTAAAGAAATATCATGATGATGCGACAGCTGGACATTACGGAGTCGATAAGACACTAGCACGTATCTCAAGCCGCTACTACTGGCCTGGAATGAGGTCAGACATTGCTAAACATGTCAAAATTTGCTTCGAATGCCAAAGATACAAGGCCACTAATTTGAAACCAGCCGGTCTGTTACAGACAACTCCAAGTAGCCAAAGGTTTGAAGTCATTGCAGTATATCTTTTCGGACCACTACCCAAAACTCCTAGTAGACATCAATAGATTTTAATTGTGGAGGATTTATGCAGCTGGTGGGTAGACCAATCCCCTTTGAAAAAAGGTACTGCTGAAAACTGTGCCATAACTTTACTAAACGAAGTTTATGTTATGGAGTTACACGAAGACTTCATAGTGACAATGGAACACAATTCATTTCCGCTTTAATGCAGAAACTCACTTTTTGTCTGGATATAAAACAATCATTCACTCCTGTTTATCATCCAGAACCAAATCCTGTTGAGAGAAGAAATCGCAATCTAAAAACCCAGCTTTCAATATTGGTTGGAAATCAACATACGATGTGGAACCTAAAACTTCCAGCAATAATATTCGCGATGAATACAGCTAAGTGTGAGAGTACCGGATTTTCACCCGCGTTTCTGACTTTCGGTAGAGAATTGCGAACCCCTGATGATGTTAGCCATGACTTTAAAGCAATCGTCCAGTCAGAAAATGTAATCCCTCAAATCACCCCACATTTATTAAAACTAGCAGATACACTTACAGCCATATTATTGACTTTTTCAAAACTAGTTTTATGACAGAACTAGTTTTAAAGATGTTTGGAAGTGGGCAAATCGGTTTTATTCAAAAATATTTTGACACCTAATACTCGAAAACTTAAAACTAGCTTTTAATAAAACTCATAATTCATAAAACCGTGCTAAATTTGACACTTAAAACTTCTATAAAACTAGTTTTGCTATTGAACTAGTTTTGAAACAAGTCAATAATATGGCTGTTAGAGAAGCAAAGGAATCTGCCGAAAAGTCACAAGACCGAAATTAAGTGTACGCTGATAAAAAACGAAGATCCCGGTTTTTCCGGTTTTACACCTAAACTAGCACCAAAGAGAGATGGTCCTTACATAATTGTTGAAAAAAAAGGATCAACTACCTATACAATTGCCAAAGACGACGAACCAGCCGTACTACGCATCAATGATTATTTTATTCTGGTAGTTCGAATGAACTTCGATCCCCTAAACCACTTTTATCTTTCAGAAAAAGAAGAAGACCTATGAAGACCCGTACTAATTCTGAAGCAAAAATAATGACGTCACCTGCGCCAACCTATCAACAAAAACCTGTGAAGGCTGATCCCAGTTCTGAGGCTAAGATAACAAGTCCAAGAACCAACCAATAGATGAGATCCTGCCACATTGCCGAGACGTTCCACGAGGCAGAGGGGGAGATTGTAACAGCCATCCTACATTGTTTATTTAAAATTCATTCATTTTCATTTAATTCAAATTCATTCATTTAATATTATATAAAATCATTTACAAGAAAGAACATTTTTTTTAATGAAGTGAATATCAAAGTGCTAAACAAAATCATTAACAACACATATTTTGTGAATTTCAAATTGTTATGTGCTGCCGCCTTCCACAGTATAAAAGGCCGCAGCAAATCACAAGAAGTCGCAGTCTGTTCAATAAAGCTGATTAGACTGCTTTTAAACCATGCAATTTCTTCTTGCGATTTTTAAGCACGTTGGCGAGGGACGTATGTGGTGGCCGGGGTAGACGAAATTGCTGAGGTTGAACAAATTGCAGAGTTATCGCTCATTGTTCTTTGTGCTTTTCCTTATTGTTCGAATGTGTTTTATTTTCATTCGTCGTCCACTCAGATAACTTCGCTTAATCAAGTGGAGTAAAGAGTGCAGTGAGATGATACTTCTTCACTTGCACAAACTAAACTTTTCATTAAAAATCGCTGTCGTGTAAAAGGTATTTGCATTTAGAAGGAAACCAAAGGAGAAACGAAGATTAAAAATCGCTGTAATGTAAAAGAAGTCTTAGCAAACAACTTAAAGTTGGAGCAATTGTTTTTTTATTGACTGAACGAGTTCTTGGTCGCCTGGCTATGGTCCCTAAATTAGGTCAAAGCAAAGGTCATCGTTGGTTGTTTTTTTTCGAGAAGAAAAAGAATAAGGAAGAAGAAGAAGAGTAAGGAAGAAGAGGAGTAAGGAAGAAGAAGAAGAGTAAGAAAGAAAAGGAGTCAGGAAGAAGAAAGAAGAAGAAGCACCACGCTTCAAGTTTTTTTTTTTTATTTTTATTTATAAGGTTCGATTACTTATTCGGTGAATTCGACCTGGGTAAATTTAAACATTTGATTTTTTTTTTTACGAATTATAATAATGGTTGGTAAATTACAAAAGGTGAATATAATTTAAACAATAAAAAGAGGTAAGTAAAATCGTAGGGAAAATAAATAAAAAAAAAAATAGGCAAATTGGTTAGATGGACGAAATCGATGATGGTGGGGATGCAGTTGGTGTTGGAAAACGCAATTCCTCTCCAGATATGATTTTCTTTTTGCAAACTAGTGACGGTTTTTTTTCTAGTGGGTGATTGCATGCGGGAAGAGATGCACTATCACTTACTGCAGTGAATTTGCGGGGAGGGTTCAAGGGGTACACTTATTGTAAATCGTTTTTTGTGTAGGTTGTTTTTGTGTGGATGTTTTATGATTTTTTTTCTATTATAGTGTGTATCTTTGAGTTTCGTTTCTCTCTCACTTTTTTTTCGGGCGACTTACGCTGGTGTGGGGACTTTCTATAAGTATATTTTTAGCTGAATTTGACTTTTACCGGGATTTTTATTTGTTCTCTTCGGTTTTCCCTCTTTTATGGGTATTTGTTAGGGGAATAGGGAATGGTTAATCACCTTTTTCTTTAGCACAGTTTTGGGAAGGGAATATTTTACGTGTGCATAAAAGGGTGTTTTTTTATGGGTTTTTGTTAGTTTATTTTTTTCCTCTTATTTGTTTTGTTAAGGACCCGGAGGAGGATTTTAAATTATATTGTACAATAACAATTGTAACAAACAAAACAGCCACGAATATATTTTTTTTTATTAACTCGCGTTCGAAATATGTAGTCTTTTTACATAAACGCATAAACTTTAAACAGCGATTTTATAGTTTTTGTTTGCTCGGATCTTATAGATTTTTTTGAATTAACTTATGAAAGTTATAACCCAGAGGTAAAAAGTAAAATATTTTTATCAACCGAAACTTCCGCCACGAAAAGCACCCTTTAAAAATTTTCCACAAAAGAGGCCAAAGTTGGCCTTTATATAGCTCGCCGTAAACCTCCGCTTGTCAGGCATTTTCGAAGAGAGGTATTTCGCATAATGGCATCGAAGCGTTTCCGGATATGTTGTTTCTGACTGTGTTTTTTACCACAGAATCATGATTGTAGTCTCTAAATTCATTTTAGAATTTTTGAAAAATAGATGTGCCAAAATAAAAATTCTCCAGTTAAATTCCAGCCAGAAAACATACCCGGAAAAGCGCCCATAATTAAAGATTTGCCTGTATTGGTGACATGAAAACCCAATCCAGGTATATAGCTTTCTTCTTCATTTTCTCTTAAAGATTATCTTTCGTGTCAAGCAAATGGATGGCAACCTTGAGAGCACTAATTTATGTTCGAAGTTAATATCTTCGACTTGCATTCACCACACCACCTCATTTTCACCATCAAAATCACCGATGCGTTCCACATCCCTTCATGAAAATTAACTTAATAGATTTACCGGTTCGTATATAGGCTAAACGAAAAGAGATCCTAAAACTGCTTTTGTATACTTTGGACTTGGACGAAATTCCGTTTGTAAATTATGTCGCCTATTTGGTGTTGAATGTCTTTGCTCCTTGTATTATAAGAGTGTTCATAAGTCAAATGAGCTTTTTGAAGCGAATATCTCAGGGCCGAGTGAATAAAATTCATTTTCGTTGCTTAAGGGATAAGATTGATCTCCGAATTGTTCGCATCTTTAAGCTTTCGTAAGAGAGTATAATCGGACCCATGCTGAACCATTGTTTGCCCAAACCACGCCTCATGAGGTGACATACCTATTGCGGAGTGTGTGGCCGTCCTGATAGAAGGTAGCTGTATATCCCAATCTCTTTGATCTTTGCCTAAGTAGGACCTGATGGCAGCAAGAATTGAACGATTCACTCGTTCACTGGCATTTGCCTGCGGAGCGTATATTGCAGTTCTAAGGTGTTGAATTCCATAGGAAGTCAGCAAGTTCGGAAAGGAATTACTGGTAAATTGTTTACCGTTATCAGTTAAAATAGACTCTGGGACTCCAAAGGTATAGAGAATCTGATCATGCAGAAATTAAATGGCTGTTTCTGACCTCGCTTTCCTTATATATGGATGATGACGAATTTTCCTAATTGGTCTAAAGCTATTGTAATAAATGTGTTACCTGTTTTAGACCTAAGGTAAGGGCCAAGAAAGTCCATATACACATGTTGGAAGGGTCGTTCCACGGTAAAGGATTTTCCGATTGGTTGTCGCTAGGGATGTCCATAGAAAGAATGTATCGATGTTTTATTCGATGTATTGTATCGAAACGTTATACCGATGTTTAACGACATATATATCGAATAATAACATCGATGTTTTCCGATATTTCGTATGAAAACATCCATGCCATGCATTAGTATCATATGAGTTAAGTAATATGTTAAACATTTAGGATAGGGAAAACGGAACACAAAAATGAGATATCCAAGGTAGTAAAATTGAGTTTTATTAAAATAAGAACTTAAAATTAATTATTCATAGATGTACACATATATAGAATTTAATTTTATTTTTATATTACATACCTATCCCAATACTTCCTTTCCAAGCTTTGTATAAATTAAATAGTATTTTATTGACTCACTTTGCTTGGATTCTGTTACGTTGATAAATCAACACTTGTGAAACTTTTGAAAAAAAGGCTTTCTGATGGGACTGACCATATTTAACACACTAGGTCTCAATTATGTTGTACTTCACATACATTCGAATGCATCGTGTGTGTTCTCTATATTCAATGTTTTTGCAACCAACTACTACGTTTAGTTGCAGTATAAAGAGATCGAGTTGGATTTTGAGGAAAGGGATAGCAAGATTTTAACTCAACTTTACTATGCGAGCGCGATCGGATAAAACGAAACTCATTTCAACTCGTAGGTACACAAAATAGTTGATGAAACGTAGTTCAAACTTTCATTCGATACATCGAATGAAATATATCGATGTATCGTTATGTATCGAATGTATTAGATATATCGGGTTTTTCAATACAGCGAATAAGAAAACATCGATGTTTTCTATATATCGATATAAAATGCGCAACCCTAGTTGTCGCTGGATTTGATTTGACGCCTTGGAAGTCTTACAAACTTCACAACGAGAAATATAGCTCTTAACTTGCGATGCCATGTTTGGCCAATAAAATTGGCTGCGAAGTCTGTTCAAGGTTTTACCAAAACCTCCATGCGAAGCTTCTGGTGGCTCATGAGCCAAAGATATCAATTGGCCAGCTAGCTGCGATGGAATCCAAAGCTTCCATCCTAGGTCATCCTCAAGAGGATCACCTGTCCATCCACAGTAAAAACTTTTGACAGAGCGTCTGGTAAGGCATGTTGGGACCCTTTACGATGCTCAATATCGAAATCATACCCTTGGAGCTTAAGAATCCATCGAGCCAACCTTCCACTGAGGTCCTTTTGGCCCATCAACTACTTCAGACTTGCATGGTCGGTTATAACATGAAAATGATACCCTTCCACATATGGTCTAAATTGTTCGGTGCTAAGGACTGCGGCCAGGCACTCTCGTTCCGTGACGCTATAATTGTATTGGGCTTTATTCATCTTGTGCGAGTAGTAATAGATGGGTCGTTCGATACAGTCGTTATCCCTTTGGCACAGAACACCTCTTATACCGGTGGAAGAAGCATCGCACAGAATGTAAAAAGGCTTACTATAGTCGGGGGTAATTATTACAGAGTCTGAGATTAACATGTCTTTAATAATATTAAAAGACTTTATTGCCTCTGAATTAAATTCAAATTTTTTTGACTTTTTCAAGATGTCTGTAATGGGTTTCGCAAGAGTTGAGTAGTCTCGTACAAATCTACGAAACCAACTAGACATACCCAAAAATCTGCGCACCTGGCGCTGGTTTTGTGGGATTGGAAAATCCCTAATCGCTGAAATTTTTGCCGGGTCTGTTTTGATACATCCATTTCCGATGACGTAACCTGAGTACCTAAGCTCTTTAAAACAGAATTAAGACTTATCGAGGTTAATAGTTAACCCAGCTGCCTTAAATCTTTCCGCGATGATGTTCAGAAACCGTATGTATTCTTCCAAGACGCTAGAGACTATAAGAAGATCGTCCAAGTAAACAAAAACCTTTTCGATATTTGAAACTGTTTAGTGGGCTCTAGGTCAATTAAAAGACGATGTTATTTATTGAAACATTTCGAGCATGTTTATGCTCTTCATCAGGCCTTTATTAAATAACAAAAATAGAATAATACATACATAGATACATAGGTATAAACACAATATAAACATAATGGGGCATATTCATAGTCACTTTTAAACTCCAGTTTATCTTAGACTGGGGTTTATTCAATGTTATTTAGATAGGATAAACCCAGGTCTAAGATAAACTGGAGTTTAAAAGTGACTATGAATATGCCCCAATATATGACGTCAAATTTACTTACAAGCAATGTTCAAAGATTTCTTTAATTTTCTATTTTTCACATACTAAGATTTTAGTTTTGAATATACTACCTACATTTAAAAATTTAGAAAACAAATTAAGTGATTTGCCAAAAACTATAAATATTTAAATTTAAATTTACTGGCAACGGCAAGGAAAGCAACGTCCATTCTAAAACAAATTCACCTATACTTTAGTCACCTAGTGTTTGTTGTTGGTCTTTTTATTAATTAGTTATATGCACTGCTAAGCTTATCACAATCAGACCTTCGGTTGACAGCGTTATTGTTGTTGATAATATGTAGCATCTCTAGCAACATTCTCTTCGAATAATGTTGCTCCCTTTGCAAAATCTCAACATTTTCCAAGTCTGGAAACCTAACCTAAGTGCAGAAGCGCTGTTCAGATCTGATCTATGACCAGAGAGACGATTTTTTAGTTTTAGCTTCGTGGTACCTATGTATACAGATGTGCATGCCGATTCGTTCCCCCCCAGACAGTTGATCTTGTAGACAACATCTGCTTTCTCCATCTTATCCACTTTTCCTTTGATGTCAGAGAAAAGCTTATTCCGCAGTGAATTTGCAGATTTAAAAGCTATTTTTGTCTTCGTCTTATCTCTTATAGGTGCAGTAGTCATACGTTCTGAGAGGTGGGTGATGAAGAGTGCACTCTTGTAAACAGTAACTTGTTGGGCATCATCAAGTTTATTTACTTTTGCCGTTTGCTGATAATTTTTAATGAGCTTGTTGACAATTATAGGGGGGAAGGAATTGAAGTACAGGGTGTCACGGATTATATTTATATTTTTCTTATGAAAAGAAATATAGCTTATATCTAGAACACGATGAATGAAGTTTTGTGCCATATTGATTATAATTTGTTTGGGTTGTTTGGAATATAAATTGATGGGACGAAGCTGTGGGTTCTTTGTACCAATCGAAAATCAATCTATCATTTCCTCTCTTTACCCTTACATCGAGATATGGAAGCTCGCCATTAGTTTCCAATTCAACTGTAAATTTAATTTTATTATTGAAAGAATTTAGTGCATTTAGTATATTTTGGACTTATTGCGATTCGATCACAACGAACAGATCGTCCACGTATTTTGTTATGATTTTCGGTTTATATTTAAGTTTATCTAAAACATCTACTAGTAAAGTTTCCATTACTAAGTCCGCATTGGGACACCTTGTTTTTTTTGGTAAATGGTGCCTTCTAACTCCAGGTAATTACTATCGATGGCACAAAATCTCAATATTTCCATAAATTTCACTTTTTTGATCGTAGTATACTCTTTGATCGTGTCCCATTTTAACTTTATGATATCCAATACCAAACCGATCGGTATGCTTTTAAATAAGGAGACAACATCAAATGAAACCAATATTTCTCCATTTCCCAAAAGTAACCCCCCTACTTTTTCAATGAACTCTTTAGAATTCTGCACATTAAATATTGAATTATTTGTTAGATTTTGAAGAATTTTAACGATAAATTTTGAAAGTTCGTAGCAAGGAACGTTGGTTGAAGCACAGATGGGTCTCAAAGGAATATTTTCTTTGTGAATTTTGGGCAGGCCACAGATTTTTGGACTACTTACAGTATATGTTGTCATTCTTTTCTTTTCATACTCAGAAATGTGATTATGTTGGAACAAATATTTAACAAATTCATTGTTCAAAGTTTGCAGAGTTGTTGTTGGGTTGTTCCGTAGAATTCTGTATACGTTTCTATCTCTCATGAGTTCCTGCATTTTGTTTTTGTAATCTGTCTTGTACATTGCAACTGTGACATTCCCTTTATCAGCTGGCACAATATAAACGTCTTTATGTTGATTTAGAAATGTTGTTGTTTCATCGAAAACTTTGTTCAAAAATTTATCAAAGGGAGGAATATACGTTGATCGTAAATGGCTTTGCAAAATTTCTGTAAAATTTTAACGCGCTATCTCCTGGTCATCCTGTGCCAAAGTCTTAACCAATTCTTCTCCATCCGAAATAATTTTGAAGATCGGAAGTTCTCCTTTCTTTATTGGCAGAGCGAACTTTTGGCCCATGGACAGTAGCCATTTGACATCCGATGGAAATTTTACTGAGTATTGTTTATAAACTATTGTTCTTGGAATTCTATGTTCATCGTTTAGTTTAGGTTGCTCTTTAAGTGTTCGAGTTTCTTTTTGTGGATGTTTTTGATCTTTTCATTCACTGTGTTATGCTTATTCTCTTGGCTTTGGAAGAAGTTAAAATATTCTTTCTGTGTTAGTTTGTTAGTGATGAAGCTTTCAACTTTTATTATCTTTTTTGATAGAGATAGATAGATCTTTATTAAAAAAAAATTTTGATTCACAATATTTCTTTTCTTAAGAATAATGACATGGCTTATTCTGATATGACATTTCATTAAGTGTTATAAGGAATATAAATGAAATAAAATAAATAAAGGTAACAAGTTTTTTTAACAATTTTAATATGATTTGAAACACAAAAAGATACCAATTTTGAAATGATTTTAAACACAATTATATTTATACGTTTTCAATTTTAAAGTGATTTGAAACACAAAAGATATCAACAAAAATGTTGGTGCTTGAACTGCAGCAACTGCTGTTTTAAGTAACATAACTATTGCGATATGCTAAGGCGTGTTTGCAGTACTTATAGAAGGAAGACCATCCTAGCGCTCCATTGAGTATTTTATAAAGTCGATTTAGAGTGAGATAACTTGATTCGAAATACAATCGTCGGATTTCCTGCAATATTGGACAGATCACAATAAAATGGATTGTATCTTCATTCCCTCTTCTGTTGCAAAGATCGCAAATTTGTGGCAAGTCAGCTCGGCACGAGCTCTGAATATGTAGCTTGTAGCTTCGACCGAAAATTCACTAGAGAAATAATTCGCTTCCGAGGGCAACTGGTGATTGAGGTTCTTATATATATTTCTAGATGTTGTTTCAGTTGCTCTAGATAGATGCTGGGTGTAAATTTTGTCATCTATTTTTGCAATGACATTAGCAAAAAACCCCGGCCATTCATCGACGTTTGTTTCATTTAGGGGAAGATTAGTTTCATGAGCTAAGGCTAATTCATTCCAATCCTTAAATGGTGAGGCCCTCGTTTGCAACAATCTTACCATGATTCTTCTCATCACTCTTATTAAATAGTCGGAGTTTGATTTAAGATTTAAAATGTTAAGAGGCGATAATCCAGATTCTACGTAGATGGCATAATTTGGCGTTGAATTTGGCAATCTAAACAAGCGCTTGAAAAAATATCTCTGTAGCGCTTCGAACGCCTCAATATAAGTATATCCGAAAACCGGGGCACCATAGCACATGCATATATTCACAGTCGCGCGAAACACACGGTACTTTGACACCAGATCGATTTCTTGGTTCGCAAAGAACTTGGGCCACATTAAGCTCAAAGCCAATTTAGCCTCATTACTTTTATTCTTCACATGCTTTGAGAAGTAATGGTTGTGTGTGAATACAACTCCCAGATACTTAAATTCCTGCACCACTTCAATAGCGATATTATTTAGTAACCAATTCTCTTCTGGAAGCCTTCTTCTTTGACGAGTCTCAAATATCATCACCTTAGTTTTGCTAGTATTGACGACTAACCCCCATTTCTCACAGAATGTATTTAACCTCTTGATTTGCAGCTGTAGGGAGAAAGGGTTTTTCCGCCAGCAATACTAAGTCATCAGCATAGAGTAAGACTTTTACTTGAATATCGGCAGAAGATATTCCTCTTTGAAGAACATCGGAAATATCATCAATAAATAAAGCAAAAAGGATTGGGCTTAAAATGCAGCCTTGTGGGACACCTTCTGTCGTTTCAAACCAATCTGACAGATTCGACCCATCCCATACCGAAGCAGTTGACGAGATAAGGAAGTTGAAGTATAGCTGCAAGAATTTCCGAGAGATTCCAAGCATTGAAAGCTTGTACAACAATGCCTGTCTATTCACCTTGTCAAATGCAGCTTTGAAGTCAACGAAACAAGCGTATATTTTTTTCTTTTTTTCAATAGATTTCTTGGCAATACTTGTTAACGCAAATATATGGTCTAGCGTTGAGTAACCCGCTCGAAAACCGGCTTGGAACATACTGAGAAGGTTTTTGTCCTCAATCCAATTGGTCAACCGTTCGTAAAATATTGAAGTGAAGATCTTCCTCAATGAGCTAAGAATAGATATGCCTCTATAGTTCTCTGGCTGGTTTACATCTCCACTCTTATAAATTGCAAAAATAACTGCTTTGTTTAGATTGATTGGAACATGTGACTCATCATATAATCGGTTGAAGTATAGTAGAAGATAATTTTTCAATTGATCAGTACCAATTTTGTAAAATTCTACTAGAATTCCATCGATACCAGGTGCTTTATTATTTTTCGTTTTTTGTAAAGTTAATTCCAGTTCACGTAATAGTATTGGACCATCCAGTTCATCGACAATAAAGTTGGGGAGAGCGTAAGAGAAGGTATGGAGATTCACGTCAGCCGACAAAAGCGTTTTAAAATGAGTCGCTAGTGTCTCAGCTGCGAGAGTGTTCACCGAATGTCGATAACGTCCTCCTAGCTAGCGAACATTATCCCAGAAAACTTTTGAGTTTTTGCAATCAACAAGTTTCTTCGCTAGACTAATATTGTAATCTCTTCTTTTTGCTGCACATATAGTCTTGTACTCCTTATTCACGTGAAGGTAAATATTTTTTGAAAAACAATGCATTTGTGGATCGAAATAGTTTGAGATACACAAATGATAGGCTGCGGAGCTTCTTGCAATCATTATCAAACCATAAGTTTTTAGGAGTAAAAGAGTAAGAGTTGTTATTGTGAGCAAATGGAGCTGAGATTTGAATTAGACTTGTTATTCGCTCATCTAAATGTTCTACTCTGGTTGTGGCATGGGGAGGAAGGGAGGTATAGTGACGATCTTAGAAGAATTTATAAAGGGTAGCACTGTTATCTTGATACTGCACAAATAAAGACCACTGACTGTCCTTGCCCGCTGATAAAGGTAAACTCTCCATATTCGTCGCCTGTAGTCGCACCATTCAGTACAAACAGTCCAAAGTTTTCAAAGCATTCGGTAAGAAGTCGTGCGTTCCTATTAAACTGTTCATCTTTGGAGTTTCTAGCCACATTAAGTAAGTTTTGCGACAGTATTTCATAATTTGAAGGATTCTGATATCTCCCAATACGTGTGTTTAAGTCTCCAATGATCATGATGTTCTCCAGATTATTGTTATTCACGTAATCAATTAAACAATCAAAGTCACTCTGCCAGTTATTACAGTTCAAGTACACCGGAATTACTGAGTATTTTAAATTATCATTAAAAATATGAAAAATAATTTTATTTTCTAAACAAATAAGTTTGACAAAATTGGTATTTATAGTTTTTTTTTGACATCACATAAATTTCCTCCACTAGCTCTACCGTGGACGTTTGTTCTAATTGCAGGTGAACACATTATTTTGAAATTTTTGAAATACCTTATACAATCATTTTCGTTTTCTTCTTCTAAGAAAGTTTCTAATAAAATTATAACATCAAAATCTTGAATAAAGTTAAATAAATCAGGTTGTTTAAGCTTACTTCTAAAACCTGTAATATTATACGATAAAATTTTTAAAGTTCGTAAGTTATTATTAATTTTAATATTGTGGCAGACGACAGATTCTTCCTATTGTGATCCCCCCCTTACTGCTTGTGAATATTGAATCACAGGTGGCGCTAGCATCATTTGAAAAGAAGATGGTAATAAAAATGGCGAATTCGAAGTTGGTGCCAACTTCACTCCCTCGCCGCAGTCAAAGAATTCAGACGATTTGTCACCAAACATCTGCTTGATAAATGTCAATTCCGCAGAATTTTTGACATTAAGTCCACGTGAATATTTGTAAACAAGTGTGTGGCTATTAATTTGCATTTTGTCGCCTTTGACAATAATTTTCATGTTCGGATTAATTTCGAGAAGTTTGCTTCGGAATTGCAATAGTGTTTGCCTCTTTTTTCTATATAAAAGTGATTGTTCCCGAAAGATACTGATGCCCGAGTTTTTAAGTTGGTGTGCCGCTGCTATAATCTTGTCTACGATTTCTGCCGAGAGAAGCTCGAGAACAATAGTTCCCCGTTGCGCGTTGTTGTTGTGAATTTCACGGGACTTTTTTATATGAAATCTATCACTTTCCTGTAGCTTAAGAAGCCCCTTCCAACTTTGTATAGCGAATTGAGTTGCATTGGTTTCTGCGTTTATGGGAAGGTGTACAACAATGGAGTATTCGTTGGCCTTACGTGAGAAGAATTCAAGCTGATTTTCCAGAAGCTCGCATCTTTCCGACATCATATTAAGTTGATTGTTAAGTTGCAAGTTTTCTTCTTTCAGAGAATTTATTTCGCTGTAAAGTCTCGTTAGATCATCCCTTGTAGCAAGATCTTTTAGTTTTTCGGCAAAGATATCTTTGAGGATGTTTTTTAATTCATCGATTGATAGATTACCTACTACCATCTTAAATTCGTTTGCAGATAAAGAGTATTTTTTGCTACTGGTGTTTGGCTCGGGAGAAGTTTCAGTTATATTTCGCTTTTTACGATTATGGTTCATAAGGACAGTACCGTAACGACGAAAATAGATTTTGGCGATAATAAGATCTATGAAAAAACTTCGTATCTTATGTTGTAACAGATGAATTTTGTGTTGGGAACTACCCGTTTGACCGAGAATCAGTTGCCCGCGGCACGTTTTCCCGCCGCAAAAGGGCCTACTATTTAATGCCGGAGTAAAACAATCGGGATTGCCAGTACTTTATTTAAAAGTATTATTTTGGAAGTTTTGAAAAAATATTTATCAAGGTCAATATTTTTTGACAAAATAATGATTTTTTTGGAAAATATTTTATATTATTCTGGCCAATCAGAAGAAGTGGGCAGGGCGATGAAAGAAATGTTAAGAAGTTTAAAACGCAATTTAAGCAAGAAAACAAATTTTAGAAAAATTATGGAAAATGTCCAAAATTTCCTTTAAAAAATTAAAAAAATATTTTTTCATGCTTAAGAAGTATTTTAAGCGTTTTTGTGACTTTCGCTTAAAAGCCATTTTAAGCATTTTTAAATTTTTATACGCTTGAGAAGCATTTTAGGAATTTTTAACATAAAAATTGCCAAAACGCTTAAAATGCATTTTAAGCGTAAAAGGAATAATTCCCAATACGGTTAAAACTACATAGAGCTTTATAACCCTAAATCCTAAAACGAAACAAAGTTCAAATATCTCTTCACATAGTGAATTGCTGGAGGTGTTATCCCCTTGGAGTTCTAATAAGAACTGAATTTATTCCGGAATTACTATTGCTTAAATACAATTTTTCGTCGTCGAGTTGTTGTTTTCGTTCTTGTTGCTTCCGATGATTTGGTGTAATCTGAACTAAATGTATTTTAATATGGAAAGTCGATGATGGCGAAGTCCGATTTCGATGCTAATGACAGTGAATATGTGGAAAATGGGTGCTGGAATTCAGTGCAGTAAGCTTTGAACGCTGTTGAAACTATTTTAAGCATAATAATGTTCTTTTAAGGGCTTAAAATTATTGTAAAGAGATATGATTTTTTTCATTAACTTTGATTAAGACACTTTGATTTAAGAAAAGATTTTTTACAAGAAAACTGTTGACATAGGCGCCTGCCTGGCGACTTTACATACCCTAAGCGGAGCAACTGAGTTACGTGAGCGGGTGTGCCCCCGAAAAAGGGAGTTAAATTCCTTAAGTCCCGCGGAGCGGGCCACCCAAGGTACTTTGAATCAAAAAGACTGTTTACATTGGCGCCTGCCAGGCAACTTAACATACCCTAAGCGGAGCGACGGAGTCGCGTGAGCGGGTGTGCCCCCGAAAAAGGGAGTTAAAATTCTTAAGTCCCGAGGAGTGGGCCACCCAAGGTACTTTGAATCAAAAAGACTGTTTACATTGGCGCCTGTCAGGCAACTTAACATACCCTAAGCGGAGCGACGGAGTCGCGTGAGCGGGTGTGCCCCCGAAAAAGGGAGTTAAAATCCTTAAGTCCCGCGGAGCGGGCCATCCAAGGTATTTTTAATCAAAAAGACTGTTTACATTGGCGCCTGCCAGGCGACTTTACATACCCTAAGCGGAGCGACGGAGTCAAGTGAGCGGGTGTTTCCCTGAAAAAGGGAGTTAAAATCCTTAAGTCCCGCGGAGCTGGCCACCCAAAGTTCTGTTTACTAAACATAAACTGCAAGCACACCAATTGACAACATATAAAGGGTGTTTTTTTTAGACGTGTAGATTTCAATCTGGCAATGGTTTTTTAGGAGTTGGTCTTTTTGACAGCTGTCATTTGATTTATGCTCAGTTTGGTTTGCCATTTCATATAATGAATAGCCGAACTACCATCAAGCGCGTCGCACGTTCAGTTAGTGGGCCCAAAGCGAGATGGCCACCGATCCCGATTTTCACAAGAAAATTTTGTTCAGCGATGAAGCTCATTTTTTGTTGAATGGCTACGTCAATAAGCTAAACTACTGCATTTGGAGTGTAGGTAAACCTCAAGCCATTGTTGAGACGCCGTTACATCCTCAAAAAGTCACTGTTTGGTGTGCTCTATGGGCAGAGGTCCATATTTTTTCAAAAATGAAGCCGGCTTTAATGTTACAGTCAATGGGGAACGCTATAGAGACATGATTAATGACTGTTTCGTGTCTGAATTGGAGGATGTTGATGTGGACGACCTTTGGTTCCAACAAGACGGCGCTACATGCCATACAGCCAACGAAACAATCAATTTATTGAAGGAAACTTTTGGTGAGCGCATTATCTCGCGTCCGTCGTGGGCCTGTGGCGTGGCCAACACGCTGACATACGGCTCAAATTGCTGCGAAAAGTGGTCGAAAATTGGGCCTCTCGGCTGGAATTTATTCGAGTCAGCCGCGCCGGCCACTTGCCCGAAATCATTTTTAAACCATAATGGCAAACCCTTATCTTTAAAATAAAAAATGCGTTTAATTTCTTCTTGAAAACCACACGTCTAAAAAAAACACTGTATATTATAAGAAAAAACAATTTGTATCTTTAAACGCGATTTGCGGCTAAACGGAGCTTCGTAAACCCCCCAAAGTTGACATCTTCAAACGTGATTTCTGGTTTAACTAGGCATCTAAGGGCGACTTGCACGAAACCAAAGGATAAATTTCTAAAATTGGAGATAGCTATCCTTGGATATAAAAATAAGTTTATTATTTTTGTTGTGACGTTGCACAAATGAAAAAACTAACTTGGATAAGTAACTATAGGATACTTATTTAAATACAGCAAGAGCAACATTAGAAAAAAAAACAATGGAACTTAAGTCATAAATGTCATGTTTTTTCTGATTTTTTTTTTAAATAGTTTCATTCTCTATCGGTTTTGCGATGTCTAATTCACTATAAAAGCGTTCAAGAGCTCCAAATTTTACCACTTTGTAGATTCTCTTTTTGAGCTTAGCAATTCAGCAATTGGCCAAAGGTATTGTTGTTTTGTATATTTTGTTGTGACGTGCTTACATAATTATGTGCATACATCTGTTGAAATCTTAATAGATAAGTACAACTAAAAATAAATAACATGATTTTGGTAGAAGAAGACCTTAACAAAAGACATCAGTGACGTCCTCTTTCATTAATTATAGCAAACGAAAATTGGAACTTGTAGATATGTACATACATACATACATACATACATATGTACATATGTAGAAAAACTTAAACATCATGAGCATAATAATAATGTTTTCTCGCTTTTTGTAATCAGTTTTGAAAGTTTTCCCTTCCTTTTAAATTAATATTGACAGTTAATAAGAGTTATCCAGAGAAATGAGACTGGATAACTATTTTAAATATTTATCTATGGATAGGTTGATAAATGTAATGGTGCAACCAGTTTTTTTTTAAATTAGATAAATTAGCTTATCTCAGGATAAATCAGTAGTTACTGCTGTCAGATAACTTTGGTGCAAGTGGCCCTAAGAGACATAAAAATTACATATTTGTTGTATTTAGGGGTAGCCAACTTTCAATCTACCCAATCGGGGGGTATTATTATCATTAACGTTTATTAATTATTAATTGAAAATATAGTATGAATTCAGAGTTTTTTTAAATGTAGATTCTTTAAATGCAAAAGAAACTCTGCACATTCCCAACCTCACACCTACCCGAAATACTCTAGTTTTCCAAACAGGGGGGTAATATATAATTCAAACACTTTCCTTTACAAATACGTGTTTGTGAAAGTCAAATTTCTGAAAAAAGTTTTATCTCTTTGTGAGTCATTGGTCGTCCTGAAAAGGACGGATTGTGGTAACGTCTGGGTGGGGTGCGATCAGCATTAATGTTCAGTACGGGTTGGCTACGTTTTTCACGCTTAAAAAGATTCGTTTTTTGCTCAATTCTCTAGCCCTAGAATTACCAAAACGCTTAAAATGCTTTTTAAGCGTGAAAGCAAAATCCTTTAACGATAAATAAACATTTTAAGCGTTTTCTGATAATATTAATCGTGGCCACACAGGTCAACGTCATCCTACCTATAAACCCATACCCCTCGGCACCCGGCCCCACAATCTACCTACCTACATTTAAACAATCATCCTACCTATCGACCCTTCGGCATTCGGCCCAACAAACCAAATACCAAACCTACCTACCTACCTAACAAGAACACAAACGAAACGAAAAAACAACCAACCACTTAATATACCTACCTACACAACCAATCTCGAAATAAAAGTTAAATATCTCTTCACAATATGAGGTCTTGCCTCTACCGAGTCCTGATAAGAACTGAATTTATTCGATTACGATTATTTTTATTGAACCTTTATATTCAATTTGGGTTATCTTATAATTATGAAATACATTGACAAACTAAAAATCTTATGGCACATAGGGGGCCTATACTTATACATTGGCTTAGATTGAAAAGAAATAAAATATATATATTATACATGTCAACTTAGAATTAAAAGTCGGTTGACTTTGATGTTCTCGGGGTGTTCCGTCCCGGTTGTCCAGTGGTGGTTTGGGTGTGGTTTGGTGGTTGAGGATGGCATTTAGCCACGGTGGTAGGCTGACCCTGTGTCAGCGTAGAAGGAAACGGCGGCTTCGCCGTTGTCAGTGTAGATATTGGCATCCAGGGTTTCCATCACACTGAGGTACCTCGGCTCGGGATGTCGTTGCTCGGTGGCCATCCTTCTCATCAGCAGATTAGGGTGATTGACGGTGTTCTGTACTAGCTTCTTTGCTCTATTTAGTAGGTACTTGTCCATCGGTATTATCCTAGCTTCTTTGAAGAGATGGTCGTTCCTGTAATGCTTTCTTCGCTGCCGGTCGAAGTGGAGTCCGGTGCAGATTCTTAACATCTTCCTTTCGAAGATTTGAAGTTCCTTCATTGCTGTCTTTGAGATCGTGAACCATACTGGAAAACTATAGCTGATAACTGGCCGCAGGAGTTGCTTGTACACAAGTATCTTTGTCTGTTGGCTTAGCCCTGATTTCCTCCTCATCGTAGTCGGTGGAAAGCCCAGTTCGCTTTTTTGAGTACACTTTTTGAGTGTGGGTTGAATGGTAGTAACTCATTGAAGTTGATCCCCAGGTATTTGACGTTCCTTTTGGCAGCAATGGTGGATTCGTCTGGAAGCTTCAGGACTAAGTTTCTGCAATTGGCTGCTGAGCGACTTAAGCCGTTACTGGGTCTCCTGAAACAGACTAGCTCAGATTTCGATGTGTTGATTTTGACGCCCCATTTCTTGTAGAAGTCGAACATTTTGTTGATGTGTGCCTCTACTGTCCGTACTGCTACTAGTGGTGATATTGAGGTTGCATATGTAAGCGAATCATCGGCAAATAGCAGGTTTTCACAGCTAGTTGGGACGGGTTGGTCAGATGTCATTAGGCTGTAGCTTCGAACCTTGGGTGATTCCGGCTTTGATATTCTTCACAGTTGATGAGCAGTTTCCCAATTACACAAAAAAGTTCCTGGAAGAAAGAAAGGAAAAAAGAATTTTAATTAGTGGCCTGGGTAAACTTAGAAGATGCAGTTTGTGAATAAGGGCATCTATCCAAACGCTATCGAATGTTTTCTCGACATCCAAAAAGCATCCGACGGTGACACGAGGACTGTTGAGGGCTATGGTGGTGTCATGCTGGAACTTCAGGAGTGGGTGTAGGGTTGAGTGATTTTCTCTAAAACCAAACTGCATGTCGGGAATTAGGTTGTTCTCGCTGCAAAACTTCTTAAGTTTTCTTAGTATAAGCTCTTCCAAGAGCTTGCTTAGGTTGTTGAGGAGGGATATTGCCCTGTAGTTAGAAATTATAGTCCTGACACCTTCCTTCGGGATGGCCACTATCTTCGCTGTTTTCCATTTTTGAGGGAAGTAGTTGTTGTTGACATAGTTGTTTAGGATGATGGTTAGAAGGATCAAAACTGTCTCTGGCATCCTCTTTATGATGAAGTTGGAAATTCCATCTGGTCCTGATGACTTCTTTGGCCTGCAGCTGCTGATTATTTCAGCTATCTCTTCTGTGGTGCTCAGGTTTGGGCAGTCGACTGGGTCGCTCGCTGGATTAGTGTCACTGAATATTGCTCTGTCCGTGTCAGGTGCCTGGGTTAGTTGGATGGAATCCTTTACTTCATCAAGGAAAACTAGATCAGTTGATGGATTGGGGGTGAAGTTTCCTTCAAAAAAGTCTGCAAATGCTTCAGCTTTGTCGAGTGACGTTGTGATTTCTCAATTGTTGGTGATAATTGTTTCCGGCACCGGTGGTTTTTTCCCAATCAGTTTGTTGATGTTCTTGAAGGCGTCAGGTCCAGGTTTGATTGATTGCAGCCTCTTTTTGAATTGGTTATTGTTATGGTGGTATTGGTATTGGAGGTAGAAATAAAAAAAATCAAGTGTCGATGGTGTTTGGGGATAGGTTGGTTTGGGTTGTGAAACAACCACTAAGGAGTGTTGGTCGTTGTTGTCATCCAGCCAGTCTACAATCGCCTTGCCCTCGGGTGAGATCTTAGTATCCAGCCATCGGTGATGTCTCGCGTTAAAATCGCCGCCGATGAGTCCATAAGTGCTTCTCTCAAGGAAACCGTTGAGAATTTGGAGGTCGTTGTGAATATTTCTTATGCCGGATTTGCACTTGAAGTAGACACTGATGATGGTGAGGGTTTCAGCTCTTCCGATTTCAATGGTGACGGCAGTGGCTTCGCTGGTTGTGAGACCTGTGATGATGGTTTCAGCGGCGTTGGGGGAGATTTTCTTCTCTACGGCCCTCATCCTTGTCCTTTCGGAAGGATTTGAAACCGGCCATGTCAATGTTGTTGCGCCTGGTGACGTTGGTCTCACTGATGAGAGCAATGTCCGGGCTGTTTTTCTTCATCCATAAGTTGAATGTCGTCCTCTTCTCTAGGCTGTACAATGAATTGACATTGTACGTCAGGATACGGAGCTTCTTTAGTTGCATATTTCGAACAAGAAGGTGGCCAATGCCACGGACTTCTCGCCTTCGCTAAGCTGTGCGTAGTTCGGTGGAACTGCACTCCGAGCTTTTCCCATGAGAGTGAGTAGGTCGGATCCAAAAAGCCTTTGAACTTCGGTGTTCAAGTTCGTTGGTGGGGCTGATGTTGTTTTGGTTGGTCCAATCCTTGGTGTTGTTG
Source organism: Leucozona laternaria (assembly GCA_932273885.2). Lineage (NCBI taxonomy): Eukaryota > Metazoa > Arthropoda > Insecta > Diptera > Syrphidae > Leucozona > Leucozona laternaria. Next base: position 87,475,783 of record OW026366.1, on the reverse strand, counting down.
TTCGGGGTGTGATCACTTTTGCTGGTGTCGTTTTCTGTTGTTGCTGTTGGTTTTTGGAGTTTGCTGGTTTCTGTGATGATCCATCTTTTACCATTGCTGCAAAGCTGATAGCAGGGCGGGTAACCACGCATGCTGATTAGGCGGAAAATTCCTGTTGGGCCTTTTTTTCTGCTGTCAACCTGTTCCTTTCGGTGAGTCTTGCTTTGAGAGTTGGTCAACCCTTGAAGCTGGCTGGGTGACCTTCTTTCTAGCAATTGGCACACCAAAAATCCATCCAGTGGTTTCCTTCCGTTGGCATTGTCCGGGCTCATGGTCTTCCTTACACTTGACGCACACGTACTGGCGTCCGCAGTTGGTGGCAACGTGTCCGAAACGCTGGCAGTTACGGGACTGGATGATATCCTTGGACTTCAGGCGCTCCCAGTGCACCCTCTGGTTCATGATTAACGTCTTGGTGTAGACTTCGTTGATGTCACATGACTTCGATAGTTCTACCACGAAGTTGTTATAGGTTTTCCCTTGCGCCTTCCTTGCTTTGAAATGTGATACCTCGATGACCAGAAGTCCTTCAATGCGTAGTTCGTCTTCGACTTCGATGGCAGCATAGGTGTGATGCATTCCTTTCAGTAGTAGTAAGTTCTTCCTATCATCTCGTGGTGTGAAGGTTTTTGATGGTGTCAAGGCTTTTCTGTCTCCAGCATTGATGATGGTCGTCTTCGTGTTCCGGTTTTTAAATGTGACACTCAGTTCTTTGCTTTTACAGAACCTGCTGATTTCAGCGATGTTTCCGGAGTAGCAAATAATTGGTGGCATTCCTGTGGTCTGGAGTGGGCTGGAGTGGGCTTGGTTGCTGCTGGTATTGCTGCTGGTGTTGCGGCTGGTGTTGCGGCTGGTGGCAGAGAATTTGTGACTTCGGTTTGGACAGGCGTTGGCGCTTTAGGCGGATTCTTTGACGAATCCTTGTCAAGTTGTATGCGCTTTCCGTTGTCCTTTTTCGAAGCCTTGCTTGGTCGTTTTTGCCCCGGTAGGGGTAGGTCGCTGGTGTCTTCTTCAGTGGAAGTTTCCTCTACGCTGCTAACGGTTGAAGAGTCTACGTCGCGGTCCATCTCTTCAGTTTCCATATTTGTCTCTATTTCTCTTCCGTTGTTGATTTTATTTGGCTGCACAATGTTATTAAAAATCATTGCTAATTTGGGACCAAATCCAGGTCCAAATTCGTTGACTATCCTTTTCAGCAAAGCCTCAAGTGAAGCAATTGCCGATTCTGGATTCAAGGGATCCATTACTGGATTAACCTTAATACTTCACTTTTTTATAACTCGGATTAAACGCGCACAACACTATTTTAAGAAAAACTTCTGTTAACACACTTTATCCGCATTGATCTTGGATACGTTTGTTAGGATAATCCCTTTTTATTTTCTGTGTGGGCATTAAAGACAGGCAGCCCGCAGGTATACCTGCGTTTTGTTCTTTCTTTATTTAGGGGTTGGTAGATTATTATTTAAATAATTTTCTTCCGCTGTACGTATGTACGTTATCACTGCACTGTACTGAATGATTTTGAACTGAATTTATTCCGGAATTACTTCTACTTAAATACAATTTTTCGTCGGCGAATTTTTTTCTCCGGTCCTCGTTGATTCTCATGATTTCGTGTGATGTCTCAAATACACAAATTGGGAGTGGCTTAATCCAGGGCGGTCTTTTGAGTAGTGCGAAAAAGCAGAATAGTAGGAAACTTCGTTCTCCTCGATTCTCATCATTTCGTGTCACCAAAATGTATGGGGATGGAAATTTTCAATGCGCTGTCACCATAGTATCAAAAGGTAGGATGCGGCGTGAAAATGAAAATCGGGCAAACGTTACTCGGGAAAACGTGCATCGGGCAAACGTGGAGCGGGAAAACGTAGCCAACCCTTTTGTGTTGTATAAATATAAAAATTCAAAAAGAGCTACTTTATGAAGTTTTTGTTCAAAATTGACAGATAATTTAATGTGAAAAATTAACTTTTTGTATGAGCAAATAAATTTTAAACTTTCACCTTTGGCGGTTGAAATGTCATTATTTTTTTTGACTGTGCTTTCTTTTGTATTTGTTTGAGGGAGATAGCAATGTTTAATAGTTTCATGTGAAAGTGTTCAATATGAACTAAAAGCTTTCTCTCTAGTCGACGTCCTGAATCATTATTAGAGAATTGGAAAATTTGATATAGGTTACTAGTTGAACTACGTATGAAATTGGGAAGCAAACCAAATTCCCTGCATTTTAGAAGAAAAATCAAAGTATTGCTAGTTTTTGTGTTTGAAAGTGTTTCTCCACTATATTCTTTAAGTTTGTTGCAAGTTTCGATGTCATAATGGTTTCTGATGTAGTTGTAAAACTCCATTTTTGGTTAGTGTGTAGGTACGGCGCACAGTGGTTCGGTTTGTATGGGAGAGCGGAAAAAAGTCTGTTTTATCTGAACGGTTCAACGGATTTAAATGAAATTTGGCAAACATGTTTAAATTAGTCTTATACATATTTGGTCAAAATTTGGTTGAAAAAAAATAATTAGAAACAAAGTTATTGACATTTTTCTAAAATTTGAGGGATTTGATGTTTGTATGGGAGAGCGGAAAAAAAATCTGTAACATCTGAACTGTTTAACGGATTAAGATGAAATTTGATTCGCATTTTTAAATTAGTCTTATACACGTTTTGTCAAAATTTGGCTAAGAAAAAATCATAAGTAAAAAAGTTATTGACTTTTTTTCTAAAATTTGGGTGTTTTGATGTTTGTATGGGAGAGCGGAAAAAAGTCTGTAAAATCTGAACTATTAAACGAATTTTAATGAAATTTGACAAACATGTTAAGATTAGTCTTATACATGCTTGGTCAATTTGGTCAAGAAAAAATTGTTAGAAAAAAAGTTATTGACATTTTTATAAAATTTGAGGGTTGTGATGTTATATTTAAATAAAAGTTTTTTTTAGTAAAATCTTAACTTTTTATTTTGAATAAAATATTATTATTAACTATGTATATTATAAAATTAAATAAATAAATAGATAAATACATAAAAAAAAAATAAATAAAAAACAATTATGAAGTAGTAATTTTATAATGCTGGAATGAGGTTTAATATATTTCTAATTTCGTCCCTCTTATACCTTTTAGCTCGATCACAGCATTTGTCAAAACTCTTTCGTAGTCTTCCCATATTAGTTGACGTTTCGGGCAATACACTTTTGGTTAGTTCTACTTCGAAAACTCCTTCGAGCCAATGAGTGTATTTTTTTTCAAAATGACTTTTTTTTTCTATGAACTGCGTTCCATCGACTTAAAAAATGAGAAATAAAACGTTTCTTTAATTCTGACAGCACAGTTTCTATTTGCTCAGAAATTAAGTTCGGGTATTTCCTTACAAAATATGGTCGAAGATTTTGAACATCATGACCATTAGTAATAAGTTCACTACACAACACCGAATAAGGAATTTCGATTGAATCCATTTTAATGTATTGAATTCACTATATAAGTTTGTTATTATATTTAACTTCACTTTCACTTATTGCACCTTGCACAAATGCTCAATAACTCAATACTGACTTTTTTTTCATTAATCCTTTATATATATAGATTTAAGTAAGAGATTTTATTCTAATAAGCCATTACTAATCCTTACAGGTAATAAAAAATTACGCAATACAGAACAAAAACAAAGCAATAAAACTTTAAAAAGAACACCTTTTTTATTTTTACCTGCCCTACTTTTAGCGAAAAATAAAAAAAAAATAAAAGATTATCCCTAATCCTTTTCTTTATTTTGTATTAAGCTCTATCATATTATTCAAAATATCATAAAACTATATTATTTTTCGTGTTTTGCTTTCAAGAAAATTGAGTTGAAAGTTGAAAAATTTTCCAGGCAGAAATAAATGGTTTCGCAAAAATCGAAATTCTCAGCCCTGGGTCAATGTATTAATTTTGTTTTATTTTTAAAATAAAGTTTGAAATTTTTTCTTAAAATAATGGGCTTAACCAGTTCATTCTGACAATTAATACCGAAGTAATCAAACTTTTTGGTAAACACCACCGTCAAGACGGAGTTTTTTGAAATCCGATTAAGTGAAACATTTTTGAGCATAACTTCCACATCTGCACGTATCTGCAGCTGATTTTTTCTATGCTTTAACATGAATGTATGGAGCATATGGTGGCATACTTACTTTCTTGGTATCTTTTGGAGCTGTTTTTTTAAATCAAAAAGTTTTAAAAAAAAAGCATTTTTTCTTGGTACTAAAGCTTCAGGCTACTTATAGAAGGTATCTTTTATAAATAATCAATATTTTTTTTTTATTTTTAGATAATCGAAAATAGACCAATTAAATTATTTAAGAAGCTAGAGAATTTATCTACAAGAACTTCGGAAAAAAAATCTAAAAATTTGTTGAAAATACGGTTCGCGATTTGAGTAAAATTATTTTTCAACTTTGAGGGCTTGTAAATCAGAATACAATATATATGTTAAAAAATACTTTTAAATCATACGCTCGGGTTATCTAAGAGTACTTAAACATAAAGTTTAAAACGATAGACATGACTTTTTCAAAAGACTTTTTTCCGCTCTCGCACCACCGCGGCGTGCCCTCCGAATAATATTAAATGATGTTTATTTTTGTGACCTTTTTTATCGTTATAGATATTTGAAACTGTTTAGTGGGCTCTAGGTCAATTAAAAAAAAGTTGTTATTTATTGCAACGTTTTGAGCATGTTTATGGTCTTCATCAGGCCTTCATTAAATAACAAAAATAGAATAATACATACATAGATACATCAGTATAAACACAATATAAACATAATATATGACGTCAAATTTACTTACAAGCAATCTTCAAAGATTTCTTTAATTTTCTATTTTCCACATACTTAGAATTTAGTTTTGAATTTACTACCTACATTTAAAAATTTAGAAAACAAATTAAGTGATTTGCCAAAAACTGTACATATTTAAATTTAAATTTACTGGCAACGGCAGGGAAAGCAACGTCCATTCCAAAACGATTTCACCTATACTTTGACCTAGTGTTTGTTGTTGGTCTTTTTATTAATTGGCTATATGCACTGCTAAGCTTATCACAATCGGACCCTCGGTTGACAGCGTTATTGTTGTTGATAATATGTACCATCTCTAGCAACATTCTCTTCGAATAATGTTGCTCCGTTTGCAAAATCTCTACATTTTCCAAGTCTGGTTTGTGCTTTGCTTGTAGACAGTGGAGAGTAAGTGCAGTTTTTTGTGCAGAAGCGCTGTTCAGATCTGGGGGGTCATTCCGTAATTTTAAAAATGATAATTCGTCTATCGTTTTCAGTTTGAGATTGTTTGGTATATTTCACAAATTCTCAAACTGTAGTGAAAATGTTTTTTTCTATGGGGTTTGACAGAAAATTTGTAGTAAAAAAGCGCACCTACAACTTTTTTGTGTTGTTTATTGCTTTGTGTTTTGTTTTGGTGCGGCCGCTGCCGCGGCGCGCCGATTGCATTGAAAAGCCGTCTGGCAAGTTTATTATTTCTAGTACCATCACAAAGGCTTCTTTTGATAGCCGAAAACATTGAACAAAACTATAACAGCCATATTATTGACTTGTTTCAAAACTAGTTCAATAGCAAAACTAGTTTTATAGAAGTTTTTAGTCTCAAATTTAGCACGGTCTTATGAATTTAGAATTTTATTCAAAGCTAGTTTTAAGCTTTCGAGTTTTAGGTGTCAAAATATTTTTGAATAAAACCGATTTGTCCACTTCCAAACATCTTTAAAACTAGTTCTGTCATAAAACTAGTTTTGAAAAAGTCAATAATATGGCTGTAAGGGTTTGAATTATTATGAAAATAATAAAAAGATTATTTGTTTGTTTAATTTTATTTAGCAACCAGTGCCATGTATTTACAATAGTACATACACATAAAAACATTGTGCTTACATATGGGTTGGAAGAGATAAAGGATCTGATTTATCTCTTAATTGTCTTCGCAATCGTATTAACTGTAGTTTTTCTTAATTTTAATTTCCACTTTGCAAGACAAATAAATTGCGCTGAAACATTTTTACTTCTATTTATCTACTAAATTGACAGATTTCAATGCCAAACGAGACCTATTTAGCTATCGTGTAAACGATATCGTTTTGATGATATCACTTTGACGATTATCGTCTTACGTGAAGCGCGACTATCGCCGAAACGCTATAGTCTGACGATAATCGTTTTACGGAATGACCCCCTGATCTATGACCAGAGAGACGATTTTTTAGTTTTTGCTTCGAGGTAGGTACCTATGTATACAGATGTGCATGCCGATTCGTTCCCCCCCAGACAGTTGATCTTGTAGACAACATCTGCTTTCTCCATCTTAACCATTTTTCCTTGGAAAAAATTCAAAATTTTTCAGAAAAAATCCAAAATTTTTGGAAATATTCAAAATTTTTCAAAATTAAACTAACTTTTTTACTAACCGCCCAGGTTTATTTTTTGGCCAATGTTCAGAAATTTGTTTACTTTTGCCGTTTGCTGGTAATTTCTAATGGGCTTGTTGACAATTATAGGTGGGAAGGAATTGAAGTATAGGGTGTCACGGATTATATTTATATTTTTCTCATGAAAAGAAATATCGCTTATATCTAGAACAAGATTAATGAAGTTTTGTGCCGTATTGATTATAACAACAAGTTACTGTTTAGAAGAGTGCACTCTTCATCCCCCACCTCTCAGAACGTATGACTACTGCACCTATAAGAGATAAGACGAAGACAAAAATAGCTTTAAAATCTGCAAATTCACTGCGGAATAAGCTTTTCTCTGACATCAAAGGAAAAGATGGAGAAAGCAGATGTTGTCTACAAGATCCACTGTCTGGGGGGGAACGAATCGGCATGCACATCTGTATACATAGGTACCTCGAAGCAAAAACTAAAAAATCGTCTCTCTGGTCATAGATCAGATCTGAACAGCGCTTCTGCACAAAAAACTGCACTTGCTCTTCATTGTCTACAAGCAAAGCACAAACCAGACTTGGAAAATGTAGAGATTTTGCAAACGGAGTAACATTATTCGAAGAGAATGTTGCTAGAGATGCTACATATTATCAACAGCAATAACGCTGTCAACCGAAGGTTCGATTGTGATAAGCATAGCAGTGCATACAGCCAATTAAAAAAAGAGTCAACAACAAAAACTAGGTCAAAGTATAGGTGAATTCGTTTTAGAATGGACGTTGGTTTCCCTGCCGTTGCCAGTAAATTTAAATTTAAATATTTATGTTTTTGCCAAATCACTTAATTTGTTTTCTAAATTTTTAAATGTAGGTAGTAAATTCAAAACTAAAATCTAAGTATGTGGAAAATAGAAAATTAAAGAAATCTTTGAACATTGCTTGTAAGTAAATTTGACGTCATATATTATGTTTATATAGTGTTTATACTGATGTATCTATGTATGTGTTATTCTTTAATAAAGGCCTGATGAAGAGCATAAACATGCTCGAAACGTTGCAATAAATAACATCTTCTTTTAATTGAACTAGAGCCCACTTAACAGTTTCAAATATTTATAACGATAAAAAAGGTCACAAAAAACCATAATTTACAAAAACCTTTTCTCTAAGTTTGTGGGGTATCACTTTGTCCATTAGTTTGCAAAGACGTTGCGGTGCATTGCACATGCCAAAGGGCATTACTTTGAACTGGTACAGTGGTCTACCGGGAACCGTGAACGCCGTCTTTTCCCGTGAGGATTTCTCCAACGGAATCTGCAGAAAGGCGTCTTTCAGATCCACACTAGAAATATAGCGTGTATCTGAAATTCGACTTAGCACAGCTTGTATATGAGGCAAAGGATATGCACTTTTCTTCGTCTTTTGGTTTACTTTCCTATAGTCCAGCCACATACGGTTTTCCCGGGTTTTCGTACAAGGACTACAGGGGAGCTCCATCGACTGTTGCTCTCTTCGATTATGCCCATGGCTAGTAACCAATCTAATTCCTCATATAGTAGCTTTTGCTCGGCATCCTCTGTATCGATTTCGTGTTCTTTCAGTGTGGTTTTTCCCACACTGATGGCTGCCTTTAGTTTACCTAGCTGGTCCTTTGAAAGTTCTTGCATCTCTGAAGTGATGTTTTCTAATGGAATGTTCGGAGGTGATATTTCAGATATCAAATGCGGGGCAATGTTATACGCTTTCCAATAATTGATTCCTAAATATAACTTTTGTTGCAAACTTGGTACTTAAAACATGTCTATCGGCTTGGTTATATTCTTATAGATAATGTTAGCTAATTTTCCTGTAATCGGTTGGTTTTTTCCGTCTGCTGTTTTGACGATGGAAGAAAAACGATTAAAAATCAACCTTATGCTGGCTCAGAGTTTTCGTATCCTAGCGATTCTATTTGAGATTGGAGGGTTTTGCGTACCGAAAATCCTATTTCGGGCAGCATAATACTCGAACTGACGTTCGTGTAGACTTTTGATTGGAAGATTTCAATTCGGTTTTGAGCGGGATATTTGTTTGACTATTGGTGATGAATCTGATGGATGTTTCAATATTTGGGCTGGGGTAAAAGTAAAGTCTGATTTTGGGTCTGAATTCGTCACATAGAAAGGGTTTCCGGATTTTGGGTTAGAGAGCAAGGCATTCCGGGTTACGATTTGCTCTGCCGTAAGTTTCCCGAGCATCTAGCACTTGTACATTGTAAGGAAGTGGGACCTTCCTTTCCACAGGGGAAACAAAATAATGATCTCTGTGGAACAGGACAATCCATGTAACAATGGCCTATCTTCCTGCAGTTCCAGCAAACGTAGTTGCTGGTGTCTCGTGCTTCGCGAATGGCTTCGACTGCAGTGGTAGCTGGTGTATTGCTAACTGGGGAATATAAATCGTATGTGGTTTCAACCTCACTCACTTTTTTGCGAATTTGTTGGAAACCCGAACCTTTTGGCTTTTGTCCATCCTTCTCACTCAAATACATTTCAATATTTTGACACACATAGACCATTTCATTCAATCCTTGTGGTCTATATGTCAGTAGTAAATCTCCCATGCGCCTTTCTACATTTTGCTTCAAAAGTGTTATTAACTCGTGGTTTGGTTTGGGGACAAGTAAACGCGTGTTTAGTTTTTAAATCGCCATATAGAAATCATCGAAAGATTTATTCTCTTTTTGACGACGACTTTCCAATGAACGGAACCGTTCAATAATAGCAAATCGCAGGGCAGGCCAATTTATTTTAAAGCGGGATTGGATTTTAAATAATGCCAAGACCACGTTTCAACATCTCCAGATAAAAATTGGGGACGATCTCATCCCAAGTAGAATTGTAACAACTCCACCGTCATATTTGCATTATCGTATTTCAACCCCCATTTGTGGTAATGAGGGAACTTGAAATTTGAATTTTGGAATAATTATTACCCCGCGAAATATTAACTTGAGAAGGCCCGCCGACCCCTCATTCATGTTCATATTACGAAATTGTGAAAGAAATTCTTCCGTTGAGCAGCGACGGAAATCCGAGCTGTATTTGAAATAGAAGAAACGTAAGAAGGATTGCCCAGAGGCGGTTCGCGCCTACGGACCTTATATTCGCTTTGTGCCGGGGTATGGGCCAATAAGGTTTCGCGAACAATGACCGCCATTTGTTCCTCTCTATAGGTTTCCAAATCCCTTCGTATAGCTTGCAGATCTTCAGTTCTACTGACCCCAATAGAGGCAGGTCGATTTCATCATTTCCTCTTCTCGGAAGTTCCGTGTTTTGATTTGGCTCCGCAACACTATTTCGAGGCGAGCCCGATGCCCTAATGGCCGGGTCGAGTGCGTCTTGCGTTGGAGCTATCTCACCCGAACCTCCATTCTGCGATTCAGATGGTTCATTTACGGTGGCTGATAGGCCGGGGGTAGTCAGATTTCCCGAATAAGCCATTGTTCTTTGTCTATTATTACCTCTACCACGGTAGTTCCTATAACCGCGACCACTGTTTACCCTATTGCGACCCCAACTACAACCTGAACGTAAAAAAAGACTTTCCTCCCCTTCAATAAGTTGCATATAAGAAGCTAACGTTTGTTAATTGAAACAACTTTTCAAAAAAAAAATTAATAAGAAAAAAATGGACCTTTATACAAAATATAAATAGAACTATGAAAAACTATCGAGAAAAAAAAGATAAGATCTAAAATTAAATTCTAACCAAAAAAAAAGAGTTCAGAAAGAAATTTTAATATTCAAAATAAATCAATATTAAATATAGGTAAACAAAATCAAAGCTGCATTAAACAAACTAATCGAAAAAGAAGTAAATAACTTTTCAGATTAAAAAAAATAGTTGGGATGTAACTTTTCATGGATAGGTCTGGTGGATGTGACAACTAGCAAAAAGACGAATGACTGAAGATAAAGGATCTACATATAAATTAAATTGAACTGACTGGGAAAAATAGTTGTTACAAGCTGAAAATGGATGGTATCGAAAATATTTGACGACTTTCAAGCAGAACATACGGTTTTATACATTATGGTTTGATTGTTTGATTCAGATAGTGAAAACCCATCAACTCGCAACTGACCTAGTTGCACTTCTTGAGCCTATTCTAACGGACGAACTTTGATGGTTTTCTGCGAATAAAATTCAATGGATCTCTTGAATAACTATAATCCTCGTATAACCTGAAAATACGGATACAAAAGGTAAGGAATTTCGATTTTAGGAATGATGATGGTTAAAGTAAAATTGTCGCAACAAACTAAACGGGGTATCTTCGAACCCATTTACTGGACGTCCGATCTTAACTTCAACCTCACAAGCCATTAAAAAAACATTGACCAATCAAATCAAATATATGAAAACACACTATATTCATGCACTGAAAAAAAAAACAGAACTTTTTAGCTTAGTATCTGATGGAAATTCAAGGACGAATAGGGCTTCATGTTTGGCGCTACCTGTAACGGTCCGAAGTGTCATCGCCCAGGACTCTCTCAAGATGTTTGATATTCCCTCTAATAGCAGAGGTGCTGAAACCCTAAAATTGAAACTGCGACAGCCCACCGTCAAAATGTTCTTGTAGAGAAGTCGTTTAACCTTTCCTTCCGTTAACCACCATTACAACCCACTAGTTACAGGTATAGTGCGCTGATCCTGGCAGTTAGAAGGAAAGGGTGTTCAGGTTGCAACAGCAGGGCATGCTCCCATATAGCACAACCTAGCTCGTCGCATGGGGGGGGTCCTTGCTGTTGTAGCACTGAACGTTGTTACGTTTTTACATGCCAAATAAATGAATGTTTAAGAAAAGTGTTCGGGTTCATTAAATCTGAAGCCCAAATTCGTGCTATGAGAGATGTTCAATTTTGCTCCAGTGAGGAGAGTCGGAGGTGTAAAGGGCTCTGAGGGTTCCCAACCACGCATCGTACTGACACAGCCTTGCTATTATTTCCCTTAACTATATATTTATAATAGCCCCTAGCTTGATGAATTTACGAAATCTTAAAACTTTATATCTTCATACGATTAAAGAAACTTAATTGACAAAAAAAAACAACATACTCAAAATATATGTAGATGCCTAGGCATAGTGTCTATACCTGTACTTAACCGGAAAAGAACAAGGTTTTGTTTTCCTCATCCTTACGCTTACAAAAATTATCTCAATACTTTTAACCTTCCTATCGGTCTTTATCATCCATCAGGATTGCCACATCCACCAATTAGAACTTCACGTAATCCTTAACCATGATTTTTCGTTGTTCACCTAAAACCTATAACCAAAAATTGGACGGTCTTCCCGAAAAAAAAATGCAACGAGCGAAAGAGTAGATAAAAATAGAACAGCAAATTATTTCATTTGAAATTCACAAAATCTTGATTTATTTAAAAATAATAATCTTAACCTAACAAAAGTACCTACCTATAGCTACCCTAAAACTACCTTAGAATAGCAACAGACGAATCGAAAAAATTTTAATTGTTGTTTTTTTTTCTTAATTTTACACTTCATATGAAAACGATTTACTTTTTTCTTATATTTCAAACAAGAACTGCCAACAAATCGGTAATAGTCACAGCGGATTTATAATAGGATATAATCGTACTTTTACTTTTATTTAAAAGACTTTACTATCAATGAATTTATAAAAATGTTTCTTTAGGATTTAATTAAATTCAAATTTGTTTTTTTTTTTTTTTTCTACAACTATAAATTTACATTAATACTCACAGGGTTTGTGGTTTGACTATGGCCTTACAATCAGTTGGAATTTGCATTTCCTTTGGATTATGATTCACATTATTTTTTTTTTTTTTTGATATTTCCAGTTTCACCAGATAAGTAAAAAGGTAAAGTAAAATCAAATTGTCATGATCTTATTGGTTTTAATAATCGTTACATCAACAACTCATTGGAAAGAGGTAATAGCGATAAAAAATTCGATTCAAATATTTCTGTATGTCAAATTAACTTTTAATTCATTTAATAGGACTTACCATTATAATCCTTTGTAGTGGTGCACCGCTCCAGAGGATATCCACGTTCAGCTATTGGCTTTATCAAATGTAGGAAAAATAGTTGAATAATTTTTAAATCACTTTTATTAGCACAATCAACAAGTGCAAGAAGGGTTTTGTTTGCTTAAGAAATTTAATTATAGTTTTTTTTTTTATTTTTATTTATAAGGTTTGATTACTTATTCGGTGAATTCGACCTGGGTAAATTTAAACATTTGAATTTTTTTTTTTTTAAAACGAATTATAATAATGGTTGGTAAATTACAAAACGTGAATATAATTTCAACAATAAAAGGAGGTAAGTAAAATCGTAGGGAAAATAAATACAAAAAAAAATTGGAAAATTAGTTAGATGGACGAAATCGATGATGGTGGGGATGCAGTTGGTGTTGGAAAACGCAATTCCTCTCCAGATATGATTTTCTTTTTGGAAACAGGTTAAAGTGTGAAGATGCCTTATTTTAACCCGTGCACTAGTGACGGTTTTTTTTCTAGTGGGTGATTGCATGCGGGAAGAGATGCACTATCACTTACTGCAGTGAATTTGCGGGGAGGGTTCAAGGGGTACACTTATTGTAAATCGTTTTTTGTGAATAGGTTGTTTTTGTGTGGATGTTTTATGATTTTTTTTTTCTATTATAGTGTTTATGTTTGAGTTTCGTTTTTCTCTCACTTTTTTTTCGGGCGACATACGGTGGTGTGGGGACTTTCTATGAGTATATTTTTATCTGAATTTGACTTCTTTATGGGTATTTGTTAGGAGAATAGGGAATGGTTAATCACCTTTTTCTTTAGCACAGTTTTGGGAAGGGAATATTTTACGTGTGCATAAAAGGGTGTTTTTTTATTGGTTTTTTTAGTCTATTTTTTCCTCTCTTATTTGTTTTGTTAAGGACCCGGAGGAAGATTTTAAATTATATTGGACAATAATAATTGTAACAAACAAAACAGCCACGTTTATATTTTTTGTATCAACTCGCGTTCGAAATATGTAGTCTTTTTACATAAACGCATAAGCTTTAAACAGCGATTTTATAGTTTTTTTTTGCTCGGATTTTATAGATTTTTTTTGAATAAAGTTATAACCCAGAAGTAAAAAGTAAAATTTTTTTATCAACCGAAACTTCCGCCACGAAAAGCACCCTTTAAAAATTTTCCACAAAAGAGGCCCGAAGTTGGCCTTTATATAGCTAGCCGTAAACCTCCGCTTGTCAGGCATTTTCGAAGAGAGGTATTTCGCATAATGGCACCTAAGCGTTTCCGCATATGTTGTTTCTGACTGTGTTTTTAACCACAGAATCATGATTGTAGTCTCTAAATTCATTATAGAATTTTTGAAAAATAGATGTGCGAAAATAAAAACTCTCCATTTAAATTCCAACCAGAAAACATACCCGGAAAAGCGTCCATAATTAAAGATTTGCCTGTGTTGGTGACATGAAAACCCAATCCAGGTATAGCTTTCTTCTTCATTTTCTCTTAAAGATTATCTTTCGTGTCTAGCAAATTAATGAAAACTTTGAGAACACTAATTAATGTTCGAAGTTAATCTCTTCGACTTGCATCCACCACACCACCTCATTTTCACCATCAAAATCACCGATGCGTTCCACAACCCTTCATAAAATTAACTTTATAGAATTGCCGGTTCGTATCTAGGCTAAACGAAAAGAGATCCTAAAACTGTGACCGTTGGCTGCTTCTTGTTTGAAAGTGCCAAATTCAAAGTCGTTTCCTACAGCATAAATCATTGAAAATAAGTGTAAAGCGTCGTAAGTGAGAAATTTTTTTAAAAATTACTTCTAATAGGGTGAAATGGGGTAAAATCAAGCAAATGGTATTCGGGGATGGCTTGATAGATTTTTTATTTAAAAAAAAAAACTGATATGTAAAGGGCGAATAGTGCGCTAGATTTGTTGAAAAAGTACTTTTTTCTTATTTTAACGAGAAGTTATGAAATTGACACACGTTATAGCTGAGGCACAATTATAGCGCAGGGTGACTGCAAAAATGTCCCTTTCGTTGTTCTTTGAGCGATTTCAACATATTTGACACAGGTTATAGATGGGGCAGAATTATAACCGAAAACAATATTTTCCGCAGAGCGTGATTCCGAAAAATTTCACTTTCGTTGTTCTTTGAGCTATTATTTAAATGAAATGAGGCAGAATTATAAACGAAAAAAATATTTTCAGCACAGGGTGATTCCAAAAAATGTCACTTTCGCTGTTCTTTGCGCGATTTTAACCAAATTGACACAGTTTATAGCTGAGCCAGAATTATCAACGAAAAAAATATTTTCAGCACAGGGTGATTCGGGTGGAATGCACACTTTTCATTTAACACTTTTCAAAGAGACTTGTTTACTTATTTTGCGAGTTTGTAGATTTATCACCATCATTTATTTTATATTTTAAATCATTAAAATTGTAACCACTTTATGTTTCAAATCATTAACATTGCCATAAAACTATATGCTTACAGATCAATGAATTTTATGTTACAAATCTCTGTCGTTTTCTTTTGCTGCAAAAACTGTCCCTTTTTTCCTGTATGTAGTAATTTTTCTTACATATAAACATTTTCTGTAAATAGTCAAATTTTTCTTTTTTTGCATATAAATGAAATTTTAATTCAAATATAGAAAACCTGTATATATACGTATAAATTGTAATCTAATTTAATGCCCTCAAATTAATTTCCTTGGAAAAGCTTAGTTATCTAAAAGATGTTGATCTTAATATTAAGTTTCTTTAAAAATAAATGCAAATATAAATACAAATACAAATACAAATACAAAAACAAATACAAATACAAATACAAATACAAACACAAATACAAATACAAATACAAATACAAATACAAATACAAATACAAATACAAATACAAATACAAATACAAATACAAATACAAATACAAATACAAATACAAATACAAATACAAATACAAATACAAATACAAATACAAATACAAATACAAATACAAATACAAATACAAATACAAATACAAATACAAATACAAATACAAATACAAATACAAATACAAATACAAATACAAATACAAATACAAATACAAATACAAATACAAATACAAATACAAATACAAATACAAATACAAATACAAATACAAATACAAATACAAATACAAATACAAATACAAATACAAATACAAATACAAATACAAATACAAATACAAATACAAATACAAATACAAATACAAATACAAATACAAATACAAATACAAATACAAATACAAATACAAATACAAATACAAATACAAATACAAATACAAATACAAATACAAATACAAATACAAATACAAATACAAATACAAATACAAATACAAATACAAATACAAATACAAATACAAATACAAATACAAATACAAATACAAATACAAATACAAATACAAATACAAATACAAATACAAATACAAATACAAATACAAATACAAATACAAATACAAATACAAATACAAATACAAATACAAATACAAATACAAATACAAATACAAATACAAATACAAATACAAATACAAATACAAATACAAATACAAATACAAATACAAATACAAATACAAATACAAATACAAATACAAATACAAATACAAATACAAATACAAATACAAATACAAATACAAATACAAATACAAATACAAATACAAATACAAATACAAATACAAATACAAATACAAATACAAATACAAATACAAATACAAATACAAATACAAATACAAATACAAATACAAATACAAATACAAATACAAATACAAATACAAATACAAATACAAATACAAATACAAATACAAATACAAATACAAATACAAATACAAATACAAATACAAATACAAATACAAATACAAATACAAATACAAATACAAATACAAATACAAATACAAATACAAATACAAATACAAATACAAATACAAATACAAATACAAATACAAATACAAATACAAATACAAATACAAATACAAATACAAATACAAATACAAATACAAATACAAATACAAATACAAATACAAATACAAATACAAATACAAATACAAATACAAATACAAATACAAATACAAATACAAATACAAATACAAATACAAATACAAATACAAATACAAATACAAATACAAATACAAATACAAATACAAATACAAATACAAATACAAATACAAATACAAATACAAATACAAATACAAATACAAATACAAATACAAATACAAATACAAATACAAATACAAATACAAATACAAATACAAATACAAATACAAATACAAATACAAATACAAATACAAATACAAATACAAATACAAATACAAATACAAATACAAATACAAATACAAATACAAATACAAATACAAATACAAATACAAATACAAATACAAATACAAATACAAATACAAATACAAATACAAATACAAATACAAATACAAATACAAATACAAATACAAATACAAATACAAATACAAATACAAATACAAATACAAATACAAATACAAATACAAATACAAATACAAATACAAATACAAATACAAAGTTAACGAGGTTCATCCTCGTACAGTTAAAGAAATTAATTTCATAGAACCTCCCACTGGTTCCGTTAAATGAATGCTAAATGAAACACGCCGGTTCAACTGTATTACAAATCTTCTTTATTTATGTCCGACCTATACGAGCGTCTGTCCAAGAATGCCAATCAAAAGTTTCTACTAAATGAAATACGCGGTTCCCACGCAGACCCATTGGCCTTTATACGGATTATTGACCTCCGTATACCGCATAGTATTCCATATTGAAAATGTTGATGGCAAGCGGATGTGCGTGTGCATCGCTTGCAATTTCTTTATGGCAGGTGCATGGGCAATGGTGTTAGCTGCCGCCCCTTCAAATATCTGCGCCCCGCAGATGGCCTTCTGAACAGGTGCAAGAATTTGCGTTTCGTTTCGAGTCGTTGACCTCCTCTGGAGGGCGTTATGTTGAGCGTGGACCTGATCTTCGGTGGAAGGATAAACGAAGTTCTGGGATGCTGGTTTTCCCGTAGATTTTCCTCCACAACAGACAAATGAAAGTTATTACCACTATGATGAAAAACATTTCTGTGAATATAAAGGAGTTAAGAGTTCTATTTAAGAGGTAAATATGTTCGATATTCTTTGCACTAAGACTATGCACATATTCCAGGTTTGGTATTAATCGCTTGCTAGCAACATTGGCCAGGACAGGCGGAAGTGCTTGTGGGCTGGAAGCAACCTTGCTGCAATAAGTTTTATCCTTGATGCGAACCGTGTCGTTGTCCAGTTGTATCAGGTAGGTACCTTCTAAAGGAATAAAGAAATTTTTATTTAAGAGAGAACCATTAAAATTCGTTAAGAAAATTGTATTTTCTCCGATTAGCTCGACTACTTCTTCATTGGTTGTTCTGTAGTCGCAAAGTGCGTTACCGCCCTTGAGGATTTGGGGTAAGCAAGAGTCTTCAGGTAACTTTTTCAGTGAGCTTTCTTCGCACACGGATGTGTTATCAATGTTAAGGCATTTGTCGTATAGTCCATATGTCTCGTCGTGGCTAATTAGAAGTTTCGTATGGTCTAAGTCAATTTGTGTACCGTTTTTAATTGCTGCACGAGCTGTCACCAAATGGTATGCCTTTGGTTTAATTTTGGGTATAGAAAGAATATATAACATTAGTGTTCCATTACTATAAATTGAAAGTCTACTGTATTCCACAGCTTCTATTAAATTTTGATAAGGCAAGGTTTCAACTTCATTTAAAATGGTGTTAATTTCCCCAGAATCCAAAAGATTGCTATTTACTATACCATTCTCGGCCATTTGGCAGGCTCTTATGATATCATTTACTCCTTCTTTCATAATAAGTACCTTGTTGAGTAAGTCATGTCTCAGGTTGTCAGTCTGCCCTTTCTGAATAGCGTTGTTCTAATTGTCTGTGATTTCTCGTGTCGAGTCAAATAGTTTTTTATTAATGGTGTACTGTCGGTTGTTGTTCTGTTCAATGTCCATCTGCCTGTCCAAGAGGTTATCCCAGTCAGTTGCGTCAGGAGAGCCAACTAGCCATTTCCAGGCTGTTCCAACCAATTGATTGATCTAGCTCTTCTCGTTCCTGTGTTTCACCGATACGGTCTTTGGTCTGGTTCAAATGATATCTCATGACAAGTCGCGTCTCATCGTCCTTTACGTACTTTATTATAAGTCGTTCAGTGTCCTTTATTAGTTCATTATAGTTTGTCAAGTCTATAAGGTGAATAAGTTTGAAGTAACCGTTTGTCACCCAGGCATTCCCCTCTAGAATCGTCACAATCGGAGATTTATAAGCGAAGATATGGAGGGTCTGAGTGGGAGTCAATAGAAGAGCAACTAGGCTGTAATATAATCAAATTTTATTTAAATTCAAATAAAAGAACTATCAATTCTATAATAATTAATCTTATCTTATCCTAGGTACAGAATACATTTTAATATATTCTTGTTTCATTTTCAATTCGTGCGTTTTTATTTTTCACATAAATATATATGTGTTTTTTTTTTCTTATATGCACTTGTACATACTTTCCTTTTTTTTTTTTTTTTTTTATTAACTTGTTTTTTTTTATATGTGCTTTATGGATTTTTTTCCCAGAGACTGTTTTTATAGTAACTCTGTTGTCTTTAGCGACAATTTCCTTCCTATATAGTGGTTTATTCTTACTTTTAATACCTTTTATTGCAACATAAACTGTGTCTCCTTCGCAGTACCTTCTTGGCAACATTCTTTTCAAATTGTTTCTAGTATTCCTAGCATCCATGTTCCGTTTGATAATACCCCTTAGATCTCTATTCATTCTTGAACGAATGTTCAACAGATTTTGGTAATTGATTCTTTGGAATCTATTGAAAAATATGTCTGAAGGTTTCCTCTTCGTGACAGAATGGATGGTGTTACTGTAACGGTCAACAGCCACATAGACGAGTTCCTTGAGATTGAAATCGGAATGTTCTGCCCTGAGGCATCGATATATTTCCAGTATGGTTGAATGAACTCTTTCTACTTGACCGTTGACTTCACTTCTATGAGATGGAGTCAGATAGAGTCTTACTCCTAAGTTTTTGATTAAATTTAAAACGATAGGACTAAGAAAGCCTTTTTCATTGTCCGTGACTAGGACTAGCGGTACAGTAAAAATGTGCAGTATCTTTATTATTTTAGACCTGATGTTAATTGCCGACCTATCTTTGATATGGAAAAATTTTGAAAATTTATCTATTACCGTTAGAAATTTCTCATTCTGAATTTCCATTATATCCATGTGAATTATTTCGCACGGATATTTGGGAACGGGTGTGGGCTGTATCTCAGGATTTAAGGGGTGTCTGTCGTATTTGTTGGCTTTGCATATGTCACAAGAAGCTGTGTAGTTTTTATACGCGCCATCATCCGTGGAAAATAGAGTTTCTCAAGAATCTGTTCTCTCTTGCAGCTCGGTTAGCTCTTCTATGTTCTTCTTCGATAATCGAGAACTTACGGTCTTCGTTGGCAACATCCTCCACTAGCCTCTGAGTTATCCTTAATTTATACTTTTCAAAATCTTGAAGGTATATATTTTGAAGCATTCTGAGATATTCTTCAGGGATTTTGATTCCGTTTATTACATTCGGATTTAAATTTTCCCTTAACGCTTCCCTAAGTTTTGTCTGGTCAAGCTGTCTGTTGGAAATATAGTGGCGATGAAAGCCAGGATGTGGGTTTTCATGAGAATATAAGTCAATGCCAATTTTAAGCAATTGGAACCAATTGGTTGCTGAAGACATTTAGCGGAGCCTCTACGTGCGGTATTAAGTCAGTACTGTCTTGCTCAGCACTGTGCATAGTGCCGGACGCTTCACTATCAGGTAGGTATAGCTCACGCAATCCTTCATCGGCAGCTCCAGTCAGTATGTTATCCGTTATGTCACTTCGTCCCTCGGATGCCGTTTCCGTGTTTGTCCTTCGCTGGCCGTTACCGAAGTGTTAGCTGTATCTGTTCGAGAAGAAGAGGATCTTGAATCCGATAGGTGATTGACTTGCGTTGGAAGCCTCGAGAGAGCATCAGCCACAAAGTTTGATTTACCAGGTGTGTAAATCAACTCGTAATTGTATTCTTCGATTCTGGCCTTCCAAAGCTTGAGCTTTGCGTTATAGTTCCTATTGCTAAGGTTATAGGTCAGTGGTTGGTGATGGTGTCAAACCAGCCCATCCCAAGACAACTGGTCCCAAGACAGCCCATCCCCGACCATTCCTTCCAAGACCCAACAGGGGCAACCCATACCGGAAATAAGAACTCATACCAAGGAAAGTCAAACCGGAAGTAAAAACTGGTCGAAAATTAATGGTTCATGTATTTAATTAAATCGTTAAAATTACTTTTTCAATGGGTTTGTGAATTTGAGAGGGGAATTTTTTGAGGAGGGATTTTTTTTGGGAAGTTAGTGTGAGATGGGTAGATTGATCATATTTAATGCGGTTAAGCAGGAAGTGAGTAGGCTCAACTTTTGGAACCTCCTATGTTTATGTTTGTGTGAGGGATATTTTAGTCGGCATGAGGAAGCACATTTCTTTGTTGTTGTGATTTAGTTTCTTGGGGATATGACTTAATTTCTTGATTGGTAGGTTTGCTATAGGAATAGAAATATGAAATAAAGTCAACTATAGGTATATGTAGATTGCTCAGTGATAATATTATGTGAGAGGAAGCAGACAAAGTTGTAGCGTTAGCACTGATGGATTAGGTATAATAGGTGTATAGGTATATATAAATCTAATGTGAGGGATGTTTTGTGCGAGACAAAGTTGTAAATTGTGATTTAGTTTCCTTGGGATATAGGTAGGTATACTTACTTAATTAATTGATTGGTTGGTAGGTAGGTATTTTGGTGTGCTTTAGAATTTTTTTTAAGAGGAGGAAGGAAGTAGGGAATAAAGTCAGCTATAGGGAGGTAGGTATAGATTGATCAATGATACAATTATGTCAAAGGAAGCGGACAACGCTACATAGCCCTGATTGATAAGATATGAAATGTGAACAAAAACCAGGCATGCGTGTAAGCAAGATGGTCATTTTATACCTTGGTAGGTATACCTTCATATAAATGCATTTAGATTATATGTTTACCTAAAGTTAGGCACCTGCATATGTAAATGATTGAAGAAGATTTGTAGGTAGGTATAGGTACCCATACCTACCTAAATAGGTAGGTAGGTATAAGTACCTACCTAGGAAGTAGGAATAATTGACTAATTGGTAGGTAGGTATTTAATGTTTTAAGTTTTGAAAAATGATTTATTTTAATTTATACCAACCTACCTACAGATTTTTTATTTTAGGTAAGTACCTACCTAAACAAATCTAACTGTGCAGGTTGTAAAAATTTAATGTGTTCAAAATAAAAATGCACATCGCATTAGTAGACATAGAACAAATGTGAATAGGGGCCACTGGCCAGGGCCACTGCTGGGTAGGTACATAGAAAATGGATGGAAGGTAAATATTTACCTAGGTATCATCATAACTACAGGACAAGTATGAATAAACTTAAGTATAGGTACATTTATCTTCGTGCAGGTACCTTACTTATATAGGTATGTAGGTATGTAGATATATAATTACCTACTTCGCTAAGTTATGAATAGGTATACCTACCTACTTAGGCGCATATTTAGGTAAAAAAATTATTCGTAAAATCTATTATCTAGATAGGTATACCTATAGGTACATATAAGGTATGTCTCGTGAGTCTTTTTATACCTATATATATATATAAGTAGGTGCATCTTAGACACCTAGGTTAGAACATCGAGCTAGAGTTTACAACCTTAACCGTAGAATACCTACTTATATACCTAGGTAGATATTTATAAGTAGGTATATATATAGGTACCTATGTACATATATGGCTTGGCTAAAACCATATTAGGTATACATTATACCTACCTTCTTAGCTCCCATATAAAAGATATGTAGATTGGTAAACCTAGGTAAAATAACTGTAGATTACCATACCTACATAGGTATCTACCTGCCATATAACCGTTATGAAAGAGATGGTTTATCTCGGAAAATGACTCTGCGTGTAGGTACTATTGTAGGTACATGGCATGGAAGTGACTATAGACATGCCAATCATAACAGTTTTGGTTTAAAAAAGTAGATACCTAATGCTTATGCGGCTCACTTTTAATGACGAAAAATGTTATAAATTGGGATGTCTATACCTAGTCTTGTCCATATGCAGGGCTGGACCAACCATGTGTGCAAGATGTGCAAATGCACAGGGCGCAAAATTCTGGGGGGCGCATTACCAGGAGCAAGAAAATGTAATCTGAACTTGCGCAAACAAATGTGTACTGCCATTTGCATTTTAACCACAAAACTTGTTTAAATAATCCCAAAATAACATCCATCACAACTGTGCTAAGTTAATTCTTGCCCGCACTAACTAACTTCACTTTCATTGTTGCATTCAAGGAGAATTTTACTCAAAATATCGTAAAACTAAAGATCCCACTAGACCTACGCATTGAAATTCTACCTACTGGGTAGTGTGGAAAAGTCTTATGCATGTTTATCAGTGTATGTATGTATGTATGTATCAAATATAAAAAAGGAGCGCTTTCAAAAAATCTTGCACAGGGCGCAAGTTTAGCTGGGGCCGGCCCTGTCCATATGGAATACATTTTGAGGAACAAAAACTTAACAAATACCTTTACCCAAGGCCGTAGCCAGACAATTTTTTCGGCGGGGGGGGGGGATTAAATTTTTCGGAAAAAAAAATTCACCAATAGAATAGCCCATTAGCCTTAATTCAACCATATCATACACAATTTTGTTTTAAACATTTGGGCATGTAGGTTATAATGCATATACATATTATGTTCATAGCTTCATCATATGTATAATTGTATAATATCATGCAGTTCCGTTGAATAGGTACCTACCCAAGCAGACAAATTTACGACAAGTTATTATTTACATATATCGGGTGATTTTTTAGCTGGTTTGGTTTTGGCAACACTGGTTTTGACAGCTGACGTGTGTTTAGTACCTTATGTCACTGTCAAACAGCTTCAGTTTGGTTTGCAATTTAACCATGGATCGTCTTACAAATGAACAACGCTTGCAAATTATTGAATTTTACTATCAAAATTCGTGCTCGGTTCGAAATGTTCATCGCGCGCTGCTTCCATTTTATGATCGGCATTCTCGACCTTCTGAGCAGTCTATTCGGAAGATTGTGACCAAATTTCGCACCAAATTTACTTTGTTGGACATTAAACCACCAACACGTTTACGTACTGTGCGTAGTGAAGAAAATATTGCGGCCGTATCAGCTAGTGTGACAGAAGACCGCGAAATGTCGATTCGGCGCCGTTCCCAGCAGTTAGGCCTTTGTTACAGCACTACGTGGAAAATTTTGCGGAAGGATTTGGGCGTAAAGCCTTTTAAGATACAGCTGGTGCAAGAACTAAAGCCAGCCGACCTACCACAACGCCGAATTTCTGGTGAATGGGCTCTTGGAAAGCTGGCCGAGGATCCGCTTTTTTATCGAAAAATTGTGTTCAGCGATGAGGCTCATTTTTGGTTGAATGGGTACGTAAATAAGCAAAATTGCCGCATTTGGAGTGAAGATCAGCCAGAAGCATTGCAACAGCTACCAATGCATCCCGAAAAAGCCACTGTTTGGTGCGGTTTATGGGCCGGCGGCATTATTGGGCCATATTTCTTCAAAGATGATGCGAATCGCAGCGTTACTGTCAATGGTGAACGCTACCGAGCGATGATAACAAACTTTTTTTTGCCCGAAATGGAAGTTCTTGACTTGCATGATATGTGGTTTCAACAAGACGGTGCCACATGCCACACAGCACGCGAAACAGTGGCGCAATTGCGAGGCGAGTTTGGTGAACAGTTAATTTCACGTTTCGGGCCGGTCAATTGGCCGCCTAGATCGTGCGATTTGACACCATTAGATTATTTTTTGTGGGGCTATGTCAAGGCTAATGTCTATAGGGACAAGCCCGCTTCGATTGACGCACTGGAAGCCAACATCCATGCATTCATTCGTGAGATACCGGCCGATATGTGTGAAAGAGTATGCCAAAATTGGACTCAGCGGATGGGCTACCTGAGACGCAGCCGCGGTCAACATTTGCATGAAATTATCTTTAAACATTAAATTGCAAGGTTCAAACTATCGATTCAAATAAATATTTCATTCATTTTTTCGAATTGTTTGTGTTTTTTTTTTTAAAAAAGTTCTAAACCTCTTAAAAAATCACCCTTTATAAAAGATAATCGGACAGTTCCAATTAAAGTTATTATTTATTAGGTAGGAGCATAACATGAATATTAAATTAATAGTATCACAACAAAAGAAGGTATAACATATTTTTACAAAACTATCAGCCTTATCATCGTATCCGGTGGGAAGAAAATTTTCTCCGATTTCTACGAAATGTACGAATTTTGTATCACTGTAGCCGTTCCGATAGGCCAATCGGGCAGATCTTCGAAAAGAAATTTACAGCCTTATCATCGTATCCGATCGGAAGAAAATTGTCGATTCCTCCGAAATGTACGAATTCCGAAAGGACAATCGGACAGATCTACGAAAACAAATTGAATGTGCGTTGAAAATATCAAATTCGTGCGTTGCATGCCGATGAAATGTCGAAATGGCAGCAACGAAGATATTTGCTTTCCGATTTCCCCGACAGAAAATTAGAAGTGGAAAATTTCCCGCAACAAAATTAAAGACTGAAATGGACGCTCAGCCACAAAAAAATTCGTAAGTAAGCGTATCTTTATTTGGTTAGCCAGTATGTTTCTTTCTATTAGAAAAAAACACAAACCAGGTGCAATACGACTGGCTGGTAGAATTTATGACCTCAAAGGCAGACATTGCGCGGAAGTTCACGAGTCACGAAACATTTCTCCGATCGGAGAATTTTCCGAACGGATATGATAATAGGGCTGTATACCTATTCAGTCTTACACTAACGCCAATCAATCCTTTTAGTCTTTCTTCACCGGTAGAATTTTTTAATTAAGTTTTCAGACGATTCATTGTCAAAATTGTTCTTTCCGGTGTGCATATTGAGACCGGTAATTTCGCCAGAATTTTTAAAGCTTGTGGATGTTAAGAAATGCACTCCTCAAAAATTTCGGGGGATCAAACCCCTGTGACCCCCCCCCCCCCCCTGGCTACTGCCTTGCCTTTACCATACTGTTTTTAACGGTAGTATACTTACTGCAATCACTTTTTGATTTTCGACTTTCTATTTAACGGCTTCAAACTAAAATGTCTATGCAGACGCAGTCCTTTCACATCAATATTTAGAAAACGGATGAATGAGTTCTTTTAAGTTATTTTTTAAGGTGTAAGTATATTTAGGTATTCGAATATTATTTAATAGATACATACATACACATATATCTAAGTATTTACAAGTACAAAATGGCATCTCAACATTTTTTTAAATGTTTTGGAAATTTTATTGGTAGATATCTTTGGCTATGTATGTATGTATGTACATACCTTGGTAGGTATAGGTCTACCTATAAAAAGAAATATTTTCTTTCAGAACACCGCTCCAACAATCTTTGAAATTTTATTTATTCTTTTTTTTCAATAATTCAGACGGTTTTCTTTATTTTGAGATTAAAACAGTTTTAGAAGTTATTTTAGCAGTTTCTTTTTTTTTCCATTTTGCCATATATATAAAAATGTAGGTAGGGTAGGTATATTTATCATAATTATCAAAGTACAATAAGCGGAAGCGATATCATCAGAAACTTTGAAAATCCAAGGCCAGTCGTCATAAAACGTAAAATAACTTTTAGTGACTTTCACTTACGTTTATTAACGTTTGTTTTGAATTTTAAAACAGAAATTTCCATCTGTGTTGGCAGAATTGAAAATAGTTGTGCATAAACACATGAGTTTAATATAAACGTTTTTTTTGTTATATGCGATTTTCTTAGATATCCTACAACTTCCTATAACTTATATTTATACTTATAACTTTAAAGAAAAATTCACAAAAAAGATGCGTTACATACATTTATATGCGATTTTTTTTTATATATATAAGTGTTTCTTAGAACCAAAAAATAACGATATCTGCCATACAAAATATTTTAATCGTAAGGGTAGGTAAATATAATTTTTTTCAAAAACGGTTGCAGTATAGATTTTTATAACAAAAATTTAGGAATTACTGTACGTAGGTACCTATAAGTATATAAAGTATCTACGAACACGTCTACATCATATATGTAGGTATAAAATACCTTATTTGCATAGGTTATAATTAAAGTTAGATTGTTTTGATTTTCGAACTTCTATGTAGGTATAACTTATTTTAATATACATAACTACCTATACCTACCTACCTATATATAAGACTCATTTTGACTCTGTATTTATGATCAATAATGATAAGTTCTAAGATAGATACCTACTAAAAGTTATTAGATATGGTTAATCATTAAAATTTATGAAGTAAATTAAAAAAAAAACCTACTTGCACTTGTTTTATGGATTTTAGCTAAACAATATAATTTTGTTCATAATCTCACGAATAGTGTAGCCCAAATGGAATTTTTTTTGATCAGTTGAAGGAACCATAGTTTTTAACAAATTAAATAGGTAAGTATCAATAGTTTCAAATTCACGCATCACTTGTTTTTAAAGCGTAATAAGTTGGCCCTTTTTAATGTCAAAATAACTACGTTCAGAGTTACTTTTGTATAATAATTGAGATAACTTGTTTAAATTTTCAATGTTGATTAATAAGCTGATTATTGAAATATATATAAATATGTATATTAAATCATAAAAGATACCTATCGCTTTCAAAATGAAAAATATTTGTCCTGTACAAATGTTAGTATTGAAAAGATAGCGGGTTGTTATCTTGGAAGATATTAAACTGTTTTATCAAAGAATCATTTGGTCTTGAGTTTTAGAACAAAAAAACTAGGCTCCTAATTTACTAGAACAATTGGTTCAATAAAACGTATAAACCAATTTTACTTATTGTCATGTCATACTTTGATTTTAAAAAATCGGCCTTGATTAAGTTCATTCTAGAAAATAATGAATAAATCAAGTTGTTTTCGTGTATTTTAGGAGCAGATCACCATTTTTTTTTTTTTTTACATATTCAAGAATTTATGTATTAAGAATTCTTATGAAGACGCTTCTACAATTTTTAAGTGGTATCTTTTTTAGATATAATCATCCAACTGTCCCACTGTCTGAAAACCAAGTATATTTGTTTTATATCCTAAACCTGGGGCCGAATTACCATCAGTTATCGAGTAATACGTGACTGAATTATGTGAGTTTGGCATTACCGCTCACGTTATGGAGTCATCATCGCCATAGGTTTTACTCGTTCATTCGATCACTGATGGCACTCACTCGATCAGTCACTGAGCGGGAATTTGGCCCCTGGTTTATAGTCATCATAATCATCGGCTCGACAACCGGGGTCCGGTCCTGGCCTCCTTCAACAAGTCTCTCCACCCATCCCGGTCTCGAGCCGCCGCTATCCAGTTGCGCACCCCAAGGCTCCGGGCGTCCTGGTCTACGCCATCTCTCCAGCGCAAGCATGGTCTACCACGCTGTCGTCTACCATAGAATGTACCACAAAGAACTTTCCGAGCAGGTTCCTCTTCGCTCATGCGACCAAGGTGCCCTGCCCACCGGAGTCTACCGAGCTTAATTTTTGTCACGATATCTGCTTCAAGGTAGATTGCGTACAATTCATGATTTTTCCGTCTCCGGAATGTTCCTTCCTCACATATGGGGCCAACAATCCTCCTTAAGACTTTTCTCTCGAACGCGGCTTAGAGGTCGGAGTGCCTTTTGCTAAGCACCGAAGTATCGGATCCATATGTGAGTACTGGCAGGACCATGGTTCTGTACAGCAGCAGTTTTGAAGTTATGGTGAGATTTCTGGATTTGAAGAGCTTTGACAGACTATAGTAGGCTCTGTTGGATTTGAGAAGCCTCCCGCGTATTTCTTCTTCTATATTGTTATCGGCTGCTACTATTGACCGATCTGGATTAAGCAATCATGTACAGCTTGCTCGGTTCTTCCGATGATGTCGATGTCGTCTGCGTAAGCCAGTATCTGGCTGAACCTGTTGACGATGGTCCCTCTTGTTGCCGTGCCAAAGTCACGGATTGCTTTCTCCAATGCCAGGTTGAAGAGGAGGCAGGCCAAACCATCGCCGTCGGAGTCCATTAAAGATGTTGATTGGTTTGGATAGCAATCCGGCTATTTTTACTTGGCTTGTTACGTTGGTCATGGTCAACCTACATAGTCGTGTCAATTTATTTGGGATGCCGAATTTTTCATGGCTTTGTAAAGTTCTACCCTGGCTATGCTATCGTAGGCGGCCTTAAAGTCTATAAACAGGTGGTATGTTGGGATGTTAAATTCTAGACATTTTTCCATCGCCTGCCTAAGGGTAAAGATCTGATCAGTTGTTGATTTGCCTGGAATGAAACCACACTTATATTGTCCGATGATGGTTTAAGCGTATGGGGTTATCCGGTCTTGTAGGATAGAGGAGAGTATCTTATAGGCGGTACTCAACAACATGATACATCTATAATTGCTGCACGTTGTGACATCTCCCTTCTTATGTATGGGGCAAATTATACCTTTTCGCCAGTCTTCTGGAATTTCTTCATGCTCCCACACGTGCACTATAATCTCATGAATTGCTTGACGTAAAGCTGGCCCACCGTGTTGAAATAGTTCGGCTGGTATACCATCGGCTCGCGGGGCTTTGTTTTTCTTTAGCCGGCCTATAGCCTTCTCAACCTCTTCTATGCTTGGTGGCGGCAACATAGGGTACTCTTCTTGAAGTAGTGGAGCCTCCACTTCTGCAGTGAGCTGACCATTAAGCAATTCATTGAAGTACACTTCCCATCGCTCCAGTATGCTTTGAGGATCGGTGATCAGATTTCCCTCTCCGTCCTTGCAGTATGTGCAGCGTGGTGTGTACTGCGTCGTGTTTCGGACGGATTGGTAGAACTTCCGCGCCTGGTGCGGACCTCGCTCTCGGCTTTTCTCTATTTCACAGATAATGTTCTTCTCCCAGGCTGATTTTTTCTGTCTGTGAAGCCGTTTTTCAATTCTTCTGAGCTCTTTATATTCGTCTTCGCGTGCCCGCGTTCTATGAGATTGTTGCATTGCTCGGTACGCAACATTCTTACGTTCAGGCGCTAGCTTGCATTCATCATTAAACCAGTCGTTCCGATTTCTACGACTGCTGCCTAAGATGGAGTTGGCAGTACTAATGACAGTATTCTTAAGGCGTGTCCACTTCTCATCTACGCCCAGCATACTGGCTCCAGGACTTACTCTACCCAGTTCTAGGGCGAGTCCTAACGCAAAGGTCCAAAGGTGTTACTGGTGTTTTCATTGCGCAGAGCAGCCGTGTCGAATCTGATCGGCGGATGCAATACGTCTTCGCAAGGCAATCCGCCCTCGGAAAACTATACCAACAAGATGGTGATCCGAGTCGATATTGGCACCTCGGTACGTTCGTACCGTCATCAAGTTCGAGTAGTGGCGACGGTCTATCAACACGTGGTCAATTTGGTTACGAGTGACTCCATCAGGTGATACCCAGGTGGCTTTGTAGATATCTTTACGCGGGAACCTGGTACTCGCAACGACCATGTTTTTCGATGCTGCCAATTCTAAGACTCGAAGTCCATTGTCATTAGTGTTCTCATGCAAACTATGGGTGCCTGCGTAATGCCTGAATACCGGCTCCCGACCTATTTTTGCATTCAAATCCCCAAGGATGATTTTTACGTCATACCTTGGACAGGCATTGAGGGCCCTCTCGATTTAGCCTTATGCACTTGAAATGATTATATTTTTAAAATCTCATATAACAGTTATTATTATTATTTTATTTAAATTTCTCTTTATTTTTCTTACTCTTTATATCTTTCTGGTGGTGCAAATATTTTCCTCTTATTTGTTGTCGATAGTGGTAGCTGCTTATTTACTACCTTATATTTGTTGGCATGGATCCTGATAATATAAGATGTGTTATGAATATGCTGTGTGGTTTGTATGATCTTGGGCTAAGAATTTTTTGTCTAAATGCTGAAAGTATTAGGGCAAAATATACTGTATTATATCAGATGCTTAGTACCTCGATGTTGGATGTTGTTATGGTCTCTGAATCGTGGTTGAATCCTCATATCTCAGATTCCCTTGTTTGGTTACCTGGTTTTAATATCTTCAGGAGTGATAGGAAAGATAGGGTTGGGGGTGGTGCTTGTATGTACATCCGTGAAAATTTACTTGTGAATTCAGTTTTTAAGTCAGTGGAAAGATATATTGACTTCATTTGTGTTTAAGCGAGGAATTCAGTTGAAAAGTTATTACTTTTTGCCATTTATTGCCCGCCTAATATGTTCAAAGAGGAAAATCGATCGGAACTAGAAGAAACTTTACTGAGACTTAGTCCAAAGTACAAAAATACTTTGATTGGAGGTGATTTCAACGTAAATTTCTTAATCAATAATAGTTCGTCGCGACTTTTAAATCATTTCTGTGATAAAGTGGGTTTTTCAGTGGTAAACAATAGGTGGCCAACTTGTTTCAAGTCTAATGTGAACCCGTCTCTTCTGGATATGTTTTTAACGAATTCTAGGTTATGACCAAATAAGGCCAACTACTGAGTTTATTCATGATTTCATTTTCTGCTCTTTCCAATTCGACGTAGATAGAACTAATCCTATAAGAGCGTTCAGCTTTAGGTCCTATAGAAATATTAGCTATGATGATGTGATGATAAACTTTAATAGCTCAGAATGGAATGAAATTTTCTTCACACCGCATATTAATATTAAAGTATCTTTGCTCAATAACTTGTTATTCATCATCGTCGGCTCGACAACCGGGGTCCGGTCCTGGCCTCCTTCAACAAGTCTCTCCACCCATCCCGGTCTCGAGCCGCCGCCATCCAGTTGCGCACCCCAAGGCTCCGGGCGTCCTGGTCTACGCCATCTCTCCAGCGCAAGCATGGTCTACCACGCTGTCGTCTACCATAGAATGTACCACAAAGAACTTTCCGAGCAGGTTCCTCTTCGCTCATGCGAGCTAGGTGCCCTGCCCACCGGAGTCTACCGAGCTTAATTTTTGTCACGATATCTGCTTCAAGGTAGATTGCGTACAATTCATGATTGTACCGTCTCCGGAATCGTCCTTCCTCACATATGGGGCCAACAATTCTCCTTAAGACTTTTCTCTCGAACGCGGCTAAGAGGTCGGAGTGCCTTTTGCTAAGCACCCAAGTCTCGGATCCATATGTGAGTACTGGCAGGACCATGGTCCTGTACAGCAGCAGTTTTGAAGTTATGGTGAGATTTCTGGATTTGAAGAGCTTTGACAGACTATAGTAGGCTCTGTTGGATTTGAGAAGCCGCCCGCGTATTTCTTCTTCTATATTGTTATCGGCTGCTACTATTGACCCAAGGTATTTAAAGGATTGCACCACTTCAAATTCGTGCTCCGCTACCTTGATTGTTTGACCAACTGTTCCTCTCGCATTCGACGCCACCATGTACTTTGTTTTACCTTCACTAATGTGCAGCCCCAGATTTTGTGCCGCCTGCTCGATCTGGATGAAGGAATCATGTACAGCTTGCTCAGTTCTTCCGATGATGTCGATGTCGTCTGCGTAAGCCAGTATCTGGCTGGACCTGTTGACGATGGTCCCTCTTGTTGCCGTGCCAGAGTCACGGATTGCTTTCTCCAACGCCAGGTTGAAGAGGAGGCAGGCCAAACCATCCCCTTGTCGGAGTCCATTAAAGATGTTGATTGGTTTGGATAGCAATCCGGCTGTTTTTACTTGGCTTGTTACGTTGGTCATGGTCAACCTACATAGTCGTGTCAATTTATTTGGGATGCCGAATTCTCTCATGGCTTTGTAAAGTTCTACCCTGGCTATGCTATCGTAGGCGGCCTTAAAGTCTATAAACAGGTGGTATGTTGGGATGTTAAATTCTAGACATTTTTCCATCGCCTGCCTAAGGGTAAAGATCTGATCAGTTGTTGATTTGCCTGGAATGAAACCGCACTGATATTGTCCGGTGATGGTTTTAGCGTATGGGGTTATCCGGTCTTGTAGGATAGAGGAGAGTATCTTATAGGCGGTACTCAACAACGTGATACCTCTATAATTGCTGCACGTTGTGACATCTCCCTTCTTATGTATGGGGCAAATGATACCTTTTCGCCAGTCTTCTGGAATTTCTTCATGCTCCCACACGTGCACTATAATCTCATGAATTGCTTGACGTAAAGCTGGCCCACCGTGTTGAAATAGTTCGGCTGGTATACCATCGGCTCCCGGGGCTTTGTTTTTCTTTAGCCGGCCTATAGCCTTCTCAACCTCTTCTATGTTTGGTGGCGGCAACATAGGGTACTCTTCTTGAAGTAGTGGAGCCTCCACTTCTGCAGTGAGCTGACCATTTAGCAATTCATTGAAGTACACTTCCCATCGCTCCAGTATGCTTTGAGGATCGGTGATCAGATTTCCCTCTCCGTCCTTGCAGTATGTGCAGCGTGGTGTGTACTGCGTCATGTTTCGGACGGATTGGTAGAACTTCCGCGCCTGGTGCGGACCTCGCTCTCGGCTTTTCTCTATTTCACAGATTATGTTCTTCTCCCAGGCTGATTTTTTCTGTCTGTGAAGCCGTTTTTCAATTCTTCTGAGCTCTTTATATTCGTCTTCGCGTGCCCGCGTTCTATGAGATTGTTGCATTGCTCGGTACGCAACATTCTTACGTTCAGTCGCTAGCTTGCATTCATCATCAAACCAGTCGTTCCGATTTCTACGACTGCTGCCTAAGATGGAGTTGGCAGTACTAATGACAGTATTCTTAAGGCGTGTCCACTTCTCATCTACGCCCAGCAAACTGGCTCCAGGACTTACTCTACCCAGTTCTAGGGCGAGTCCTAACGCATTACCAAAGGTGTTACTGGTGTTTTCATTGCGCAGAGCAGCCGTGTTGATTCGAACCTGATCGGCGGATGCAATACGTCTTCGCAAGGCAATCCGCCCTCGGAAAACCATACCAACAAGATAGTGATCCGAGTCGATATTGGCACCTCGGTACGTTCGTACCGTCATCAAGTTCGAGTAGTGGCGACGGTCTATCAACACGTGGTCAATTTGGTTACGAGTGACTCCATCAGGTGATACCCAGGTGGCTTTGTAGATATCTTTACGCGGGAACCTGGTACTCGCAACGACCATGTTTTTCGATGCTGCCAATTCTAAGACTCGAAGTCCATTGTCATTAGTGTTCTCATGCAAACTATGGGTGCCTGCGTAATGCCTGAATACCGGCTCCCGACCTATTTTTGCATTCAAATCCCCAAGGATGATTTTTACGTCATACCTTGGACAGGCATTGAGGGCCCTCTCGACTTGTTCGTAGTAAGTCTCTTTTTCTTCGTCTGAGGACTCCTCCGTAGGTCCGTGAACGTAAATGAGGCTGATGTTCTTAAATTTGCCTCGCACGCGAAGGGTGCATAGCCTTTCGCTTATAGCGATGATGGCAGACTTCATTTTTTCGCCGACTAGGAAGCCTACCCCGAGCACATGGTGTTTTGTATGACAGCTGTAGTATAAGTCATAATCTTTCTTCTGTAGAACACCATTCCCTGTCCATCTTATTTCTTGAAGTGCTGTTATGTCAGCTTTATATTTTGACAGGGCATCGGCTAGCTGCTGAGCAGCTCGAGCTCTATAGAGCGATCGTACGTTCCATAAGAAAATTCGTAAATCGTTATTCCGTTTTCTTTGCGTGGGTTGTCGTCGTGAGATCAGTCCGTTTCCGAGGCTTGTTGCTGGTCTCGTAATTCTTCTTGTTTTACGGAACAGGGAATTAACCTGTTGCCAACCTGTGGAACCAGCCTGATCATATTAGCCAAACCTTTTTAAAGGCTTGTTTCTAGCGGCCGCCGCGAAGAGGCTATGATCACACTTCCACCAGTCCGAATAGTTACGGCACGTGCATGTTTTCGTATGCTACATGTTATTCCCCCTATTCGGCTGATGGCTGACCGCCCAATAACTTGTTATTAGGTTTGTATAATTTGTATGTTCCATTTGTTACTAAAGAACAGAGGTTAAATAGATGCCCGTGGTTTACTTGTAATATTAAATTTCTTATTCGTGAAAGAGAACGCTTTTTCCGAAGATTTAAGAGTAATCCAACAGAGTTTAACAAAAGGCAGTATATTTATGCTCGAAACAAAGTCAATTCTATTATTCGTAACTCCAAACGTTCTTATTTGTTACAGAAACTTGATCCATCACTCTAGAGCTCTAGAGAACTTTGGAACAACTTGAAAAAAATTGGAGTAACAGAAGACAAAAGCAAAAACAAATGTGCCTTTCGCCCTGAAGTGATGGTTGAGGCTCTGATTCCCCCCTTCTCAAGTTCAGAAAGCCCCCAGAGTATTTTTGATATGCCTGACAATGGAAATTCATTTTTTTTTGTTTGTATCGGTGTTTCTGAGATTTTAAATTCAATTAAATCAGTTAAATCTAATGCGATTGGTCCAGATGATATTTCACCTAAATTTATAAGGCTTATTTTACCACTTATAATGAACTACGTGCTCCATATATTTAACTTTTGTTTATATAGAGGTGAATTCTCGGAGGAGTGGAAAAATTCAAACATAATTCCTGTACCCAAAAAAGTTAACCCCTCTAAGCCCTCTGAGTTTAGGCCTATTAGCATTTTATCTTTTCTAGGAAAGTTACTTGAAAAAGTAATGCACGATCAAATGCAGTCTTACCTTAATGAACACCGCTTACTATCTGTATGGCAATCCGGGTTCCGCAGCTCGCACGGTTGTGAATCTGCAGCTATCAAAGTTACAACTGATATCCGCTTTGCGCTCGACTCTGACAAGTTTGCAGTCATCGTTCTTTTAGATTTCTCTAAGGCCTTTGATTGTATAGATCATTCTATTCTTGTTTCTAAGCTCAAATCTAAGTTCAATTTTTTAAATTCGTCTCTTAAGCTTTTGCGCAACTATTTAGTTAACAGAGTTAAGCGTATTAAAACTGAGGTTGGTTCCTCGAATTCCTTTACCACCAATGTTGGAATTCCCCAGGGTTCGGTACTTGGTCCATTGTTGTTTTCATTATTTATAAATGACCTACCAAATTTCATTTACAACAGTCAGATACATTTGTATGCCGATGATGTTATACTTTACATTTTTCGTCCCATTGGTCTGATGGAAGACTGCATTGCTAGATTAAATGATGATCTCAACCGAATCTTTATGTGATCTAATGATAATCATATGACTCTGAATCCATCCAAGTCTGTCGCTATCTTATGTGCTAGAGATGAGATTAACCCTGTTGATTTTCCTTCGGTCATTCTTAATAACGAAATCATCAAGTAACAAAATAAGCTTTAATATGAGTTGTTGTAAAGCAATTTCTGATACAATAAGGAAAATTTACTATGGACTACGGAGTTTGAGATCTTCCTCGAACTTCTTATTACCCAGTATAAAGAAACATCTCATTAAGTCATTAATAATGCCTTATTTTACTTATAATTCAAGTGTTTATCCAGCTCTAGATTGTGTATGTAGGAGTAAACTGAATGTTGCTTTAAATGATTGTGTTCGGTTTGTTTATTCTATACCTAGATGTTATAGTGTTTCACAATTACGTCACAATTTATTGGGTATAAACCTTGATGATTACTTGAAATTCAGGCTTCTCTTGAGACTTCATGATATCATCCATGATGGAGGTCCTGGGTATCTTATTGAATTTCTCAACTTTGCTCACTCGCAGAGCACGTTTCTCACGCTGCACTGCAGAACGCTCATTTTACGTAACTGCAATTTGTCTATGGAATTTACTTCCTAATGAATTGCAAAGCACTATCGCACCTGCAGCATTTCGGAGGAAACTATTTTTGCACTATTCAAATTAAATTTAAAATAATAATATAAATATATCTGTTCTTGAGTTCTGGAATTCTTTCACAATTTCTTTCTTTTTCTATATTATTTATTGAATAATCTAGCTTATGTATGTACATAGTTTCCTTTTCTTTTTCTTTCTTTTGTAAATCCCTAATCTTGTAAAATGTATTTAGATGCTCTAAAAGATATAAATCTTAATGTGTCATTGTAAATTTTGATTTAAATAATAAATGAAATGAAATGAAATGAAATGACTTGTTCGTAGTAAGTCTCTTTTTCTTCGTCTGAGGAATCCTCCCTAGGTCCGTGAACGTTAATGAGGCTGATGTTTTTAAATTTGCCTCGCACGCCAAGGGTGCATAGCTTTTCGCTTATAGCGTTGAAGCCGATGATGGCAGACTTCGTTTTTTCGCTGACTAGGAAGCATACCCCGAGCACATGGTGTTTTGTATGACAGCTGTAATAAAGGGTCCGCCAAATAACTTTTTTTTTTTGAAAATGGCGCAAAACATCGAGTGTAGCTTCGGCTGTGTGGCACGTAGCGCCGTCCTGTTGAAACCAAATGTTGCCAATATCCTCCTCTTCAATTTTTGTGAACAAAAATTCTTTCAACATGGCCCGATAACGATCGCCATTTACTGTAACGGCCACTCCTTGCTCATTTTCGAAAAATGGCCCAATTATGGTTCTGGACCAAAATCCGCACCAAACAGTGACTCGTTTTGGGTGTATCGGCTTTTCAATGTATGCGTGCGGGTTTTCTGTGCCCCAAATGTGACAATTTTGCTTGTTTACTACCCGCCAAGATCAAAATGAGCTTCATCTGAAAAAATTATTTTTTTGGCAAACTAGGCATCTTTTCTAAGTCGATCGCAGGCCTACTTAGCGAAGCGTATACACAACCATATTCGTTCAGCGGAAGGATAAAACTAATTATCTGTCAAATCAGACATGAGCTAAGTGTTACCATTCACGGAATAAGCACTAGTTGAAAAAAAAACGTTAGATGGCGGACCCTTTATAAGTCATAATCTTTCTTCTGTAGAACACCATTCCCTGTCCATCTAATTTCTTGTAGTGGTGTTATGTCAGCTTTATATTTTGACAGGGCATCGGCTGGCTGCTGAGCAGCTCGAGCTCTATAGAGCGATCGTACGTTCCATAAGAAAATTCGTAAATCGTCTTTCCGTTTTCTTTGCTTGGGTTGTCGTCGTGAGATCAGTCCGTTTCCAAGGCTTGTTGTAGGTCTCAGAATTCTTAATATATAGTTTATAGTAATAAACCCATAAATAATATTTCAAATAGGTATGTTTTTTAAATAACGAAACTATATCATGCGTGAAGAAAAAATTTCAAATTCCAATTTTTGTTTTAATAATTTTTTTCGTTCAAATTTCATTTATGTTAGATTTTAGTTTTAAGGTAATATTCTTCTATTTCAATTTAAAAAAAATATAGGTATGGATATCGTAATGCAATCACTAGTCATACCACACGTAATCTAGAGTTTAAAAATAAAGTTAATTTGCAATCAGGCAAAAGCCCCAAAACCATTTCACACATTTAATTTTTTCCTTCTTTTTCGATTTGAAAAAAACCGATAAAACCGAACCAAACACTGATGCACTGATAAATATAAAAAACTTCAATTTGAATCAGAGGTAGACAATCTTCTCATATTATTATTATAAAGTTAATGGGCCGTGTTCATCTTTATTTTAAACTATTGCTTATAGTTAAACCTAAACCTTGAATTTTCATTTATTTTAATTTTTGTCAAAAAAGCACTATTTTTGAAGTCGAAAAGTCGATTTTTTTCAATTAAGGATATTTGAAAAATAATGTTTGATTCATTAAAAACAGCTGTGATAAACGTTTAGACAGCATGGTAACGCTGCCACATGGTAACGCTGCAACATGGTAACGCTACCACTTCCGGAAATAAAGTCGAAGTAGATTTGAAGAAAAAAAAGAGAAGTAGGCTGACAAAAATCGAAGTAGATTTCAAAATGAACTTTTTTATATAAATCTGTATTTAAAAAAAAATTAATTAAATTTACTCTAATGAAAGCATACAAACTAAAAACAAACGGAAATTCCTTCAGACTTCATTTTTAAATAATAAAGGTATTTCAATATATCTATTGTTTAGTAACACTTTTAAAATTAATTTAACAAAAACAAAAACAAAAATTATTTTTAACTTCATTTCTAGTTCCCAAAAAAACTTAGACAAAAAATGTTTAGCTAAATGAGTTATTCTTTTTTTATAAAAAAGAATATTAAGATTGTTATAATTAAATATATGTAATTTAATGAAACAAAAAAAAAAGTATCTAATTAAAAAGAATTAAATTTATATACATATTTATAAATATTATTGCATATTGTTTAATAACATTTTTTAAGCTTCACTTCCGTTTTGCAATCCGGATCTGTATCCTAATTTGAGAATTGACGTTTTTGAATATTAACTAAGAAATCGATGTAATTTCTGAAGATTTGGTGAATCAATTTCCAGATAAATAAAGATAAATAGATTTGTTATATGGATTTGAATACAATTAAATTTTAAAACTAGGGTTTTTTTTGTATTTTCCTTTTGTCGTTTTCTTATTGAAATTTTACTTCTTATTCATATAAGGTGGTTAATGATATAAGAAAGACTTGCATTTTTGTGCTAGTCTTATTGTTAGTGAACCTTAAAAAAATGTCTGCCAACATTGAGATTGAGCCCCCCTCCCCACAAAAAATCTTATATATGCTACTGGTATTTAGAGTACATTTATTGATATCTTCTGAAAACTGACGTATCTAACAAGTTTCTTTTTTGTAAATGTTAACAAAATTTTGAAAAACAAATGTTTTTAAAACTGATTTTCAAAAAATAAATAACTTTTGTATTACATATTTCAATTTATTATAGAAACCAGATAGTGTCCGTCTTAAAATAATGTATTATTGTGTAAATATAAGTATTATTTTAAATATTACATTAAACTATTAATTTACAGTATACATTTTTTGAATGCCTCACCCAAGAGTGCTTTGGTGAGAACACTCTTTCACTGCTGGGTATATTAGCAGCAACAACCTCCTGAACCTCCACCTGTCGACCGCGGATATGAGTTCCGCGATCGCATATAGGTTTCTTTGTAGTTGTTGCCGTAAGCCTCCCGCCGCGTCAAGGCTTACCCTATTGGGGGGGGGGGGGGGGTAGGGTGCTTGATTATAGTGAATTCCCCGTGCCTCTCACTCTTATGGTGCTTGATTATAGTGAGGGCCTGAAATTTCAAAGTGAAAATGTGGTGATTCAGTCTTGGAGCCATGTCTTCGGTGAATGCAAACAAAATTGCAGCCTCATGGGTTGAACGGGTACCGAGTAATTTTAAAATAGAACTAGTTTCCCCATTTGGAATATAAATATTAATTTAAATTAAATGAAAATTAATTTCTATTTATTTCTTCACTATCTTGCCTGCTTTTGAAGAGAATATACGTCCTTCAATTTTTTTGTATTTTTGCGGCAGATTTAACGGGGTGAGTTGAAATTACATTTTTGGGGGTATATTTATACGAAGCACAGAAGCGATGCTTTTCGAACTTTGGGGCGATGTGAAAAACATTAGTCGCAAAACCCTCGTGGGAGGGCAATTCAAAGCCATGGGGTAGAAACGACTATGACTGCGTTCCACAACCATGGTCCATCGCCTATATTATGCGAAATAGGCGAAGTCATGGAGACGTTAAAGATAAAAGCCACTGCTTCAACCGATACTCCAAGGACTTTAACCATAAGGGCTTTGGAAGGTGTTTCGGCTGCTTCCTTGGCCCGTGTTCCAGACTTTGGGTCGATGGGAAAGGCAGTGGCGAGGGAAAGAAAACGTCGGCATCAAACTTTGGCTATTCCGCATACCCGGTCTGAAATTGATATCCCTGCTGACCTGCTAGTCAAAAAACTGCAGTTCCAGAAAGTTTTTTTCTGGCTGACACGGGCAGGGGGGATGAAGACCGAATTATTATATTCGGTTCTGAATCAGACCGGGTTAGGCTGTCCCGTAGTAGGACTTGGTTGTTAGATGGGACATTTAAAGTGTGTCCGGAAATGTTTTATCAGCTATGGGTAATACATGGGCTTTTTGACAACCAAGTCCTACCATGCATTTATTGTTTACTTCCCAACTAGCTACCTCCGCGCATTGCAACTCATTCGCCAGGCGCAAGGAATGGAACTAATGCAGCCTGAAATCTTCCTTATAGATTTCGAGAAGGGAGGAGAACGCACTTCGTTCTCTTTTCCCCGAAGCGAGGATTCACGGCTGCTTTTTCCATTTTGCGCAGGCGATAAGGTGCAAGGGCTGGGAATGCTAGACAGATACGGGGCAGACACGGACTATCATTGCGGTTCGCAAGTTTATTGCAATGTGCTTTTGTAGCACGTACCTGAGCGATACGAGGTATTGGCGGATGCCTTTCTCGAAAACTTTGGTGATTCAGAAGAGCACCAAAAATTTCTTCAGTATTTTGAAAATACTTGGGTGGGACGCAATCGCCGCAATCCACGATTTCGGCATGATATGTGGAATTGTAAGGACATAACGCTGCAGAATCTCCCGCGAACTAACAACACCGTGGAGTCGTGGCACAAGTCCTTCCAAGCAGCGATTAGTTGTCACCACCCAAATGTCTTCAAACTGATAAATGCCCTCCGTTTAGAGCATGTACGAGTGCATGCTCTTTTTGAAAAACTCAACGCTAGGGTAAGCTTACCACTTTACTCCAGAGTTGAGTATAGAAGGGCTAATGAAAGCAAAGATAATATAATACAAATATGTCGCATCCAGTACAAGCAAAATAAAACCGTCCGTATCTGATTTTGGATACGACAACATGTTGCGAAATGTTGCATTGGTCA
The DNA here is from genome assembly GCA_932273885.2 of Leucozona laternaria. Lineage (NCBI taxonomy): Eukaryota > Metazoa > Arthropoda > Insecta > Diptera > Syrphidae > Leucozona > Leucozona laternaria. The sequence goes on along the minus strand of OW026366.1, from coordinate 87,434,292 downwards.
ATTTAAAGAGCGAGAGCGAAAAATCTCTCTGGAAACATTTTAAAATTTGAAATCCCTTCAAAATGGATATCTCAAGGACAAAAATAATGTTTTCGTTGTTTTTGTATTTCGCTTTTTTTTTAGTTTTGTGCTTACTATTTTTTGTGATCATGATGATGGTGGGTATCTGTATAGATAGACATGCAGTAACATTTTTATTCTTTCATCGCATATCGCGATCTTCGTAAAAGGTAGTAAGGATTTTCTTTTAGTTTTATTTATTTTTGTGAGGTTGTTTTATAGGTATTCCTTGAGAAATTAAAAAAAAAAACATTTTCATTAATTTATTTAGGTACAGGTGAATTTCTTTTTATTCCTTCTGAGAATGTTTGTAGGGCAGAGAAATTCATGTACATATGTAGATAAGAAGAACGGCTTCAAGGAATTATTTTTTAAGGATTTCTTTTTTTTCCCATTGGGGGCTGGAGAAAATATACCTATATATATATCCGAACGGCAATCTAAAAGCAGCTTTTACTACTAAACAAAGGTACCTACCTACATAGGCGCCTTTTCTCAGGGTGGAGGGGGGAAGTGTTTGTGGGCAAACAAAATATTTTGATAAAATTTTAAAGGGCATGTAATTATATTTGTATTAATTTTGAGCAGCTGAGAGCCTTCAAAACGCTTAACAGAAAGTTTTGCACTATATTTATAATTATGTTCTCATTTTTCAAACTACTATTTTCAAAATTTGTATTTTACAGTAATTTTGAAAAGTGAACATTACTTTACGCAACATTTTTCAAAATTACAAACTGCCTATTTGGTCGATAAAATTCAGGATTTGGTTGATCATGTTTAGCTCTCCACAAATGGCTTATAACTTTGGTAATTCTTTTTTTTTATCTTTAAGGATGAATTATTAAATAGAAGATACCTAATATAACAAAAATTATATTTTTATAGAAAATATATCCATTGGAATGAACATTCAATTATTTATTATTATTTAGTTTAAAGGAATCATGATACGTAAATTGTAATGTAAATGCAAAGACACAGTTAAGTTTTTTGAGTTTATCCTAAAGTATTGAGTATCCTAAAAATAAATATCTATACTTAAGAAAAACTCTTGTCTAAGAACAAACCTAGTAAATCTGTCTGCAAATAAATTAATCTTTCTACCAATATCAAGATTTTGTTTTAAACACGTAGGTATGTACATTGTTAGGTATAAACTTTAATTTTTTTTTTTTTTTTAATTGTCGAAGAATTAAATAAGTAGTTAGAGTAAGTATAAGTATATTCGCAAATGATGTGTAACATATCTTTGTATCGAGTAAAGTTATTGTATAGCTAAAATGCTATTTATTGGATATTTAAAGCATAAACTAAGATTTATTATACCATAATAATGATACCTTTTATTTCTTAATATTTACGTTTTTTATTGATTTTCTAGACAAATTTGCTCGAAAATAGCGATATTTTTTCTCTGTTTCAATTTTATTTATTTTTTGATCAATTTAAAATCAAGATTGTTACGCTTAATACCTCGTAGGTCGTAGGATAATAAAGGTGTCAAAATAACCGTTATTTTATGTAGGTATATGCGAAATTAATAAAAACTAAATGAATCCATTCATGAACTCAAAAGATATTAGTTCATATGTTAAAGCACTCAAATATTGCCGTTATCTCCTTTCAACAGAATTCCAAGATTCTAATTTGCTGTAGGTAGGTATTCATATTTAAACCAATATTTTCTTTGTTGGCTCACTCTTAAAAAGATAAAAATCAAATATAGTGTAACTTCCATATAAGTCAAACTCTCAAAATGTGAGAAAAAAATTCGAGTTATAGAAGCTTCGATTTAAAGAAATGAGAAGTTTTACTGTTTTATTTTATGAAATGGAATGTTAAAAAAAGAATGATTTTTAATTAACGGATGTTTAAAAAAAATCAGTACATATTACACAAATTCAAATAGCGATTGCATACTTTTCAAATTTTAACGAGCTGTTTCTTTTAACTGGATTTTTTATGTAACTGCTTAATAATCGGTTTAGGGGGTACATTGTCGTGAAAGCCAATTTCCGTGATACCTACTTACGGTGCCGAACTTGCTTGTGGGCAAAACATCCAATTGCCTAGGGCAGTACTTAACTAGGGCGGCACATTCAGTAAAATAATTTCAGAGCGAAAAAAAGATACACACCCGTATACTTGAATAACTACCTTCCTGAACTTTTTACTTTCTCTTAAGGGCAAGTATTGGTTTCGAATTTCGAGGTTAAATAACCTAGAGGAGAAATTTGATTTTTGTTTTAGCTCGCCATACACTTTTTTTTTTAATTCTCTCAAAAACGGCTCTATCAATTTGTATTTAAGTTCGTACCTGGAATGAGGAAAGTAATTGTTAGAAAATTGGGTTTCAGGTTTTTGGCGAAAAATTCACATAACAGAAATAGCCATTACACGTTTTATTGAGAAATTGCCGTATTTTATATATATTATTGAACTATAAATGTTTATCTTCACGGTGTGCCTGCATTACAGATGTTACCCGTTCTATATAGGATTTCAAATGCTTTAATTGAAATTGCAAAAAGTTTTTAAAGTGTTTGCAGCATTAAGATAAATTGCGACAGTACTTTCAGATGAGCCGCTGTAAGGAATATTATACAAGGGCGCTGAAAACATTGCAACGAAAATGAACATTTAAGTGGATTTAATTGTTTCCGATTCGATGAGCCTACGTAGCCACCGTTATCAATCTGAACAATCTCTTGAAACAATCGATCCAAAATTGAAATTTAAAGCTGATTTTGTTTACGTTATGGATGCTAAGCTATCTTTTCTCGATGAGCTCTTTGAGCAGTAGCAATTTCTCAGCCAAAATGTCGGATTTCTTTGCGAAGTAGGTGTAAAGACTGCGAACAAATTGAAGCAATATTAACACCAACAATTGACAACGATGTTTAAAAGGATATTTTGGCTAAAGATCTCTTCAATGAAATAAATATATTTAACCAAACTTCTGCTGTTGCAAACCTTTGTCAATTTATAATATTTAGATTCACACTTCTTACTTCAATCGTATCCCAATTAAAGTAGGTATATTATTATCGAAACTTAAGCTTATAAAAACCTATCTTCGCTCAGCAATGACCCGACGGTATTAACCGGTCTTGCAACTATTTCAATTTAAAAAGACATTCTTAACCGCATTGAAGATGAAGAACTCGCTACATGATTTGCAAAAATGAAATCGCGCTTAATAGCATTTTAGTTTCAAAATTTTGTAAAAACGTATTTTGTCGAAAGCCTTTGATTGTTATTAAATAAAACTCTATATAAATGTTGTCGCTATCTTCTTTTTTCATTTGAGGCGGCAAAATATCAATTTTGGCCTAGGCGGCAAAATTTCCAGGTTCGGCACTGCCTACTTACCTATTTATCATTTATACATATTTCTAGGCATTTGTTTTTATTTACCGAATAAATAAATAAAAAACACAAACAAAATAGGTAGGTAATAGCCACGTTTTATTATCTACGTACCTAGATCAGGATAATTTTTTAACACGTAATACAACAACAACTTGGGATCCTGCTCTCTATCTGCATCTATTTTGAAGATCCGAAAATTAGTTGTTACTAATGCGGGTAGATGTCTTTTCGTGGTAAGGTAGTATGAAATGCAGTGTAAAGAAAAAAGACAACAAATACATGAAAATGAAACAACGTAAGCAAAATAGAGATAGGTAAACAACACAGCTGTCATCAAGATCCGTATCGTTTTTTTATGGGATGATCGGTATGGATCTTAAGCTATAACAAAACGCGGCTAATATTCTCCACCCCACACGGTTAAAAATCTTGGACTACTTTTCAGTCGTACTAAAGTATTACAGCATATTTTCAATGCAAGCAGTATTAGATTTAATAATTCCCAAAATATTACACATTTTTTTAATATATTTTGTATTGTATATTCAAAGAAGTAATATATTTTGAATTAAATGCTTAATATTTCCCTGATTTAAGACAAAAAAGAATAAAATACAACTCATCGATATTATATTTGAAGTCAAAGTCTCATAAAAAGCATTAGTGACAGGATTACTTGAAATTAAATTTCCCAAAAGTATTGCTATAGATTTTAAATTTTATTCCAACCCGTATTCAAAAGAAGAAATATTTTCAAAACAATACAAGTGTTGGTTTAAATTTAAATACGGGGCGGCTTATTTTAAATCAGAAATGAAACCAAGTCTAAATTGGTGTAGTTTCATGAGGTAAATTCATGACGATGACTCATAAAAAAGCATCATTAAAAAAATAATTTCCTAAAAGTAATACAACAAATTTTAAATTTTAATAAAGTCCGTATTTAAAAAGGAAAATATTTTCAATTCAATACAAATTAGTATTAACTACTGGTTTTAATTTAAATACGGAACGATTTATTCTATGCCAACAAATTTAACTAAGTCTAAAATGATATTTAATAATACATATATTGGGTTATACTACAACACAAATTGGAAAATATTGTATTACACCCCCAGTTAAAGAAATGTAATATGCAAATGTTTAACATTTTGGGATATTTTTTGTTTTTGTGTACACACATAAAGTATTATTTTTTAATATTCCATAACCATAAAACATTTTTTGTAATAATTAACATTGAAAATGTTTATAGGATCGTTTTGAGTAAATTATGGTGTTACCAAAATGAAGAAGAAATGAATGAAGAGATGAAGAATGAACTCCAGCGCATAGGGGGAACTTTTAAAATTTTTGGTTGGTGTTACCAAAAAATGAACAAAAGAACACAAGCGATGAATTTCAGCCAACGTAGCTATATGGAAAGAACTATAGAAAAAAAGTACCTGCATACCTATTGATCGATGCCAACCAACGAGCTTCAGTGACGAAAGTTGATTTTATGTAAAATCCGAAAAACAGTCGATATGATTGCATTTAGAAGCATATAACGTTGGTTTTACTGTCGGATTATTAATATTAAGTTAATAAATTAAACTAGAAATGTCAGGCTCCAATTGTGCATTAAAATTATTGTGAAAGCGCGCAAAGTTTCATACTAAAAACTTAATTGCATATATTGTGAACCCATTTCTTCACGGCTAATGAATTTCTCATAAAAGAAAGAAAGAAAACAACCCCCAAGTACAAGAACAAAAAAAAAAAAAAAACAAATACCTATCCAGCCAAAAGTAATTGGTTTGAGGGAGATAGTATTGGCCGAGTTCAACGCACATCTGAATATTCAGAATTCTGGGGTGGAATCGGCTAAAATCAAAAATGATTATCACATTTGTGATAGTCACATGTGATCAAATGAAATTTTTCTTCTGCGTAAAGTGATCACAAAAAAAATTGTTATCTTTGGCATCATTTAACCAAACTGACATTCGTCATATTTTTTTCAAGTTTGTTTTTGTTTCGTTGGAAAAAAAACATTGTATATTCGGTTAGCTTCTTGTCTTGTTCTTGTGTCTGGTGTCTGGTGGCTTCAGAAATATTTTTTTAATAATAATAAAATAAAAATGTAAGTTTCCTACTGATTTCATAAATTATTTACTAAAATTATTTAAATATATTTCTTGCATTGTTCACAGGACTCAAGTTAACAAAGACCAAATGAGAATTCTCTCATCTTTTATGGAGAAAAATAAATAAATAAATAAATCAAATAAATAAATCTGCGAATGCTAGGGATTCCCATAGGCATTTATGGGAAAAACTTTTCGCTTCCCTCAATGCGAATGGGCCACCGACGAAAACCAACAAGGAGTGGAAAAGAGTAAGGAACACCTTAGGTACTACCGCTGAAAAAAAATCTAACTTCTTTTGTTTTCTTAAAGGGCTGGGCAATAAAGAAATACAATACCAAGAAAAAACTAGTACAAAACAAAAAATCTATAGTAAAAACTGGGGGAGGACCATATACTGAGGAGGTTTTGGATGAAAACGAAGAAGCCATCATCAAAGCCTGCTGCATAAATGCAGCAATTAAGGGGATAAAAGGAGCAAAAAGTTTTGGCTGTGAAGAAGAAGGTAAGAAGGATTTAAATGTATGTATGTACCTATGTATGTTAGTGTAAATTTTCTAAGATGTAGAATACGAGTATGAATATTTGGATTTGACGGAAAGCCCGAATAAAACAAATTTACCACCCGACCCAAATATTGAGACGAGATCGCAGCCGACACAAAAAGACTACCCAAATGTTGAAATGGAGTGTAAACAAACAAAAAAAGATGCAGCAAAACAACGAAAAAATAATGCTGTTGAGAACATTTTGCTTGCACAAAAGCGAATCGAGCTTCAAGAACAATTCTTAAAAAATCAGAGTAAGAACACGGGATCTTTAATAAAAGCTCTTAATGAAATTAATCATTCCATTCAAGAATTAAATGATTCCATTGTTTATTTGTGCGATATTAAAAAGGCATGTAATATTTATAACTAAGCTATTTTTTGTGTAAAAATGTACATAATCTACCTTCAATGTGATTTCAAAAGATACTCAAGATTGAATTCGAGTAATCGTGCTGTGAATTTTTTTTTTAATAAAGTTAATTTTATGTTATGTATTCATTTGATTGGATTTTATTTTACTTTTTGGTTGATTCATGTCAAACGTAGTAGGTATTTTGGATCTTTACTAACTTTTATTTTGCTGTGGTTTAAGGGTTTGCCATAGGAAATAAATTCCTACTCATGTTGAGATTGTTTTTATTAAGAGGAGGTAAAAACGAAAATAAGTATTTTTGTTTTTGTGGACTTTTTTGAATTAAATTGTTAGATTTTGTTGTGCCATGCTGAAAATAACAATACCTTTTTATTTATTTACAGCCCTTTTCTGGCAGACTCTCTAACACCTCATAAAGGTTGTAATCTCCTTCAGAGCAGGTCACAACTTCTTTTTTTTGAGTATTTTTTTTTAACTATTGAAGTTGTACTATCGGAGAACACAACTCCGATAGTACAAATACAATTACCCAAAATAGAAGTTGTGACCTGCTCTGAAGGAGGTCACAACACAACTTTTTGTGTGGCTATTGTGACTTGTGAGGTTGTCGTAATCGGGCTGTTAGTTTGCAAATTTATTTTTCTAAAAACATTTGGTAAAAAAAGTGCAACAGTTATTAAAATTTTGTACCACTTATGTTTTGGCACAAATCGTTTAATTTTCCATTCACGTTAACAGTTTGTACCTTAATTTCTTGGACGGTTAGCCCAAAGAATATCTCGGATTCTATTTCGGATTCTTGAACCTTCACCATTTATATTTTCCGCTTGCTGATGATTTGAATTTTCTGGTGATAAAACTGCCTCTCCTCTTTCTTCCGGAAGTGGTGCATTTTGCTCACAGCATATGTTGTGTAGAGCGGCACAAACATTTATTATTTGGGCCGATCTTTCTGGAGAGTACCTTAACTTTCGTTCTTCCAAAACACTTCTCCATCGAGCTGGAAGTATCAAATAATAAAGTTTTCTTTTATTTATGGTGTAGGTAAAGAACAGACGAAAAATTACTTTTCATGCAGCCAATGCATCGTTCCACAATGCTCCTAGCCTTTGAGTGTACCTTATTAAAATGAGCTTCTGGGGAATTTTCAGCTGTGTTCCTGAACGGAGTGATTAGAAAAGGTTCTAATGGATAGCCACTAGCACCTTGCAAAAAAAGGAGAAAGTTAAAAAAAATTATAATAAGTATTAATAAAGGAAAATAGTCATTTCAGCTTCTGTGCTTAGGAAAACTAAGCCATGGGATAAGAATTTTCCGGAATCAAACTAAAGGCTCCATTTGAGTCCGAAACACTCTATTATTATATGGTGTGGGAGCTGAAATAACTATTTTTTTCTTTATACATAAATACTTATTATAATTTTTTTTTAACCGAGAAGCCATGAAGACGTTCTGCCTCCACAGAAGTCTAAATTCAATTTATTTCTCTCGGAACTTTGTCTCCAAACGAAGCTATCATGAGCACTTCCTCCATACTTGGAGTTTATTGAAAGAATTTTCATTTTCTCGTCACAAATCTTGAATAAAGATAAAATTTATGCTTCACATCAATGAATACAAACATTTTAGAGATAAAGTATTTTTCGGACTTACCTCGACGATTTTTAATCTTTTTCATAAACGCTTATGAAAATACTCGACGTTTCGACAAGGTTCCACTAGTCGTAGTCTTGTCGTTCTTGTTCGTGTTTTGTGTGTCACGACAAGTGCAACCTTGTCGATAGTCGAGTGTTTATGAAAAAGATTAAAAATCGTCGCGTTAAGTCCGAAAAATACTTTGTCTCTAAAATGTTACAGAGCCGCGAATACTATAGTTTAAAATTTAAAAAATACATAAATTTACTTACAATCATAGCATTTATGCTATGTCTCCCTTTTCGGTTGAAGAAAACATGCTCGTTTTCTGATGGACGAAGTATCATAATATGGCTTCCATCTATGCAGCCTATAACTATAATAACAGACAAAGTTCATTTATTTATTTTTGGCAAGACGTAAAAAAATACATACCTCCTGGTATTCCATGTTTATGAAAGAAAAATCTTTTTGTTGCTTCTGACGGAATGAATTTTATTTTCAAAGGACATAGTTTTGTTTCCATTATATTTAAAGTCCTAGAGGTCACTTCAGAAATGGTACTTTGTCCCATTGGAGCTGACCAGTCAGCACCAACTTGCCTTTGGTAGCCACCACCTCCAAGAAAATTTAGCGTTGTAGCTAACTGCAGAATGGGAGGAATATGGGTAGACCGAACTCTAGCTGGCAAACTCAAAATCTCAATGATATTTACAAATATTTCCTTTGTAACACGAAAGTTTTTCATGAATCTGTTGAATTGCTCGCATTCGTTTATATTTACATATATACAAAACAAGAATGTAATATACACTTACTTGGAATTTGGGAGGTCTAATATATTCATATTGTTTCGGAGGTTTATTCTCAAAAGCCGAACATTATAATTTTCATTTTCTTGATGATTTTCCTCGAAAAACAATTGTACGGGCACAAAAATATTCATTTTTTTCTTGAGTTCGTGAAAAACATTAAAACAAATTTCAATTTTGTACGAAAGTGACAACTAAAAGGGTGTCACAGGAAAAAATCACAAAAATGTGATTTTCACAAGTGATAATCACCTTACACAGACGAAATTTGTGATCTGTGACTATCATTTATCACAAATCACGTTAGCCGATTCCACCCCTGAATTTTTGAAGCTCTTGATTGGCCAGCTGTCAGAAGTCATCTGAATTTTCAGAACTTTTTCTGACAGCTGGCCAATCAAGAGCTTCAAAAATTCAGAATTCTGAATATTCAGATGTGCGTTGAACTCGGCCATTCTCAGACTGTGAAGTTGTGTTCTGTGCTGTGCGTGTGCAATGAGATTGAGAACCGTGTGTCGGTCGATCGGGCAACGACGACGGCCGTCGGTAAATTGGCTTTGCTGGAATCGGCAAAATTGATGTACATACATAGTTATGTACGCATGTATGTAGGTACACAAACTATATGTGCATACTTTTGTAGGTACGTAATTTAATTACAATTAATAGCAAAACGTCGATTTGTTATTGGTTGGCTTATAACTTGAGTTATAGTAATCGGATATTTTTGATTAAGGTCTTATAGTGAAGGAAAAATGCCAGGTTACCTATATTCTTTTTTAAAATCCTTCCGGAATTATATGTATAAAAATGTATCTGTAAATTAAAATATAATTTACCTGCTTCTCAATCAACTCTATTGTTTATTAATCAATGAAAAATTATTAAAACAAAATATCTATGTACATTATTGTGTATATTGTACATGTATGTATGTATCTTTCTTTCTATAGGATCTTTAACTTGCGCTCCGTATGCAAAGCTTATGACTTTAGTTCTAATGGTCATCAAGGTTAAGGTTTCTAAGCAAAGGTAAATTGTCAGGCTAGAACTAGAATTAAATACCTACCTACTCCTACATACTTTAAGCAAAGTGACTTAAGGCAGTATTAGATTATCATTTAAATATGACAAGTTTTCTAAATAAATATGACTCAAAAGTGTCATATATATAAGTGTGATAGTCAAATCTATATGACACAAAATACATGTAGACAACACTACTTTGACATACAACAAATATGTTGTCATATTTTATATGGCTTAGTGAGACATATTTATATGACAGTGTAATATCGACTTTACACGAGCAAAGCCTGTTAGATTTAAAATTGTAGTTCTATTTCTAATAATGGTCAGATCTTGGAGGTTTAGGGTTTTTAAATTAAGATGAAATTGTACGCAACTTAAATGGGCGAATCGGATAATTCATTATATAGGTACATTCAAAATTTCATTACCTACAAGTTTTGAAATTTTGGAAAAAAATACCTATGTAGGTAGGTACATATCGAGGTACCTACCTACCTATTTGAACCTTTTAAAAATAATGGCGCAAATTTTTAAACAGTCCTCGTTTAAGGAATAAAACCGACTCTAGTAAACGCAGTCGTTTAGTTGCTAGCCCTTGTCTAACCTTTTCTTATTTTTAAACACTTTAAACAACTCTTCTAACTAATGAAGTGTTTTTAGCGCATTTGTAAGGTTTTTAGCGAATTTGTAAGGTTTTTTTTATGATTTGTGGTAGAGCATTCGACTGCAGATCGAGAGGTCCCCGGTTCAAATCCGGGTGTCCCCTTTCAAAATTAAATTTGTTTGTAATTTTTTTTTTTTTTTGAACTCCCCTTTAGCTATTTCACCTTTCCAGCTAAGATGACGGGCGATTTTGTGAGCAGAAAATGATTTGCCGCGATATGGTAATCCAACAGTATGTACCACATTCTTTTTTGTTTTTGTTGGGGTGGTCGACCGAATACAAGTTTGTATTGTATATTGCTTGGTGTAGTAGTCTATTGAATCGGGGGGTGGAGACTGTGTTGTTTTGTACTGGTAATGGTTACTGGGTGCATGCACCACAAATTAAAGCTAAGACAGCTTTCGTGATTGTTGATTTACAAGCTCAAAATCTTAATCTTAAAAAAACATTTTTCTTTAAATTTTTGTTATGAAATTACAAACGTTGAATGGATAAAGTATACTTTAAAAAAGATAGAGAAGCATTTTGCTGCTTTTAAAGTTAGACGAGTGCTTTAGCGTTAAAGTATACTTTATATCGTTTAAAATTATCAAAGCGTCGACTCTCATTCTATTTACCTAAAAAAAAAACTTCCACTATATATTGAATGTTCGCTTGTAGGTATGTTCATACCTACATAATGTAATTATTAATAATTATTCCTATTTCGTGACCTTTTATAATTTATATAATAATCCTAAGCGGGCTTTAGGTCTTTCTTGATTTATTTTTTGATTATTATCAAATAGACGACGTTTCGTACGTGCTTACGTACTTCTTCAGGTCTCTAGAGAAACTTTAAATTAAAATTTATTTTTCGTTAAATATATAATAAAGGGTTTTCCAATAAGAGGTGTTATTTTGAATAGCCCGCTATTTCGGTAGCTGTCACTTTTGAAGCCGTAATTTTTTAACATTTGACAAGTAGAAACTACTTGTCAACAACGCCTTGAAATTATTAAATTTCACTATAAAAATGGTGAAAATTTGGCAGAGACGGTTCGCAAAACTAAAACATTTTTGGGTCGTCGTGAAGCACCTTGTCGGACCGCAATACAGAAATTGGTGGACAAATTCGAGCTGTTGGGACAAGTTAGTGATGTGAAGAATAAAACCCGTGCACGTCGCTCAAGAACAACTGAGAATATTGTTGTTGTAGCCCAAAGTGTTGAAGAAAACCCAGGTTTGTCCATTCCTCGTCGTTCTTTGGAATTAGGCATTCCACAAACGTCATTACACCGTATTTTGCATAAAGACTTGGGTCTTAAGGCTTATAAAGTTCAGTTAACACAAGAACTCAAGCCGGCTGATCATCAACAACGTAGTGTCTTTGCTGATTGGGTCCTTGAAATGCATGAAAATGATCCGGAATTTCATCGAAAAATCATCTTGACTGATGAGGCCCATTTCCACCTCGGAGGCTACGTCAACAAGCAAAACTGTCGCATCTGGGGCTCGGAAAACCCAAGAGTTATTGTTGAAAAGCCTCTCCATCCTCAACGCGTGACTGTTTGGTGCGGTTTATGGTCCGGCGGGGTCATTGGACCTTACTTTTTCGAAAATGAGGCTGGAACAACAGTTACGGTCAATGGATTGCGCTATCGAGAGATGATTAATGATTTTTTATGGCCGGAATTGGATGGTATTGATCTGGACAACGTTTACTTTCAACAAGACGGCGCTACGTGCCATACAAGCAATGAAACCATCGATCTTTTACGGGAAAAGTTTCCGGACCGTGTTATCTCTCGAAGAGGTGATCACAATTGGCCACCGAGATCTTGTGATTTAACACCTTGCGACTCCTTCCTTTGGGGAAGGATGCATTTATTTTGAATTCTAATGATCGACTGACTCTTTTGTGAATCGATGAATCGGAAGGTTGGTTGTTTGGATGATTGGATGGATGGAAAATGGATTGCGTGGGTTTTTATGTGTGCGATGCACTTTTGTGTGGCATAAATATACATAGGACGAAGATATCAAATTATCTTCATGGGTGGTTGGTATAAACAGAACAATTGTGCGCGATGGCATAAATATGCTAAGGATAAAGATATTAAATATCTGCATGGGTGGTTTTGGGTTATAGGTATGTAACACCTACCCCCATGGGAAAAGGAAATTGGAAATGGAACAGTTACAATTTTCGTTCTTAAAATTAATGAAATTTTCAGTGGTTTATATTTATATATATTTTTTTTTTTAATTAGCGTAGATAAACGCATGTAAAGATATTTCATAATATATATTATCTGTATAAAGGTTGGATACATTATAATATATAGGTATATATATATATATATTTATTTTATATACATAGGTGCTTACATATTCAATATTACCTTTTTTTTTTTATTAAATAGGTAGGTATACAATTATTTTTTTTTTTTATTGTTTCAGTAGGTATAAATTTAACTCAAAATATTATTAACAAAGTGTATTTTATAAATCAAGTTTATATTCTTCTTCTAATACATTGGTTGGTGACTTTACTGATTTATTACTTTTATATATAATTACAGGTTTTATACATTCCTTTTTATTTACGAACCAAGAATTTAAAAAACATAGTTTTAGGCAGAAATAAAATATTATGAAAAGAATAATAAGTGTTCCAACAGAATAAGTAACAATACTGAAATGGTAAGTTGGATTCGGTCTTAGGAATAATTCCGTTAATTTTCCTTTCATTACATCAATTCGATGTAATGTGTTCCATAGTTCGTTCAAATTAACATGGGAAAACTTAATTGGGTCAATGACTTTAAATGCCAAAATATATTTCAAATTTTCGTCAGTACAACAGTCATCTTGACTTATGTCTTTTCCTAAGATTTTATTATCGTATTCTCCTGTTAATTCTAGGTCTGGTATAAGCATAGTATTAAGCATTTGTGCTCTACATTTTTTATTTTTGAGAGTAAGTGTTCCTACTCCAATGACTGTAATGTCTTCTAATAAACCGCATGAAATAGAGACTATTGTGGGTTTAGTTAAAACGTATAACCAGGTATTGTGTTTTTCGAGCTTATGCCAAATATCTAAATTTTGATTTACAGCTTTCATTTCACATTGCGTGATTTTATTAAACAAGAATACATCTGTTTCACAGATTGAATTAATGTACGGATTCATTAATGTTATTTGTTTGCACAGTTTTTGTGATCCTAGTGTTACGCAATTTTTATCAATTTCATCGAAAATTGCAGCATTAGATTTAGTGTTCGAGATTAGTAAATACTTTCTTTTAGGGTTGACCATGACGGTTGTTAAGAGTTTAGTTTGAGGTATTGGTATCATATTAAATAACTCATACGATTCCTGATTTGCTATCGGTACTTTGATTATAAAAATGAGTTGTTCGCTTTGTACATACGAAGTTATTTTTGAAATTTCTAGAAGAATGTTAATACTCTCTTCTTTAATATGAACCGGGTAAAACATTCCCGATGGTAAGCTTACTTCAGAGTCTTTTAATTTTGATAAAAATATATCTGCTGGAATCACATGACAATGTTTATTAATAAGTTGAGGTCTATTTCCGTGTCTATTACTATCATACTAAAGTAATTAACCATTTCTAATGTGTGTTCTAAGTTTTGTTTTAAATTAAGGGAATTGCTATTTATCTTTCTAAGGCCTTGGTTTATTTCGGTTTCAGCTCTTTTTAAATCTAGGATGGTTTTATTAAAATTATTAACTGTATTACTTAAAATGGTCGTTTGATCTTGTAAAATTGTTATGCTGTCTTTTTGTTTATATTCTAATTCAGATATAGCTTCATATATGAAATCAGAATCTTTTTGATCCATTGTTCCAAATACAATTTTCATTCCGGAGCCTACTACATCTAATAAACCTCTTTTGGGTCTATTATATTTACCGATTAAGTGTACTAAATTAAAATATGTGGTTTCAATGATTTTAATTGTACTTTTTATGGTTTTAAGCGTTCTAGAACACTCTATAGTTTCGTGTTGTGAACACAGATTAGAAAATTCGTCATTGTAATTTTTAATAAGATTTTGTCTATAAGAAATAAATGAATTGTTTAAATATGTCACCAAATTCCATGTCTGGTCGTAAAGATGGACTTCGGCTATTTTTTCATAATATATCCCTGTCATATGTGACAGATCGTTGATGGCATAGTTCCTATTATTAGTGTCCTGACCTTCAGCCAATGCCCTGTAAATAAGGCTTTGTATTATTTATGTGATACGTAACTATTTTATTATTACGTTTAAATTTAACGTTGGTTGAATTTGCTTTTATAACAGTATAAGGTCCTTGATACAAAGGATCAAATTTATGTTTTTGTGGAATTTTGATAAATATCTTATCTCCTGGCTTATAATTTTTCTGGTTTAATGTTTTATCGTGTTGTATCTTTGATTTTTCTTTTGACTTAATAACATTTTCTCTAGCTATTTCTTGTGATTTGATAATTTTGTTTTTTATTTCATTACTATATTCATCATAGCATAATTCGTTTCTTGTGAGCACTGAATTGGGTAATTCAGGTTTGTAACCAAAGACTAACTCGTAAGGAGTATAGTTTGTACTTGAGTGAATATTTGTATTGTAAGAAAAACTGGCAAAATCAATAATCTTATCCCATTCACTAGAATCGGTAAAATTTCTTAGGTATTCAGTGAGTGTTGCATGGACTCTTTCCAATGCACCATTTGTTTGGGGGTAATAAGGACTTGTATTTAATTTTTTGATTTTAAGAATTTTACATAAATTTTGAATTACTGAACTCATAAAGTTTGCACCTTGATCAGTTAAAATTGATGAGGGAATTCCATATTTGGAAATGAAATGGTGGAATAGAGCGTTTGCAATAGTTATTGCTTCTTGATTGGGTATTGCAATAAAACAAGTAAATTTAGTTAAATCGTCTTGAATTGAAAGGACATATTTATTTCCTGACAAAGTCTCTTTTAATGGGCCGAATATGTCTAAGGATATTCTTTCAAAAGATTTCTTGCTTGAAGTTGTTACTAACATTGGATTTTTTGTGGGTTTTCTATTTATTTTATTAGTCTGACATTTGATACAACTTTTAACATATTTTTCTATATCTTTATTCATATTTTTCCATCTAAATTTTGTTAGCAAAGATTTTATCATTCTTAAGATACCTGCATGACCACCTATCTTAGAATTATGTGCTTCCTTTAAAATTTGATCTATTTCTTGAGGTTTTGGAATTATGACTTCATTTTCTTGAACATATTTTACTTCAATGTTGCTTTGGGAAAATTTGGAAAAAGTTAAATCTAACAATTGCTTCTCGTGAACATCATAAATTTTTGTGATATAAAGTTTTTTGTATTTGTGACATACATCATATAGTTGGTTGATAATCTCTGTTATTTTACCTAAATCGGCATCATCCCATTCGTTTTCTTTAATTATCAAATGAATAGTTTTTTTATTAGATATTTGGAATTTAATTATTGAACCTAGTTCCATGGGTTCTTTGGATAATAATTCTTTTTCGTTTAAATTCATAAGTCTATTGGAATATGTTGGACTCTCAAAGAAAATATCTGTAAAATTTAAGATTATGCCATCTGAAAATGTTTTATTTTGGATTAACTCGATTTGTAATCCTTTTTCACGGATGTTACTATTTGCATCAGTTGAGGTTGACGGTATTTCACGCAAAATATCTCTTATTTCTTCTTGTTCTATTGGATTTACATTTTTAATTCTACTCAAACAATCGGCCTGAGTATTTGTTGAACCTTTTTTATACACGATTTCGTAGTCATATTCAGCGAGTTTTAATCGCCATCGTATGAGTCTACTTCCGGGATCCTTGACACTATATAACCAAGTTAATGGTTTGTGATCTGTTTGTATTATGAATTTTGTTCCATACAAATATGGACGGAAATGTTTTACGGCCCAAACAATAGCCAAACATTCTTTTTCAGTAGTGGAAAAGTTTCCTTCTGATTTGTTTAAAGTCCTTGATGCATATGCTATGGGAAGGAGTTTATCTCCATATTTTTGAGACAAAATTGCTCCTAGAGCAAAGTTGGATGCATCAGTAGTTAAATAAAATATTTCCTTAAAATTTGGATACTGCCAAATTGGTTCGTTCATTAGAGCATTTCTTAATTTATCAAATGCATTTTGCTGTTCCTGTGACCAACAAAATATAGAATTTTTCCGCAATAATTTAGTAAGATTTTGAGCTATTTTTGAAAAGTTCGGAATAAATCTCCTGTAATAACCTACTAATCCCAAAAATTGTTTTATCTCCTTTGGAGTACTTGGTGCTTTGTAATCTTTGATCACTTGGATTTTATTTTCATTTGGTTTCAAACCTTCTTGCGAAATTATATGTCCTAAATAACAGACTTCTTGCCTTAAAAATTCACACTTATCTGCTTGCATGATCTTCCAATGAGGAAGCATAGACGACAATATCGTCTAAATAAACGAAACATTTAATACCATGTATTCCTGCTAAAACTACATTCATCAGTCTTTGAAAACAGGGAGGAGCATTTTTCAGTCCAAAGGGCATTCTTGAAAATTCATAGTGACCCGTTGGAGTAGAAAAAGCAGTTTTTTCCCTGTCATCGTTCTGCAAAGATATCTGGTGAAATCCTGAAGCTAAGTCAAGGGTAGTGAAATATTTAGAATTACCTAATTGGTCAAGGATATCACTTATATTAGGTAGTGGAAAATTATCGGTTACTGTAATTTCATTTAATTTTCGGTAGTCAATGACTACTCTCCATTTAATTTTACCAGACGAATCCGTTTTCTTTGGTACCACCCATAATGGTGAAGACCATGGACTATTAGATGGCTTAATGATTTCTTGCTCTAACATTTTATTAATTTGAATATTTACTTCATTCTCATGAATTTTCGGGTACCTGTATGTTTTTGCACAAATTGGCGAAGCATCTTTCTGTAAGGGTATATGATGTTCGAACAAAGTAGTGTGGGAAAGAAAATCTCCCTCCAAATAAAAAAGGTCAGAATATTTTTTACATAAATCAAGAACAGAACTCTTTTCTTCTGTATTCAAATGGTCTACTCTAACATTATTTTTTATTCTTTCCCATCTTTCATTTTCTGAATTTATAGAATTCACTACAATTTTTATTTGAGGCATAGGTTTAAGTGTTTGAGGTGCCAACTTTAGGCGTACAAATTCTTCATTGGTATTAATTATTGTAACATAAGCAATACCGTTAATATTTTTAGCTATACAGTCACTTAAGTAACAGCCAGGCACTATTTCTTGCTTTTCAATATACCCTTCTATTAAATCATTTTTTACAGGTATTTTTATAATAGATTCACTTCTTGCTGGTAGGTATGCTCTATTTTCAGTATCAAAATAAAGACAACTTTTTACCTCGTCATTGTAGATTTTTTCTTTCATATAATCAATAAGAAAATAATTATTTTTTAAAAAATCATTTCCCAGGATACCATCAAACTGAATGATGATATCAGGAAATACGTGGAAATTGTGGTTAAATTCATAGTTTGATCCAACTGAAGGATAAAACATAAAGTTAAGTGCCACTTTTCCCTGACTCTCAATATTATTCTCTTCAATACCATTAATTTTTATTTTATTTGTTTCGTCCATGCAATTACCTAAATTATTTTTCAGAATAGAAATTTCTGAACCTGTATCTAATAAGAGAGATAGTATTTGATTGTTACTAATTTTTATTTTTATATATGGCCTTAAAGTGGATATATCTGGTTTTCCTCCAGATCTTTCATTTGGATTGATAAAATGGGATTTACCCGAAATGGATTTTTCTGTCTTGGCCCTGAATTTATTGGCTGCTCCCCGTTTTTTGGAGCTGGATAGTTATTTTTATTTTTCAAAAAACACCTTTCGATGGTGTGTCCTTTTTTATTACAAAAGCTACAACAATTTAAATTTTGTTTATTGTCTTTGTAGTAACATTTATCACTTGAGTGCCCCTGTTTTTTGCAATAATTGCAATAAGGTTGCGTTTTATGTGTCGTTGGTTGGACATTATAATTATTAGGTTCATAATTATTTGAATATCTTCTTAGGTTGAGGGCTATTTCTTCATCGTGTGCAAGACGACTTGCTTCAGTTAGGCTTCTTGGATTTCGTATCCTCAATAACTGTCCGTACTCTACTGAACAATTGTTGATAAAAGCCGTAAGGCCCATTCTTTTTATCAAGTCACTTTGAGATTGGTCGATTTTACATTCGTTTTCGAAAGCAAGCGTTGTAAGTAACTTTTGTATTTTTTCCTCTATTCTTTGAGTGAAAGTAGATATGTTTTCGTTTCTGAATTGCCTACAATTTTGCAATTCAATTTGGATTTTGGCAAAAGATTTTCTTTCACCGAATGTTTCAATTAATTTTTTCTTCAAACTATCCGAATTGGAATAATTGACCGTTAAGGTCACATTTTTAGCGGGACCTTTTAGACCGGCCTTTATAAATGGCATAAGTATCGGTACTTGCTCAGGCTTGGCAAGTCCAATCGCCTCATTGACACCGTCAATAAATCCGCTTAGTTTATTAAATCGAACTCAGGTATTAATTTAATCAATAGATTAATATCTAAAGATATACTTGTATCTTCGTTAGGCATTTTATATTTCACAAAAAATAATATTTTTAAATTGAATACTGAATAATAATACTTAATGCTTATGATACCAATAATATATTAATATTTAATAATGTAATAAAAATTTCTTACAACAATAAGATTATCAGCATCATGGATGGTGTATCCCGGCTGGTTGGATGAAATGATTATAGTTGCTGGAGTGGCTGTTGTTTTTAGTTTATCACACGTATTAATTCCTTGTGTTGAATGTATGTATAATTGAAAGTTTATTTGAATATTAAATTAGAGTTTCTTTTATTTGCACTTATTTGTGTGTGTGTTTTTATTTGCACTTGAGGAGAGTAATTATAATTACACACTAAGTTGTAGGTACTTATATTTTCAATTGGAATTTTCGTTTTATGTTTTAGATTGTTATGGTTGGGTTTTTTTTTTTGTTTTATTTCATAGCGCACAGTGAAACCAGTTAATGAACACAATTTTTTTTTTTTTTTTTTTTTTTGCGGCCCAGAATCACAGTTCTTATTCAAAAATAAAATACCTAACTTTGAAAACAATGTATCACAAATTGATTTTTCTCAATTAAAAGCCTTTTGGATTATGTACCGAAATCCCACTTCTGACACCAATTGATAAATTCACAATTTTATATTTTGTGAATTACTATGCAAAAAATAAAGAATTAATAAAGACACAATAAATTTTCTTTTCCGGCATCAAAACTAATTATGATGCATTTATTTTGAATTCTAATGATCGACTGACTCTTTTGTGAATCGATGAATCGGAAGGTTGGTTGTTTGGATGATTGGATGGATGGAATCATGGATTGCGTGGGTTTTTATGTGTGCGATGCACTTTTGTGTGGCATAAATATCCATAGGATGAAGATATCAAATTATCTTCATGGGTGGTTGGTATAAACAGAACAATTGTGCGCGATGGCATAAATATGCTAAGGATAAAGATATTAAATATCTGCATGGGTGGTTTTTGGGTTAAAGGTATGTAACATCGTGTGGTTGTGCATAGGAAATCAGGTTATTAATTCGAGATAGCGAATTAAATTTCAATCGATATTTGTAAAGTAAAATAAGATTTTTATTTTATCAAACATTAATTGGCCCTTCAGAGCCAGATATTAAATCAACTCCAGTGTTAAAAGAAAAGGAAAAAGCTTTAACAAAGATCAGTTTTTTTTTTTTGTGAAGTACCTTTTGTGCGAATAAAATCTCGTTTAACTTTTACCACGTGCAGCGTGTACCTTTAAAAATGAACAAAATTAAAAAAAAGATTTCGGTTGTAAAAAGATCTTTGTCTCAGACTGCTACGTTCGCCGAGAATATTTCGGACGATTTCGGCATAGAACAAATTGAACTTAGATTAAAATCGCTCGAAACCGCGTAGGATTTACTTTAAGGACTTATTGACGGATTAATAGAATTCGTCGACGATCCCAAATTCGATGATTCAGATATCGACATTTCTGAATATGAAGAGAAATACTTGGCCACTCAAGCCACCTTGACAAAAACGATTCGCGCGCGAATGCCACCAACGAAAATAAATGAATCGGTTGTCGAAGACCTTGCACGGCAGCAATCTTCTTTCCTAAAGACCTTTAATATTCCGCCTTTTACCGGGGACTATTAAGACTGGCCGTGCTTTAGGGATTTGTTCCTCGGATAGATAGACGATAGGGATGACATAACGGCAACTCAGAAGTTCCGTTACTTAAAACCGTTGCTTCGCGATCGCCCTGCAGGTCTGATAAGCAAAATTCCGTTATCTGATATCAATCATATGGACGCGTGGAATCGGTTAAAAAAGCGATATGATCGTTCGAATCTCATCGTCCATTCTCATATCCAGGATTATTTATCGCTTCCTGTAGTTTCTTCTAGTAATGTGGGACTTCTAAGGAAAGTTTCTGATGGTGCTGATGAGTGCATCAGAGCTTTGAAAGCACTCAAACCGAGGGTCGGGATCCGTGGTTGGTGTACTTATTGCTGCTTAAGTTAAATCAGGAAACCAAGGAGGCATGGGCAAAAGAGGTAGGGTCTCGTGACAATTGTGAGATAGCGGAACTGTTGCATTTCTTACAAAGTCGCTGTGACGCTTTGGAATCGTGTCAATCGCTTAATCGTTCTCAAAATTCACGTGTTAAGAATCCCACATCCATTCGATCACATCTTGCTGAAGCAAAGCATGGTGCCTCACATTGTCCAATGTGTAACGATGAACATGTGTTAGGTCAATGTTCCAAATTTGTAGCTTTAACAACTGCATCTCGCCGGGAGTTCGTGAAACAAAAATCTCTTTGCTTTAGTTGTCTCAAGGCTGGACATTCGGTCAATAATTGTCGGTCGTATTATCGTTGTCGCTTGTGCAAATCTAAGCACCATTACTTAGTACATCCTGATGGTGATAAATCATCACCTCCTCCACACGTGGTAGATTCTGTGACAGATTCAGATAAGCCTTCAGGTTCCGTCATTATTAGTAACCATTCACAACAATATCGCTTAGGTAATCGACAAACTATTTTGCCAACTATAGTTGCCAAGGTTAAGGACGTTCAAGGAAAATTCATTAGTTGCCGTGTTTTATTGGATTCCGGTTCTCAGAGTTCTTTTGTTTCGGAGTCATTTGCGCAAAAACTCGGATTTCCAAGAGCCCATGCTCGTATTCCAGTCGTTGGATTGTCCGCCACCGAAGTAGGGTATACAAGAGGGCGTGTGTCGATTAAATTGTATTCACGATTCAATTCAGGTTGTCTGCCAGTTGATGTGTTTGTCCTTTCAAAACTTACTTCAAATTTGCCAACGCTTTCTATTGATATCTCCTCGTTTACGCACATTCGCAATTTGGACCTCGCTGATCCTACGTTCCATATTTCTAGTCCGGTTGATGCCATGATAGGAGCAGATAAATTTTGGAACATTATAGATGGAAATAAAATCAAGGGTCAGGATGGTACTCCATTTGCTCATAGATCTTTCTTTGGTTGGATTATCACCGGAGAGTGCTTTATTCATCAAAAGGATTTATCGTTATCTTCTTTTTCTTCTACACTCGATATTGATCAGTTATTGAAAAAATTCTGGGAGCTGGAAGAGGTTAATCCTTGTTGTAGTCGTTCAAATGAGGATATTGCAGAGACACATTTTCGTCAAACCTTTTCACGCTCTCCTGAAGGTCGTTATATCGTTCATTTGCCATTCATTGATTCAACTCCTTCGTTTGGCAACACACTTCAAGCTGCTGTTTCACGTTTACATTCCATGGAACGTCGTTTTGCTAAAAATCAAGAGCTATATTATTCTTACACAAAATTCATGCGTGAATATCTGGAATTGGGTCACATGGAACGCATTCCTACAGAGGATCTGAACGAAAGCTGAACTGACCAATTCTATCTCCCGCATCACGCAGTATTTAAAATGGATAGTTCTACAACAAAACTCCGCGTAGTTTTCGACGGTTCTTCGAAAGATTCGTTTGGTCGTTCGCTAAACAGTACTTTGCATATAGGTCCTCCAATTCAGAGAGACCTTGTAGGCGTTTGTTTAAGATTTCGGCAGCATCGCTACGTCTTCTCAGCTGACGTTGTAAAAATGTTCCGTCAGATATTGGTTGATGATAACCACACGCGATTACCTCCTGATGACTGTGAATACTCGTCAATTGACACTGAAAGGTCTGAAAAATCCGTGAAGGTTCTGGGGATGTACTGGGACCCCTCTCTAGATGAATTTTCGTTTAAAATGAGCTCTGCATTGCCAAACATGACATCAACTCGACGAACGCTTTTATCAGAAATATCGCGTATCTTTGGTCCTCTTGGATTCTTAGCTCCATCTGTCATTTCATTTAAAATTATGTTCCAAGAACTTTGGACACCTGAGCTTCGATTAGGATGGGATGATGCGTTACCTATTGATGTGGCTGATAAATGGTTGTCATATCGGGGTGAGCTTCCATATTTTCAACAGATACGTGTTCCAAGGCATGTTTTTGCATTTTCTGAAAATATTGAATTGCATGGATTCTCAGATGCTTCGTCGGTAGCTTATTCGGCAGTGGTATATTCTCGCTGCAAAATGAATTCCGGAAAATATGAAATCACGATAATTGCAGCAAAAACTAAGGTCGCTCCTTTAAAAGGAGTATGTATTCCGCGCCTAGAACTATGTGGAACTCTTCTTCTCTCTCGGTTGATATCTCGAGTGAAATCATCCTTGACTGCAAAAATTACAAAAACAAACGCGTGGTGTGATTCGGAAATTGTGTTACATTGGCTGGCTTCTCCTCCTCGTCGTTGGGCTTCTTTTGTTGCAAATCGTTGTGGTGAAATTCTAGAAACTATTCCGCGTTCCTCTTGGCACCATATCTCATCTGAAGACAACCCAGCAGATTGTGCGTCGCGTGGTATTCTGCCTTCAAAACTTGTCGAACATAGCCTCTGGTGGAATGGTCCAAGATGGTTAAGCCTCTCCGAACAACATTGGCCGGTATCAAAGATAAAATCGTCAAAAAACACTGAGTGCGAAGCCGTAAAAGGAGAAGAAAGACCAATGCCAAAACATGTGTTTTTCATGTTTTCGGAAGACAATTATCTCAAAACCGTATTTGAAAAATACTCTTCGTGGTTCTCCCTTCAAAAAACTATCGCTTATTGCCTACGGTTTATAAACAATTGTTGTTGTAAGAAACTTAAGTGTGATCGTCGCGTTAATCCACTCAGTTTTTGTGAAATTCGGGATGCACGGACAGCTATCTTAAGGTATGCCCAAGAGATTTCTTTCGGATATGATATCCAACATCTCCTCAAGCATAAACAGCTTCCTTCGAAATCAAAACTGTTACGATTTGCCGCATTTGTTGGACCTGATGGACTTCTTCGTGTTGGAGGAAGAATTAAACACGCAAATATATCTTACAATCTAAAACATCCTATAATTTTATCTAATGAACTTAACATTTCTTCTATTATAGTAAATGATATCCATATCAACAGTTTGCATACAGGTGTTTCTGAAACCTTTGCGATTGTCCGCCAACAATACTGGATTCTTGGTAGTCGTAATCTGATTCGCAAGCTTATTTTTCGTTGCAAACCTTGTTTCATGCAAAGCCGCATACGAAGCAATCAGCTGATGGGTGACTTACCAGTTGAACGAATTCAACCAACTCGAGCGTTTATCAACTCAGGGGTCGACTATGCAGGCCCCCTAACCATTAAATTTTCCCGTGGTCGAAATCCAAAACTCACAAAAGCATACGTGCCGTTGTTTGTGTGCTTATCGACGAAGGCTGTGCATTTAGAGGTAGTGAGTGACCTCACAACGGATGCTTTTCTCGCTGCCCTAAGACGATTTGTGTCCAGACGAGGAAGATGTGCTAACCTTTACAGTGACAACGGGACCAATTTTCAAGGGGCACGACGGTGTCTGACAGAGATGCACAAACTGGTGATGTCTCAGCAACATAATAGCGTTATATCAACAGCTCTTTGTCGTGAAAACATCGATTGGCATTTTATTCCACCCTCTGCTCCCCATTTCGGTGGGTTGTGGGAGGCTGGGGTGAAGTCGATGAAATTTCACCTACGCCGAGTTGTCGGTTCTTCTATTTTAACATTTGAGGAAATCACCACAGTGTTATGTCAAATTGAAGCCATTTTGAATTCCCGTCCTCTATGTAGCATTTCTGACCATGATTTGAATCCACTAACACCAAGCCATTTTCTTATAGGTGAACCTTTGACTGCTGTTCCAGAACCTAACCTAAACAACATTCCTCAAAATCGACTCACAAACTTTAATCTCTTACAAAGTATGGTGCAAGGATTTTGGAAGCGTTGGCATATGGAATACCTTGCTACTCTCCAACAACGTAAGAAGTGGCAGCAGAAGAAACCAAATTTAAAAGCTGGCGATTTAGTAGTTATAAAGGAACCAAATCTACCTCCTACTCAATGGGTACTTGCCAGAGTTGAAGACGTTACACCTGGTGCAGATGATATTGTACGAGTTGCTACCGTCAGAACTGCATAGGGCACTTTCGTACGACCTATCACAAAGCTTGCACTACTTCCCACTTCCTGAAACAATGTTCCAGGGGGTCCGGGATGTTCCGGACTAATATATTATAATTTATACCATTTAATTTTGCCTTTAATGAAGTCTTTTGCTTTTATCTCAATTTCATTAACTTAACTTGAATTTCTTGGAACTTTTATACAAATTATTAAATTTTCATTTCTCTATAAACAATTTGCTGACTCATTGTACTTTGCAGAATTTCTAATTGTCAAAACTTATGTAATGTAATGATCCTTATGTACACACCGGTACTTTCATTCTCGTTCTTTCTACATATATTTGTTAACGGCAGTAACTTACTGCAAACATTCTTTAAGCTTATCTCTTTCACTTTGACGGAGATCATCAATAAGGTAACAACTAAATGTGTGTGGTATATCGTGTGGTTGTGCATAGGAAATCAGGTTATTAATTCGAGATAGCGAATAAAATTTCAATCGATATTTGTAAAGTAAAATAAGGTTTTTATTTTATCAAACAATACTCAAATTTATTTTACTATCTTTTTATAAATTGACCATAGATATTACTAAGTCCTTCACAGTCCGAACGTCTATTAACTGTATTTTCAGAATTTAAAATGTGTAACATTTCTATTAACATTCTTTTGTTATAATGTTTTTCTGTTTGTAAAATTTCTACATTACTGAAATCAGGTCTATGTCCTTCATCTATACAATGTAATGCTAAAGCAGTTTTTTGTGAATGTCCATTACTTATATCAGACCTATGACCTGTTATACGGTTATTGAGTTTTTGCATAGATGTTCCTACATAAGCAGACGAACAACCTAATATTCCATCACCTAAGCATCTTATTTTGTAGATTATGTCTGATTTATCTTCTTTTAGTATTTTACTTCTAAGATTGGAAAATAAAGAAGTACATTTGTTTGCGAATTTGTTTGTATTGAAGGATTGAAATATTTATTTATTAATGTTTTAATAACATTAATAGGGAAAGAATTAGAAGATAATGTTTCTATAATTATTTTTATATTTTTATGACGAAAGGTAATGTCACTGATATTCAATACTCTACCTATAAAATTTTTTTGCTGTGGAGCGGTTGTGGTGAGAGATTATAAAACTGAAAGACTTATTTTAGTTTAACTTCTAAACATATGGAACATGATTTAAAGGTAATTTTCAATGCTGAATCTAATAAGACCTATGTCAAGATGATACGATCATCGTAAAAAATGTTATAGTCCTTTTTAAATTAGAATGATACTTTAAAGATTTCTTAAAAAGCATTACTAATAAGAACAGGCTATAATCACAAGTTTAAAGACCATAGCCGGAAATTTGTAGTAAAGACAGACGTATCATATAGACACAATAGCCGGTTTTTATTATCAGAAATGATCCGTAAAGATCACAAGAAAAAAGGCATTACAACAACAACAGAAGATCCTGCTCTCTATCGGGATCACGTTTCATGCTCGGAAAGTTTAGTTTTTGCTTTTGCTTCTCAGCTTTGAAAATGGTTAGGAAGTTTAAACTCTGGTATAAAGGAAAAGTACAACGAATATATGAGAAATGAACAAATCTTATGAAGTAAGATGCGAATTGTTTTATTTTCATGAGATGATCTGTATGGATCATCAGCGATAATCAAATGCGACTAATATCGATTAAAATCTCGAATTTGAATATTTAAACAATGCAAACCTTGCCTTATATTATTATATTAAATGTGCTTATTCCTAACCTCCACATCTTAACTTGAGCTGTAAGAAATGTTTGAAGTACATAATTAGGCTTTTCCAGAAACTTTTGTCTTTTCTCTTTCTAATTTTGAAATACAAAAATGTAGGGAAACAAACAAACAACCAATCACAATGACATGTTTTTTCGTTTTCCCTACATTTTTTACTGTCAAACTATTGATTTTTGTATGGTTGTTTGGCACTGACGTCTAGTGGAAGTTGCAAATGACCTCTAATTTCTTACCAATTCACAAGTAAATCTGTGAGAAATTTATGCATTGCGTACAATCTGCCGCCAGCGCCATTGCGAAGTTATAATATGGTTTTTATGTGATTATGTTTGATCCGGTAATAAATATAATTTATTGACATAATGCCTAAAATCAGTTGGGTCTGGGAATATTTTGAAGAAACAGAGAATGGGCCGAAGTGCAAAATATGTGATGCTCTATTTAAAAGTGGGAGTTCAACGTCCCCTCTAATTAGGCATCTCAATTTCAAACACCAAAAACAAAAACCTAACGATGACCAAAACAGGAGTGTTAGTAATAGATCTGATATGTAAGTAATAATGCGATCTTTAATTTAATTAGTTTAATTCTTAGCATTTTAATATGTTGACTTGAGGAGAATATTGACGACAATATACCTTCAACTTCTGCATCAACTCGTTTATTGCTGCCTACACATAAGGTTCGTCCATCACCGATCAAAAATAAGAGAAACGAACAAATAAGTCAAGCATTGGTGACAATGATAGCGGTAGATAATCTGCCATTATCTTTCCCAAATGGTAGGAAAAAGTAACAAACAAACCCAAAATGTTTTTTTTTAGGTCATGGTTTTCGGAGCTTCATGACAAATGTGGAGCCCAATTATAATATTCCTTCAGAACCAACAATAAAAAGTAGACTGCAGCTAGTAAAGGACGGTCTTATATCGAAAATTGCTTCATATTTAAATGATGCAACATATGTATCACTAAGCACAGATGGATGGTCATCAAGAGCGCACGATGCATACATAACTGTCAATGCTCACATTATAGATGCGGAATGGAATCTGCAAACCTTCACTCTGTCAACGGCTGCGTTGGACGATCGGGAAACTTCTTCAAATATTGAAATGCGTTTAGAAGAAGTAGTTGAATCATGGAATGTAAAAGAAAAAATAGTTCCAGTTGTCACTGATAATGCTGCGAACATGAAAGCTGCAGTGCGAAATTGCGATTTTGTGGAATACACTTCGGGCTTAACATGTGCGGCACATAGTTTACATATATGTGTCACTAAATCTTTACAGAATGCTGTTATAAGTGATGTAATAAGAAAAGTTAATAAGCTGGTTTCTCATTTTCAGCATTCTAATATTGCCACAAAAGAATTAACCAAAAAACAAAAATCTCTTGACATAAAAGAACAAAAGCTAGTTCAAAGTTGCCCAACTAGGTGGAACTCGGTATATATGATGTTAAAATCAGTCCAGAAAAGTAAACTTGCTATTCAAGCAGTGTTATGTGAGCGAAGAATCACGTCATTTGCTACTGAAACACGCCTTTCTTTAACGGATGCTAACTGGAAGATTATAGATGAATTTTTACCCATCCTAGAACCACTACATCTAGCCACTACAATTTTTTCAGGATCCCATGCGCCGATATCCTTGGTGCGACCTGTAATAAGGAGCCTGTTGAAGTTGCACTTTTCCGACAGTGAGTCGACAAATGACAACGCTGAACACCACAATAAAGAAAATAATACCACCTGCAGAGAATTGATATCTAACGTTTCAAAACAAATAAGTGACAGATTTGAAATCAATAACATAATGCCAATTCAAACAAGGCATCTTGCTCCTTTGTTGGACCCCCGGTATAAAGACATTGATCATGAAGATATCGAAACCAAGATCGCAATCATAGACAAATGGCGCTCAGTTATTGGTCTTCAAAATTCAAATCAGAACACCACCGAAAGTGAGGAAGAAGATACTCCAAAACAAACAGCACTTGATATTCCTTTTTAAGAAAAAAGAGAGTCAACACGATCCAAAAACTCAATTCGAAGCCTACTTATGTGAACCTCAGATTAGTCACAACGCGAATCCCTTAGAGTGGTGGAAACATCGATCAAGAAGATATCCGTTCATTGCTGATCTAGCGAAAAAAATGTTCAGTATTCCAAGCACTTCCGCAGCCGCAGAGCGCGTTTTTTCGACAGCTGGAAATATTGTTACAGCCAAGAGAAATGCACTGCTTCCTCAAAATTTGGGTCGAAAAATCAGGGTCGAAAGATTTTTTTAATTTAACCTGTTCTATGGAGAAAACAATCATCTTAATTTAAAAACATTTTTTACGATGATCGTTTTATCTTGAAATCATGTTCCATATGTTTAAAAGTTATACTAAAATAAGTCTTTCAGTTTTATAATCTCTCACCCCAACCGCTCCCCCCCCCCTCCCCAAGCAAAACAACCTTCCACACTAAATATTTATGTTGCAATTTTTCATGCCAAAAAGATTTTCGATTTTGCCCCCTTTTACCTGCTACTATTAAAAACTTAATTTATCAAACTAGATCCGGATCTGAAATTGGATCCGGGTATCCAACACTATCCGGATAGTGTCGGATCTCGGATCCTAGATCCGGATCCCGATATCCGACACTATCCGGATAGTTCGGATATCAAATCCAGGATCCGGATCCGTTTCAGATATCCGGATCCGTTTCGGATATCCGGATATCCGAAATATCCGGATACTTTGAAGCTATATTACATATATCTCAAGTCATAATCATTAGACATTAAGATATCATTAAATGAAGGTGGAATGCAGCCTACACGAAATAAAACACGAAACACGAACTGAACTTGAGTGGTGTTTTAGTGAAAAATCAATTCGATTCTTGGCATTCTATTTAAATTCAAAAGCTTATATGAGAAATTATAACAGCTAGTAATTTATGTATACATATGTATATATGCTGATATGTATATGTATAGTACATTAAATGTTCATATATATGTGCATACATAATTTCATATTCCCATCTGAATATTAATTCATTAAAAAATTAAATGTATTTAAGTTTTGTTTTATATTTCTTATGTCTTAAGTCGATCTTTAATACTACATCTTTTAGGATTCTAAAGGGTTCAGTTACCTTTCTGCAAAGCTAAGATATCAGATATTCAGATTTGTATGTCGAAAAACATATACGATAACATAGATGGCACATTGATTTGGTGAAGGTGATGTGCCGGTGCAGATGCAAATGTACATTGTGGACAACTGAGTAAAACTTGCTTAAAATCGAAATTTAAAAAAAAAACGCCCTTAGTAAAAAAATTAATTGCAAAGCGGAAAGTGAAATTTAATAGTTTGGTACTTCAGAATCTAAAATGTTGTCCTAACAAAAATCTTATGAATTTCTAATGCAACAATGACAAAATTTAAATCATAACGATTAGTGTTGTTTTTGTTTTATCTACCAAATAAAAGTCATTTTCAATGTCCCCATAGTTACTCTATGAGTGAAATCTGTATATTTTTTATATTACATTCTAATAGTTTTGTTTTAAAATTATTATTTGTAACAACGAAAGGATTAGAATTTAATCCATAGGATTAGAATGTAAAACTAAAAGAACTAGAATTTAATCCAAAGGATTCAAATGTAATCCTGAATATTAGAATGCCTTACCTGAAAATTAGAATCTAACTTTGCAAACTTTTATTTTAATAATCCGGATTTTTTTGAATTCATAAAAGTCTTAAATTTTAATTTTTTGGATTTGATTAAAATAGGAAGCGTCCTTTTTTAATCCAAGAATTTTAAAATGCAATTCAAATTGTATCAAAAGAGCAAGGAAGCAAAATCAGTCATATTTAAATATGAACAAAATGTTTTCTGTATATTTTAGGGTTACCATAACTAAAAAAATATGAATTTTACTACTTAACTAACATGCGTTTTCTATTGAGACTACGACTTTAAAAATCTGTATGTGTAACATTAAATTCATATTTTGCTTCTTCTAATTTATGAGATGACACTATTTCTTGTTTTAAAAGGAAGTATTTACCTACATAAAAATGTAGGTACTGATCTTTATGAAGATACATATGTATGTATGTAGGTACATATATGGGTGATTCTGAAAGAAATGATTTCAATTATTTTTTAAGAATTTTTTTCTTCAGTTGTATGCGCTGTTAATCATATGTTGGTATTACGCATGCAGAATTCAGAATTGTTTAACTATACGAAATTCATTTGGCACTTTAAATGTTACTACCTTAGCATTCCACTATCTGCTACAATTATCAATTTCGTACGTCGAACAGCAAAACAGAAAGGAGAACGATATTTTTCGTTTATGTGTCATTTTTGTATAAAATTGTTCGCTTTGCATCAGCAGCAAAGTAGGCTTTAACTTGAAAAACAGTAGATACACCAGGACGATACATCATGACATATAATATTAATTTTATGCCAACGTTCGCATAACATCAACTCCGCACTATAACGGCAGTTTGCATTTATTAGTTAAATGAATATAAAAACATTTAAGACGAAATAACTATGTATGAATACAAATAAATACATATATTTTTTTCCAATAAAAGAAAAAAAAATGATCCAAAAACATAAAGCATGGTAACCCCATTTCTAATTAAAAATCGAAATTTAAATTTTTTATATATGCATTAATTTGAAGGCGCTTTGCATTTTCTTTCACTTATGCGAAAAACAATAAAGAAAACAATGTCAGCATTATAATTCAGATAATAACTTAGTTATGTTATGTTTTATGTCATTATTATATGTTCTTGTAAACTGATATATTTTTGGATTCATTTTAAGTAATCTGGTTTAAATTTATTGCATACAAATAAATTTGTATTATTACTCTTATAAAATTTTTATTTAAATTCAATACAGGGACATTATAAATTAATATACTCTGAATTTTAACTCAGAAATGAAGAATTGCATTTAATTTAAAATGTGCTTAAAATTCATTCAATGAAATTACAAGTTATATCCTTTTGTATTATATTAAATACCAACAAAAGAATTCGAATTGAATTTGTCTTAAATTCTATTAAAATTAGATTAAATAATAATATAAACGAGATTAGAACTCGACAAAATAGTATAGAATTTCAGTATAATTTGTATTCGATTACAAAAGTAAAATTGATAAATTTTAATCCAAATGTATTGTTTTGAGGGAATAATTTCCACAGCTATTGGGAAATTTTTTCTATTCATTATATTGATAACATTTCAATATTAAAAAAAACAGGTTTTTAAACCGTTGCATGTATTTAGTTCTAATAGAATTTTAGTGTGGCCGAAATACAATACAGATTTTACTGAAAAATATTCCAATATTTTTAACCGTGCAAAAAGTAACAAGAGATACCTATTTAATTCATATCCACCTACATTTTTTATCCCAACCAAAATGCCTCGAAACTAGCAAAAACGAAAATTCTTGCCATTATTAAAAGATCGAGACGGACGCAAGAATGCAATTAAGTCTACTTGTTTCAAAGCAGTCGTCCATAAAGAAAATATATTCTCCACCCTCAAACATGAAAACAGAGAAATCCTTAAAAAAAATCTTTTCATTGAAACTTTCCTTCATACATGTATCTCTCTGCCCTACAAAAATTCTCAGAAGGAATAAAAACAAAAATTCTTGCCAACGATCAAGACGAATGAAAAATTAAAAAAAAAACAGCAGTACCTAGGTACCTACCTACATACCTATAAAACCATTGCAAAAACGTAACTTGTTACGACGGACGTATTCATTAAATCGGTGCATACACATTTCACACCAACCTATCTATACCTACCTAACTAATAAATCAGCTTTCTTCACAAGTTATGAATTCACCTGTACCTAAATAAATTAATGAAAATGATTTTTTTAATTTCTCAAGGAATACAAAACAACCTCACAAAAATAAATAACACCAAAAGAAAATCCTTGCTACCTTTTACGAAGATCGCGATTTGCGATGAAAGAACAAAAATGTTACTGCATGTCTATCTATACAGATACCCACCATCGTCATGATCACAAAAAATAATAAGCAAAAAACTAAAAAAAAAGCGAAAGACAAGAACAATGAATTTTTTTGTCCTTGAGATATGCATTTTGAAGAGATTTGAAATTGTAAATTGTTTCCAGAGAGATTTTTCGCTCTCGGTCTTTAAATTGACTAATGCAACATTTCGCAACATGTTGTCAATATCAGATACGGTCGCTGACGCGGCGGGGGGCTTACGCAACAACTACAAAGAAACCTATATGCGATCGCGGAACTCATATCCGCGGTCGACAGGTCGAGGTTCAGGAGGTTGTTGCTACTAATATACCCTGCAGTGAAAGAGTGTTCCCACCAAAGCACTCTTGGGTGAGGCATTCAAAAAATGTATACTGTAAATTAATAGTTTAATGTAATATTTAAAATAATATTTATATTTACACAATAATACATTATTTTAAGACGGACACTATCTGGTTTCTATAATAAATTTAAATATGTAATACAAAAATTATTTATTTTTTGAAAATCAGTTTTAAAAACATTTGTTTTTCAAAATTTTGTTAACATTTACAAAAAAGAAACTTGTTAAATACGTCAGTTTTCAGAAGATATCAATAAATGAACTCTAAATACCAGTAGCATATATAAGATTTTTTGTGGGGAGGGGGGCTCAATCTCAATGTTGGCAGACATTTTTTTAAGGTTCACTAACAATAAGACTAGCACAAAAATGCAAGTCTTTCTTATATCATCAACCACCTTATATGAATAAGATGTAAAATTTCAATAACAAAACGACAAAAGGAAAATACAAAAAAAACCCTAGTTTTAAAATTTAATTGTATTCATATTCTTCCTTTGCAAGTAGATTTTTTTTTTTAAATTTTTTGATATTTTTAGTTTGAAATAACAAATCCATTTTTCTTTATTTATCTGAAAATTGATTCACCAAATCTTCAGAAATTACATCGATTTCTTAGTTAATATTCAAAAACGTCAATTCTCAAATAAGGATACAGATCCGGATTGCAAAACGGAAGTGAAGCTTAAACGGTTTCCATGGTATCCCCAGAATTTCCAAAAAAAATT
Organism: Leucozona laternaria; assembly: GCA_932273885.2. NCBI lineage: Eukaryota > Metazoa > Arthropoda > Insecta > Diptera > Syrphidae > Leucozona > Leucozona laternaria. The sequence continues at coordinate 87,400,026 of OW026366.1, read as the reverse complement.
TTATTAAACAATATGCAATAATATTTATAAATATGTATATAAATTTAATTCTTTTTAATTAGATTCTTTTTTTTTTTGTTTGATTAAATTACATATATTTAATTATAACAATCTTAATATTCTTTTTTATAAAAAAAAAGAATAACTCAAGTAGCTAAACATTTTTTGTCTAAGTTTTTTTTGGAACTAGAAATGAAGTTAAAAATAATATTTGTTTTTTTTTTTTTTGTTAAATTAATTTAAAAAGTGTTACTAAACAATAGATATATTGAAATACCTTTATTATTTAAAAATGAAGTCTGAAGGAATTTCCGTTTGTTTTAAGTTTGTATGCTTTCATTAAAGTAAATTTAATTAATTTTTTTTTAAATACAGATTTATATAAAAAAGTTCATTTTGAAATCTACTTCAATTTTTGTCAGCCTACTTCTCTTTTTTTTCTTCAAATCTACTTTGACTTTTTTTCTGGAAGTGGTAGCGTAACCATATGGAAGCGTTACCATGTTGCAGCGTTACCACGTGGCAGCGTTACCATGCTGTCTTAACGTTTACCACAGCTGTTTTTAATGAATAAATCATTATTTTTCTTATATTCTTAATTGAAAAAAATCGACTTTTAACGACTCAATTTAAACAACGGTAGTGGGAGTATGTTATTAATATTTAAATATATTTATGGAATTTCTTTTTTTCTTTAAGTGATCTTATGGTACATAACTAGATATATATTATAATTTAAAGTTGCGCAAGCAGTAGCTAATACAATGAAAACAAAAATTAAGCACAATTTTGTTAATACGAATTTTTATTGGGGCGTATTCATAGTAGTTCGCAGAGTTCATGTTTTACTTAAGTACAGTTTAAATAAGATCAATTAATATAAGTTATTTCAAAACCCATTCTGTATTTATAAAAATAGACTCATTCGACTTCAAAAATAGTGCATTTTTGACAAAAATTAAAATAAATGAAAATTCAAGGTTTAGGTTTAACTATAACCAATAGTTTAAAATAAAGATGAACACGGCCCATTAACTTTATAATAATAATATGAGAAGATTGTCTACCTCTGATTCAAGTTGAAGTTTATTATGTTTATGTTTATCAGTGCAGTGTATTCAGGTGGTGGGTTTGATTCGGTTTTATCGGTTTTTTCAAATGGAAAAAGAAGGAAAAAATTAAATGTGTGAAATCCTTTTTGGGGCTTTTGCCTGATTGCAAATTAACTTTATTTTTAAAATCTAGATTACGTGTGGTATGACTGATGATTTCATTACGATATCCACATATATATTTTTTAAATTGAAATTGAAGAATATTATCTTAAAACTAAAATCTAACATAAATGAAATTTGAACGAAAAAAATTATTAAAACAAAAATTGGAATTTTGAAATTTTTTCTTCACGTATGATTTAGTTTCGTTATTTAAAAAAAATACCTGTTTGAAATATTATTCATGGGTTTATTACTATAAACCAGGTTTAGGATATAAGACATATATACTTGGTTTTCAGACAGTGGGACAGTTGGATGATTATATCTAAAAAAGATACCAGTTAAAAATTATAGAAGCGTCTTCATAAGAATTCTTAATAAATAATTTTTTGAATATAAAAAAAAAAAAAAACAAAAAAATGGTGATCTGCTCCTAAAATACAAGAAAACAACTTGATTTATTCATTATTTTCTAGAATGAACTTAATCAAGGCCGAATTTTTTAAATTAAAGTATGACATGACAATTTCACACATAAGGAAAATAGGTTTATACATTTTATTGAACCAATTGTTCTAGTAAATTAGGAGCCTAGTTTTTTTGTTCTAAAAATCAAAACCAAATGATTCTTTGTTAAAACAGTTTAATATCTTCCAAGATAACAACACGCTATCTTTTCAATACTAACATTTGCACAGGAAAAATATTTTTCATTTTGAAAGCGATAGGTATCTTTTATGATTTAATATACACATTTATATATACTAGTATCGCCTGTGGTCGAAATTCGACCATCTGTGATTTTTTTTGTTTTTGTTAAAAATACAATTTTTGAAGGTTTTTTTCTTTTTTTCAAATCTACTCCAGAAATTTCCTATTTACTCCACTTTTTTTGTACAAATCTGCTCCGAAATTTCACTACTGATCCCTACTCATTGTAAGTACATGTAGAGTACATCATTCGGAACGAAACGACAAATAATGAGTCTAAGCTACATGAAACACGTTGGAAGTGAACTTTTGGTATGGTACACTACGCTCGGGTGTTGACAAACAGCCGTGTGTATCGTGAATTTGTTTTTTTTAGACTTTGTATGGGAAACCATTATTTAAAATTTTTACATGTAAGTTATCGACGGATTCACATAATCCCTTCTGATGGCACTTCTAATTAATAATAGCTTTCAAATGGTATATTTTTTATTGTCGGGCGTTCGGTTTAAGTATATTAAAAAGGGAGTACAAAAAAATTGTTAACGTATTAATATAATGATTTCAATAATCAGCTTATTAATCAAAATTGAAAATTTAAACAAGTTATCTCAATTATTATACAAAAGTAACTCTGAACGTAGTTATTTTGACATAAAAAAAGGCCAACTTATTACGCTTTAAGAACAAGTGATGCGTGAACTTGAAAATATTGATACCTACCTGTTTAATTTGTTAAAAACTATAGTTTGTTCAACTGATCTAAACAAAAATTCCATTTGGGCTACACTATTCGTGAGATTATGAACAAAATTTTATTTTCTAGCTAAAATACATAAAACAAGTGCAAGTAGTTTTTTTTTTTTTTAATTTACCTCATAAATTTTATTGATTAACCATATCTAATAACTTTTAGTAGGTATCTTTCTTAGAACTTATCATTATTGATCATAAATACAGAGTCAAAATGAGTCTAATCTATAGGTAGGTAGGTATAGGTAGTTATATATATTAAAATAAGTTATACATACATAGAAGTTCGAAAACAAAAGAATCTAACTTTAATTATAACCTATGCAAATAAGGTATTTTATACCTACATATATGATGTAGACGTGTTTGTAGATACTTTATATACTTATAGGTACCTACGTACAGTAATTCCTAAATTTTTGTTATAAAAATCTATACTGCAACCGTTTTTGAAAAAAAATTATATTTACCTACCCTTACGATTAAAGTATTTTGTATGGCAGATATCGTTATTTTTTGGTTCTAAGAAACACTTATATAAAAAACTCGCTTATATACAGTGGTGGACAAGAATTTAGCACACTCATAGATGAAAACAAAAACTATCACAAATTGTCAGTTGTTTTCATATAAATATTTGTATGTTTATTTTATTAACATTATAGATATACATATTAGTATGTTTGGTGAAATAATATATTATCCTATGTTATATCTGTAAGAGAAAATAAGAAAAAATATTTAAATATCACTTCTTTGCCTGGACTTAAATTTAGCACATATTTATGTTTGAACAAAAAACACTTGATTTATGCTGCTTACCATTATCATTTCTACAGTTACTTTAATATTTCGTGAGGAACCCTTTATTTTTTAAAACCGCGGCGATTCTTCTGGGTAAACTTTCCACTAAAGCCTCACACCGTTGCTTCGGAATTGCATAACAGACATTCTGAAGTTCTTCCCACAACTCGGTTAAATTCTTTGGTTTTTTTCTTTCAATGTGATGTTCAACATCGTTCCATAAATTTTCGATCGGATTGAGATCGGGGGATTGGGCAGGCCACTTCAAAACATTAACTTTATTGACCTCTAAGCAATTCTGCACGAGTTTTGAATTGTGCTAAGGGTCATTGTCGTGCATGAAACACCATAAGAGCGGCAAATTGTCCTCGGCAAATGGTATCATATGGTCCACAAGAATACCCTTGTAAGTTTTGTTATGTACCTCGCGGTTTAATTAAAAAAAAACTTTATCGTTTCTTTTTATTATTTTTTTTTCTTTATTATTATTTATTATTTTCTTATTATTTATTTATTATTTTCTTTAACAAAAGAGGCCGCTGTCCAAAGCAAGGCTGCACCTCACGTATGGGTTGGAGAATTCCTTGGACCAACGTTTAACGAACCCAAGTGCTGAATTGGCCTTAAGAATTATGTCGTTATAATGGGAGATGAAATTAAGCTCCTGATCGCATAATATACCAAGGTCACGTATAGATTCGACGACAGATAGGGGCTGATCGTGAAGGAGATAAGAACGGGGAGAAGACTTAAAACGTTTTCGAGAAAGAGTTATTGAATGGCATTTGGCAATATTTAAATATAAGCAGTTTTTGAGACACCAAACTGAAAAATTATCGAGATCGACTTGGATAAGAGCTGAGTCCTGTGAAGAAGAGATGGTCTTGAAGAATTTGGTATCGTCGGCGTAGAGAGAAATCTGAGAATATTTAATAACCAATTCAATATCGTTAATTGTAAGAATAAAAAGAAGAGGACCTAAGTGACTGCCTTGGGGGACTCCGGACGTGGCTAAGAAAGGGCAAGAGGAAGAAGATCTAAAACGAACACTATAGTAACGGTTTTCCAGATAGGACGAGATCCATCTCAATAAAATGGGTTCAAAACCGAAGGTGGATAGTTTGAAAAGTATAAGTCTATGGGAGATTTTATCGAAGGCCTAACTAAAATCGGTGGATATGACATCGACTTCCTTTCCATGCTCTAAAACTGACAGGATAAAAGACACAAATTCAACAAGATTAGTGGTTGTTGATCGGCATTTGAGAAAGCCATGTTGTCTTGGGGAAATGAGAGACTTACAGCGAAAACTCAAAGTTTCATACAAAATGCTTTCGAAGAGTTTGGGTATACATGAGAGTTTAGCAATAGGACGATAATTGTTAACATCACCTTTCGGACCCTTTTTGTGTATTGGTATTATAAAAGAAGTTTTCCAAACCTCAGGAAATTCTCCTTGAGTAAGGGATAAATTGAAGATTTTTGAGAGAGGAAGAGAAATCGATGAGGAAAATTTCTTTAAGAGAATAGCTGGGAGGCCGTCTGGACCTGGGGAGAATTCATCAACGAGTTGGTTTAATTTGTTCTCCACGAGAAATGGGTTGACGGTGCGAGGGAGAATCGGCCCAAGTGAGTAATTTGGTAAGTAGTTGAAATAAGCAGTCAGGTACAAAAGTGTCATCTGTGAAAGATTGTTTGAAAAACGATGCAAAAAAGTTGGCGATAGTTTGTGGATCATTTGATGTTTCATTGTTGAAAAAGAGAGAGGTCGGGTAGCCATCGGATTTTTTTTTTGTAATTGACAAATTGAAAAAAGGACTTAGGGTCGTTAATAAGGTTAGTTTGTGTCTCAATTATATAACGCTGGTATAAAGAGCTATAAAGCTCATTAAATTGGAGGTATATACCATAATAGTTAGAATAATCAGTGGGAGATTGAGTTGGAGATTGAAAGGTTGACCATAACTTGTTTCTTTTGTTTCTCAGAGAACGATTATACCAAGGGGGGGGAGGTAGTTAAAGTTTTGTGACGAGAGAATGGAACAAATAGAGAAATAGAATAATATATTTCCCTGTAAAAAATGTCTAAAGCATCTTTTACTGATAGGTTATCAAAGTTAAATGGAACTTCGTTGAGGTATTGATTAATATGGCGGAAGTTTGCTTTATGGGAATCGTACGCCCATAATTCTGTAGGGGGAGTGCATATTAGAGGGGATTTGTGGAAAAATGAGAGAAGGAGGGGGGGATGGTAGTTATCAATAGTAGATAAAGAAAGTTGACAAGATGAGACTGACGAATTAAAAGAAACTGTTGTGAAAATAAGGTCTAGATGCCTACCCATGTGATTTGGGATGCCATTAACTTGACAGGGGCTGGAATCTGCTAAGCGGTCTAGGAAAAGACATTCCTTAGAAGAGGTGGGCTTGGAAGCAACAAAGAAAGATTTATCGTCTGATGAAATCCATTTGAGGTTAGGAAGGTTGAAGTCACCGAAAAGAAGGATTTCATCATTAGGGTCACATAATTCTAAAATGTGATCAATTGTATTAATGGCAAGTTCATATGATTCAATGGGTTGTGAAGGCAGTATGTAACAACAGATAACTTACGGGGTAATGTTAACTTTATTGAAACATAGTCTAGACATGGGGAAGAAGAAATTGCTACAAGGGATGAGTCAATTGAGTTTTGGACAGCTAGTAGCACACCACGACAAGGAGTATCAATAGTTCGGTTGAGATCATCGTCGCGATAAACATTAAAAGAAGATGGAAACAATTCTTGGTTTTTGATGCTAGGGGTCAGATTGGTTTCAGTCAGAGCGTAAATTTCAAAAGGTAAAGCATGAGTTTGTTGCAAAACCCCTTTGGTTTTTGATCGAAGACCTCTTACATTCTTATAATAGAAGGTAAGAGGGAGATTCTGATGTGAAGGTGTGGGGGAAGTTTTTGATATATTACGATCGAAAAAACCTATCATGGTCGGCTCTGCTACGCTGTAGGTATGATATCCGCTTGGAATGAATATAATTTCCGAAAGCATCAAGATCACTCTCTACTCTTTGCGGAGACATATTTAAAAATTCATGATATTTGATGTAGAGATTTTTGAGGCTGCTTACGTCAGTAGGAAGACCTTCTTGTTGGATGGAGACCATTACACTCAAATAAAGATTATAAATGTTATCGGTTAGATAGAGAAGAGACAAGGGGAGGAGGTGTTGCTGTGGTTGTTAAACGATCAATCAAGCACAACGTACTTTCTGTAGTCAATACGAAACTAATTGAAAATATTGGTATTGAAATACCATTTGAAAACGGTCGTTCAGTAAAAATAATTTCAGTCTATTTCCCGGGAGGTAATACCTCAGCAAGTAAAAGATGTGACCTAAGAAATGATTTGCTAAAATTGGTTAGAATCAATGATTTTTTTATAATTGGAGGAGATTTCAATTGCAGACATAGAAGTTGGGGGTGCTTTAGAGCGAATGCATGGGGCAACATTCTATCAGATTTAAATTCTAGGCATCCTTTTTGCATATTATATCCACCTCATCCTACCTGTATTCCTCCTAATAACAGATCAAAACCGTCAATCATTGATCTATTTTTAACAAATATGCCTGATCTCGTAAGCCAACATATGGTCTTAAATGACCTGAGTTCTAACCATCTCCCAGTGGTGTGTAGTATTTACAGATCACCTGTTCGAAATAATAATATTGTATACGTTTTTAAAAACGCCAATTGGAAAAGATATAAGAGAATTATTCGCGTGAAACTGGAAGAAACACCGGAACTTGTTCCTACAGAAGTTACATGCGACGAAATAGATGTAGCAGTAGACAATATTACGAATGTTATTCTTGAAAGCATAGAACAATCCGTACCAAAAAAAAATTTTACTTGCGAAACACAAAATATACTACCTCCTAACATTATTAATCGTATAAAAATCAGAAATAAGTACAGATCTTTGTGGCTGAGAACTAGAATTCGTGCCTATTTCTTAGAAATGAAGTTATTAAATAATATAATCAAAACATTAATATCTGAACACAGAAATAAATCCTGGAACAATAAACTTCAGAGGCAAGCAAACCCTTCTGGAATATCGCTAAGGTTATTAAAAAGAAAAATTGTACTATTCCTGCGTTTAAAATAGGAAGTACAGTTATGCTATCAAACTTTGAAAAAGCAGATGCTCTGGCCAGGGAATTCTCTTCAAATCATTTAATCACCAGCAACATAGGAGGATACAATGAACTTGAAGTTGCTGTTCAACAGTCCTGTGATACTTTAAGTTCACAAATAGTTGATATTCAAGAAAATGTGATAACTCTTGATGATCTCAAACATATAGTGTCGGGTCTTAAAACATCAAAGTCACCTGGTTTCGATAAGTTACGTAACTTATATCTTAAAAAACTACCAACAAAAGGTATTGAGTATCTACTAAAATTATTTAATGGATGCTTCAATTTAGGGTATTTCCCTAAGGAATGGAAAAAGGCAAAAATTATTCCTATTCTGAAACCAGGGAAGGATTCTTCTTTCCCATGCAACTATAGGCCAATCAGTTTACTGAGCTCGATTAGCAAATGCTTTGAAAAAGTTATCAAAAACTATCTCCAAAATCACTTAAATCAATATAATATCCTGCCAGTTGAGCAGTTTGGATTTAGATCCCACCACAGTACTGTCCATCAGATACATAGGATAACTAAAGACATTAAAAATAACTTCGTTTTAGGGAAAAGTACAGGATTAGTTTTACTTGATGTCGAGAAGGCTTTCGACACGGTATGGCATAAAGGTTTGATTCATAAATTAAGAATTTTGAATTTTCCTCATTACATAAACAAAATCATATTCTCATTCTTAACTGGGCGAACATTTAATGTTTTCATTAATACAGCATGCTCAGATTCGAAAGAAATCCTTGCTGGAGTTCCCCAAGGATCTGTTTTAGGACCACTCTTGTATAACATATATACATCTGATTTTCCGAAGCTCAGAGACTGCGAAACCGCCATCTTTGCAGATGACACCTGTATTTATTCAGCGGATTCAAATAGTTTAGTTATTGAAACCATTTTGCAATCTGCCTTGGATGATATTGAGAACTATTTCAATAAATGGAAAATAAAAGTAAATCCTGGAAAGACTCAAGCCGTCTTTTTCACAAGGAAAAGAAAAGCTTGCTTTCTACCCATCGGAAGGTTAAGAATCAACGGATCACTGACAGAATGGAAATCCAACGCCAGATACTTAGGTGTGCATCTTGACAAAACATTAACTTTTGGATTACATATCCAACAAACAATTAATAAAGTTAATGTGACAATAAAAATGCGTTATCCATTTATAAATAGAAATTCAAAGCTTAGTCAGGAAAATAAGTTAATTATATATAAAGTAATTTTTCAAAGCATAATATTGTACGGATCACCTGTTTGGGGAAAATGTGCAAAAAGTCATATTCTTAGGTTACAAAGAACGCAAAACAAAATTTTGAAAATGATGCTTAATTTGCCGTGGCACTATTCGACTGAGGAACTACATAGATTGACAAACGTTGAAAGAATTCCTAGTAGAATAATTAATCTATGCAATAAATACGACATTTCATGTAGTTCATCTGATAACTACCTCATCTCAAATCTAACTTTATGATTATAGAAATATATTAACATAGATTAAATTACTTATTTGTAAAAATGTACATACTAAATTATTTATTTATTTTCTTCTGTGATATATTTATTTATTTTTATATTTATTTATTTATATATTCATTTATCTATAATATTTATTTATTTATTTAGTTATTTTTTCTTCTGTGATATTCTTCTTATTTATTATTATTTATTTATTTAATTATCTATTTATTTATTTCTTCCTATGTGATATTCTCTTTAGTTATTATTATCTACTTATTTATTTATGTATTTATTTATTTATTTATTAATTAATTTATTTATTTATTTATTTAATTATTTATTTATTTATTTATATATCTATTTATCTATTTATTTATTTATTTAATAATTTGTCGAATAATTCATTTATATATTATAAATTCATCTGATTGTTCACTTATTTATTTATATTTATGTTTGTTTATTACTTGTTCATTAATTTATTTATATATTTATAATATTGTGTGATACACACATTTTGTTCTTTGTTATACATATGTAGGTATATAGTTATATTATCAAATATTATTTATAAAAAAATCAATTGTAAAAAGTCAGCGATTTGATCGAGGTTAGTTATTCCCTCCCCTTCTCTCTATCTCATATTTTGAAAAAAGGTTTTTTACTGTAGCTTTTCCTTCTACCAATTATTTATAACGAACTTTGATATTTAAAAACATTGTTATAAATTTTTCAGTAGTAAGGTATTTTTATACCAAGTCTCTGTAAATTGTGCAATATAGATTTAATGAAAAAAAATGTATAATAATTCAGCTACAATAAACTAATGTGTATATTACACTCGTGTTTGTTTTACCTTCGTAACAAACAGAATCTGATTTGTCGTGGAGATAAGCTAGGAAAATTCGAATGTTCTCGTATGTTTTCTTAACTCTTAGCCTAGATAGAGCATAGCGACATTCAGTGGAATCAGAATTCATTGTTTGCTGTGTCATTTTTACAGTTGGGGGCAGAAGGGGATCGATAAAGGATTGATTGGGAACTGATGGAGAAGAAACACAACTTGACCTTGGAGAGGATTGTGGCAAGGGGTTGTAAATGTATGCGAAGAGTGGTTAGATGCAGAATTAGAAGTTGTATTAGAAAGAGATGTTGGGGAGGGGTTGAGAATGTGAGAAGACTGAAAATTGGGATACTTGGATCCAGAACTGAACTTGGTGGTGAAAAATAGTAGGTGTAAGATTAAATGAAACTCGTTGACCTTTAGGTTTGGAAGGAGTAGCGACATTAGGGAGATTTTGTGGAAAAGGGGGGTGATTAGGTTTGGAAGCGGTAGCGACATTAGGGAGATTTTGTGGAAAGGAGGGGTGGTTAAAACTTGGGAAAAGGTTTGTCTTATAGCTCCAGTTTGTACCAGGTGTGGAAAAGTTAAAGGGTTTTTTGTTAATTCTAGATATTGGATTGTTGAGGTTAGACGATAGGGGGATGGAACTGTTGATGTTTACGCAGTCTGATATGAAGTTAAAAGAAACACGTTTAGCAGGGGGCTTATCAGGAAACAGAGGGGACTTTCGCTTGAGGGATGGAGTGGACTTACTTTGAAAGTTAGTGTTATTATAATTACTTAAATTTAGTGAGATTTCTCTTCCATTTGAACAGCGTCATGTTTTCGAGTTGAAATGATCCCGATGATTGGTGAAATATCCAGTCGTACCTTGAAGCAAACTGGATTTTAATACATCTATATAAAATCCGATGGCATTTAGTTAGAAGAATGGAGTATCTGCGCCGAAAATAGGACTTTACCCAGGATTCATTTGCAAAGTAGGGAGTGTTCTTCAGGCAAAAGTAGGAATCATTAGCAGATTCAAGCTTCCTTAATCTTTGATTCCAATCAGACAGGCTCCATAGGTGACCGAGTTTAACAATTGTTTCTGAGGGGGCACTTTTAGGAGGTTCATGACTAAGTTTGGGGGGTGAAGAAGGCACAGTGACTGTTAGTTGGACATGCGGTACCGCACGATTAGAGGGAGAAGAACTTTCAACTGCATTTTGGATGAGTCTAGGAAGCACGGTATTCGTTTCAGTGGTACGAATTTCTTCAAAAACAGACAAATTATTAAACACCGTTACGGGTACAGGAGTGGGGTTCATCCAAGATGTCATTAATTTGCAGCCGTAATTCCCGCGAATTCTTATTCAAATGGCTCATGTCCCGCTGAATTTCCATAGTCCGTTGACCATTGCTAATAACGTCAAACCCGATGGATACCAGCTCAGCAGAGACTCTGGATAGCAAAGATTTGGCACTTTGGAGTTCATTTCAAATCCCAAGGAGCAAGGGTTGGTCCGGTGAAGAAAACGTGGATACAGTCTTAGAGGAGTTACTTTGGAAGTGGACCTCAATGTCTGTTTGAAGGGATTTAAAATTAGTGGTTATATTATTATTGAGCACAACAAACGAATCATTAGTAGAGTCTGACAGTTTTTGAAGGGAGTTGAGACGTTTATCAATGTCTGAAAGCTTAGAAAGACATTGGAAATTATTTTGTTGACACTGTTGGTGAAGTTCTTCAACACTTTTTACAATGACATCAAATTTTTTGGACACATTTTGAATTTTGTTAAGACAGTCATTGTTTTTGTTAGCAATTGAATCACTTAGGCATTTGATGGCAAGCATAATATGGGAGTGGGATATGCCTTTACACTCATCACAGTAAAAGAAATTTTTTGAAATCTTTTAGGTAGGTGAGTGGTCTCTTACTTAGGCCAACACATGAGGGGTGAAAAGAATTACCACAAATACCGCTGCAACATATCCACACATTATTAAACACAGGTAAGCACAAATTATTAATTTGAAATTGACTGCGGTGGCGAAAGAGTTTCAGGGTAGGATTTTGATTTGTTTTATTTGTTTTTATTATTTTTTTATTTTTAAATACAGGTAAGCACAAATTATTAATTTGAATTAACTGCGGTGGCGAAAGAGTTTGAGGGTAGAAAATAGGTCACAGATATCGCGATTAAAAGTGCGGGTTTAAGCGAATAATGGGAAATTGAAAAATAGAATTAATTATTAATCAAGAGGGAAATTGGTTACGAAGAGCGATTTGAAACACGTCTGAACTTGGCGGCGACCAGCTAGCGCAGCCCACACCATAACATTTCCACCACCGTGCTTGAGTGTTTTAATGGTGTATCTAGGATCGTGTTGCAGGTTTTGTGGACGCCATACATATTTTTTACCATCAGATCCAAACCGACAGAACTTGGACTCATCGCTCAAAAACACCTTTTTCCAAAAAGTAAGTGGTTTGTTCAAATGACATTTGGCAAACTCTAACCTGGCTTTCAAATTTTTTTTCGAAACGAGTGGTTTATGCTGAGCAACGCATCCACGCAGATTTCTTTCGTTCAGGCGACGCCTTACCGTTCTTGAGGAAATATTAATTTCGTAATTCGCCATTAATTCGTTTCGAATGGCACTAGAACTCTTAAAGGGATCCATGGTTGACAACCGGTAAATTACCTTGTCTTCTTTACGCATTGTATTTCGTTTGCGGCGAGCTTGTTTTATGTTATCAGTCACTCCGAAGTTCTCAAAATGTCGAAGTGCGTTGTACACCATCTTCCTGGAGCACTCTAACAGCTTAGAAATTTGATTTCAGCTGCAAGATGAGACTTCTTTTGTCCGCTGAGAACCATTGTCCTTATGCCATGACTATTTTATTTTGTTTCTATTTATTGACATGCTTAATATTTAAAAAACACTTAATTACCTCAAAAATTATTCTCTTCTTAAAAAAAACCTACAAATTTTGAAAAGAAACACAAAGACTTCAAAATGTGCTAAATATATGTCCGGTCTAAAACGGTTTGAATGACATCAATCAACGTTTTTCTCATAATGAGAATTAATTCAATGATAGAAGTAAGGTTTTTTATTTTGCCAAGTTGATTGTCAATGACAACATGGAGATTTTACAGTTAATTAAAAAAAATAACTTTTTTTTTTAAAATGGCCCAAAACATCGAGTGAAGCTTCGGCTGTGTGGCACGTAGCGCCGTCCTGTTGAAACCAAATGTTGCCAATATCCTCCTCTTCAATTTTTGTGAACAAAAATTTGTTCAACATGGCCCGATAACGATCGCCATTGACTGTAACGGCCACTCCTTGCTCATTTTCGAAAAATGGCCCAATTATGCCTCTGGACCAAAATCCGCACCAAACAGTGACTCGTTTTGGGTGTATCGGCTTTTCAATGTATGCGGCCGGGTTTTCTGTGCCCCAAACTTTTTCATGAATTTTTCTTTAAAGTTAAGTATAAATATAAGTTATAGGTAGTTATAGGTACCTACATAGGATATCTAAGAAAATCGCATATAACAAAAAAAAAACGTTCATATTAAACTCATGAGTTTATGCACAATTATTTTCACTTCTGCCACCACAGATGGAAATTGCTGTTTTAAAATTCAAAACAAACGTTAATAAACGTAAGTGAAAGTCACTAAAAGTTATTTTACGTTTTATAACGACTGGCCTTGGATTTTCGAAGTTTCTGATGATATCGCTTCCGCTTGTTGTACTTTGATAATTATTATATACCTACCTTACCTACATTTTTATATATATGGCAAAATGGAAAAGAAGTATGAAGCTTAAACTGCTAAAATAACTTCTAAAACTGTTTTAATCTCAAAATAAAGAAAACCGTCTGAATTATTGAAAAAAAAGAATAAATAAAATTTCAAAGATTTTTGGAGCGGTGTTCTGAAAGAAAATATTTCTTTTATAGGTAGACCTATACCAACCAAGGTATGTACATACATACAAAGCCAAAGATATCTACCAATAAAATTTCCAAAACATTTAAAAAAAATGTTGGGATGCCATTTTGTACTTTTAAATACTTATGTAGATATATACGTATGTATGTATGTATCTATTAAATAATATTCGAATACCTGCCTATACTTACACCTTAAAAAATAACTTAAAAGAACTCATTCATCCGTTTTCTAAATATTGATGTGAAAGGACTGCGTCTGCATAGACATTTTAGTTTGAAGCCGTTAAATAGAAAGTCGAAAATCAAAAAGTGATTGCAGTAAGTATACTACCGTTAAAAACAGTATGGTAAAGGCAAGGCCATAGCCAGGGGGGAGGGTAATCACAGGGGTTTGACCCCCCCCCCCCCCCCCCGAAATTTTGAGGACTGCATTTCTAAATCACACTTTTTCGCTTCAGTAGGTATGATATTTTCATCAAATTTCAGCTTAGTTAATAATAATGTTCAAAATTTTCAGATTTTAGTATAAAGAGTATCTAGTATCTACCTACCGTACCTACGTACATTTTTTAAGTATAACCGCAAACGACATAACCCCTTTTGCTTGAACTGCATACGGTATATCTTTAGCGGCCCATGCACATAATGCAAGTGTGCACACAGTTGTCATCATACCAGTGTGGCATTCCACCACGCACACGGTTAAAATCAAGAAACCGGCACAAAAACTCTAAATATTTTGATTTTTTTTATACCGTGTGCTACTAGACACACAGCGGTCAAAGAGTGCAAGGATCTGTTTCCTAACATCCACAAGCTTTAAAAATTCTGGCGAAATTACCGGTTTCAACATGCACACCGGAAAGAACAATTTTGACAATGAATCGTCTGAAAACTTAATTAAAAAATTCTACCGGTGAAGAAAGACTAAAAGGATTGATTGGCGTTAATGTCAGTTCATCGACAAATTGAGATTGACAATGAGGAAGTTATTGATGTATTTGCAGCTAAGGCCAGAAGACTGAATAGGTATACATATACAGCCCTATCATCGTATCCGTTCGGAGAATTCTCCGATCGGAGAAATGTTCCGATCGGGGGATTTATTTGCTTTATGGTTACCGAATCGTAAACGAAATATAGACGCGTGCCGACGCATGTATTTTCAAAATAAAATGACTTTTGTCAAAATAAAGTTTTTTCGAATAAGTCGTGACTCGTGAACTTCCGCGCAATGTCTGCCTTTGAGGTCATAAATTCAACCAGCCGGTCGTATTGCACCTGGTTTGTGTTTTTTTCATACTGGCTTACCAAATAAAGATACGCTTACTTACGAATCTTTTTGTGGTTGAGCGTCGATTTCAGTCTTTAATTTTGTTGCGGGAAATTTTCCACTTCTAATTTTCTGTCGGGGAAATCGGAAAACAAATATCTTCATACATCGCATGAATTCGTGATGCGTTGCTGCCATTTCGACATTTCATCGGCATGCAACGCACGAATTTGATATTTTGAACGCACATTAAATTTTTTTCCGAAGATCTGCCCGATTGGCCTATCGGAACGGCTACAGTGATACAAAATTCGTACATTTCGTAGAAATCGGAGAAAATTTTCTTCCCATCGGATACGATGATAAGGCTGATGTAAAAATATGTAATACCTACTTTTGTAGTGATACTCTTAATTTAATATTGATGTTATGCTCCTTCCTAATAATCAATAAATTTAATTGGAACTGTCCGATTATCTTTTATATATGTAAATAATAACTTGTCGTAAATTTTTCTGCTCAGGTAGGTAACGGGTGATTTTTTAGCTGGTTTGGATTTGGCAACACTGGTTTTGACAGCTGACGTGTGTTTAGTACCTTGTGTCACTGTCAAACAGCTTCAGTTTGGTTTGCAATTTAACCATGGATCGTCTTACAAATGAACAACGCTTGCAAATTATTGAATTTTACTATCAAAATTCGTGCTCGGTTCGAAATGTTCATCGCGCGCTGCTTGTGTTCAGCGATGAGGCTCAGCATTGCAACAGCTACCAATGCATCCCGAAAAAGCCACTGTTTGGTGCGGTTTATGGGCCGGCGGCATTATTGGGCCTATTTCTTCAAAGATGATGCGAATCGCAGCGTTACTGTCAATGGTGAACGCTACCGAGCGATGATAACAAACTTTTTTTTGCCCGAAATGGAAGTTCTTGACTTGCATGATATGTGATTTCAACAAGACGGTGCCACATGCCACACAGCACGCGAAACAATGGCGCAATTGCGAGGCGAGTTTGGTGAACAGTTAATTTCACGTTTCGGGCCGGTCAATTGGCCGCCTAGATCGTGCGATTTGACACCATTAGATTATTTTTTGTGGGGGTATGTCAAGGCTAATGTCTATAGGGACAAGCCCGCTTCGATTGACGCCCTGGAAGCCAACATCCATGCATTCATTCGTGAGATACCGGCCGATATGTGTGAAAGAGTATGCCAAAATTGGACTCAGCGGATGGGCTACCTGAGACGCAGCCGCGGTCAACATTTGCATGAAATTATCTTTAAACATTTAATTGCAAGGTTCAAACTATCGATTCAAATAAATATTTCATTCATTTTTTCGAATTTTTTGTGTTTTTTTTTAAAAAAAAAGTTCTAAACCTCTTCAAAAATCACCCATTAGATACCTATTCAACGGAACTGCATGATATTATACAATTATACATATGATGTACCTATCTACATAATATGTATATGCATTATAACCTACATGCCCAAATGTTTAAAACAAAATTGTGTATGATATGGTTAAATTAAGGCTAATGGGCTATTCTAGTTTTGATTACAAATTGGTGAATTTTTTTTTGGGTAAAGGTAAAGGTATTTGTTAAGTTTTTGTTTTTCAAAATGTATGCCATATGGACGAGACTATATATAGACATCCCAATTTATAACATTTTTTCGTCATTAAAAGTGAGCCGCATAAGCATTACGTATCTACTTTTTTAAACCAAAACTGTTATAATTGGCATGACTATAGTCACTTCCATGTCATGTACCTACAATAGTACGCGCAGAGTCATTTTCCGAGATAAACCATCTCTTTCATAACGGTTATATGGCAGGTAGATACCTATGTATTTAAGGTAATCTACAATTATTTTACCTAGGTATACGTATCTACATATCTATAATATGAGAGCTAAGAAGGTAGGTATAATGTATACCTAATATGGTCTTAGCCAAGCCATATATGTACATAGGTACACGGAGAGAAGTCCGAGCGCATATCACGACAAATGGGCGTAAATTCACGAAAATTATGTGCTGTTTTGTACCCTCGAACAAATTTTTGTAAATCACGACTCTATCTTTGTAATCCCAAAAACATCGCAAAAATATGACATTGCAATTTAAAATTACTGAATTACAAACTAAAAGTTTAAATCCAGAACCCGAGAGAAAAAAACGATTTCAATCAATTTGTTTAACATTGCAACTAATTTTTTTAAATTTGCAACTGTTTATGTCTTAATTTGCAAATATTTACGATAGATTTTAGAACTCTTAGTGGCAATTTATTCGATGTGATGAAGATATATTTTCGCACTTTATACATCTTCCTATAATCTTACCATATTCTATTTGTACATTGCAATTAGCTCTCATCATATTTAAAATAATTTGCTTGTAATTTACAATTTCCTAATGGCAATCTTTATTGGGATAGTACCTAATATATTTTTGTAAATCACAATTTTCTTTTTTAATTTGCAGCTTCATATTCGCAAAATGCAATTTATCCCTCGTGAATCACAAAACAACCATTTATAAATTAAAACTATTGTGTGGAAGATTTCCAGTTTCATTTGTAATACACGAATTAATTGTTGTTGATTTTCAAACTCTCAATCGCAATTTTAGAACTACCCTGTTGTAAAACACAAATATTTTGTTGAAACTAAGATAATTCTGTTGCAAATTTAAAGGATCTTTTTTTAAAAATACAACTTTTTCGTTGCAATTAATTTCGTTCATTGGGAAGAATATAGTGTAATAGTTGAAAATTACAACAAAACTGCTGTATT
The DNA here is from genome assembly GCA_932273885.2 of Leucozona laternaria. Lineage (NCBI taxonomy): Eukaryota > Metazoa > Arthropoda > Insecta > Diptera > Syrphidae > Leucozona > Leucozona laternaria. Next base: position 87,381,997 of record OW026366.1, on the reverse strand, counting down.
TAACGACCTGATAGTTGCAATTTTTAAACTATAAGATTGTAGATTGCTATTTTTAGTAGTGAATTATGGCTTATTAGTTGTAAATTACAAATATTTGGTTTAAATTTACAATAGGAAAATTGAATTTCAGGGAAAAACGTTCTGATTTACAATAATACGATTCTAATTTACAATAATATTATTGTAAATTAGGTCTGTAATATTGTAGATTTCAAATTTTTCATTGTAAATTTAAAATATATATTAGTAAATTACTCCGAATTTGTTGTTAATTATACTTACTTCCGTGTTGTTTCTGAAATAGTTTTTTGCAATTTACAACGTAAATCTGAAAATCAAGCCCCTGCAGTGGTAAAATGTAAGAAATTAGTTGTAGATTACAAATATTTAATTTTAATTTACAATGAGAAATTTGTATTTCTGGAGATAACGTTGGATTTACAATGATACAGTTCTAATTTGCAATAATATTATTGTAAATTAGCTCTGTAATATTGTAGATTTCAAATTTTTCATTGTAAATTTAAAATATATATTTGTAAATTACTTCGAATTTGTTGTAAATTATACTCACTTCCGTGTTGTTTCTGAATTAGTTTTTTGCAATTTACAACTTAAATGCTGAAAATCAAGCCTCTGCAGTAGTAAAATGTGAGAAATTAGTTGTAGATTACAAATATTAAATTGTAATTTACAATGAGAAATTTGTATTTCAGGAGAAAACCTTGTAATTTACAATAATACAGTGTCCTATTTCACCAAATTACAATTACAATCACAAATTTGTACTTGTAATCTACAATTAAAAATTTCTAAACTTAATTTCTGTTTCACAAACAACAAACATAATTCCAACAAATTTGTAAAAAACGAGTAAGAAAAGTAGGGGAAATTGTAGTTGTGATTTACAAATAAAAAAAAAATCGGTTTCACCACTTTTTTGCCAGACTTGTAAAAAACAATTATTCCTCACAAATTTGTGAGTCTGCTGCGTAGGTATCAAGCGTTAAGTACATACATCAACAACGACTGTACAAACACGATGGACACATTTGAACACCGTAGATTTAGATATAACATGCATGTCTGAGAGCTCATGATAAAATGTCAACATTTCCATTTGTGTTAATAAAAACAATTTTTAAATGCTCATTGTCATTACCAATCGTGGTTCAAATATTCTTAGTATTAAATCTACCCTTATACATTTTATGTAAAACTTTTCCTTGAAAGCAAATGAATCTGCGAATACGCGACCGATAGATTCTTGAGCTTTTTATCGCAAAATATTCCCTTGTATTACTATCGGTACTACTATGCCATCGCCGTAAATACATTTTTAGGTTCGGAAAGATATTTTTATTGAAAAATAACAAATTGTAAATAAAATTACACATGAACTTTCTTCTGTAAGAATTTTTTCTATAAACTTAACAAATTTGTAAAATTATTTTATTTGGTGAAACAGAAACTTATAAAAACACCTGAATTTTCACAAATTTGTACTTGTAAACTACAAACAAAAATTACTCTTGGTGAAACGAAAATAAAGATATTCAAACAAATTTCCCTTAGTAAATTACAACTACAATTTTGTAATACAAACATTTTCTGAAACAGAATAAATCGATTTCTTAATAAAATTTGTAAGAAATCGCTTGTAAATTACAATTTGTAAGTTGGTGAAATAGGCCACAGTTCTAATTTACTATAATATTATTGTAAATTAGCTCTGTAATATTGTAGATTTTAATTTTTTCACTGTAAATTGATAGTCTTTAATTGTAAATTACACTTAATTAGTTTATTTTAATTTATACTTAAATAAATTAACCTTTTTAGAAAAACAAGAACAAGCTTAAATTTTAGTAAGAAACATTATTTATTCAATTACTGCAAACTACTGTCTACAACAATACATTCATTTTAATCGGTGTCAACGCAGCCCATCCCAAGACAACTGGTCCCAAGACAACCCATCCCCGACCATTCATCCCAAGACTCAACTGGTACCAGGGCAACCCATACCGGAAATAAGAACTCATACCAAGGAAAGTCATACCGGAAGCAAAAAACTGGTCGAAAATGGTTCGTGTATTTAATTAATTCGTTAATAGGGGAATTTTTTTCGGAGGGATTTTTTTGGGAAGTTTGTGTGAGATGGGTTAGGTTGATCATTATTAATACGATGAAGCAGGGAGGTAGTAGACTCCTATGTTTATGTTTGTGTGAGGGATGTTTTGTGCGAGACAAAGATGTTTAGGATAAATTCTTTAAATGTAAAAGAAACTGTGCATACACCCAACTTCGCACCTACCCCAAATCCTATAGTGAGCCCAAGCAGGGGGGTTGCAGAGGGGCAGCATGCCCCCCATACATACCTCATACTTTCCTTGGGAAGAGTTCTTATTTCAGGGGCGAGTTTCCCCGGGATGAGCTATCTTGGGACCACTTGAGTTCGGGTATGAGTCGTCGGGGATGAGCTGTCTTGGGACCAGTGGTTCCGGGATGGACTACACCCAACCCCAATCCCGGCATCCCGGCCCATTTTTCGATCCCGAAAATCCCGGGATTATAATGCTCCAATCCCGGGATTTCCGGGATCAGTGGGTTCAATATCCTCATACCTTAATTTATTTTTCGGCTTGCTTATTTCTTACAGCTAATACTATGTTTCCACCGAAGGTTTATCTCAATTCAGATTAAATAAATCTATGTAATGTTTCCACCACACAAAAAGATTAAAAAACAGATTAACTTCGATAGTACCTTGTTACGGTAAGATTTACCGCAACAAAACCATTCTTTAATTGGTTCTTAAAACCTTCTTCTGACCATGTTGTTTGGTCATGGTCTAACCCTTGATATCTGTTTTCCCCTCCATCCCAACCATTCCTATTTTTCGACCCCCATTTTGAGTCCGTCGTCCTCTGGGAGTTTAAGGGTGACTCGGAGAGGATGACAAAGTAGGTAACACTTGACTCGACCGTGTTGAGCCAGCGGATGGGCTGGAGACTCGCACGCCATCTATATAGAGAGCGAGGAAGCTCCTAATACAAATAACAATATTCAGAGAAGACGCCAGAACGAAACATACACGTACACTTAAAGTGGATATTACCTAAACAACAATATCATTAAACCACCCTAAAGTTAACTTTCTTTTTTAATCATGGCTATAAGCCCATCCTAAAATATAAATTTAATCTTAATCTAACATCGACCGCAGAAAAGAATGGAACGCTAAACGCTAGTCCCCAATTCCCCAAATCTGCACAAGGGTCCACTGAATAGTAGATTGCGCGATAATTAGTTAATTTGAGTCGTTTCCTCAATATGTTAAGAAAATCGATATTAAATTGTAGGCTCCTTCTTCGAAACATTTTCAAAAATTATATTGAGTAGAGTAGCTGAGAAAATGCTCAGAATAATATTTTCAACTTTTTGTATTCTTTTGCTTTTCTCGAAAATAGTTATTGTGAATAAGTCTGAATTCGGCCGAGGATTCGTCAAGTTTTGGAAGAACGCCAACAACTTGGGGAATCCATTGAATGTGTGAGTGATAGAGAGTTTCGATGGAACTCAAAGTCGGAGTGGTACCGCAACCGAGTTCCACGAAAGCTTTTGTTTGAGAGTGCGAGCGTGTGAGTGGGAGAGGGGCCAAGGAAGACGAATAGGCTACGCATGACCAACCACTTCTTGGTTGACCAGTTAAGCCGATAGAGGTTTTTAGAAATTTGAGAAATTTAAAAGAAAAGAAAAAAAAGTTGAAAATAAAATATAAATTATAGTTTGAGTAATTTTGAGTTTAGGATTTAGGATATATTTTGAAAGTGTTTCGGTGAAGGAGATAATTTGGAGAAAGAGGAAGTATTGATTTGGAGTCGCCAGAACGGGGCGAATAAATAAGTGAGAAAAGAAGCAGGAAGGAAAGGAACTAGTTGGAAAAAAAGATAAGATAAGTAGAGTGTTTACAATAATTCGTTTTATGAAGTGAGTGAAAATATAATATTCGGTTGGCCCTTGATTTCTTTTCGTTTTATCCCAGTAATTTTGTGGGACTCGTGACCCATTATTAACGTAGGTTTCTTTATCCGTTTTATTCCGGGACCGAGTGATAGCGGTCCATTCTTACGGTCTTTGCTTTGTAATTTTTCTTTGTTTCATTTCTTTCTTTTTGATTGTTCTTCGAACAATAATTCATTTTTATATTTACCTTTTTATCGAAAAAATTCTGGGTTTTAATCCCGGCGCAAGCCAAGGTTTCCCAGATATTTTAAAATAAATTCTTTGAACTTCCCATTGGGAATAAAAATATTTGCGTTTCCTTCATATTTTTGAAGACGAATTTCAGATTCCCGGTTAAGGCAAACGACCCTCAACAGTTTCCTGGCGCCCACCCTGTAGCGTAAGTACGCCCCTGTAGTTACCTACTTATTTTAATTCGAATCCTTTTTTTTACCATTAACAATTATTATCAAAATTAATTCGATTCAAATTGATCACATTTCGTGTACCCATTATTTTCTTTAATTCGACGAACCCACCCCCAGCTGACTAGCCGGTTGGCTGCATCGTTGTTGCAGTGTTGTTGCAATATTAGGTCTCTCTCTTATCTCTCATCTTTGGTTGATCGTTTGACAGTTCGTCAATTCGATCTTTTCTTTCGTGCGAGCCGGTTGCACAATTTTAATAATAAAATAAATTCGTTTGTGTTTTTAATTATAATTGGATTCGTATATAATCCTGAGTAGCGGTCTTCTAGTTTTCTTCGTCATCCTAATCGTCTTTTAACATTCGCAACAACCTCTCAAAATGCAAATGTTGTTTCATTTTTTCGTATGGAGTTGAAGTGAGACAGAAAGTTTCATGTTTGGTAAAAGATTCTTGCTTGGATTTTCTAATGAATGCGTTCAGCGCGAAATAAATTGGTTTGTTCGATTTGTAAAACTATTTGCCCTATGAAGATTTAACAAGATTTATTGGAAATCTTCTAGATTTACGAAATAAATTTGTATGGTAAATCTTCGAGATTTGAAGAAGATTATGTCAAATCGTATCAAATCTCAGTTTAGTGGTCGGTGGAAACATAGTAAAGTTTCACAATAATTATAATAATTAAATTATTTTTATAAAAACGCAGCGAATAGTGAAAATTAAATATGCGATACAGGTATTTATTAGCCGTGTTTTTTTGCAAGCCCCGAGGAAACCGATCGAAAAAAACGACGTCCTGTCCCGCAATTTACATGTTAAATGCAACAACAACTAATCCCCTTCGGGCTTAGCTAGCGCGGAGAATTCTCGGGGCTTAACTTAAGCACGAAGAAAAACTGTGTAACCGGCGTGAATTGCATACTTGTTATCGATAGTTTGTATGGAAACTCCATTTTGTTTCTGTAATGGCGTCGCTAATCCCCGATGTCGTTTTTTTCAACCAAATCTCCCCGGGCTTGCAAAAAAAAACACGGCTATTGTGTGCGAAAAAATAAATGTAATGGTTAAAGAAGGAAGGTTAGTGAGTACAGAACATCGGCTGTGTCTTATTCATGGAATTCATTTATTTGTTTGCGATGTGCTGTATAAAAACCAAATTTTCGTTGAGGACGAGGAGCTAGAAATTGGTAATGAAAACGAAGCGAATGAAGTTAGCGAGGATGATGCAGATTTGGATGATCTACAATCAAGTGTAAGAATAGAAAATGAAAGTTTGTATAATATTACAAATTATCCGGAATATAAACGAAGTCATCAATTTTCCATTCGGATTCTAACTTGTGCACAGCTGATGGTGCTCTAAAATTTCTTTTTAAGCAGTTAAAATCGAACACTACAACTTCAAGACTAACCGCCATATTATTCACTAGATACATAGAGATTAAAACTTAAATCCAGATGTATTTACATTGAATTTGTATGCTTTACATCTGGATTTAAATTTTAATCTGGATGAATCGAGTGAATAATATGGCCGTAAGTACAAAAATGAAAACAGGTTTGATTAATCGGTTGAGCCTGCAACGACGAGCAGAGTTATCTGGTGTTTTGGCTAACCTGTAGAACCCCAAATCAATTTTTGAAGACTCAGCACCAGAAGTTAGAAAATATTCCATTTAAGAATATATTTGCTAAAGCTATATTGTTTTGTTTATTTTTAAGTTTTAGCATTAGTATTTAATAAATGATATTTATTTTTCTGTATTTAATACAAACTTGATTGTTTTTTTTTTTATTCCCAAGCTGAAACAAAATTAGGAACATAAGCTATCTGCTTAGGTAATATGTATAATAAGAGCGTTTTTAAATTGAGAAACAATGAAATTTAAACTGAAATAACCTTTTATAAAATATTTTTGTAATCCCCGGATTATCTCGGGATCCCGGGATTCAATTTTTTAAATCCCGAAATTCCGGGATTGGAAAAACATCCCGGGATTGCATTCTCTAGCGACGAACCATCGTTGCAGCCGGTTTGAAGTCTCATGTACCTAGAAGAAAGCCATTAATCATTGAGGTGAATAGGAAAAAGAGGATTTCATTCGCAAAAAAGTTTGTAAATGAGACTCCTGACTTCTGGCGCAAAGTATTTTTTTTTCAGACAAGTCTAAGTATAACGTGTTTAGCTCACATGGTCGCGTTAAAGTTTGGAGAAAGGAAGGAGATGCCTTAAATCCGAAAAACACGGCTAAGACAGTAAAACACGGTGGTGGAGCAGTGATGGTATGGGGCTATGTGGCTGCATCTGGGGTGGGAAAACTTGTCTTAATAGAAAATACAATGGACCAACACGTTTATTTGGGCTGGGCTTAGCCCATACCAGAACCACTGGTCCCAAGACAACTCATCCCCGACAACTCATCTCAGAAATAAACTGGTACCAAGACAGCCCATCCCGGGACAACTCATACCGGAAATAAGAACTCACCACGAAAATTCATACCGGAAAGATAAACTGGTCGAAAATTAATGGTTATGTATTTAATTAATTCGTTAAAATTATTGTTTCGGGTGGTTTGTGAACTTGAGGAGGGATTTTTTTGGGAAGTTAAGTGGGAGATGGGTAGATTGATCATATTTAATGCGAGGAAGCAGGAAGTAAGAAGGCTCAACTTTTGGAACCTCCTATGTTTATGTTTGTGTGAGGGATATTTTGGCCGGCATGAGGAAGCACATTTCTTTGTTGTTGTGATTTAGTTTCTTGGGGATATGACTTAATTTCTTGATTGGTAGGTTTGCTACAGGAATAGAAATATGAAATAAAGTCAACTATAGGTAGGTATATGTAGATTGCTCAATGATAATATTATGTGAGAGGAAGCAGAAAAAGTTGTAGCTTTAGCACTGATGGAGTAGGTATAAATGTGTATAGGTATTTATAAATCTAATGTGAGGGATGTTTTGTGCGAGACAAAGTTGTTGATTGTGATTTAGTTTCTTTGGGATATAGGTAGGTATACTTACTTACTTAATTGTTTGATTGGTTGGTAGGTAGGTATTTTGGTGTGCTTTAGAATTTTTTTAAGAGGAGGAAGGAATTAGGGAATAAAGTCAGCTATAGGGAGGTAGGTATAGATTGATCAATGATACAATTATGTGAAAGGAAGCGGACAACGCTACATAGCGCTGATTGATAAGACATGAAATGTGAATAAAAACCAGGCATGCATGTAAGCAAGATGGTCATTTTATACCTTCATATAAATGCATTCAGATTATATGTTTAGCTATAGTTAGGCACCTGTACATGTGAATGCTGGAAAAAGATTTGTAGGTAGGTATAGGTTACCATACCTACTTAAATAGGTAGGTAGGTATAAGTACCTACCTAGGAAGTAGGAATAATTGACTAATTGGAAGGCAGGTACCTATTTAATGTTTTAAGTTTTGAAAAATGATTTATTTTAATTTACGTACAGATTTTTTATTTTAGGTAAGTACCTGCCTACCTACCTAAACAAATCTAATTGTGCAGGTTGTAAAAATTTAAAGTGTTAAAAAATAAAAATCGTGCAGGTACCTTACTTATATAGGTATGTAGATATATAGGTACCTGCTTAGGTAAATTATGAACAGGTATACCTACCCACTAAGGTAAATTATGAATAGGTATACCTACCTACTTAGGCGCATATTTAGGTAAAATAATTATTCGTAAAATCTATTATCTAGATAGGTAGGTATACCTATAGGTAAATATTAGGTATGTCTCGTTAGTCTTTTTATACCTATATGTAAGTAGGTACATCGTAGATACCTAGGTTAGAACATCGAGCTAGAGTTTACAACCTTAACCGTAGAATACCTACTTATATACCGGGGTAGATATAAGTAGGTATATACCTACCTATAGTGCTGGTTAAAATTTTATACGGAGCTTTTTTATTCCCTGAGGAGTGAGGACAAATAAGATACATACCTATACTTATTTTATTTTTTAGCTTATAATGTACCTACCTACAAACTTAGTTAACTAAAGCGTTTTGCATAGGTAGGTATATATATATAGATACCTATGCACATTTATGGCTTGGCTAAAACCATATAAGGTATACATTATACCTTCTTAGCTCCCAAATTATAGATATGTAGGTACGTATACCTAGGCAAAATAATTGTAGATTACCTTACCTACATAGGTATCTACCTGCCATATAACCGTTATGAAAGAGATGGTTTATCTCGGAAAATGACTCTGCGTGTAGTATTGTAGGTATATGGCATGGAAGTGACTATAGACATGCCAATTATAACAGTTTTGGTTTAAAAAAGTACCTATTGCTTATGCGGCTCTCTTTTAATGACGAAAAAGTGTTATAAATTAGGATGATACCTAGTCTTGTCCATATGGCATACATTTTGAAAAACAAAAACTTAACAAATACCTTTACCATACTGTTTTTAACAGTAGTATACTTACTGCAATCACTTTTTGATTTTCGACTTTATATTTAACGGCTTCAAACTAAAATGTCTATGCAGACGCAGTCCTTTCAAATCAATATTTAGGAAACGGGTGAATGAGTTTTTTTAAGTTATTTTTTAAGGTGTAAGTATATATATAGGTAGGTATTCGAATATTATTTATCAGATACATATGTACTTACATACACATATATCTAAGTATTTATACAAGTACAAAATGGCATCCCAACATTTGTTTTAAATGTTTTGGAAATTTTATTGGTGGATATCTTTGGCTATGTATGTATGTACAATGTACATATCTTGGTAGGTATATATATCTACCTATAAACAGAAATATTTTCTTTCAGAACACCGCTCCAACAATCTTTGAAATTTTATTTATTCTTTTTTTTTTCAATAATGCAGCCGGTTTTCTTCATTTTGAGATTAAAACAGTTTTAGAAGTTATTTTAGCAGTTTAAGCTTCATACTTCTTTTCCATTTTGCCATATAAAGGGTCCGCCAAATAACTTTTTTTTTGAAAATGGCGGAAAACATCGAGTGTAGCTTCGGCTGTGTGGTACGTAGCGCCGTCCTGTTGAAACCAAATGTTGCCAATATCCTCCTCTTCAATTTTTGTGAACAAAAATCCTTGCTCATTTTCGGAAAATGGCCCAATTATGCCTCTGGACCAAAATCCGCACCAAACAGTGACTCGTTTTGGGTGTATCGGCTTTTCAATGTATGCGTGCGGGTTTTCTGTGCCCCAAATGCGACAATTTTGCTTGTTTACTACCCGCCAAGATCAAAATGAGCTTCATCTGAAAAGATGATTTTTTTTGGCAAAATCGGCATCTTCTCTAAGTCGATCGCAGGCCCACTTAGCGAAGCGTATACACAACCATATTCGTTCAGCGGAAGGATAAAACTAATTATCTGTCAAATCAGACATGAGCTAAGTGTTACCATTCACGGAATAAGCACTAGTTGAAAAAAAAACGTTGAATGGCGGGCCCTTTATATAAAAATGTAGGTAAGGTAGGTATATCATAATTATCAAAGTACAATAAGCGGAAGCGATATCATCAGAAACTTTGAAAATCCAACGCCAGTCGTCATAAAACGTAAAATAACTTTTAGTGACTTTCACTTACGGTTATTAACGTTTGTTTTGAATTTTAAAACAGAAATTTCCATCTCTGGTGGCAGAAGTGAAAATAATTGTGCATAAATACATGAGTTTAATATACCTAAACGTTTTTTTTTTGTTATATGCGATTTTCTAAGATATCCTATAGGTACCTATAACTACCTATAACTTATATTTATACTTATGACTTTAAAGAAAAATTCACGAAAAAGATGCGTTACATATATAAGCGAGTTTTTTTTTATATAAGTGTTTCTTAGAACCAAAAAATAACGATATCTGCCATAAAAAATATTTTAATCGTAAGGGTAAATATAATTTTTTTCAAAAACGGTTGCAGTATAGATTTTTATAACAAAAATTTAAGAATTACTGTAGGTAGGTACCTATAAGTATATAAAGTATCTACAAACACGCGTCTACATCATATATGCAGGTATATAATACCTTATTTGCATAGGTTATAATTAAAGTTAGATTGTTTTGATTTTCGAACTTCTATGTAGGTATAACTTATTTTAATATACACAGCTACCTATACCCACCTACCTATAGATTAGACTCATTTTGACTCTGTATTTATGATCAATAATGATAAGTTCTAAGAAAGATACCTACTAAAAGTTATTAGATATGGTTAATCATTAAAATTTATGAGGTAAATTAAAAAAAAAACCTACTTGCACTTGTTTTATGTATTTTAGCTAGAAAATAAAATTTTGTTCAAAATCTCACGAATAGTGTAGCCCAAATGGAATTTTTTTTTAGATCAGTTGAACAAACTATAGTTTTTAACAAATTAAACAGGTAGGTATCAATATTTTCAAGTTCACGCTTCACTTGTTCTTAAAGCGTAATAAGTTGGCCTTTTTGTATGTCAAAATAACTACGTTCAGAGTTACTTTTGTATAATAGTTGAGATAACTTGTTTAAATTTTCAATGTTGATTAATAAGCTGATTATTGAAATCATTATATTAATACGTTAACAATTTTTTTGTACTCCCTTTTTAATATACTTATCCGAACGCCCGACAATAAAAAATATACCATTTGAAAGCTATTATTAATTAGAAGTGCCATCAGAAGAGATTATGTGAATCCGTCGATAACTTACATGTAAAAATTTTAAATAATGGTTTCCCATACAAAGTCTAAAAAAAACAAATTCACAATACACACGGCTGTTTGTCAACACCCGAGCGTAGTGTACCATACCAAAAGTTCACTTCCAACGTGTTTCATGTAGCTTAGACTCAATATTTGTCGTTTCGTTCCGAATGATGTACCTACTCTACATCTACTTACAATGAGTAGGGATCAGTAGTGAAATTTCGGAGCAGATTTGTACAAAAAAAAGTGGAGTAAATAGGAAATTTCTGGAGTAGATTCGAAAAAAAGAAAAAAACCTTCAAAAATTGTATTTTTAACAAAAACAAAATAAATCACAGATGGTCGAATTTCGATCACAGGCGATACTAAAGGGTTTTCCAATAAGAGGTGTTATTTTGAAAAGCCCGCTATTTCGGTAGCTGTCACTTTTGAAGCTGTCATTTTTTGACATTTGACAAGTAGAAACTACGCCATTAATAAAAATGGAACGATACACGCTTCAACAACGCATTGAAATTATTAAAATTCACTATAAAAATGGTGAAAATTTGGCAGAGACGGTTCGTAAAACTAAAACATTTTTGGGTCGTCGTGAAGCACCTTGTCGGACCGCAATACAGAAATTGGTGGACAAATTCGAGCTGTTGGGACAAGTTAGTGATGTGAAGAACAAAACTCGTGCACGTCGCTCAAGAACAACTGAGAATATTGCTGTTGTAGCCCAAAGTGTTGAAGAAAACCCAGGTTTGTCCATTCCTCGTCGTTCTTTGGAATTAGGCATTCCACAAACGTCATTACACCGTATTTTGCATAAAGACTTGGGTCTTAAGGCTTATAAAGTTCAGTTAACACAAGAACTCAAGCCGGATGATCATCAACAACGTCGTGTCTTTGCTGATTGGGTCCTTGAAATGCATGAAAATGATCCGGAATTTCATCGAAAAATCATCTTGACTGATGAGGCCCATTTCCACCTCGGAGGCTACGTCAACAAGCAAAACTGTCGCATCTGGGGCTCGGAAAACCCAAGAGTTATTGTTGAAAAGCCTCTCCATCCTCAACGCGTGACTGTTTGGTGCGGTTTATGGTCCGGCGGGGTCATTGGACCTTACTTTTTCGAAAATGAGGCTGGAGCAACAGTTACGGTCAATGGATTGCGCTATCGAGAGATGATTAATGATTTGTTATGGCCGGAATTGGATGGTATTGATCTGGACAACGTTAACTTTCAACAAGACGGCGCTACGTGCCACACAAGCAATGAAACCATCGATCTTTTACGGGAAAAGTTTCCGGACCGTGTTATCTCTCGAAGAGGTGATCACAATTGGCCACCGAGATCTTGTGATTTAACACCTTGCGACTTCTTCCTTTGGGGCCACGTGAAAGATAAGGTCTACGCCAACAGCCCAGCGTCGATTCAAGACCTCAAAGATGGAATTCGTGAGGCTATCGAGGACATAGGGCAGCCACTTTGCGATTTGGTTATGGAAAATTTCATGAAAAGGATATGGTCCTGTAAGCGTGGTCGTGGCGGCCATTTGGCTGATGTTGTGTTCCATTATTAACGGCATACCTACATACCTCTTTATAATGAAATAAACATCCGATCATTTTTCTCAAAAAATGCCATTTTTCTTTGAACATCAAAATAACACCTCTTATTGGAAAACCCTTTAGTATATATAAATGTGTATATTAAATCATAAAAGATACCTATCGCTTTCAAAATGAAAAATATTTTTCCTGTACAAATGTTAGTATTGAAAAGATAGCGTGTTGTTATCTTGGAAGATATTAAACTGTTTTAACAAAGAATAATTTGGTTTTGATTTTTAGAACAAAAAAACTAGGCTCCTAATTTACTAGAACAATTGGTTCAATAAAATGTATAAACCTATTTTCCTTATGTGTGAAATTGTCATGTCATACTTTAATTTAAAAAATTCGGCCTTGATTAAGTTCATTCTAGAAAATAATGAAGAAATCAAGTTGTTTTCGTGTATTTTAGGAGCAGATCAACATTTTTTTGTTTTTTTTTTTATATTCAAAAAATTATTTATTAAGAATTCTTATGAAGACGCTTCTATAATTTTTAACTGGTATCTTTTTCAGATATAATCATCCAACTGTCCCACTGTCTGAAAACCAAGTATATATGTCTTAGATCCTAAACCTGGTTTATAGTAATAAACCCATGAATAATATTTCAAACAGGTATTTTTTTTAAATAACGAAACTAAATCATACGTGAAGAAAAAATTTCAAAATTCCAATTTTTGTTTTAATAATTTTTTTCATACCACACGTAATCTAGATTTTAAAAATAAAGTTAACTTGCAATCAGGCAAAAGCCCCAAAACGATTTCACACATTTAATTTTTTCCTTCTTTTTCCATTTGAAAAAACCGATAAAACCGAATCAAACCCACCACCTGAATACACTGCACTGATAAACATAATAAACTTCAACTTGAATCAGAGGTAGACAATCTTCTCATATTATTATTATAAAGTTAATGGGCTGTGTTCATCTTTATTTTAAACTAGTGCTTATAGTTAAAGCTAAACCTTGAATTTATATTTATTTTAATTTTTGTCAAAAATGCACTATTTTTGAAGTCGAATGAGTTTTTTTTTATAAATACAGAAATGGATTTGAGATAACTTATATTAATTGATCTTATTTAAACTGTAGTTAAGTAAAACATGACCTCAGCGAACCACTATGAATACACCCCAATAAAAATTCGTATTAACAAAATTGTGCTTAATTTTTGTTTTCGTTGTATTAGCTATTGCTTGCGCAACTTTAAATTTTAATATATAGTTAGCTACCATAAGATCACTTAAAGAGAAAAAGAAATTCCATAAATATATTTAAATATTAATAACATACTCCTACTACCGTTGCTTAAATTGAGTCGATAAAAGTCGATTTTTTTTTCCATTTAAGAATATATGAAAAATAATGTTTTATTCATTAAAAACAGCTGTGGTAAACGTTTAGACAGCATGGTAACGCTGCCACTTCCGGAAAAAAAGTCAAAGTTGATTTAAAGAAAAAAGAGAAGTAGATTGACAAAAATCGATGTAGATTTCAAAATAAATTTTTTTTTATATAATAATTCATTAAATTTACTTTAATGAAGGCAAACAAAACTAAAAACAAACGAAAATTCCTTCAGACTTCGTTTTTAAATAATATAGGTATTTCAATGTATTGTTTAATAAGCTTTTTTAAATTAATTTAACAAACAAATGAAAAACAATATTATCTTTAACTTATTTTCTACATGAATTTTTTTTCTTCATGGTTTTATAACAATTCTTAGTTTTATTTCACAAAAAAACTTAGACAAAAAATGTTTAGCTACTTGAGTTATTCTTTTTTTTATAAAAAAGAACATTAATATTGTTATAATTAAATGTATGTAATGTAATGAAACAAAAAGAAAGTATTTAAAAAGAATTAAATTTATATACAAACATATTTACATATTATATATTATTGCACTTTGTTTAATAACATTTTTTATGGAAATTCTTGGGATACCATAGAAAGTGTTTGAGCTTCACTTTCGTTTTGCAATCCGGATTTGTATCCTAATTTGAGAATTGACGTTTTTAAATATTAACTAAGAAATCGATGTAATCTCTGAAGATGTGGTGAATCAATTTGCAGATAAAGAAAGAAAAATGGATTCCATGTTTTTCACGACATTATACTACCTAAATTTGTTATTTCAAACTAAAAATATCAACAAATTTTAAAAAAGATCTCTATTTGCAAATGAAAAATATGAATACAATTACATGTTAAAACTAGGGTTTTTTTTTTGTATTTTCCTTTTGTCGTTTTCTTATTGGAATTTTACTTTTTATTCATATAAAGTGGTTAATAATATAAGACTTGCATTTTTATGCTAGTTTTAGTGAACCTTAAAAAAATGTTCTGCCAACATTGAGATTGAGAGGGAGGGCTCCTCCCCACAAAAAATCATATGTACGCTACTGGTATTTATAGTTCATTAATCTAATATCTTCTGAAAACTAACGTATATAACAAGTTTCTTTTTTGTAAATGTAACCAAAATTTTATTTAGCAAAAGTTAACCAGATGGTGTCCGAGTTAAAATAATGCATTATTGTGTAAATACAAATGTTATTTTAAATATAACTTTAAACTATTAATTTACAGTATACAGTTCTTGAATGCCACATCCAAGATTGCTTTGGTGAGAACACTTTCACTGCAGGGTATATTAGTAGCAACAACGTACTGAACCTCAACCTGTCGACCGCGGATATGAGTTCCGCGATCGCATATGGGTTTCTTTGTAGTTGTTGCCGTAAGCCCCCCCCCCGCTGCGTCAAGGATTACCCTATTGGAGGGGTAGGGTGCTTGATTATAGTGAGTTCCTCGTGCCTCTCACTCTAAGGGTGCTTGATTATAGTGAGTTCCCCGTGCCTCTCACTCTTAGGGTGCTTGATTATAGTGAGTTCCCCGTGCCTCTCACTCTTAGGGTGCTTGATTATAGTGAGTTCCCCGTGCCTCTCACTATGCCTTCCCTACTTACTCACCTGCATAGCTTAAGCATGCTAGAAGGTACTCTTCGGGAGTTTTGGAGTCGTACTGAGCGATTACATTCAGGAGCCTTTCATTAGCCCTCCTATACTCAACTCTGGAGTAAAGTGGTAATCTTACCCAGCGTTGAGATTTTGAAAAAGATCATGCACTCGCACATGCTCTAAAAGGAGGCTATTCAACAGTTTGAAAACATTTGGGTGGTGACAGCCAATCGCTGTTTGGAAGGACTTGTGCCACGACTCCACGCTGTTGTTAGTTCGCGGGAGATTCTGCAGCGTTATGACCTTACAATTCCACATATCATGCCGAAATCGTGGATTGCGGCGATTGCGTCCCACCCAAGTATTTTCCAAATACTGAAGTAATTTTTATTAACCACCATATATGAATAAGAAGTAAAATTCCAATAAGAAAACGACAAAAGGAAAATACAAAAAAAAAACCCTAGTTTTAAAATTTAATTGTATTCATATTTTTCATTTGCAAATAGAGATCTTTTTTAAAATTTGTTGATATTTTTAGTTTGAAATAATAAATTTAGGTAGTATAATGTCGTGAAAAACATGGAATCCATTTTTCTTTCTTTATCTGCAAATTGATTCACCACATCTTCTAAGATTACATCGATTTCTTAGTTAATATTTAAAAACGGCAATTCTCAAATTAGGATACAAATCCGGATTGCAAAACGAAAGTGAAGCTCAAACACTTTCTATGGTATCCCAAGAATATCCAAAAAAAATGTTATTAAACAAAGTGCAATAATATATAATATGTAAATATGTTTGTATATAAATTTAATTCTTTTTAAATACTTTTTTTTTGTTTCATTACATTACATATATTTAATTATAACAATATTAATGTTCTTTTTTATAAAAAAAAGAATAACTCAAGTAGCTAAACATTTTTTGTCTAAGTTTTTTTGTGAAATAAAACTAAGAATTGTTATAAAACCATGAAGAAAAAAAATTCATGTAGAAAATAAGTTAAAGATAATATTGTTTTTTTTTTTTGTTTGTTAAATTAATTTAAAAAGTGTTATTAAACAATACATTGAAATACCTATATTATTTAAAAATGAAGTCTGAAGGAATTTTCGTTTGTTTTTAGTTTTGTTTGCTTTCATTAAAGTAAATTTAATGAATTATTATATAAAAAAAAGTTTATTTTGAAATCTACATCGATTTTTGTCAATCTACTTTTCTTTTTTCTTTAAATCAACTATGACTTTTTTCCCGGAAGTGGCAGCGCTACCATGCTGTCTAAACGTTTACCACAGCTGTTTTTAATGATTAAAACATTATTTTTCATATATTCTTAAATGAAAAAAAATCGACTTTTATCGACTCAATTTAAGCAACGGTAGTGGGAGTATGTTATTAATATTTAAATATATTTATGGAATTTCTTTTTCTCTTTAAGTGATCTTATGGTAGCTAACTATATATTAAAATTTTAAGTTGCGCAAGCAATAGCTAATACAACGAAAACAAAAATTAAGCACAATTTTGTTAATACGAATTTTTATTGGGGTGTATTCATAGTGGTTCGCTGAGGTCATGTTTTACTTAACTACAGTTTAAATAAGATCAATTAATATAAGTTATCTCAAATCCATTTCTGTATTTATAAAAAAAAACTCATTCGACTTCAAAAATAGTGCATTTTTGACAAAAATTAAAATAAATATAAATTCAAGGTTTAGCTTGTAATGTGCTTTTTGCTTTCCAGCCGATGTTTTGCTCGTCGGTCTTGCCAGGGTCGTTCTGAAGAAAAACACGAAACTTCAGTAGGAAAGGTCTTATAGCCTTAAAACCAAATCTTTATTCAAACAACTCTTAAATAATATATATAACAAAATAATAAAACTGGTTTCGATGTATTAATCTTAACAATTCGGCGGTTTACAGGCGGCGGTGGTTATACAGGGTGTTTTTTTTTGACGTGTGGTTTTCAATCTGGCAATACTTTTTTCGGAGTTGGCCTTTTTGACATCTGTCACTTGGTTTATGCTCAGTTTCGTTTGCCATTTCATAATAATTAGACTTACTCCTGAACAATTTTTGCTAATTGTGCCCAAATGGGCCCAAAATAAGATTGCCGTTGATCACAATTTTCATAAGCGAACTTTGTTTAGCGATGATGTTCAATTTTGGTTGAATGGATACGTCAATAAACAAAACTGCCGTATTTGGAGTGATGATAATCCTTAAGTGTATGTTGAGACACCGTTCCATCGTCAAAAAGGCACTGTTTGGTGTGCTCTATGGCCAGAGGGAATTATTGGTCCATATTTCTTCAAAAATGAAGCCGGCCATAATGTTTCAATCAATGGCGAACGCTATAGAGTCATGATTAATGACTTTTTCGCGCTTGAATTGGAGGATGTTGATATGGACGGCCTTCGGTTCCACCAAAACGGCGCTATTTGCTATACAGCCAACGAAAAAATCAATTTATTGAAGGAAACTTTTGGTGAGCGCATTATCTCGCGTCGTGGGCCTGTGGCGTGGCCTCGGAGATCGTGCGATTTAAAACCGCTGGACTATTTTTTGTGGGGTTATGTGAAGTCGCTTGTCTACGCAGATAAGCCCGTGACGAATGACGCCTTCGAAGAGAATATTCGGCGCGTTATTGCTGACATACGAACCCAATTGCTGCAAAAAGTGGTCGAAAATTGGGCCTCTCGGCTGGAATTTATTCGTCGGCGGCCACTTGCCCGAAATCATTTTTAAAACATAATGGCAAACCCTTATCTTTATAATAAAGCTTAATTCTTGGTCACAACATTAAATTATATGCGTTTTATTTCTTCTTGAAAACCACACGTCTTAAAAAAAACACCCTTTACTAGTATTCCATGGGACGTCTAGGTCGATCGACATACTTCGGTACGGGTATATCCTGGTATTCTGGATCTAGTATTCTGGACTCCGTATGTTTACGGTTGGCGGCGGACGGTTACTTTCTGATCAACTGAAACTGTGAACTATAAGCAGGGTTTAAAGCGTCTAATAGCTACGGATCGGCAGGTACTACGCCCCTGGTGGCTTTCGGAACGGCCGGCTTTCGCACTGGTAGATCAGTAGGTTTGAGAGCCCCTAGTAGCTTTATATCAGCAGGTACTACGCCCCTGGTGGCTTTCGGAACAGCAGGCTTTCGCACTGGTAGATCAGTAGGTTTGAGAGCCCCTAGTGGCTTTATATCAGCAATTACTACGCCCCTGGTGGCTTTCGGAACAGCAGGCTTTCGCACTGGTAGATCAGTAGGTTTGAGGGCCCCTAGTGGCTTTATATCAGCAGGTACTACGCCCCTGGTGGCTTTCGGAACGGCAGGCTTTCGCACTGGTAGATCAGTAGGTTTGGGGAGCCCCTAGTGGCTTTATATTAGCAGGTACTACGGCCCTGGTGGCTTTCGGAACGGCAGGCTTTCGCACTGGTAAATCAGTAGGATTTAAAGCCCCTAGTAGCTTATGAACCAATTATAAATCAAGATGATACTTGATAGATCAGCAGGTACCAAAGCCCCTGGTGGCAATTATAGAAGTTCTAAACTTCGAACTAAAGACCCCTTATCACGGGTGGGGGGAAGCCTGACGAACGAAATGATCGAACAAGCTAAGAGACCGAATCGACTTTACTCGTCAGCAACGAAAGCCAAACTGATTCTATAATCTAGTTTACTATTGCCTTATATGACTTGAGCAATGACCGAAAGGGTGTCTCTCCTGTATTCGGGTAGGTCCTCATATAATATTTGCTGGTGACAGTGAGTGCGAACTCCATAACGATGAATGCAAATACTATTTCGCGTGACGTCACGTGTTTGCATTCGTTGTGAATTGAGTCGGTTAAAACACAAACGATGTTCTGCTGATGAAATGGTGGGTAGAGTGGGGTGGAGGAACGTAGCATGGAACGCTTCGTTACATACCATCTCCCCTTTGGACACGAGAACCTTCTCGTCTTGAAATTCGTACAGAATGTATCTTTTCGGGTTTTGTTTTGTTTTTTTTTTTTTCTCTTTTTCTTTTTTTTTTCTTTTATTTCAACCTCTTTTTTTTTTATATAATATTCAAGATTTTTTTTTTTGGGATATTTTCTTTTTTTTATTATTATTATTTTTTTTTTTTTTTTTATTTTTCTTTCTTTTATTGTTCCTTTATTAATCAATTAATTAATTTATATTTTTCTTTTCTATTCTCCTACTCTGTGATTTCAAAAAAGTAAGTTAGAACTTAAACACTTTACTTCAAATAAAAGGAAAACTAAAATACTTTATTTCAACAATAATAAAAAAAATTCATAAAAGTGTGTATGTTTACAGGGTGGTTAGTCGGCTCTGAATCTCGGGAAGACTATCCTTTTCCTGCGTTCTCCGTAATTTAGGATAGCTACCCCTGGCTTGATGATGCGGACATCTATTTTACCGAAACGGCGCGTTATATGAAAGTGCTGTCGCCTGTATTTCGGATTATATAATGGATGCTGCGTTATGTCTATGCCTGCAAACGGGTCCTCCGGTGGCTGTCTTCTATTGCCGATGAAACCTTCCTCGTTGATACCCACGACGGTATGGCTGGGCAATGGATTAGCAACAGACTCATGGGGAGAGAGGGGGCATGACCCCCTCCCGTCCCAAGAATTTGTTTAACTTTATTAGCTTAATACAAGCAAACTTACGGCTAAATCTTAAAATAACTTACGACTAACAACAAAAAAGCTAATAACTACTAAGCTAAAAGGGGTTTGGGGCTAAGAATTTTGTTATAGAGAGATTTTTAGGGAATTTTTGGAGGAATGGAAGTCAAAGGAGTTTTGCATACTATTAGCAGCACGTAGCATGCGATTCATAGGCTCGTTACATCCGTAGTTGGTGCGGTGAAAGCTGAGATCAAAGAGTGACGCCGATCTGAGACTTCTAGGGTTGGTGTAGAGTGAAATTCTTTGAAGAAGTGCAGGGCAATCGATATTGCCAGCTAAAAGTTGATGGACAAAAACAATGTCTGCCACTTTCCTACGTATATCAAGGGGTTGCAACGGGATCTGAAAATTCTTTGGACCATCGTTTAACGAAACCGAGTGCGGAGTTGGCTCTATTAATAGAACTAGTGATATGGGATCGGAAGTTCAGTTCCTTATCGCATAAAACTCCAAGATCACGCAACGAATTAACTTGTATAACGGGCTCATTATTAATAAAATAGGTACGAGGAGGGAGTGGGGAGCGTTTCCGCGAGTACGTTATTGCTTGACACTTGGTAACGTTTAGCTCCAGAAAGTTTTTACGACACCAAAAAGAAAATCTGTCTAGGTCGAGCTGAAGGAGGTCGGAATCAACAGGGGAGGATATACATCTGTATATTTTCTTGTCGTCAGCATATACAGAAATGGAGGAGTCTTTGATGACGCAGTCAACATCATTGATTGTTAAGATAAAAATCAGAGGGCCGAGATGGCTTCCTTGTGGAACACCCGAGGATGCTAAGATTGGTTCGGATTCTGAGTTTCTAAAAAGGACCTTGTACTGACGTTCATATAAATAAGATTGAATCCATGCAATAAAAGAAGGTTGAAAACCAAGTGCTTTTAGTTTGAAGAGAATTAAATTGTGGGATATTTTATCGAAGGCTTTACTAAGGTCAGTTGCAATAACATCAATTTCTTTGCCACTTTCCATTGGACAAATTGCTTCAGAGACAAAATCAACTAAGTTAGTTGTTAGTTAGTTAGTTAGTTCCACTGAGGAACCCATGTTGACTGGGGGAAAAAATTTGCTTACAGTGAAAGAGCATTGTGTCATAAACTATGCTTTCAAAGAGCTTGGGGATGCACGAGAGTTTAGTTTAGGGCGGTAATTAGAGATATCTTTCTTGGGGCCTTTTTTATGGATCGGGATTATATAAGAGTGTTTCCAATGGGAAGGAAAAATCCCTTGAGAAATTGAGAGTTGGAAGAGAGCAGTCAAGGGCTTCAGTAGGGAAGAAGAGCATTTTTTTAAAATTATTGAAGGTAAACCATCAGGGCCACCAGTGTATTTATCTTTAAGTTTATTGATCTTTTCATCAACAATAGACGAGGGAATGACAATGGAAGATAAAGAAGTTTGGGTGCAAGTTTCTAAGTAAGAAAAATAATCTGAGTCCGGTTGAGAGGTATTAACAGAGAAAGATTTGCTGAAAAATTCGGCAAATAAATTAGTTATAATTTTGGAATCATCTGAACTTGCGTTCAAGTACGTTAGGGTAGAAGGGTAGCTATCGGATTTTCTTTTAGCATTAATGAAATTGAAAAAAGCCTTAGGGTCAGATATTATGTTGGATTGCATTCTATTCAGGTATTAATGGTAAAGGGAATTACAGACTTCAGAAAATAAAGTATTCGCGGACTGGAAATTTGAGAAATCATGTCCGGAACGAGATTGCAGGTACCGACGCCAGAGTTTATTTCTTTTGTTTCTAAGGGACTTAAGTTCACTATTATACCACGGAGGACTTGAGGAAGTATTTTTTTGAGGTACAGTTGGAACGCATTGTCTAATATAGCTGAACACTATATAATAGAAATGAAAGAGAGAAGAATTTATATCGCGACTTTCAAGGATACTACTGAAATCGGCAGAGCGTAACAAGTTATTGAGTTTGTGAAAGTTCGCTTTACGAAAATTAAAAACAGTTACGAATTCCAATGTGGTGATGGTATGGGAGGAGTTATAGGAAAAGGTAAGAAATAGAGGGGGGTGGTAAGAGTCTAGAGTCGAAAGAAGGTGGTCGCTCGCTGAGACAATGCAATTATAGACATCAGAAGAGAAGACAAGGTCAAGTTGACGGCCTAAATTATTTTTGATTCCGCTCACTTGGAAAAGATTTAAGTCGGAGAGGCAATCTGTGAACAGGATTTCTTTATCGGTAGTGGCATTTGCAGTCATATAGTGAGATTCGTCATCAGAGAGGTTCCATTGGAGATTCGGAAGATTAAAATCACCAAGAATTAACACTACATCAGATGAGTCAGCTGATTCGAAGATTGAATCAAGAGCATCAACTGCGACCTGGTAAGATTGAATAGGCTGACAAGGCCGTATGTAACAGCAGACTATATAAAGGGTAATTTTTTCAACCTTTGATTTGGCACAGACAAATTTAAAAGAAAAGGAGTCAGATATTTTGAAGAGTGATGAGTCGAAGCGATTATGAATTGCTAAAAGAACACCGCGACCAAAGGACACATCGTTATCCAGAGAACCATCAGCACGAAAAACATTGAAGTCGGGGTTAAAGAGTTCATTATCATTAATACTAGGTAAAAGATTAGTTTCAGTTAATGCAAACATATCATAAGGTAGACTAGACGAATTTAGATAAACAGACGAGGTTTTAGTACAAAGCCCTCTGACATTTTGGTAGTAGAGCGACAAGCATTTTGGAAGATTATTTTGGAGTTTTGGTTTTGGTGATTTAGGGACGAAAAAAACTATTAAAATTGGACCGACTTCTTTGAAGATGTGAAATTCGATTTGAGTTTACATGAGAGGCAAAAGTCGCAAGATCGTTTGCAACATCGGCAGGGGTGAGATTATACGCTTCATGGTAACGGACGTAAATTGATCTGAGTACATCTGGGTTGGTAGGGAGGCCTTCTTGTTCAATGGAAACTATAAGATTTGTTCTGGTAACACCATCTACACAAACGGAGTCATGTTTATCGTGGAGGTAGGCAAGATAAAGGCGAATATCAGCGTAAATTCTACGATATCGAAGGCGTGAGAGAACGTAACGACCATCATCGTTGAGGTCTACGAATCGTTTAGTTAATTTAGTTACTGGAGGGGTGAGAGGGTCAATGAAAGGGGGTGATGATAATTGAGGATCATTGCATGGGGTGTTTGAGGTGATGGGATTGGAGTAAGGCTGTGATACGTGATGAGTGGGAGTACGTGTAGATGTTAGAGTTCTAGGGAGGCAGTAGGACTGTGAGGTTGGATTTAATGAAGAGGTTGTATAATGCGAAGAAGATGGTGTTGGATTAAGGATGTGGGATCGAATAAAGTTAGGGTAACTCGTAGAGGAGCCTACGGAGGAGTGAGGGTTAAGGGAGTTACTTTTAGCATTAGAATTTGACAAGTCAAAAAAAACAAGTCTATTAGTATGTCTTAAGGACATTTGTGGAACCTGGAAGGATTGAGAGTTTATGTTAGTTGAGGAAATAGGAGCAGTTTTTCGAGCAGGAGTAGTTAGAAGGGGGTAATTAGGAGGGCAGAAGTTATGGGTAGCATCAAAAGTGTTATAGGAACGAAAAGGATGAATATTGTTAAAGTTGGGATATCTACCAAATTTAAACTGCCAGTTGGGGTCAGGTCTATGGGGACGGTTAAAGGAAATTTTTGACTTCTGAGCAAGAGCAGTATTTTTGAAGCGGCGAAACTCTACACCATCATATGCAGTAACATCAGATCCAGGGGAGAAGAACATCCAGTCATATTTTATTGGCATGTATGCGATAAACGTAGAATTATTATAACGGTCCGATTGGAAAATCCTTTTAAAACGCGCATTATTGATTTTGTAATGAAAAGCGAACCAGTAAGAGAGCCAATGTACATCAGTACTTTTGGGTAAGCCTTTGATGAGATACTTAACTGTTGCTCTGTCGGAAGGTGGTCCAGGAAAGCTGGAAGAAGAAGCAGTAGCTGATGAAACAGGAGCTATTGTTGGTTTAGGAAAACCATTCGAACTGGCTAGGGTAGCATGAAGTTCACGAGATGATGATAAGGATGACGCAGAAGCAGGTTGCGTTGTTAGGGCAGGATGAGCTGTTGAAGCGGATATGATCACGGAAGCAGTAAGAGCATCAGTTGAAGAAGAAGATCTGGGTGGTGAAGAAGTCGTTGTAGTTGAAATTGCTGAGACAGGAGGGACCGAGGCGTTAATCGAAGATGAAGATGATTGAGTGGAAGGAATATTATCAATAAACATCGGTTCAGGTGTTGAGAGCGAGATTGTTTCGGGAACAGTTAAATCAGGAGCTAAAGTGGGTTCATTATTGATGGCAAGTATCTCATCGAGAATAGATTTGTTTTTGGACGTTCCAACATTACTATCGATTTTGCTGTAGAGATAACGTATTTCATCCGCAACAACATTAATCGACTCCTTTGATCCATCCGATTGTTTTTTTATGCATTCCATTCCGTTGAGTATTTCGTCGATACGTTGTTCAAATTTGACCATGTCTCTAGATATGGAATTAACCGCCATCGAGCCTTGGGCTAGGTATGATTTCACGTTATCCAGATCGTTTTTATTTTGGTTGGGAATTTGATGTGGGGGTTCGAGTTTCGAATCGATCTGTAAGAGCAAATCAAACATTTTGTTTAGCTCTTTATTGACATCCGAATGAACAGGCGTGAGGTCTTGGCGTGGTTTTAAGTTATTAATTTTATTTTCTAACTTGTCCAATGAAGCATTAATTATATCAAGATTATCGTTAAATGTTGTGATACATCTGAGATTGTTGTGGCGAACTTCTAACTTCAGTTCAGATAAATAGTCAGTAATCAATCTAAGCTGGTCGTTATTGCACTTAATTGCCCGCAATATATGAGCAGGCGACAAAGACTTACACTCATCACAGAAGAAACAGAACTTAACAATAATTTCCGGAATATGTGGTTTAATGTTTCTACTCAAACCTATGCAATGGGGATGAAAACCCAGATTGCAGATTCCGTTGCATTTAATAAGATCTGCAGCAACACAAGAAATTGTGCAATTAATGTTTCCACACTTTACTGACATAGTTATTACACAGCACAAAAAAAAAAATCACAAAAATTGAGAGGGGTCAGTTAATAAATCGATTTAAATAAAATGCGCTGCAAACAAAAACTGCTGGGGTAATCACAAATGTTATTGAATAATAAGGGGACAGAGACACAATATGGGGGTCAGTTATTTATATTCTATATATATATATTATAGACACACGCGTTGTGCTAGAAAAGCCAGCAAGAGGCAACAAATTGATGGTAGTTAAAATGGTAGAATTTGGGGAGCAAAACGAATTTGCGACTGCACTTGGAGACGGTTGACGACGGATTATGGAGCGTTCATTTGCACCAATATCGGGAATCTGATGCCTTGAATAGCCATTGGACTAGGTGAGGCTAGTGGTGGGGATGTCGGCTTAATATCCGTCTGGCGAGCGGTGACGTGAACGGGGATGGCATTTGAGCTGCATGGCGTGTTCTGGGTGGCGGATAGGATGACGGTTGATGACGGTACAATCGTCGTTTGGCTTGTTCGCGCTGCTGCTGCCTTAACTGGAGTGGAGGATAATGGTGGCTTGGTTTCCTTCGCGATAGTCTTCTTGATGCCGGCTGGAGGCTTCTTCGTGATGCGAACTTTGCGAAGGGTTGCTGCTGCTAGCTTCCAAGTGCTCGCTCGAGGTTCCGGCAGCTTTGGTAAAAATATCGTGGTTTTCGGCTGCGTCGCTTGCGGTATAGTAGGTTGTGGTCGGATCGGCAGTGGTCGGGTTAGCTGTGGTTGGGTTGGCTGTGGTCGGGTTGGTTGTGGTCGAATAGGGTGAGGGCGGGTAGGTTGCCGTTTCCACGGTTGGGCACTTTCGTCGTCACTCTTTTGCTGCTCCATCGATGTTACTCGCTCGGCCGATGATGAAGGACTGATCGTTAAATTGGCGATTACTTGCTTATTCTCTTCTATTGCAGCAAAACCTTTCAAATCTTTTACGTGAGATCGCACTATAGCGTTTTTCTTCCTACTGTCTTTCTCTACCCTTCGTATAACAACGATAACGGGAGAGTCAAACCGAATGACTTCGTAGGGACCTTCGTAACGAGGTGCAAGCTTCTCAGTAAAATGACGTTGAGCAGAGGAGAGTGTTCTTACTTTTTTGTACACCTGCTCTCCTATACTGGGCTTCCATGCCCGCCGTCGCAAATTATAATGTCGCGCTTGATTTTGGGCGGCTGTTTGAAGGTTTATTTTCACAAGGTCGTAGAGAGCTTTTAGTCGTTCCTGCCTTACCGAAACCGGTTCTTCGATATGATGGTTAGGCAGATTGATGTGTTGTGGTGTCTTCAATTCTCTGCCGTAATTGAGGAATGCGGGGGTGAAACCCGTGGAATCGTGAGTACTTGTATTAATAGCAAAACAGAATTCAGGGACGTATTCGTCCCACAACCGGTGGTTTTCGTTGACGTACTGCGCGATCATCGTCTTGAGTACTCTATTGACTCGTTTAGTAGGGTTCTCTTGAGGTGTATACGGGGCGGTGAATCTCTGCTTTATTCCCATCTCTTGCAGAAAATTCGTAAGCACGGAGCTAATAAATTGACTGCCATTGTCCGATAGTAAGACGCGAGGGACTCCAAAATGTGAAATGATTTTTTCTCGCAGAGCTTTGATTACTCCTTGACTGGTTGCTGCCCTTAATGGCACAGCTTCTACCCACTTGGTGAATTTATCTACCATTACTAACATAATGGTATGGCCTTTCATTGATCGTGGTAGTGGCCCCACGAAATCTACGCATACCGTGTCCCATGGACTATCTACTACAGACGTGTGCTTTAACCCACTTGGTTTTTGTTGGGATGCCTTAAATTCTCTACAAACTTGACATTTACTCACATATCTGGATATATCTTTATACATCCCGGCCAGTAGTACAGGTTCATTATTCTTGACGCCGTCTTGGCTATTCCAAGGTGTCCGGCTGTCGGGACGTCATGATTTTCAAAAAGGATACCATCCTTTTGGTCTGTTGGGACGCACAATTTCCACACGTCCGTTTGGACTGCCAGGGGATGGGCTGAGAATCGCCGGAATAGCCGATCTTCCGTTATGCGATAGTCTGGATACTTTTCTGGTTTTTGAAGCACTTGACTTATCCTCTTTTGAGTCCAGTCTTCGACTTCAATTGTCATAGAAGCTATATCGCTTTGGGTCAGTGGCAAAGGATCTCTGGACAGGGCGTCGGCTACAACATTCATTGCTCCTTTACGATATCTTATTTCAAAGTCATATTGCTGCAGCTCAATAGCCCAGCGTGCCAAACGTCCGGAAGGATTATCCAATGAGTGCAGCCATTTCAATGAATGGTGATCGGTGAGTACGGTAAAATGATAGCCTTCCAGGTATGGTCGCATCTTCCTTATTCCCCATAATATTGCCAGACATTCCTTTTCAGTAACAGAATACTTCTGCTCTAAATCTGATAATGTTCTACTGGCGTACGCTATTACCCTTTCTTGGTTTTCGGAGTTCTGTGATAACACTACTCCGAGGCCGTATTGACTTGCGTCCGTTTGGAGCGTGAACGGCAAATCAAAATCTGGGCACATTAACACTGGTGCTTCTGTTAACCTTTTCTTCAGTTCTAAGAAGGCCTTTTCCTGATCTGATCCCCACTCCCAAACTTGTTTCTTCTTGAGAAGTTTCGTCAGTGGAGTGGCTATTATAGAGAAATCCTTTATAAACCTGCGGTACCATGAAGTAACTCCCAGTATGCGGCGTAACTCTTTGACGCTGCGGGGGGCCTTCAAATCTTGCACAGCCGAGATTTTATCTAGGTCTGTACTTATGCCTCGGTCGCTTACGACGTGCCCGAGGTATTTAAGCTCCTTCTTGCAGAAGTCGCACTTGTCTTTGTTAATCTTCAAATTTGCCGCTCGCAACCTTCTGAATACTTCCTTGAGATGCACAAGGTGTTCATCGAAGGTTTCGCTTATGACAATTATATCGTCCAGGTAAGCGAAAGCATAATTGTCCATGTCTGGGCCTATAATGCCATCTAACATACGTTGAAAAGTAGCGGCGGCGGAATTAAGCCCACAAGGCATTACCTTCCATTGATAGAGCCCATGACCAGGTACTGTGAAGGCGGTGGCGGGACGGGAGTTAGGGTGCAATGGGATTTGCCAATATCCTTGTTTAAGATCGATTGTCGAAATAAAATTCGCTCGCTTTAGTTTATCAAGTATTGCAAAAATCTGTGGGAGGGGATAAGCATCCATTGCGGAGATTTCGTTCAATTGACGGTAGTCCACGCATACCCTCCATGAACCGGTTTTCTTTTTTACTAGGACGATTGGTGAACTGTACGGGCTATTTGAAGGCTCAATTTTCCCGTCGCGAAGTAGTTCGTTGACTTCGTCGTCAATAATTCTCTACATCGCCGGATTCCTTGGGTAATACCTTTGCTTAAAAGGCTGGTCCGTTTTTAACCTTATAGGATGTATGGCGGCATTTGTGGTACTCGTTAGTTGCTCGATCTTTGGTAGTTCTAAGTTTAACATCTCAGTTAAACGCTCTTCTTGTTGAGGTGCTAAAGGTTTTCCTCCTAGTATACACAGACGGTCCTTCCGTTCGTCTTGTGGCTGTTGGTTGAAAAAAGGAATTTCTTTTCCTGCCAACGACATTGTGAAACCCGCACTTCACAATAAATCTATACCTATAATGATATCTTCTGAAAGTTGCCTCAAGTAAGTTAGTTCTCCCGCAATCGGTTGACCACTGATACACAGAGTTAAGGTATAATGTTCTCTGCTCTCCACTGCGTCTCCGTTTGCTAAATGTACAAAATGACGCTGATATCGGATAGGTACTTTATTCCGTCGTAACAACTGACGTATTTTTTTATTGACGAATGATCTGGTGGCTCCTGTATCCACCAAAGCTTTTACTAGTCTATCACAGATCTTTACCGATATAAAGTATCGTGGATCTGACCATGAAACAGAGTCAATTTCTAGTTGCATTAGACTTGGCTTAAAAGTACTCGTCCCTAGATCCCTTTTATCCTCCGGTGATTTTATTGGGTACCTTAGTACGTTTTGTCCATTGACCTTATGGTAGGGCTTGAATACTTTAGCTTCTGCCACTTTTGCCTCAATTGTTTCAACGTTTTCGATGGTGTGTGGCACCTTCTGACTGTCTTCATCTTTAGTTAGACAGCTAAGTCTGTCGTTGAGTGTGGCTGCCCGGTGATGGCAAGAACAGTCGTTGGTCAGCCGACCGTCTTCCCCGCAGTATGAACAAAACAGTCGGAAAGGACGGCGGCAGTCCTTCTTGGTGTGTCCTCTTTGTTTACAGTTCCAGCAATGAGTTGCTCGGTCATACTGACTAGCAGACATGTTGGTCCGATTCAAATTATTCCGATCAAAAGATACTCTTGGTGGTGGTGAGAGACGATTACTATAATTCGGCCCATTTGAAGCGATCATCCTACTGGCCCCAGCGAAAGGTCTTGATACTGAATGGCGTGAGCCTCTGTTTCATTCTGAATATCCTCATATTCTTCTGCTAATTTCATAAGCTCGTCCAGTGTTTCGAAATCTCGTCTTTTGATATACAGGTGGTATTCGGGCCGTAAGCTATCGTATATTCGGTCGACGCTTTCTAATAGGGTCATACGAGGGTGCTTATGTATAAGGTACTGGGTTGCTTGAATAAAATCTTTGGCCTTTTCTCTTCACCCTTGGCGTCTTCGCATGATTTCGTCTTCCAATTTATGTATGAAACGAGCGGGTAGGAAATGCTGAAGGAACACTTTATGGAAATCTTCCCACGTTTTTAACCTATCACGATTAATACGGAACCATTCCAGGGCTGTGCCTCTTAATATTTCCGGAAGAGCTTTCAGCTCTTTCAGGCTTTTCATTGCCTGAGGAATCAAATTTCAGACCCCACTTTCTTACCGTATTCATAACTTCTGCATCATGACTGAGAGCGAATCGGCTGACCGGTCTTCCGAAAACTGTGGTCTCGGGCTGCTGACCATGATCAGTAATAACATTGGAGGTGTCTACGGGATGCTTGGAATCATGTCTATTATTTTGGTTTGTCGAAGCTGGGAGCGGTGGAACTGGAAAGGTTAGTTCCGTGAACTTTGAAGATTTTGTGTTTTTACTGCCCTCTATTATATCGGCGTTATCAGGTGTTGTGGTTGTGTCACTTTCTTCTGTATATTCTCTGGCATTTGTAGCCCTCTTTATTTCTTCACAAAGGTTCTGTGTCGATTTTCTTTGTCTGGCTGTTTTAATATATGCACTGAAACGGTCTCTAAGGACTACGACAGAGCCTTCTGTTTCTATCCCTAACTGGCCCATCCGTTCTATCAACTCTTGTTTCTTAAGGAGATAGATGGCTCCCAAACTAGCGAAACAGTCGAACCCTTCTTCGTTATCAGACATGGTGCACTGGGTTTATTTTTAAAAAAGTTATTATTTTTATTATTTCAAGAGTGTTTAGATATTTGTTTTCACGGGGTAGGACCTTATCAGTCCCTGCTCGGGCGCCAATTTGTAATGTGCTTTTTGCTTTCCAGCCGAGGTTTTGCTCGTCGGTCTTGCTAGGGTCGTTCTGAAGAAAAACACGAAACTTCAGTAGGAAAGGTCTTATAGCCTTAAATTAACTTTATTTTGAAAATCTAGATTACGTGTGGTATGAACTAGTGATTTCATTACGATATCCATACCTATATTTTTTAAATTGAAATTGAAGAATATTATCTTAAAACTTAAATCTAACATAAATGAAATTTGAACGAAAAAAATTATTAAAACAAAAATTGGAATTTTGAATTTTTTTCTTCACGTATGATTTAGTTTCGTTATTTAAAAAAAATACCTATTTGAAATATTATTTATGGGTTTATTGCTATAAACCAAGTTTAGGATATAAGACATATTTACTTGGTTTTCAGACAGTGGGATAGTTGGATGATTATATCTAAAAAAGATACCAGTTAAAAATTATAGAAGCGATTTCATAAGAATTCTTAATAAATAAATTCTTGAATATGTAAAAAAAAAAACAAAAAAATGGTGATCTGCTCCTAAAATAAACGAAAACAACTTGATTTATTCAATATTTTCTAGAATGAACTTACTGAACCAATTGTCCTAGTAAATTAGGAGCCTAGTTTTTTTGTTCTAAAATTCAAAACCAAATGATTCTTTGATAAAACAGTTTAATATCTTCCAAGATAACAACACGCTATCTTTTCAATACTAACATTTGTACAGGAAAAATATTTTTCATTTTGAAAGCGATAGGTATTATGATTTAATATATATGTACCTACATATTTATATATATATGTAGTTATCTATTTATTAGCATTGGACGCTATGTTTAAATTTCAATAATCAGCTTATTAATCAACATTGAAAATTTAAACAAGTTTGACATAAAAAAGGGCCAACTTATTACGCTTTAAGAACAAGTGATGCGTGAACTTGAAAATATTGATACCTACCTATTTAATTTGTTAAAAACTATGGTTCCTTCAACTGACCTAAAAAAAATCCATTTGGGCTGCACTATTCGTGAGATTATGAACAAAATTATATTGTTTAGCTAAAATACCTACATAAAACAAGTGCAAGTATTTTTTTTTTTTTTAATTTACTTCATAAATTTTAATGATTGTTTATGAGTTATGACCAATATAACTTTTAGTAGGTATCTATCTAAGAACTTATCATTATTGATCATAAATACAGAGTCAAAATGAGTCTAATCTATAGGTAGATAGGTATAGGTAGTTATGTATATTGAAATAAAATATACCTACATAGAAGTTCGAAAATCAAAACAATCTAACTTTAATTATAACCTATGCAAATAAGGTATTCTATACCTGCATATATGATGTAGACGCGTGTTTGTAGATACTTTATATACTTATAGGTACCTACCTACAGTAATTCTTAAATTTTTGTTATAAAAATCTATACTGCAACCGTTTTTGAAAAAAATTATATTTACCCTTACGATTAAAATATTTTGTAGAGTAATAGTTGTTTATGACTATATTTATTTTCGATTGACTAATTGACTATCTCCTAGTTAATATTAACTGTAAAGAAGTTACATACAACTTTTTCAAATAGTTATTTTGGTTATAACTATACACCTAATTAAACTTGACTATGCACATAGTTAGCTTTGGCAATATCGAGATGTTGTTATATCTAACTACACATAGAGTTAGACTTGACTATGTACATAGTTTACTTTGGTGTTGTTAAATGACTATATAAATAAATATATCTAACTATAAATTTAGTTAAACTTGATTATGCACATGGTAAAGTTTGACTACATCGAGTTGTTGTTAAATGACTATGTGGATAGCTGTCTCTAACTATAGACATAGTTTATCTTGACTATTCACATTGTTAATTTTGACTTCATTGAGCTGTTACTGAACGACTATATGAATAGTAACCTTTAACTATATATATGTTAAACTTGACTATTCGCATTGTTAAGTTTGACTACATCGAGCGGTTGCTGAATGACTACATGAATAGTTATTTCTAACTATACATATAGTTAAACATGACTGTGTACATAGTTATGTTTGACTGCATCGAGTTGTTGTTAAATGACTATATAGATAGTTACCTCTTACTATACATATGGTTAAAGTTGACTATGAAAATAGTTAAGTTTAACTACATCGAGTTGTTGTTAAATGACTATATGAATAGTTATTTATAGCTGTGCATATAGTTAAACTTGACTATGTACATAGTTAACTTAAATGACTATATGAATAGTTATTTATAGCTATGCATATAGTTTATTGTACTATTCATACTAGAATGTCAGTTTATTAGACTTGACCATTCTTTATTCGGTCAATTTCATTGAATTTTTGAACAACAACAACAACTTAAAGGTGCTACCACCAATTGTTTACGAATTAATTTATAATTCGTTTATTTTGGCTAGAGATACAGCTGTTTCAAGGGGTGCCAAGCCACCTATCATCAGTCTCCTCTTATAAGTGGTGCTGAGCTTTTAATCCAATTTTATTATGAAAAACTTTCTACATGCCCATCATAGGGATCGAACCCACGATATCAGATTTGCTCAGTCTTAGAAGCCGTATGCACTACACATTCCGCCGCCTGAGACCACTGACGTCACATATCGAAAATGGGATGTTATTGTTTATCAAATGCATTTGGACAATCAGCGTTTTTCTAAGCGCCTTTAAGTATGCTGTCTTGTTCCGCCTCCATTTTTCTCCATACCTTGTTTCGATAGACTACAATTCGTAGTACGTATCAAAGGGGGAGAGGTTGCATATAGTTAAACTTGATTATGTACATAGTTAACTTAAATGACTATATGAATAGTTATATATAACCATGCATATAGTTAAATTTGATTATGCACATAGTTAAATTTGACTATATTGGGTTGTTGTTAAATGACTATATGAATAGTTATTTCTAACTATACATATAGTCAAGCTTGGCTATGCGCATAGTTAAGTTTGACTACATCAAGCTATTTGTGAATAACTATATGAATAGTTACCTCTAGAGATAGGTAACTATGTATATAGTCATTCAATAACACCTCGATACAGTGAAACTTAGCTACATATGTGCATATAGCCAAGCTTCACTATATGCAAAGTTAGGAATAACTATTCATATACCTATTATTAGAAACATTAAAAGGAAATGATTAGTAAATATTTGTTTTATTTAAGATTTTTAGAATAAGCGTTTTCAAAAATTTATATTTCACATATGTATACTAGATTTGGCGGTCAGCCATCAGCCGAATAGGGGGAATAACATGTAGCATACGAAAACATGCACGTGCAGTAACTATTCGGACTGGTGGAAGTGTGATCATAGCCTCTACGCGGCGGCCGCTAGAAACAAGCCTTTAAAAAGGTTTGGCTAATATGATCAGGCTGGTTCCACAGGTTGGCAACAGGCTAATTCCCTGTTCCGTAAAACTAGGAGAATTACGAGACCGACAACAAGCCTCGGAAACGGACTGATCTCACGACGACAACCCACGCAAAGAAAACGGAATAACGATTTACGAATTTTCTTATGGAACGTACGATCGCTCTATAGAGCTCGAGCTGCTCAGCAGCTAGCCGATGCCCTGTCAAAATATAAAGCTGACATAACAGCACTCCAAGAAATAAGATGGACAGGGAATGGTGTTCTACAGAAGAAAGATTATGACTTATACTACAGCTGTCATACAAAACACCATGTGCTCGGGGTAGGCTTCCTAGTCGGCGAAAAAATGAAGTCTGCCATCATCGGCTTTAACGCTATAAGCGAAAGGCTATGCACCCTTCGCGTGCGAGGCAAATTTAAGAACATCAGCCTCATTAACGTTCACGGACCTACGGAGGAGTCCTCAGACGAAGAAAAAGAGACTTACTACGAACAAGTCGAGAGGGCCCTCAATGCCTGTCCAAGGTATGACGTAAAAATCATCCTTGGGGATTTGAATGCAAAAATAGGTCGGGAGCCGGTATTCAGGCATTACGCAGGCACCCATAGTTTGCATGAGAACACTAATGACAATGGACTTCGAGTCTTAGAATTGGCAGCATCGAAAAACATGGTCGTTGCGAGTACCAGGTTCCCGCGTAAAGATATCTACAAAGCCACCTGGGTATCACCTGATGGAGTCACTCGTAACCAAATTGACCACGTGTTGATAGACCGTCGCCACTACTCGAACTTGATGACGGTACGAACGTACCGAGGTGCCAATATCGACTCGGATCACTATCTTGTTGGTATGGTTTTCCGAGGGCGGATTGCCTTGCGAAGACGTATTGCATCCGCCGATCAGGTTCGAATCAACACGGCTGCTCTGCGCAATGAAAACACCAGTAACACCTTTGGTAATGCGTTAGGACTCGCCCTAGAGCTGGGTAGAGTAAGTCCTGGAGACAGTATGCTGGGCGTAGATGAGAAGTGGACACGCCTTAAGAATACTGTCATTAGTACTGCCAACTCCATCTTAGGCAGTAGTCGTAGAAATCGGAACGACTGGTTTGATGATGAATGCAAGCTAGCGACTGAACGTAAGAATGTTGCGTACCGAGCAATGCAACAATCTCATAGAACGCGGGCACGCGAAGACGAATATAAAGAGCTCAGAAGAATTGAAAAACGGCTTCACAGACAGAAAAAATCAGCCTGGGAGAAGAACATAATCTGTGAAATAGAGAAAAGCCGAGAGCGAGGTCCGCACCAGGCGCGGAAGTTCTACCAATCCGTCCGAAACATGACGCAGTACACACCACGCTGCAGATACTGCAAGGACGGAGAGGGAAATCTGATCACCGATCCTCAAAGCATACTGGAGCGATGGGAAGTGTACTTCAATGAATTGCTAAATGGTCAGCTCACTGCAGAAGTGGAGGCTCCAATACTTCAAGAAGAGTACCCTATGTTGCCGCCACCAAGCATAGAAGAGGTTGAGAAGGCTATAGGCCGGCTAAAGAAAAACAAAGCCCTGGGAGAACTATTTCGAAACGGTGGGCCAGCTTTACGTCAAGCAATTCATGAGATTATAGTGCACGTGTGGGAGCATGAAGAAATTCCAGAAGACTGGCGAAAAGGTATAATTTGCCCCATACATAAGAAGGGAGATGTCACAACGTGCAGCAATTATAGAGGTATCACGTTGTTGAGTTCCGCCTAAAAGATACTCTCCTCTATCCTACAAGACCGGATAACCCCATACTTTAAAACCATCATCGGACAATATCAGTGTGGTTTCATTCCAGGCAAATCAACAACTGATCAGATCTTTACCCTAAGGCAGGCGATGGAAAAATGTCTAGAATTTAACATCCAAACATACCACCTGTTTATAGACTTTAAGGCCGCCTACGATAGCATAGCCAGGGTAGAACTTTACAAAGCCGTGAGAGAATTCGGCATCCCAAATAAATTGACACGACTATGTAGGTTGACCATGACCAACGTAACAAGCCAAGTAAAAATAGCCGGATTGCTATCCAAACCAATCAACATCTTTAATGGACTCCGACAAGGGGATGGTTTGGCCTGCCTCCTCTTCAACCTGGCGTTGGAGAAAGCAATCCGTGACTCTGGCACGGCAACAAGAGGGACCATCGTCAACAGGTCCAGCCAGATACTGGCTTACGCAGACGACATCGACATCATCGGAAGAACTGAGCAAGCTGTACATGATTCCTTCATCCAGATCGAGCAGGCGGCACAAAATCTGGGGCTGCACATTAGTGAAGGTAAAACAAAGTACATGGTGGCGTCGAATGCGAGAGGAACAGTTGGTCAAACAATCAAGGTAGCGGAGCACGAATTTGAAGTGGTGCAATCCTTTAAATACCTTGGGTCAATAGTAGCAGCCGATAACAATATAGAAGAAGAAATACGCGGGCGGCTTCTCAAATCCAATAGAGCCTACTATAGTCTGTCAAAGCTCTTCAAATCCAGAAATCTCACCATAACTTCAAAACTGCTGCTGTACAGGACCATGGTCCTGCCAGTACTCACATATGGATCCGAGACTTGGGTGCTTAGCAAAAGGCACTCCGACCTCTTAGCCGCGTTCGAGAGAAAAGTCTTAAGGAGAATTGTTGGCCCCATATGTGAGGAAGGACGATTCCGGAGACGGTACAATCATGAATTGTACGCAATCTACCTTGAAGCAGATATCGTGACAAAAATTAAGCTCGGTAGACTCCGGTGGGCAGGGCACCTAGCTCGCATGAGTGAAGAGGAACCTGCTCGGAAAGTTCTTTGTGGTACATTCTATGGTAGACGACAGCGTGGTAGACCATGCTTGCGCTGGAGAGATGGCGTAGACCAGGACGCCCGGAGCCTTGGGGTGCGCAACTGGATGGCGGCGGCTCGAGATCGGGATGGGTGGAGAGACTTGTTGAAGGAGGCCAGGACCGGACCCCGGTTGTCGAGCCGACGATGATGATGATACTAGATTGGAGTATCAAAAACAAGTTTGAATAAACACACTTACCTACCGTAAATCCGATAATTTCTGCGAATATTCCTTAACAGTCAAAACAATTTGTTTCATGACATTTTCCAGAGACGTATACAGGTAAATAATGACGTATAATTTTTTCAAATAATTTATTTTATAATTCATATTGGGTTTTAGTATCTAACAATTAAAAATATTTTAAACTTTTAAACTGTAATATGTTAATAAAGTGGCGGGGCGTTGATCCCAGATAACTTAAAAACTAATGGTTTTTCCTATTCTGATTCAATTTCATGTGTTTCAAAGTGTTGCCAACAACAATTAAATTTATTCTTTAAAAACCTGAGTTTGGTTCAGATAATGCAAAATAATAGTTTTTTTTCAATATTTTTGTAATTTTTTATAATGAGTTATGGTTAAAGTAACAATTAAAAATATTTTAATCTTATTAGTTTTTTATTAGATGATGTAACATGTAAATGAAGTGGCGGGGCGTTGATCCCAGATAACTTAATAATTAAAGGTTTTTCCTGTTCTGATTCAATTTCATATGCTTCAAAGTGTTCATCAAATCTCTTACTTTTTGATTTGTTACAAACAACATAAATCTCATTCTTAGAGTCAACAACAATAAGATTAATTCTATAAAAACCCAAATTTGGTTCAGATAATGCAAAATAATAATTCTTTTTATATACTGTTCCTTTAAAATTTATTGAATTTGATATGTATACTGAAGCATTCAAAATAACTGGACAATCTGCACTAAGCAAGTAACTGAGAGTTGGATCTTCTTTAATGATTATTTTATTAAAATTAGATAAATCTATGATTTCATTGAAACCCTTTTGTTGAAGTAATCTAAATGCATTTACTATTTGAAATTTTATTGCAAGTGACCATGAAATATTTTTTCCACTATTTGTACTATAAGCGTATTGTTTTAAAGACCTATGCTTTGCTTCGAATCTGAAGCAACTTAAGAACTTAGGTGGACCGCTTTGCTCTATAATAGTTGCATAGTGCACCAGAAAATGATGTTTAGGTTTTAAGTTTTTAGAAAAAAATTGGATATACATTTCATTTAGACCAGCAACTAAACTTCTAATTAAATTTATTTTATCTGCATTGAATGATGGATGTAAAATACGATCGATTAGCATGATCATTTTTAATGTGAACACCCA
The DNA here is from genome assembly GCA_932273885.2 of Leucozona laternaria. Taxonomy (NCBI): domain Eukaryota; kingdom Metazoa; phylum Arthropoda; class Insecta; order Diptera; family Syrphidae; genus Leucozona; species Leucozona laternaria. The sequence goes on along the minus strand of OW026366.1, from coordinate 87,343,251 downwards.
TACATCGCAATTTTCTGGTACTAAGTCCCCTAACAAAAGAGTAAAATGATGATAAAAACACCACATTTCCCGAGCGGACATGATCAAATGATAGTTTTTTAAATGGTTTAACTGAATAGTTGTTGGGCAATACCCAATTTCAGTTTCACCGTAATCGAACATACGGATGCGAGCATTAAGTGTGTCTAGTGAAAAAAAACGTGCTTCTTCTATAAAGTATAAAATAATTGAAGAAAAATTATAGTGACAAATGCCTTTAAAAATGTCATGCATTATGTCCACAGAAAATTTTTTCACTACATGGAAGTTAGAGATTCTGTTAAATATAGAATTTTCCGCTATTCCAGCCAGCTTTGAGTCTTGGGTTTCTAAATCGATTTCGTAGTTCATTTGGTTTCGTAGATTGACGTCATATTCTTTTAAATCTTTACAAAGGTACTGTTTGTGTCTTTTACAAAACCTGCAATAATAATTTGAGGAAAAAGATTTCACGAAACATAAAGCCGTGTTGAGTCCCAAGTTATGCCCAAGAATCAACCCTAAGACGAAATACATATTTTGAATGATGTACCCTCGACATTTATTTGTCTTCCTTCTTTTGCTAAATCTTCTATTTCTTTAATTAAAATATTTCAACATACGTCATTTCCATACACTGCATTCGTTTTATATTCAAATAACATAAGCAGGAAAATGTTTTCGAGTTGTGATAAAAATTCTTGAGGTAAAACTGGAAATGAATAATATACCGCGGTTAGTTTTCGATCTCCTCTGTGAGCTCCTAAGGGGTTGTTTGTTTCGAAATCGTCTACGAAGATGAAATAGGGTATTACAATGTCACTTTTGTCAAAGTTTGAACATTTTTCACTCCAGAGCTTGCCATTAACGAAATTTTGAAAACAGTTTTGGCTCCTAAGGAGTTTCATATTTTGTATTGTTTTGACAGCCACATTTGGCAACTCAAAGAATTTTTTAATTTGGAATTTAAATGGCATAAGTACTCCTTTCCGATTTTTGCTGTCAAGAACAGTATTTGAATTTATGATCTGGAAGTCTACTTCATTGTGTATTAAATATTGAATTGGCCAAGAAAATAAATCGCTTTCTTCTAAATACTTTAGAAATGTATATTCGTGACCAAGAGGAAGTTAAAATCCTTTGAACCAGCGACGTGGGCCAACCAAGGTGCTGTTGCCCGAGAAAACTGTTTACATTGGTGACTGAACAAACCCTAACCGGAGCAACGGAGTTGGGTTAGCCGGATGAGCACCCAAAAAGGGGAGCTTAAATGCTTTGAACCCGGGAAACTCCCAAGGACAAGACAGAAGATAAGAAAATTTTGCAAATAAATTTTGTATACAGTCATTAAACTTTGTAAGGTCATTTGTTAAGTGCTCTGGAAAGTTATCGCTGGAGAGGAACATACTTCTCATACCGTCAGTTATTGGTTCAATTAAAAATGCTTTTATATCGGATGCAATTTCAAAAACACATTTACGTGTTAAACTGTTGTTACTATGTAGCTTGCACAAAAATTTTAGTGCAGAAAGCTCAATATTTCGTTTAAATAATGCAGTTGATGAACTTTAATTCTTTGATCCAGAAGGAACGTCTAGAAGGCAATCTAAAGAATAATTATTGTATTCTATGCTACTATTATCATTTTTCTGGTTTAAAGTGACTTCATTTTCTAAACCTTCTGATGATTTATGTTTATTGCAAAAATTTAAATGTCTTCTAAAAGAGCTTAAATTATTAAAAATGTTGAGGCAGCTACCTTGAGCACAAACGAAATGGCTTCTTGAAGTTAAACTGTGAATATACTTTGGATGATTAACAAGTTCTTCTAAATCGGTGTGCTTTCTACTACACAAATAGCAGACAAACATTTTTGTTGAATGCAACGATGCAGCTTATACAAATAATCATCAAAACGAACAATTGTCATCCAGTGACAGCCGTGTACCTATTTACTTAAACTATGACTTGTGTCCTGAACTTCAAACAACAGTGAAATTCAAGTGTCGAAGAGGAACAAAAATCAACACAATATAACCTTCCAAGACAGTCCAGACAAAGAGAGGAAGAGGTTGAAGGAATTAAGAAAAATAATAAAGCAAATATAGTCAGACGACAAAAGACAACTTTAACAAATAATTCGCAAAACTGATATTTTTTTGTCTTTTGTTGTTTTTTGCAACTCTGTAAAAGTACTGTTCCACAAAATTTCACACGAAATCACTTTCTAAAGTGAATAAATAAAAAATATGTTTTAAAATAAGCATCCAGTGCTTTTAAAAAGCTATCAAACTTTTATACTATATTTTCTAAAATAATGAAAAACTCTAAATGCTCACCAAGAGTTTTTCCAACGAAAATTAAGTGTGGCTAGCAGCTAACGCCCATTTTCGAGTACTTTTTTGCTCGCAATTCTATTGTTGGCAAAATGTCTTCTGTCGATGTCAAGCACATCAGGAAACTCTCCTGGGAAGCAGCACAAGTTGGACGCCACGGTTTTCTTTGACCTTTTAATTTTATGAGTGTAACTGCGTGTAATACATAATGCATAAGTGAAATCAAAATTACGTCTCGCGTAAAAGCCGTGTACCTATGGATTAAAAGCTCAAAACGAACAATTTCATTTGAAGACCAAAGTCTTAAAAACAATGAAACTGTGTATTAAAAGACAAAAATGTACAGACAAAATGTCATCTAGTGACAGCCGTGCACCTATGGTCTTAAACTTTGATTTGTCCTGAGCTTGAAACTAACTAACAACAGTGAAGATTCAAGTGACGAAGCAGAGCAAAAATCAACACCAGATATTCTTCCAAAACAGTCTAGGCCAAAAAAGAAAGATACGTTATAATTTTTGTTAATACGTTATAATTTTTAATTTTTGAATGCCTCAATAATTCGCAAAACTGACATTTTTTGTCTTTTGTTGTTTTTTGCAACTTTGTAAAAGTACTGTTCTGCAAAATTCCACACCAATTCACTTTCTAAAGTGTATTTTAAATTAAATACAAAATATATTTTGAAACAAGCATCCAGTGCTTTTAAAAAGCTATCAGACTTATATACTATATTGTCTAAAATAACGAAAAACTCTAACAGCTCACCAAGAGTTTTTCCTACAACAATTAAGTAGGGCTGACAGCTAAGGCCCATTTCCGAGTTCTTTTTTTTTTTGCTCGCAATTCTATTGTTGGAAATATGTCTGCTGTCGATGTCAAGTGCATCAGGAAACTCTCCTGGGAAGCAGCACAAGTTGGACGCCACGGTTTTTTTTGACCTTTTAATTTTATGAGTGTAACTGGGTGTAATACACATGTAATGCATGAGTGAAATCAATCTCGCGAATCTTAAATAAAAGAAAAATTGTTGAATTACAATAAAACAAAAAATAAACTTTAAAAAATTACCTGATGACGTGTCCTCATTTAAAGTTGAATACAATATTTTGCTCTCGTTGTATTTTATGTTTGGCAGCAGGCGGGGAAATTTCAAGACGAATTCTGGCCAGTTGTCAAAGAGGCCCAAAGCTTTGTCTTCGCCAAATGAAAGAGCAAAGTCTCTATTAATCTGGATTGTATAAAAAATAATTATTTTGTAATTATTATCGTCAATATTCAGCTTGCAAAAGTTATATGAATATTTCGACTTATACTAGCAATAAAGTTAAATGTAAAAAGAGAAAAGATAGAAGAGAAACTATTCTGTATAATCTTAGACTCACCAACGTGTAACCTAGTGTATGTCTTATAATAGGCCATTCCTCTAGAATAGTTTTGAGATTTGTATCTGGTTTGGCCAAAAAATCAGTTTTCCTATGAGGAAAAAGTTGATCCCACTTGGTTAAACAAGTGACCCAGTCAGCTTGATTAAACTTCAAAAATACTTTCGATAATTCAATTTCCGTTTCTAAATATTAAGAAGGTATTGATTTATTAATGATTACAATATGCTTTATTGTAATATAAATACCGCTTAATGTTGAAGTCACAGAATCTATTACAGGTATTTCTGAATTACTCAACGCTTTCCTGGCTTTTGAAATAAATTTTTTTTTCGAAGGAGCTTTATACGATTGTGGTATCTATGGTATAATATCCCACTTGGAGGGATTTTATTTTGTCGTGCGATGCAGTAAAGTCCCTGTTAAGTAAAATGAAAGGTCTTTTTTGTAAAATAACTTTCATGAACATTTACTTTTAAAATAGTGCAGTCAAATAAGCAAAAAATTCCGGAGGAGGATTTTCTTTTTATCAACTATTTTAGATTTTACTATACAACCCGTTTTTAGTATTGTTTTTCAAGAATTGTTTGGTACAAAAACTCGACTTTATGAAATTGACTCCATCAGGTCAGTTTTTGTAATGTCGAAAAAAAATAATGACAGATAGATATGAAGATTAGGGTGGTCCTTATAAAGTTCATTGTTTAATTTAATTTCTAATTTCTTCAAAATATATAAGAAAACGTTCCTGTAAAATGTTAGCTCATTATTTTACCGTTAACCCGGCCCCAAGACGAAACCTTGGATAATATATAGAAAAATTAAAATTTAGGTACAAATGTAGACTTTTAAGACTACATCTGCGATTCGGTACAAAACTTATTAAAATCGAGACTTAATATCTCTTCAATCTTAGACCTATTGATGAAAATTGAAAAAAGTCGAATTTCATGTTAGTCTATGAGTTAATTTTTCAAAAGACGGCATTTTTTAAATCCCCAAAATTTAGAATTTTCTATCAATTATTACCAAAGTTATAAATATTCAACGGTGTATTGTGTTTTTCCATATAAAACTTCTTTCGGCTTGGGTGTCGGGTTAGCGGTAAAATTATTAGCTAAGGTCTTAGAGACAAAATTTTTTTATTGATTTGGAAGAAATTAGGGGCTCACCAACTTAAATAAAACAATGTTCCTTATAAGGACCACTCTAATTTTAGATAGATGATAAAAAATGAACTACCTACATCGGTTTCAATTTACAAAATGCTGTACGGATAGTTATGAAATTTTTGGAATAGAAATTTTAAGAGCTGACGTTATGAATGTCAAATTTTTGATTATATCGGTGTTAACTGGACTTTAATAGCAAACGAGCAACTGTTATGCAGATTTGCACAACTTAAAAATTCCCATACCATCTCGTCGATACGGCTTTTTTGGTATTAAGGTTGTTAGGGCTCTAAATTCAGCGACAAATCCAATAAACAGATTTCAAGCTATGAAGCTTTTTTTTGTATCTTTTTTCGTATTCTTCAAAGCTCCGTTATTTTGCTTTATAAATTTCTATGCCTGTAATAATATAGTAGAACAATACAAGGTAAATTAAAATTAAGAACAGTGTAGACAATGTATATTGAATTATTCTCTTTTTTGTTTTAGTAATGATTATTTAGGTATACACCTTTGCTCCAAATTAACGAACACCTTCTAAATAAATTGACGGCACTAAAGCTCATGGAGACCAACTACTTGACCTATAAACTAAAATAGTATTCGAAAAATAATTTCTTGTAGAAGGAAACTTCAGTTGCAAGTTTTTTTCTTCATTCTTGAATTTATAAATTACACTACCTGAAAGCTATTTTTTTATGAACAGTATTAAAATGTCCCATTTTTTTTTTTAAGTAAATACATAATTAAAAACTTGATCTTTGTTTCTTCAAATGCAATGAAAATTTAAATCCTAATGTCAACAAATTGACATTTTATTCAAATAGTTAGCTGATTTAATTTCCATGATTTTCAATTTAACTTTGCATTGACGTATAAAGTACCTAGGCTTTTCTATTTAACTCGCAATTATTGTTGATAATTTTTTTTTTATTTTTATTTTATAATCATCCCCTTAAAACATCACGGTGCCCAAAATAAATTTGAAAAAAAAAATTTATTAATTTTTGTGCATACATTTTTGAGTGCGGTATGTATTTGAGTAAGATGGTTGTTAAAATGAAATTAACAAAAAAAAATTAAGAATAGCTGTTGCAGCTCTGGGACTAATCACAGAAATAAGCAATAACAAAAACTTACAATTTTTGTTTTCAAATTGGCAGAAAGGTTTTTTTTCCAATCGCATTTTTTGGTTTTAGAATATCCTAACGGTAGGTATACTCCTTACAAACAAGCTGGAAATTTCTTCTCCGGAATTTTTATAGATACATATTTTAAGTTGTTTTGGATAATATCGGACTAAAATATTTACCTTATTTTCTGTAGGGAATTCTAATACTATTTGATCTGCTATATTTTCTATGTCGTTTATTTGTAATGTATATTCTTTGATAAAAACCGTATCTAACATTAAATTAATCAAATTATTTCTGCATGAATTACTTAAAGTACTGTTCAACTGATAATATTCTTTTATATTTTTCCCAATATGACATTTTAGTATATCTTGAAGTGTCTATGATAATATCGTTATATTAAGTTTATTTTTTTAAATAAAATTATAAAAGTTAGTTACTCACTTCATTTTCCACAAAACTTGATGATGCTTTCCTTGTTCTTGGAGTTGAAGTATGCTCTCCCCCAAAATGTTCAAAAGACGAATCAAGATTTTCTTCCACTGTAGAAGAGCTGGTTACTGAATGCGTTTCAAGCCCCTATATATATGTAATAATTCACAGATATAATAATCATAAAAAAACAAAAATAAAATAAATTTTGTTGTGATAACTCGATTTTTAGTTCGAACTCTTAAAAACAGTTCCGATTTAGGCAAGTGGGATTGCTACCTTGGGGTAAACTGGACGGCCGGTGCCCCAAAACTTTGCGGCCCCAAGTGCTTACTGCTAAAAACAATAGTTCTTTAATAAAAAAAATGTAAGCTACCTTCAATAAATTATGTTTCCTTACAAAACTTATAAAACAAAGAGTTTTTAATTTGTATTTTTAAATTATATAAAAATAATTTCAGAACAAATCCTAGAAGGATACGGCAGCATCTACATAGCTGTCGTACCTGAACGAAGTTAATTTTGGAGTTTAGGTGACATGAACTTTAAATTTTTATTAATTTACTTTCCTTCTTTGGACAATTATCGGTGGTGGTGGCGAAATGTAAAAATGGTTTACGTTTGGTTGGAATAAACTATTGTTTTCATTTTTGATTGCTTTGACATGAAGATTAGCGATCTTGAAGAAATTATTTTGTTTGTAAATTTATAAGAATGAATAAAGAAAAATCGATTTTTTGGAGAATTTATTCAAATCACTTACAGCAAACGAAAATTTAATTAGCAAAACAATCCATTACACAAATAAATAGCCAGTTTCGAAAAGGGCACATCTCTGAAAATTTAAGATTTTCAGGCAGTGAAAAAAAAATAATTACCTATTTTATAAAGTAGTTTTAAATTTATAAAATAAATTCATAAAAATCGGAGATGCAATTTAAGAGTTCGAAAATTTTACGTTTTTTCAGCTTTATTGACACAAATAAATAGATTCACCTGAGATTTTTTCCATTCAATGATATGTTCTCTTAGTTGGACGTATAGTCCATAAGACTTTTTGTTGGTTCCCATAATTCGCTTTAAATCTTCATTAGGCCCAAATCTAAAAACAAATTTGTTTTAAATTTAATCAAAACTGCCTTTAACAAAATTATTTCAGTTCAATAGACATACAAAATATAATTATTTAATTTTTTTTGTAACTTTCAACCACATGAATTATGGGTGGCTTGTGAAATTGACGTTTCGGAAAGCTACTTTTTGGTAGATTTTGAAATAAGCTTCCGACAGCTTCTGACTATTCTAGTTCTACCATAAATCTGCAACAAAATTTTAGCCATTCTTATCGTAAAAGGGAAACATAATATATTTACCGATTGCTTTGGGGGTTGCTTTGTCATGCATATCAATCATTTCAATTCAAAACATTTAAGTCAGTATCAGTTTTTAGTCGTGTTCACTTAGCCCCGTATGAAACTACATTTTTTAGCTCATTAAGTCATGCTTAATCGTCAGCCAAGCGAAAAAGAGAAAGAATCTGTTTTCGTTTTTTAATGCACTTGACAAACGTCTAGCAAAAATAAAAATCGTACTGATTATCAAAATTATTGAAAACTAAAATTAAATGAAAAGCTTGAAGTGATTTTCTTGATGAAATAATTTCAATGGTGCCCCCCGAATGTAAATCAAAGTTGTCGGGACGGGGGAGGGGGTGCGAGCGTCAGCCGCCATCTTGGAAAATGAGTTTTAATAAATATCTCGTGAAGCGTGCATCGTAGGACAAAAGTTGTAAATATTTTTGTAAGTTAGTTTTGCATTCTTTTATTTGTTTTAATCTTACATCAAATAAAAATAAAGGCTTTCTGATTTTCCAATGATTATTTTGAAACTACAAACGTTTTTGAAAGCCAATATTTAAATTTAAAAAAAATATAAAAGTGAAAAAAGTTCTATGTTTTCATAAAATTGATGTGCGTGACTTCATGTTTGCATTTTTTCTTTTGATTTTGTAGAGATTTGGTGTATTCATTCATTATGTATGTACTCCCGGCCCAAAAAAAGGCGTATCTCCATTTGGCTTTCCGCACTTTCAAATTAATAAAAAAAGTTTTGATATTTTACTGTGCGCTTCAGTAAAACAAACGTACAAATTCCATAGTTTTAGCCAAGGACTTACCCATGAAAATATTATATAATTCATGTAAATTACACGATGTTAAAATGCTATACATACAGCTCCTCGTCAAAGTCTACCTCTTCGATAATTACATCTCCAGCGTCGTCTTCCTCTTCGCTTTGGGGAAAGGTTAAATGGATTTCCTCTCCATCGACGTTTAGTAATTTTAACTTATTCATGTTACTTTTATTACGGGAATCCATTTGTTTTTTATTATTAAAAATTAAAAAATAGTCTGTTTTTTGATACTGACTCAACCAAAATTAATTAGTTACACTGCAATTTTTTAATTTGTTTTTAGTATGGAATTGAATCTTCTACGGGAAATATTGAAAATTTATGATTATTAAGAAAAATATGCGAAAATTAGCTTTTTTAAACAAAATATGCAAAAATATGCATTATCAGTGAAATATGTAAAAATATGCCCTAACAGATGGTGTTCAAACAATATACCTAGAATTTGTCATGAAACGCATTTCTATCATAGTATCGTCTTAATAGCGCTGCCTAAAAAAAAATATGCTACAGCATATTTTTGGTTGCTCTAATTATCACACACAATGTAGGTACTCCCATTCCAAGAAAAAAGGGGCATCTCCGTTTAGCTTTTTGCACTTTCAAATTAATAAAAAAAGTTTTTTACTGTGCGTTTCAATAAATCAAAAATGTATTAATTTCAAAATTTTGAAAGTTCCACGATGTTAAAATATTACAAAGCTTTTCATCGAAGTCTACCTATTCGATGACCACATATTCAGCGTTCTTTCTTTTGCACTTAGGGGAAAGTTGAAAATGAGTAACTTTAAATTATTATTGGTACTGGAACCCATTTCTTTTGAATTTTTACCGATTTAACCCTAGAAAGGTAACCTTTGTCGATTTGACAAATTTCAATTTCTGTTTTTTAAATATCTCTTGATTGTTTTTACTTTTTCCGTTCGTATTGTATTTTTGTATAGCTCTAGCTAAGCCTAAGCCGTCGAATTCAATTAAACGTAACTTTTTTAAGCTAAGAATGCTAAATTTTCAATGGTAAATTTTTAACTTATCACAATAAAGTATGATAATGCGATAACAGAGGACAGCGTTATTGTTATTAACATGAACAAAAGGAAAAAAAAAATCAAATTTTATCCTATTCCAAGTGACATATGACCAAGTCAACATATCAAAAAAGCAAGGGGATCATATGAAGGAAGCATATAAAGTTCAGATTTGCACCTAATGCTCATGTTTTTTTGTTTTCTTGTAATTATGTTTCGTTATTTGAAATATGCTAATGTTTTATGTTTTTTTTTTCTTTTTTTAATAAAATACTATACTTTTTTTAATATTATATTTGTTATTAACTGAAATAGTAGCAAAAACTAATTCCTAAAAAAACTATTTTTTTTTCAAGAATTAAAACTTATAGACAATACAGTGGTGGTCCAGTATGACGCATACCGATGTAAAGAATGATCGAAAATACCAAAACTTTTTTCAAGCCCATTTGGTATTCTACATAATATATGTATAACGAACTAATAACGAACTTCACAAAATGAAATAAAAAATGGGCAAGAATAATTAGTTTCATTCACGAATTGAGAAAAGAAATCTGTATAAATCAACTCTTGGTTTTGGATGTATTAATATTTTGTATCCTTATAATATGAACTTTGGTTTGTGTGCTCAGTAAATTCTCATATCATTCGGATTTGAAGATAAAGCTGGGTTGTATTAGGAAATGCAACCAAATAAAGTATTGAAATATAAATTATAGCTACTTCTTTTTTTAGCTGCGATTTATCAAGTTGCAATTTGTAAGAGAAATCGTATTTAATATAACAAATTTTCGGTGCAACGAATGAATCCTGCAAATTATATCACTCGTTATGCTGTATTTAAAAAAAAAAAGAAAATTGGCTTTTAATTTGAGAAAAAGAAAATAAATTATATAGAGTTACAAAAATTACATAACATGTCTTTTATTAATCGGAGTTGAATATTGCTTCGTCGATTCAACGAATGCTTACCTTTAATGTAATAAAAAATGTAGTTACCTTTCTATGGTTAATAGTTTCTGATACTGACTTTAATAAAATTAATTAATAAATAAAAAAGTTTAGGTATTTTACTGTGCGTTTCAGTAAAACAAACGTACAAATTCCATAGTTTTGGCTAATGGCTTACCCATGAAATTGTTATATAATTCATGTAAGTTCCACGATTTTAAAATATTATACAGCTTGTCGTCGAAGTCTACCTATTCCGTTGTCTTTGTCTTTCTCTTCGCTTTGGGGAAAGGTTGAATGGATTTGATGTCCATCAACACTGAGTGACTTTAAATTATTGGTTTCATTGTTGATATTATTACTGAAATGCATTTCTTTTTTCTTCTACCGATAAAACAATTTCTGATACTGACTCAGTGAATTCTGATGAACGACGATCATTCCCTGAGTAGCTATGTTTAATGTTTCTAGCTTTGCAATTGATGTTACCAGAATTCAATAGCTAAATCCCAGTACAACATACAAATAATTAGGTTTTCATTAAGATTTTTGCTTTTTAAGTAATATCTGCCTATTCATCTTTTTGATTTGTTGTAAGTATAAAATTGAATCTTCCACGGGAAATATTGAAAATTAATGATATTACCTAACGAAATTATCCGAAAATATGTTTTTTTTAAAGAAAATATGCATTTTCAGTGAAATATTCAATAATATCTACTTACAGATGCAGTCAAAACGATAGAGTTAGTCATGCATTTCTATCATATACCCCTATATTTTGTGTTGCCCTAATTATTAGATACATATAATTTATGTAGGTCCCCCGTCCAGAGAAAAAAAGGGTGCATCAGCATTTAGCTTTTCACTCTTTCAATCTAATAAAAAAAGTTTTGATATTTTACTGTGCGTTTCAATAATTTTTGTTAGCACGTGAACTTGCGACTTTTTAGTTTATAAATATATAGACAAATTAACATTTTTTATATTTTATGAAGACACAATCGGCTAAACGGGCAAACAAAAAAATTGGCTCAACATATTTGTACATGCATACATATATGCACTAAAATTTCGCAAGTCCACGTGCTCACCAAAACTACTAAAACGCATAGAATCTGGATAATTTTCAAAATCTATCTTGAAACACGTTTTTTTAAAAAAGTGTTTTGATAATTACTATGCGTTGCAGAAGTTCCGGTTAGCACGTGAACTTTTTAGTGAATATGTGTAGCCACAATTGCCCAGAGAGCAAACGAAAACAAATTGAATTGTACCTAAAACTTAACGTACAGTAATTTATTACAACTTTTTTCGTTCTATTTAATAATCTTATAGTTTTAGTAAAGGACTAACCCATAAAATTGTTACATAGTTCATGTAAATTCCACGATGTTAAGATGCTATACAGCTCCTCATCAAAGTCCACCTCTTCGATAATTACATCTCCAGCGTCGTCCTCCTCTTCGCTTTGGGGAAAGGTTAGATGGATTTCCTCTCCATCGATGTTTAGTAATTTTAACTTATTCGTTTCACTTTTATTACGCGAATCCATTTGTTTTTTATTATTAAAGATTAAAAAATAATTTGTTTTTTGATACTGACTCAACTCAACACTGCGCGCGACGCTATACAAAATGAACGACGAACGACGACCAATCACTGCAGCAACTGTACTTTTAATTGAATGGGTAGGGTAGCTTGGTGTGAGTAGTCTACTACGCATTAGTTATTTTCAACGTTTTTGTAGTAGTTTTTAACTACTGAAAAGTGGGAAATTTAAGGTAAAGTCACAATTGACTTTGGGATAGTTATTTTGCAAACACATTATACACATACAGTCTAAGACCCCGTTTAGTTTATAACTTTTCACTACGTCCGTCATGACAACATTTTTCTTGCTGAGATTGGTGCGGGGAAAGAACTCCTCACCGTTATAATCGTTGTCATAGCTTAGTGAAAAGGAACAATCTGAACAGTTCTTAACAGAGCATATTATTTCATAATGAGTACCGTTGCCAGTAACAGAAAAAAATTCCGATGGAGATTTAAAAAAAAGATACAATAGGTGTCTTTTTAGATAAATTTTTATTTGCAGTAGAATTGTATTTTCACAATATAAATGAAATATTCATGCCGATTATGGAATTTGAAATTCTGGATTCGCAGTGCATGTACTCGTTCTTCTTTACTCATTCGCCATTAAAAGAAAAGAGAACACAGCACTGTGAATCATCGCGAATCCAGTATTGCGATTTCCATAATCGGCATGATTATAAACCATCACTACAGATAAATTGTTTAAATAAATACCTAAATATAAATTATTTAGTTAAGGTAGAAAAATACACAAAATGTTTCTAAACATGGACTCATGCATAATATATCATTTTCTGACTTTAAAAAAAAAGGTTTACCTAATAGATAAAAACCCAAACTCAACACATTTTATCAACATTTTTAGATTTTTAGTGTTTTCGTAATTAGTAAGACTGAGTTTAAACGATACAATTTGCAAGTTTTAACCTTGTTGGCAAAATTGCTGAAATTAAGAAAAAATGGGTGGATATCGCCTTTTACTTTTTGTTATTATTCAAGTAGGAGTTAAGATTAAGGAGTGCAGAGAGATATTTCTGTCTCATCAAACATAACAATCGTATAAGGTAAAGCATCCATGAGACCCAAAAAAATCCAAAAGAATTTCAGCGATAAACATCACAGTCATGGCTTAGTCAGTCTTAACAATTACCAAAACACTTTAAAACTGAAAATTTTGATAAAATATTTGGAGTAGGTAGGTATACTCTTAGGTTCTTAATCCATTGAGACAGTATTTTTTTTGTAAAGAAATGATATTTTATTCGAAAGTCCATGTTTATGAACTTTGTTTCTGTATCTTGCTAACTTTTAAGGAAAAATGAATTCTATTGTACTTATTTAAACCTTTTATTTGTACTGCTTATAATATTTCTTTTGTTTAAGCCGAAAATCCCTTTTAGTTTTTGATAATTCAATTCTACTTCAAAAAAAAAAAAATGAATATACCTACATAATTACGTACCTAATACATTTTTTGAAAATCATTTTTGGGAAATTTTGCGATTAGTTGCAACCAACGATGCTCATTATTATGACCCATATTACACGATGACTATTTGCGTCGGAATCTTTTCAAAAATCAAGATAAAGTCAGACTTTCTTCTCCTTTACACTCATACAAAATTCGAAAAGAGTCAGACGCAAAAAATCGTAGTGTAACACTGGTTTACAAAATAACTATTAGAAAGTCAATTGTGATTTTACCTTAATAATGTGTTTTAACTTCCCAAAAGTCACAAACCACTTACAAAATAGTTAGAAATGACTATGCCATAGTTATAAAGTTTTGCAAGATAACTATTGAATAGTCAATTCTGACTATTTTGTAATAACTTATCACTGCTTTTCGTGAAAAGCGTTGAAAACTATAGTGTAGTAGGTACATACAGTGATGGAAAAAATAATAGAAACAAAGGTTTACAAAATGTTCAACGACAGATAACTACATACAAATGCATCTTTTTCCGTTATAACTTTTATATTTTAATTATGCCTTACATAGGTTTGAAATCGCCCAACAGGTTTCTGTTATCAGCTTCTTGTTTGCTTTTAACGGTAAAAAATGAGAGCGAAATGTTCTTTTTGCCTGGAAAAAAAAATAGAAACAAAGTAGTTTCATTGTGATTTTGACGTAAATTTCCGTTTTGTTTTAATTGAAATAGGCGTTTATTTGTTTGTTGATTTGATTTTCGTCTGTTTAAGTCTTTTTTTGAAGTGAAAATTAAAACATTCATTAAAATTTTATTGAAATGGGTCGTGGACTACATTGCACAAGTACTGAGCGTGATTTGATGATCAAACTGAGAGCAGATGGGAAAACAATGGATGAAATCGCGCAGGCCTTACAGTGTTCCAAAAAGAAGGTTTTCACAGCTCTCCATTCAATTCCCAAAGCAGAAACCAGAGGCAGAAAGCGAAAAACTTCAACACGTTTTGATAAACTACTAGTGCGATTGTGTAAGAAAAAGCCGTTTTCTTCTTCAAAGGACCTACAAAATGAATTAAACGCACCTGTTACAAGTCGGACTATACGAAACCGACTAAAAGAAGCAAGTCTTCCTGGGAGGAGTCCCAGAAAAGTCCCATTCTTGAGCAAAAAAAATATAAAACAGAGACTTACTTTTGCTAAAAAACACCTCCAACGTGCAAATTGGAACAACGTCTTATGGTCGGATGAAACAAAGATTAACTTGTGTGGTTCGGATGGAAAAATGTTTGTCAGACGACCAAAAAATTCAGAACACGATCCGAAATACACGAAGAAGACTGTCAAACATGGCGGAGGAAATATTATGATTTGGGGGTGTTTTTCAGCTTCTGGAGTTGGGCCAATTTTTTGGATAAAGGACAAGATGTGTGCTGTAGACTACGTCCGAATCCTTAATTCAGTAATGCTGCCATTTGCCGAAGAGGACATGCCGATTAAATGGGAATTTATGCAGGATAATGATCCCAAGCACTCCTCAAGAATGGCTAAGGAATATTTTCAAGAAAATAAAGTAAACGTTATGGAGTGGCCGTCACAGTCCCCCGATCTTAACCCCATAGAACATCTATGGGGGGTACTTAAACGAAAGATTGGAGATTCCAGGGCCAAAAATAAGGAAGAATTATGGGCAAACATTGAAAATGTATGGTACTCCATACCTGCTGAGACATGTGCCAATCTGGTACATTCCATGGGACGAAGATGTGAAGCCGTTATCAAAAATAAAGGTGGAACGACAAAGTACTAGAAGATTATGAAACAGGTTCACCGTTAAGTAGCTTCCTCCCAAAAAAAGAAAGTACCATAACATTTTGTTTCTATTATTTTTTCCAGGATAAAATCACCTTTACCAATTATTGTAATTCTTCCCATCATTTCGTTTTGTTTTTACTAATCCATTTAATAATCCCTTTATTTAATACATTATTCAAAATTAATCTGTGTATTTTTAATTTACGTCCTCTTCCGAATAAACTTTTTATTTTGAATAAACGACGGAGAAGAATCTTGTTTCTATTATTTTTTCCATCACTGTATATACTAATCTACTAATACCCCTCACACACTGTCCCATTGAGTACACATGTCAAAAAATGTGAGGAGAATCATGTATAGGTAATAGCGTGGAAACATGGTATGAAATTTCATTTGACACAACTTGACAGCGCATTTGACACGATTTGACATGTGTTATATTACATACAAATATTTAGAAACGGTTCGAAAACCACCACACATTCTATTTATACACTTAGGTGTTTGAGATTAAAGTGAAACTGATTTGTTTGGATGCAAGTGTGGAAGCAAAAATCACTTTCATCGCACAAATTTGGCAGTCGTATGAAACTCCTTCCCACTTTGATTATTTTGAAAAATGAGACATTTTGTATTAAATTACAATGTAAAAAAATAGAGTTGAATGCCCCTTCAAAAATACAAAAATAACAATGTAAAGTTAGTATAGAATGTATTGGCACTTGAACGAACTCCAAGCTACGCATCTTATAATGAATTTCCAATTATAAATATTCTGCTTTCCTATTGCATTTTCTGTTGCAATTTTATAAGTTGTGGGCGAGGAATTTATTTTAATTTTAACTAATATTATGTAATGCACTTATTTTAAATGCTTAGTCAATTCTTACTATTTATTAGTCAAAATATGGGCGCATATGCCTTAAATAGCTAATAGCTTAAGAAGTTGTCACAAACCTACACAAAAAATAATTAAATATGACATAGGTAGTAGATAATTGCAATTAAATTAACCATTGAACAATCTATACTTATGTATTCTTTCTTGGCTAAAGGAAAGTAAGAAGCTATTATTAAACTGTCAGAATTGACTATTCAATAGTTACAATGTAACTAGTGTATTTATATCTACTATGCCATAGTCATATTGAACTATTTTTAGTTCTGATTTGTGATAATTTTCTTATTGTACTTAAAATTAAGGTATTATTATTTTGACTATTGGAAAGTTAAAAGATATTATTAAATAGACAGAATTGAATACTTCATGGTTACATTAAAATTACATATTAATATCTACTACGACATAGTTGTATTTAACTATTTTTAGCAGTCGTTTGTAAAAACAATTTAGTCTACCTATAGAAAGTAAATATGTATGTTTTATTATATACTATTTAGTCACATTAAACTATTTTTAGTATTGGTTTGTGATAATTGTTTGTATTCTATTTATTAAACAGCCAGAATTGACTGTCTTATAGTTACGTTGGAATTAACAAATTAATATCCACTACGCCATAATCGTATGTAACTATTTAAGTACTGGTTTGTAGTAACTTTTTAGTGTATTTAAATTAAGGTATTCTTATTTTGACTATTGGAAAGTTAAAAGCTATTATTAAGTAGTCAAAATTGAACATAGCCGTATTTAACTATTCTTAGTAGTCGTTTGTGACAATCAAAGCAGAAAGTCACAATTAACTTTTTTGCATATTCATTCATAAAACATAACTATTCAAAAAGTCACATCTAACTTTTTAGTATAGTCATTCTTAGTCTTAACTATTTCAGATGTTAATTCTAACTATTTTTTAACTATTTTTGAATTATTTCTGAAGAAAAATAGTCATTTCATGAATTTCTTAGTAAATTATCAAATGACTATTGCCATAGTTACGAAAATAACTATTTTTTTTCTGAGTGTAGGATATCTTAGAAAATCGCATATAACAAAAAAAAAAAACGTTTAGGTATATTAAACTCATGTATTTATGCACAATTATTTTCACTTCTGCCACCACAGATGGAAATTTCTGTTTTAAAATTCAAAACAAACGTTAATAAACGTAAGTGAAAGTCACTAAAAGTTATTTTACGTTTTATGACGACTGGCCTTGGATTTTCAAAGTTTCTGATGATATTGCTTCCGCTTGTTGTACTTTGATAATTATGATATACCTACCTTACCTACATTTTTATATATATGGCAAAATAAAAAAGAAGTATGAAGCTTAAACTGCTAAAATAACTTCTAAAACTGTTTTAATCTCAAAATGAAGAAAACCGTCTGAATTATTGAAAAAAAAGAATAAATAAAATTTCAAAGATTGTTGGAGCGGTGTTCTGAAAGAAAATCTTTCTTTTTATAGGTAGATACCTATACCTACCAAGGTATGTACATACATACATAGCCAAAGATATCTACCAATAAAATTTCCAAAACATTTAAAACCAATGTTGGGATGCCATTTTGTACTTGTAAATATAAATACTTAGATATATGTGTATGTATGTACATATGTATCTAATAAATAATATTCGAATACCTACCTATATACTTACACCTTAAAAAATAACTTAAAAAAACTCATTCACCCGTTTTCTAAATATTGATGTGAAAGGACTGCGTCTGCATAGACATTTTAGTTTGAAGCCGTTAAAATAAAGTCGAAAATCAAAAAGTGATTGCAGTAAGTATACTACCGTTTAAACAGTATGGTAAAGGTATTTGTTAAGTTTTTGTTTTTCAAAATGTATGCCATATGGACAAGACTAGATATCATCCCAATTTATAACATTTTTTCGTCATTAAAAGTGAGCCGCATAAGCAATAGGTACTTTTTTAAACCAAAACTGTTATAATTGGCATGTCTGTAGTCACTTCCATGCCATATACCTACAATAGTACACGCAGAGTCATTTTCCGAGATAAACCATCCCTTTCATAACGGTTATATGGCAGGTATATACCTATGTAGGTAAGGTAATCTACAATTATTTTACCTAGGTATACCTACCTTCATATCTATAATTTGGGAGCTAAGAAGGTATAATGTATACCTAATATGGTTTTAGCCAAGCCATAAATGTGCATAGGTATCTACATATATATACCTACCTATGCAAAACGTTTTAGTTAACTAAGTTTGTAGGTAGGTACATTATAAGCTAAAAAAAAATAAGTATAGGTAGGTATCTTATTTGTCTTCCCACAAAACATCCCTCACATTAGATTTATATGTACCTATACACCTATTATACCTACTCCATCAGTGCTAACGCTACAACTTTATCTGCTTCCTCTCACATAATAATGGGTGATTTTTAAAGAGGTTTAGAACTTTAAAAAAAAAAAAACACAAAAAATTCGAAAAAATGAATGAAATATTTATTTGAATCGTTAGTTTGAACCTTGCAATTTAATGTTTAAAGATAATTTCATGCAAATGTTGACCGCGGCTGCGTCTCAGGTAGCCCATCCGCTGAGTCCAATTTTGGCATACTCTTTCACACATGGGCCGGTATCTCACGAATGAATGCATGGATGTTGGCTTCCAGTGCGTCAATCGAAGCGGGCTTGTCCCTATAGACATTAGCCTTGACATACCCCCACAAAAAATAATCTAATGGTGTCAAATCGCACGATCTAGGCGGCCAATTGACCGGCCCGAAACGTGAAATTAACTGTTCACCAAACTCGCCTCGCAATTGCGCCATTGTTTCGCGTGCTGTGTGGCATGTGGCACCGTCTTGTTGAAACCACATATCATGCAAGTCAAGAACTTCCATTTCGGGCAAAAAAAAGTTTGTTATCATCGCTCGGTAGCGTTCACCATTGACAGTAACGCTGCGATTCGATTCATCTTTGAAGAAATATGGCCCAATAATGTCGCCGGCCCATAAACCGCACCAAACAGTTCCTTTTTCGGGATGCATTGGTAGCTGTTGCAATGCTTCTGCCTGATCTTCACTCCAAATGCGGCAATTTTGCTTATTTACGTACCCATTCAACCAAAAATGAGCCTCATCGCTGAACACAATTTTTCGATAAAAAAGCGGATCCTCGGCCAGCTTTCCAAGAGCCCATTCACCAAAAATTCGGCGTTGTGGTAGGCCGGCTGGCTTTAGTTCTTGCACCAGCTGTATCTTAAAAGGCTTAACGCCCAAATCCTTCCGCAAAATTTTCCACGTAGTGCTGTAACAAAGGCCTAACTGCTGGGAACGGCGCCGAATCGACATTTCGCGGTCTTCTGTCACACTAGCTGATACGGCCGCAATATTTTCTTCACTACGCACAGTACGTAAACGTGTCGGTGGTTTAATGTCCAACAAAGTAAATTTGGTGCGAAATTTGGGCACAATCTTCCGAATAGACTGCTCAGAAGGTCGAGAATGCCGATCATAAAATGGAAGCAGCGCGCGATGAACATTTCGAACCGAGCACGAATTTTGATAGTAAAATTCAATAATTTGCAAGCGTTGTTCATTTGTAAGACGATCCATGGTTAAATTGCAAACCGAACTGAAGCTGTTTGACAGTGACACAAGGTACTAAACACACGTCAGCTGTCAAAACCAGTGTTGCCAAAACCAAACCAGCTAAAAAATCATCATCACAATCATCATTATCATTGAGCAATCTACATATACCTATAGTTGACTTTATTTTATGTTTCTATCCCTATAGCAAACCTATCAATCAAGAAATTATATCCCCAAGAAACTAAATCACAACACAAAGAAATGTGCCTCCTCGTGCCGGCCAAAATATTCCTCACACATACATAAACATAGGAGGTTCCAAAAGTTGAGCCTACTTACTTCCTGCTTCCTCGCATTAAATATGATCAATCTACCCATCTCACACTAACTTCCCAAAAAAACCCCTTCTAAAAAAATTCCCCTCCCAAATTCACAAACCTATTGAAAAAGTAATTTTGACGATTTAATTAAATACATGAACCATTAATTTTCGACCAGTTTTTACTTCCGGTTTGCCTTTCCATGGGATGAGTTCTTATTTCTGGGATGGGTTGCCGTGGCCTTGGTATGAATGGTCGGGGATGGGTTGTCTTGGGACCAGTTGTCTTGGGATGGGCTGGGTTGACACCGAAAATTCATGTCTACGCTAAAATTTTTGTTTGAAATAATTGGTTCTTTTCTTGTTGGAAATACCGAGCAATTAAATATGAATTGAAATAAAATGAAAAATTTTGTCTTAAAATGTATGCTGTACCATGACTTTTGTGGAACACGGTATACTACCTTCAAGACGGAGTTTTTTGAAACCCGATTCAGTGAGACAAATTTGAACATAACTCCGAAATGTGCACGGATCTGCAGCTGATTTTGTTTGTGTTGTAACTTATTCATTTTATGTTAACCAATTATAGAACTGAAGCTTGTGATATTTTATCTTACTGTGCAAATCTAAATCAAGGAATAAATATATAACTTGAAAGTATGGAGTGTGGTGGCAAGTGGAGCTTAATTTAAAACTCAAAAAGTTTTCATCAGAACCATTTGTTTAGTACCATTGTTTGAAGAAGGCTTCTTTTTAGATATAGTCAAGAATAGACTAATAAAATAATATATAAAGTTACTGAATTTATTTTTAGAAACTTCGGAAAAAGACATTTAAAAGTTTGTTGAAAATATGGTTCGCGACTTGAATAAAATATTTTTTAACTTTGAGGGCTTGTAAATAAGAACATAATACATATATACAGGATGTCCCAAACCTGGTTGGAAGTATATTAGGGTGTGGTTCTTGGATATATTCTAAGCAAAAAATCGATCAACAGTAAAGGTCTATCTTCAATTTTGACATTATTTATCGTGGATTTAAGAAAACGCTTACTTTGGTGTACCCTGACCCATGTTAACAAAAATTGCTCTGCAAATTCTAGTGTTAGAAACTTCGTTTAGGTTTTAATTTTTAGACGCTAGGTTTAATTAAAATTGATATCTTGTCTCAGTCTTGAGATATTCAGTTTCTATCGAATTCCATTTTTCCTGCCCCTGCTAGTTTTTTGACTTTGAGGTCGATTTTTTTCGAGAAAATGCGTAATAAACATAACTCTTTTAAACGTAACAATAATTATAATAAAAATCAATGATAAGATCGTAAAAAAACCCACAGATTTAATGATATTGCGAAAAACCGGCAGCAGGGAAAAAATTGGAATTGATGATTTTTTCGCTACGTTTCTTATAAAAGTTGGCAATAACAGTGGTTTTTCAAGAATCAACAGTTTTTCAATAATTTTTTAAAATTACTTATGTAGCTATTAAAAGGTCAAAATTGGAGATAGACCTTTACTGTAAAAGTATTTTTTTCTTAGAATATACCTAAGAACCACACCCTAAAATACTTCCAGCCAGGTTATACTTTGGTTATCTACGAGTAGTTAGACATACAAATTAAATGGCTTCATATGACTTTCTCAAAAGACCTTTTTTCCCTGCTCAGACCACTGTGCGTCAGTGCATTCGCCAAAGAGTTAGATTCCTAGCGAACATTTAATTCGTAAACCATTATAAAACCCTAAGGATTTATTATTAATTAATTTTTTTAGAAAAAAACCCGTATGTACAATTATATTTAGGTGGTCTTTAGAATAACCATAATTTTTATATGGCAGGAATCAATCAAAAACAAAAAGGATACGAAGAAAATCGCTTGCATCTATAAACGCACAGGAAAATTCAGTTATATATCAAGGAGAAGCAATAGGCGAAACGTTGCCGTCATTCGTTTCTCGTAGCCGGAGCAATTCGAATTGCTGTAGAAAAGAGCCAAAGAGTGGAGAAGGTAGTGGGAGCACCATTCAGGATTCTGGATTTTCAACAGAGACAAATTCATCTAAGGATGGTAGTAGCGCTCCGGCATCTTCTAGCGGTTTGCAGGTAATTGAATATTTGGCTATGTATGTGGGTTTGGCAATATTTTAATTATAATTGTTTTATTTCAGGCGACAAATATATATAATCGTCTCCTTAGTGATTCAGACGATGAGTTGTTGAATCTTTTAGACGTAATTTCTCGAAAAACATTACGATTTCGGGAGAAGTTTCCTTTTATGCCACACTTTGAGTTCGACAAAAATGAAACGCATGTTTCCTCAGCACGTATTCCAAACATTTTAAAATCAAGTATTTTGCATACAAAAGTTCTGCGTCTCAATAAAAACTATCCACTTAAGCAAAATTTGCATAGGCTAAACAAAGAGCGAGATAAACTACTTTTAAAGGTAGCTGAACTGGAGTCGGAAATAATAAAGAACCGAATTAAGATTTCAAAGATGGAAACAAAATTGGAATTTCTTACATCGGGGAATAAAAGTCTCGAAGAACAATTAAAAGCAGCTCTTAATCAAAACCAAGAACTAAACTTTAAATTATTTCAAGGCAAATGTGATAGCGCTAGGTAATTACAGCATTGAATCTTCAATATTAATTCAAAATATTCATGAGTTTCTAAACAATATTTTCAGCCGAAAATATGCATGGCCGCCACCTACAGGAGTTGTAAAACGGCAACGGGAAACGTGTGTTAAACGTCAATGTTCAAAACTTGTAACTCGTAATATAAGTGGACGAACTGGTCAAAAAAGTTCAAACACAATATCTGAAAATAGTCCAGATGAAAATGGTAGTTCACAGCAATCTACCACTTGTGATCGTTTAACTTCGGAACTTAATATCAATTCTGAAAAATTAGAAATTACTAATAAAAAAAAAGGGATGCATTCATCTACAAATAAATTAAACCCAGATTTCGGTTATAAAAGTAATACAAACGATATCCAAAGCTTTGGAAGACTTGGTAGAATATTAAGTTCTACGGATTCCAATAAAATTGCAGCAATATTACTCGAAACAAATCCCTTAGAACTGCAGAGGCATCTTCTCACGCTTACAATTGAAAAACAGGTAATTTTTATCTAAGTACTTTCTAAAACAATAAAAACTTAGAGATTTTAATTGAAGATAGAATTAAACCAGTGTAAAATAATAAAACCGAGATTAATTTTCAATTAGGTGTTAGATGTAGAAAAACTCCTTGAGAAAGGTAAGTTAAGTACAATTAAGAGTAATTGTTATTAAGGCCAGATCTCTCTTTCTAAGGATGTGTTTATGTTGTAGCTTCGATGAACAATTCTAGCACCAAACGACAACAATCAATGTAAGATTTTATGAAAACTGCTCGAATAGATGCTAGAATCGATTATCGAAGCCCCAACATAGTCACACCATAAGAAAAAATGGATCTAACTTATGTAAGTTGTTGAGATTATTCTTTCACAAATACAAATTTACAACAATAATAATTATTTGATACATTTATTTATTTAAAATGAACAGTGTACACTAAGTTTAATGCTTTAATAATTAGGTAATATATTTTTTAATTCACTCTACCAAATGCCGTGTACAGACGTGTGTGATGGGGGTGTACGGACGAAGAGTTTGTTGGCAGTTCCTTGTGAAAATTTACTTTTAATAGTGGGGAAATTCACACGGATTTGCTTCGGATGTTATGCAGAAAAAGTTCGAATAAATGAATTAAAATCTCGATGAGAAGAATTAGCAAACTGCGACTAAATTCTTAAAACCAACGACGAAGACCAAAATGAAAAACAGCCAGAATTAAAAAGCCTTAATCCACACTAAACTTGTACCCACAGCGATTATTATTTCCCTATTAGTTTTTAATCGAAGCGCTAGTACCTACATACAAACTTTAAGTAATTTTAGTTCATGTTAATTTAAATCAAAAAAGATAGTGATGCGTTTAATGCTACGATATTTGCATTTCACCCTCAAACCGACTAGACGTGTCTGTCGCTTGTAATGAAGCATTACAATTCTACAATTGAGCGTATGACGCGCATAGGGCTGAATACGAAAGGTACGATGGCCGTACTGCGAGCTCGTTTCAGCGCCCACATAAAAGAAGCTCGTACTCGAAAATCTACTCAGAACCTATGTGAGAAAGTGGAAAAACTCGTCACTGAACGAGAGTACAAAGCCGGAAGCGCAAATTTACAATAAAAAAAAACCAGTGGACCCTCTAAGCACTACCAATAGTAATAAATTACTCGAACGACAGGAGTATTCCAATTATTATTACCCCGTTCCAAATCTACCAATCCATAACGTACAAACTTCCACGGTTACCTCTCCCACCACTTCGACTACGCCCGTGAGCACCGGAAAGGCGTACCCAGCCTTGTCCGAGTATGACCGACTGACAAGATTACCTGAATTTAGAGAATGGTACCATCCCCACAGAACAAACCAGAATCAAGCCCGACTGTAACCCAGCTACCAGAACCAAACCGTACTTGGCATGATACGAGACCCTCAAACCTGTCTAATGATAGGTTTTCGATTAAAAGTGAGGCTGAGGTGATGAATATTGTAAGGAAATGGGGCCTGAAGTTCTATTCTTCTGGGAATGCACTGGAATTTATGAAACGCCTTGAAGAACATACTGAGTGCTACAAAATACATCCCAACGAAATGCTTAGAACCCTTCCGGAAATATTTAGAGGGAACGCTCTGGAATGGTTTCACATAAACAGGGACGACTTTAAAACTTGGCCAGATTTCTACAAGGTTTTCTTAGAGCATTTCCTACCCGCCCGATTCATAAACAAATAAGAGGATGAAATCACAAAACAGAGGCAAGGCCCTCGTGAAAAGGCTAAAGAATATATCCAAGCTACAAAATACCTGATCCATCAACACCCCACGATGAGAATAAACGAAAGTATTGACAGAATATATGACCGCCTCAGACCCGAATCATCATCGGCTCGACAATCGGGGTCCGGTCCTGGCCTCCTTCAACAAGTCTCTCCACCCACCCCGGTCTCGAGCCGCCGCCATACAGTTGCGCACCCCAACGCTCCGGGCGTCTTGGTCTACGCCATCTCTCCAGCGCAAGCATGGTCTACCACGCTGTCGTCTACCATAGAATGTACCACAAGGAACTTTCCGAGCAGGTTCCTCTTCGCTCATGCGAGCTAGGTTCCCTGCCCATCGGAGTCTACCGAGCTTAATTTTTGTCAGATCCGAATACCACCTTTATATTCGACGCAAGGATTTTCGAACCTTCGAAGAGTTTACAGGGTTAGCAGAAGAGTACGAATACATTCAAAAGGAAAGACAAAATCAGGCACTAGCGAATGCTGCCAGACTAATCAAGAAAACCCCCCCCAGCGCTGCCCCGACCAGCGCCTAATCAGTTTCCAGCATATCTTCGGAACCATGTGCGGTCCAACCCACAGCTGAAATTGCAAAGAGCGAGGACACTCCAAGACAAACTACCGCCGCCCTTTCCGCATGTTTTGCTGCTTTTGTCATTCGCATAGAGCTTCTATGTTAAGCGACATGCCAAACATAGGTTCCCACTCAAACCCATTTCCGCAAGAGTCGAGAAATCAAAACTCGTGTTAAAGTGATCCGTATCCTTCAAAAGCAAAAAGTGCCGATACCAATGCTATACCTGTACAAACCGACTCATTACGCCTATCCACCGACATCCCTCTTAAAGATTTAGCGGCCGATACACAACCAAACCCGTCCCAACAAACACCCAAACTAGAATTATGGACAGGCCCACGATGTTTTCTACCTATTGCCTTGTATGGGCATATCTTTACTGCTCTAGAAGACACCGGGGCTACAAGGTATTTCATTAGCACCAAAGTGCGGGAGACCCTTAGACGTCTAAAGATAGCAGTAAGCTACCAAAGGCATGCGATACACATGGCGAATGGGACCCCAGTAATCAGTAGAGAGCCAGGGAAACCTACCACGTCTCGTTGGCGCTTCTCCACCACCTCAGCTGCCAGGGACCTCACACTTACCGCAGATACCGGTTATTAGATTTGTTACCTGATCCCACCCGCACTCCGGAACCCAGAATTAAAGAATGCTCGAATCGTGTGCGTTGCGGCCAAGGGTAATGTATCGTCGAAACCGAAGAAGCCACCAGTCGACCGAAAAAGGAAGTTTCCAGCCCTAAAGGACGTAGAGATGTGGCCCAAAAAGCCGATAATCCCAACGGCTGTTTATCTTCTAGAGCCTTCGACTAGTGGGCACGGTGTAGGCAGCACCACGACTGGCATCGGGGCTTACAACCCGAAGTACCGGCGGCAGCGACTCTTCTTTAAGAGAAAATGGGGGCAAGTGGTTGCCTTTATTTCCAAGCCGGGAGAAGCCGAATTAATCTTCGGAACTTTAAAGAAAAACATCCGTTTTAAACCTTAATTTCATTTAAAAACCTATCCCTTTTTCTTTTTATTTCTGTTGATAGTTACGTTTTTGTTAACAAGAAGTTTCTTTATTTTTTAGCAAACAGCCAGGAGCTATTTTTTTTTAAGTTAAGTTGAGTTAGAATTTATATTATTTTATTTTACTTAAAAAAAAAAAAAAAACAACAATCCGTACCAAAAACTTAAGACGAGAAGGTTCTCGTCTCTAAAGAAGGAGGGGTTTGTAATGAAGCATTACAATTCTTACCCCACATGCTACGGACCTGCACAAAATACTTACCCAGGTGGCGACATGCTCCTATAGCCTGCAAACGCGGCTATCCAATGAGCTTATGAATCTACTTTCACCACACTGCCTATAGAACAACAGCAACTTAGCGTGGTGGAAATAAGAAAGCAAATAAATAACAAGAAGAAAGAACTCAACTGAAAGCTGCGAATGCATGACGATCAAGAACCTCACTGGTGAGTTTCTTCTTATAAAATAGAGCAAGACTCACCACCCTCGTACCGCCTACCCTTCATGACTGTTTGAATGAAAGGAATTGTCCATGGCAGACGAGGTTCCAGAACACTGACGCTGAGCTGATATTAAACTAACCAACCTCTTGCCGTCCGCCCCGCTATATTATTACGAAGTCAATAGGAGATTTACTATTGATTGAATATTTCGCATAGAAAACAGTATTTTATGCAAGCTAAGCATAGCAAATAATAACTTACAGTTTAGAAATTTAAACTTCGAAGCCTTGCAGCTCACATAATAGTTCGTCCATGGAGCATGATAAGAGATTGACCTACGAACGACAAAAAGCATGTTGTGGGTAAATAAAGACCAGCGTAAAAATACCAGTTAAAGTTTACGTACCTGATAAACCGAGCCGAATTTAATTTGTAAGACTTCCCCCACCAGAGGTAAGGGGTCCCAAATACACACATCATCTTTGCTGGATTCGTCCGTTAATCTGCCTGGTCGTCTGTGTTACGTAGGCCATAGCTTACCCTCTTGCATCCTCTCGAACCGAGAAGAAAAAATCCCTATACTGAGAAAGAAACATGTACATAGATACATATAACAAACAATTTGTCAGACGATAGTGTGCCAGCAAAAGAAAAGTAATAAGACAAAACCTTATTTGCGAGAGACTTACGAACGATGTCTGTAAACAATTCACGACCTTCGGGGGAACGGACACTAAAAATCCCCTTCCAAAAACAGTGGTCAGATACATATAAACCCTGTACTTAGCTCATGGTGTGTATGTGCATATAAATTAAACTACATAAAACTTTTAATTAAAAAAAAATATTTTTTCGGAGGCAAACCTCTTTATTTGAAATTGAATTAAGAACTAAACTACCAAAAGTTTCTCTTACAATAATCTAACCTAATGCTTAACCTATGCTTCTATACTGCCTGTAGTGGATGTTCCCACAAGTGGCGTTGTGTTGCTCCGTGCTACGTGCTGGAATGCAGCTTATTGTCTGGCTATTTGTTTGTTGCCAGACGCAGTGTCAGCGAAATTAGGTGTGGGAATGACAGTAAATCATTCTCCACAATTGCATGCCTTAACTCCTCCGCCCTCTAAAATCGAACGTCCTCGTTCGATAGAAGCATTTTAACATTTAGGTGTCGGTACAGGTTCGTTTTCATTACTGTTTGTGGTTATTGGTCCCTTATTTTCTTCTTCGGACACTGCATTTTCTATGTTAATTTTCTTTTTCCAGATGATGCATGGAATAACTCCTTTTTTCCAAAGGGTGATTATGATGACCACTTAAATTAATATTAGTAATGATAACACTGCCACAGACTTTTTTTCGTTGGCTACTTTCAGTTCTTCGATGTATTTGATATTCTTTGCCTCTAGTTCTTTAAGCATTTCCAGAGAAAGCAACTCTTCTATTTGGGGTTTTATAGCTAGTGTTTGAAGCATGGCAGGAAGTATATTATGTTCTGTCATCTCTGCTTCTTGGAAGATGTACTGTTGGGCTCTAACGGTGGCATTGTGGAACTCTATTACATATGTTCCGTTAATGAGGGCTTCACTTTCATCAATATAGATTTTGTCATCAAATTGGTTTAATAGCACCATTCCAGGTGCGATCTCTTCTATTGCTGGAATATGTTGGTTGTTGATTTCGGTGCAAGTATGAGGCTTACTAGTCATTAAACTATTAATAGAACTATCTTTACTTATATCTATCACATCGCTATGCTTACACATTGCTAGTGAGTTGAAAGTTTTACATTTTGTAATAATTCCGTATGAATTACTTTTACATATTAAAATTTCGTTAAAATTTGTTTTAACAGCAGTTTTTCCTTTTTTTACTGGTTTTGTAAGAATTTTTTTACATGTTTCTTTTTCTGTCGTTAGTAAACTTAAAATGTATTTATAAAATAAATTTATTATTTGAGGCAATTTTTACCTCTGAAAATTCAATAGCTTCGATTACATTATAATATGGCATGTTCTCTTTATTTAAAATATCTTTTATTATATTTATTTCTAAATTACACAAAATATAAGTATTTATTATTCCTGCTCTTGCCCATTGCATAGAGTATTCGATATTTTTTACTTCTTCTCGTAATGATTCTAACTTAAATTTGAGTTCTAACATAAATTCTAGTTTTAAATTTTCATTAGATTTAAGTGCTTGATTTATATTATTCGTGACATTACTTATTTCATTTATTCTATTATTAATTAGATTGTTTACAATTTGTTGTTTGTTATTGTTAACAAGTGCGTTATTGACTTTATCTTTCATTATTTTAAAATCATTTCTATCCGGAGTTCGGGCAATCCATTTCCAGGCAGCGCCTGGACTTTTGGGGATAAGTCTATTCAAATGAGATTGGATATGTTTGATTTCAGCGGATAGGATTGGTAGAACGGAATGGGGTTGGGGTTTAATTTGTGACATCCTACGACTTAGTTCGTTGAGCGCCTGTTGGTAATCCTCGATGTCTATAACGTGCACCAGTTTAAACGTGCCCATTTGTAATTTGGCTGTTCCAGTATCGATTGCTATTAGCTTAGCATTCGAGTAATCTAACATCATCATCATCATCGGCTCGACAACCGGGGTCCGGTCCTGGCCTCCTTCAACAAGTCTCTCCACCCATCCCGGTCTCGAGCCGCCGCCATCCAGTTGCGCACCCCAAGGCTCCGGGCGTCCTGGTCTACGCCATATTTCCAGCGCAAACATGGTCTACCACGTCGTCTCCCATAGAATGTACCACAAAGAACTTTCCGAGCAGGTTCCTCTTCGCCCTTCGTGCCCTGCCCACCGGAGTCTACCGAGCTTAATTTTTGTCACGATATCTGCTTCAAGGAAGATTGCGT
Source organism: Leucozona laternaria (assembly GCA_932273885.2). Classification (NCBI taxonomy): domain Eukaryota; kingdom Metazoa; phylum Arthropoda; class Insecta; order Diptera; family Syrphidae; genus Leucozona; species Leucozona laternaria. Next base: position 87,313,106 of record OW026366.1, on the reverse strand, counting down.
ACAATTCATGATTGTACCGTCTCCGGAATGTTCCTTCCTCACATATGCGGCCAACAATCCTCCTTAACACTTTTCTCTCGAACGCGGCTACGAGGTCGGAGTGCCTTTTGCTAAGCACCGAAGTCTCGGATCCATATGTGAGTACTGGCAGGACCATGGTCCTGTACAGCAGCAGTTTTGAAGTTATGGTGAGATTTCTGGATTTGAAGAGCTTTGACAGACTATAGTAGACTCTCTTGGATTTGAGAAGCCGCCCGCGTATTTCTTCTTCTTTATTGTTATCGGCTGCTACTATTGACCCAAGGTATTTAAAGGATTGCACCACTTCAAATTCGTGCTCCGCTACCTTGATTGTTTGACCAACTGTTCCTCTCGCATTTGACGCCACAATGTACTTTGTTTTACTTTGTGCAGCCCCAGATTTTGTGCCGCCTGCTCGATCTGGATGAAGGAATCATGTACAGCTTGCTCGGTTCTTCCGATGATGTCGATGTCGTCTGCGTAAGCCAGTATCTGGCTGAACCTGTTGACGATGGTCCCTCTTGTTGCCGTGCCAGAGTCACGGATTGCTTTCTCCAACGCCAGGTTGAAGAGGAGGCAGGCCAAACCATCCACTTGTCGGAGTCCATTAAAGATGTTGATTGGTTTGGATAGCAATCTGGATATTTTTACTTGGCTTGTTACGATGGTCATGGTTGACCTACATAATCGTGTCAACTTATTTGGGATGCCAAATTCTCTCATGGCTTTGTAAAGTTCTACCCTGGCTATGATATCGTAGGCGGCCTTAAAGTCTATAAACAGATGGTATGTTGGGATGTTAAATTCTAGACATTTTTCCATCGCCTGCCTAAGGGTAAAGATCTGATCAGTTGTTGATTTGCCTGGAATGAAACCACACTGATATTGTCCGATGATGGTTTTAGCGTATGGGGTTATCCGGTCTTGTAGGATAGAGGAGAGTATCTTTTAGGCGGAACTCAACAACGTGATACCTCTATAATTGCTGCACGTTGTGACATCTCCCTTCTTATGTATGGGGCAAATTATACCTTTTCGCCAGTCTTCTGGAATTTCTTCATGCTCCCACACGTGCACTATAATCTCATGAATTGCTTGACGTAAAGCTGGCCCACCGTGTTGAAATAGTTCGGCTGGTTTACCATCGGCTCCCGGGGCTTTGTTTTTCTTTAGCCGGCCTATAGCCTTCTCAACCTCTTCTATGCTTGGTGGCGGCAACATAGGGTACTCTTCTTGAAGTAGTGGAGCCTCCACTTCTACAGTGAGCTGACCATTTAGCAATTCATTGAAGTACACTTCCCATCGCTCCAGTATGCCTTGAGGATAGGTGATCAGATTTCCCTCTCCGTCCTTGCAGTATGTGCAGCGTGGTGTGTACTGCGCCATGTTTCGGACGGATTGGTAGAACTTCCGCGCCTGGTGCGGACCTCGCTCTCGGCTTTTCTCTATTTCACAGATTATGTTCTTCTCCCAGGCTAATTTTTTCTGTCTGTGAAGCCGTTTTTCAATTCTTCTGAGCTCTCTATATTGGTCTTCGCGTGCCCTCGTTCTATGAGATTGTTGCATTGCTCGGTACGCAACATTCTTACGTTCAGGCGCTAGCTTGCATTCATCATCAAACCAGTCGTTCCGATTTCTACGACTGCTGCTTAAGATGGAGTTGGCAGTACTAATGACAGTATTCTTAAGGCGTGTCCACTTCTCATCTACGCCCAGCATACTGGCTCCAGGACTTACTCTACCCAGTTCTAGGGCGAGTCCTAACGCATTACCAAAGGTTTTACTGGTGTTTTCATTGCGCAGAGCAGCCGTGTTGATTCGAACCTGATCGGCGCATGCAATACATCTTCGCAAGGCAATCCGCCCTCGGAAAACCATACCAACAAGATAGTGATCCGAGTCGATATTGGCACCTCGGTACGTTCTTACCGTCATCAAGTTCGAGTAGTGGCGACGGTCTATCAACACGTGGTCAATTTGGTTAAGAGTGACTCCATCAGGTGATACCCAGGTGGCTTTGTAATGGGTGATTTCTTAAGAGGTTTAGAACTTTTTTTTTTAAAAAAACACAAAAAATTCGAAAAAATGAATGAAATATTTATTTGAATCGATAGTTTGAACCTTGCAATTTAATGTTTAAAGATAATTTCATGCAAATGTTGACCGCGGCTGCGTCTCAGGTAGCCCATCCGCTGAGTCCAATTTTGGCATACTCTTTCACACATATCGGCCGGTATCTCACGAATGAATGCATGGATGTTGGCTTCCAGTGCGTCAATCGAAGCGGGCTTGTCCCTATAGACATTAGCCTTGACATACCCCCACAAAAAATAATCTAATGGTGTCAAATCGCACGATCTAGGCGGCCAATTGACCGGCCCGAAACGTGAAATTAACTGTTCACCAAACTCGCCTCGCAATTGCGCCATTGTTTCGAGTGCTGTGTGGCATGTGGCACCGTCTTGTTGAAACCACATATCATGCAAGTCAAGAACTTCCATTTCGGGCAAAAAAAAGTTTGTTATCATCGCTCGGTAGCGTTCACCATTGACAGTAACGCTGTGATTCGCATCATCTTTGAAGAAATAGGCCCAATAATGCCGCCGGCCCATAAACCGCACCAAACAGTGGCTTTTTCGGGATGCATTGGTAGCTGTTGCAATGCTTCTGGCTGATCTTCACTCCAAATGCGGCAATTTTGCTTATTTACGTACCCATTCAACCAAAAATGAGCCTCATCGCTGAACACAAGCAGCGCTTGATGAACATTTCGAACCGAGCACGAATTTTGATAGTAAAATTCAATAATTTGCAAGCGTTGTTCATTTGTAAGACGATCCATGGTTAAATTGCAAACCAAACTGAAGCTGTTTGACAGTGACATAAGGTACTAAACACACGTCAGCTGTCAAAACCAGTGTTGCCAAAACCAAACCAGCTAAAAAATCACCCGTTAGATATCTTTACGCGGGAACCTGGTACTCGCAACGACCATGTTTTTTGATGCTGCCAATTCTAAGACTCGAAGTCCATTGTCATTAGAGTTCTCATGCAAACTATGGGTGCCTGCGTAATGCCTGAATACCGGCTCCCGACCTATTTTTGCATTCGAATCCCCAAGGATGATTTTTACGTCATACCTTGGACAGGCATTGAGGGCCCTCTCGACTTGTTCGTAGTAAGTCTCTCTTTCTTGGTCTGAGGACTCCTCCGTAGGTCCGTGAACGTTAATGAGGCTGATGTTCTTAAATTTGATGTGCATAGCCTTTCGCTTATAGCGTTAAAGCCGATGATGGTAGACTTCATTTTTTCGCTGACTAGGAAGCCTACCCCGAGGACATGGTGTTTTGTATGACAGCTGTAATATAAGTCATAATCTTTCTTCTGTAGAACACCATTCCCTGTCCATCTAATTTCTTGTAGTGCTGTTACGTCAGCTTTATATTTTGACAGGGCATCGGCTAGCTGCTGAGCAGCTCGAGCTCTATAGAGCGATCGTACGTTCCATAAGAAAATTCGTAAATCGTTTTTCCGTTTTCTTTGCGTGGGTTGTCGTCGTAGGATCAGTCCGTTTCCGAGGCTTGTTGTAGGTCTCGAAATTCATTTAGTTTTACGGAACAGGGAATTAACCTGTTGCCAACCTGTGGAACCAGCCCGATCATATTTGCCAAACCCTTTTAAAGGCTTGTTTCTAGCGGCCGCCGCGAAGAGGCTATGATCGCACTTCCACCAGTCCCGAATAGTTACGGCACGTGCATGTTTTCGTATGCTACATGTTATTCCCCCTATTCGGCTGATGGCTGACCGCCAAAAATCTAACATCTCAACGTCAAGTGAAGCAGATGTGGTAAGGAATCTAAAATTAGTGTTAATTACGAATTAGGGATTTGTGTACTATTTTACCAGATTTCGTTAAAATGGTTGTTTTTATATTTTCGCACTCTGTTTCTTTTTTATACCGTCGATTTAATTTTAAACCTATTCTTCTATTCTGTCTAACATAGACAATTTGTCCGGGAGTAAATTCTTTGATCTTTTGCCTAGATTTGTTATGGTAATCAATGTCGGCAGCTTGTTTGCGCTCGATTTTTTTGATGTCATCCTCTCGCGCCTTTTCATCATCAACATCTCATTATTTCAATAAGCGTTGAATGGAAACACTCTACTTGTCCGTTAACACTGCTGCAATACGGAGGTGTTGTGAATACTTTAATTTTAGGTTCTTCTTCTTGCATGAATTTAATAGCCATTGAATTAAAAGCTTTCTCGTTGTCTATTACTATTGTTTCGGGTACACCGTAAGAGAAAAGTTTATCTCTCAGGCAGAGAAGACAATTTGTACAGGATATTGCGAAATTGGTGTGGCTTGCAGTTCAGGCTTATTGGGATGCCTACCGCATTTGTTTTCTCTACATACTGCGCATTTTTTTACTATTTTTTTAATTTTTGTAGTCATTACGGGGAAGTAAAATCTTTCTAAAATCTGTGATTTGTTTTCACGCTCGTTTCGGTGAGCTCGTTTATGGGTCTGAATTATTATTTCTTCCTGTTTTGTTGCATTGATCACATCTTGTACTTGTAGTTGCGTAAACCTAATTTTGTAGTTATTAAAATGAAAGGGGTAGATGTTTTGTATCATGCCCATAACGTGTTCTTCGGTTTCAATGCAGTTTTTTACAGAAGGGTTTAAATTTTTTTTAAGAATATGTTTCAGATTAACTTTATTATATACTGGTTCAGTCATTACGTGTCTATGATATGTAGGAAAAATTATTGTTGCCGTGTAAGCTGCCCATTATTCTCCACTACAACTGATAAACTTAACGAATTGAATTATTCGTTGCATTTGACATTCATTATGTTTTCTTTTATTTATTTTCATTTCTCGCCTCTGTCAGTAAATCATTTAACATTAAAACTTTCTTTTTACTTAAACCCTTGCAGCAAACGGTAGGTGCCTTGTTGCACATATGTAAGATAATATATTAAATTTTTAAAATCTAATTATATTGTAAACTAATGAAATTTAATAAAGATTTTAGTGCTGTTTTCAACTGAAAATACGTGTTTTATCACACCCGGCCCGACTGCTCAACATTCTAAAATATTTTGGCTATCCAAGACGTATTTTTGGAAGAAGATTCTGTGGACCATCCGACACTTGAAAATCCAGAAAAATCTGAGGAATCATCAACACCTTTTGTTAAGGAATCAATTTATTTGGTCCAACATTTGTTCTCAATTGAAAAAAAAACAATTTTGTTTAAGTTTTAGGTTAAATTCCTCTAAAATATTTCAATTTTATCGTCAGGAACAATGACACGAGTCGTCAAGGAATTGTTAGTTTGTCTGATGCTAATGGAAACGCGCTTAACATACCGGGATCTAATTGCATACAAACTTCATCAAGTCCAGCCCACGCCACTGCTACCGGAGCGATACCAAAAGTTGCGCATGCGACAACTGAAGCTCCCATGCTCACTGCTCAAACGACAGCACATTCATTAGCAAATCTATACTTACCAGGAGCAATTCTCAGCAACTCAGTTCATCATGCTGTATCAACTTCTGGCTTAGAGGTTATACACGAGTCATCGATTTTCGGAAAAAACCCACAGCCTAAAACGATTTATTGGTATGAAAATGCCCAAAAAACTACAGCCAGCAATGTGCTTCATTCCACAATGCTTCCACAATGCTCAATAACACATTTGAGGGAAACCGCATCGCCTTTGAATTTGGCCAGAATGCTAACCCACAATGGAGACAGTCATTAGGTTTGTCTGCTCCTGCTAGATGCTTTCCATCTTGGTACAATTATAGTGTTCCAAACAATTGTGGTATTGCAGCACCGTCCTAGTATGGTCATCGCAAATGCCTAACCCCACTGCACAAGAACTTCCTAACTCGAATTTTTACATTCCTGTTAGCATCAACGACACAATCTCCAGCACAGCAAAAGCTCCCCATTCTAACGGCGTATTCGTACAGGCTACGAATAATGGGTGTTCTAGCTACACACCTGCTTGCATTCACAACGGAGTGCCAGTATCAATGCCCTCGTCCATCTCCGCCTCTTCATTTGTTCGGTCTAGTGAAATGCCATCAAACCATAGGTTCATGGGCCCATCACACATGAACTATGAATCAAATTTACCTTACATGTACAGTCACAGTGGTAGCGCTGACATAACTTTAACGACTTCACAAATTGCTTCTCGCCACGTTATGACGAAAGATTTGCCTTACTTCTCCGGCAAACACGAAGAGTGGCTTGTCTTTATTACCAATTACTTCCAATCAACGGAACGATGTGGATTCACAGACCAAGAGAACCTCCTCCGCTTACAGAAATTTTTAAAAGGTCCGGAATTTGAGGCAGTGTGGGCAAAACTTATTGTGCCAAACACCGTTTCATCCGCAATCGAAACTCTCAAGAGGTTGTACGGATGTCCAGATTTTATTTATCAAACAATGCAGCGCAAGTTAAGACAGGAGGCTCCCGTCAAACCAGATAAGTTGGAAAGTTTAATTAATTTATCTTTGGGTGTGCAAAATTATTGATCTGCTGTTCAAGTTAAAGGTTTAGATGGCTACCTGAATGATCCAGGGCTGTTAAGTGATCTTGTGGGTAAGTTGCCGAGTGACCTGAAACTTGATTGGAGTCGTCATCAAATGACCTTGGTTCGAACAGATGTCAAAGCCTTCGACAATTGGCTGTCAACACTAGCAACATGTACCAGGCGAGTGACTACATTCAAGAACCCTCCACCAACGTCAAACAACGAAATAAAAAATGCAAGCAGGCAGTCAATGATAATGGTACATGACGTTGTGGAGCATTCTCAAGAGTCATCTCCCCAACTAGTTTACTGTCCAAAATGCTCATTAGATCATCGTCTTGCAGATTGTGATGAATTTTTATTACTAAGCTCGCAAGATCGATGGAAGTTTATCCGAGCAATGAGTCTTTGTCTGCGGTGCTTAAAAAAACATTTCGTCAGACACTGCAATTTCAAAAAGCGATGCGGCGTAGATGGATGTACGATGTCTCACGATCCTCTTCTCCACACATCAGGAGAAATGTCATATCCTAAACGCTCCCCTACTATCATCACCGAAAATCAAGAAGAAGACAAAGAACACCAAAAGGAAAAGTCTGCTGCAATGGAATCCCCGGATAGAGTTGTCTCATTTCATTCATACGAACCACGTAAGGCTATGTTCCGGTATGTTCCCGTTAAACTATCTAATGGAAACAAATCAATTCAGACGTATGCATTTATTGACGAAGGGTCAGCCATTACACTGATGGAAGAAGAGGTTGCTATGGAACTAGGCCTGGATGGCCCCAAAGAAGAACTGTGCCTACGATGGACTAACGACATTACTCAAAACAATGTACATTCCAAAGTGCTAAGCGTGAATATTTCATCCTGTGAGAAGAATTTTACTTTGCATAATGTGCGCACTGTTTCTAGTTTGGATCTTCCAGTCCAATCCATAACTTCTGCACGAAGTTCATAACACGATCATTTAAGTGTTTACTTTGCCAATTTTACCATATGCCAACGCTCAAGCAAAAATTCTTATCGGAATCGACAATGCAAAAATCGGAATGCCTCTTGAAATCCGAGAACCCGAAAACAACGATGTGATTGCTACAAGGTGCAGAATTGGATGGGCAGTATACGCCGGGAACGTGGTTCAAGACCTTCAAAAACGCAAAGTGTTATGCACGTTTGCCCATGCAGCTCTGGATCTGGAGAAAAAATGGATGAGATGCTGAAGGCTTATTTTTCTCTGGATTCTGTCGGTATTTGTACTAAATTATCCTCCCTTGCATCTAAAGAGGATGAACGTTCACAAAAAATAATGAAGCAATCGTCAACCTACCTTCACTCCAAAAAGAGATGGGAAACTGGCCTGCTTTGGAGGTACAACAATATTCAATTTCTTAATTCATTACCAATGGCCCAACGCAGACTTCAGTGCCTTGAATAAAAAATGAGGCGTGATCCTGAAATATAAGTTTTTGATAGAGACAATCAGAAGCTACCAAGAGAAAGGCTTTGTTAGAAAGCTTAAGAAAAATGAAATTGAATCTGGTGGAAAAGCATGGTACATTCCGATATTTACAGTGACAAACATCAATAAAAATAAGAAGAGACTCGTGTGGGATGCGGCAGCAACAGTCAATGACGTGTGTCTTAATACAAACTTGATGAAGGGGCCTAATCTCTTAACATCCTTGGTCGGCATACTTATACGATTTCGAGAGAGATCTATCGCACTGTGTGGTGACATAAAGGAGATGTTTCACCAAATTCTAATAAGGAAAGAAGATCAAGCATCTCAAATATTTTTATTGCGTGATGTCGATTCTTATAGGGAGGCCGATACATTCGTGATGCAAGTCATGACCTTTGGTGCTGCATGCTCCCCATCACTGGCTAATTACATCAAGAACAAAAATGCAATTCGCTGGATAAAATACGTTCCTTCAGCCGTAGAAGCTATCTTGAGAAACACATAGGTATATGACTGGTTGCAAAGTGTAGACAGTGAAGATGAGATGATCAAAATAGCCTGCACTGTACAAAATATCCATAATGAAGGAGGGTTCGATATGATTAACTGGACTTCAAATTCAAAACGTGTTTAGACATCTTTGACTGGCTTGTCTTCTCAAAAAGACAAACGAATAGAAGAGTTTAGCAACACTGCACTTCATGAAAAGGTCCTTGGATTATGGTGGTGCCCCGACACAGATGAACTGACATTTTTCGAGAAATTTCCCGATGTAGTTTTTGATGAAAAAACTTTCCCATCGAAAAGCCAAATTCTTCGAGTGGTTATGACAATCTTCGATCCACTTGGCTTGCTGGGTTTTTTCGTTATTCATGCTAAAGTTATCTTGCAAAACATCTGGCGATCTGGAGTAAGCTGGGATGACCCTGTACTAGCTGATGAGCTTGATCAATGGTGGCAATGGGTTCGACTCATTCCTTCAATAAGACTGATTCAGTTACCTCGATGTTATCCCCTAGTCAGCAGCAGTGAAAACGTTGAATTACATCTATTCGTAGACGCAAGTATTAACGCCTATGCGGCTGTAGCATATTTGCGAGTACAGAAGATGGGACAGATTGCCTGCTCTCTTGTGGCCTCAAAAACTCGAGTGGCTCCATTCAAACCCGTTGTAAGAGTGGGATACTTTTAATATTACTTGTCGATGGGCAGGGCATGTAATGCCATAGGTTTTCTGCTATAAAGAGAAACACTTAATGTCGATAATCAAATGAATCTGATTTTATTTATGAAAATGTCTTGCTTATCTAGGTTGTAATTGTATTATCATTATGTCATACGTTGAACTACTTAAGGTTCAATATTACAATGATTGTTAGTCATATTCGTTTTGTTTGTGTCAGCAGTTGTGATTGTGACCAGCGGTCGGTCGTTGTCATCGTGTGGTAGTTTATTATTTCATTTCTATTTGTTTGTTTATTTTTATTTGTATTTATTTGTTTTTATTTGGGTATCGTTGGGTTGACGTTGGTTTAATGACATTACTACACCACACCATCACCCTTAAGCGGAAAATTATTTGAGGAATAATTTTTCAAGTGAGTGGTCGGAAGTGCTTTACATGTGGTGCTTATGTTGTTATTGAAGTGCAATTTTATATTTACGTTAATATCTTTTTTTTTTGTCTAATTATTTCATTCTTCTATATTATATTTCTTAAGGCTATTATTGTGTAGTTTTTTATGTTCTCCCTTTATATCTATTACAGAATTTACATTGTCTGTTTCAATTATCTTATATGGTCCATGATAGGGACCTTGTAATTTTTTGTTACTTTCTAATCTTACAAATACTAAGTCTCCTACTTTAAAACTCGAAATTTTTGTATTTTTATCGTATTCTAATTTTCTTTTACTTTTTACATTGTCAATAACAAATACACTCTATATGAAAATGCCAATCTTTCGTACATATCACCCTCCAAAACCCATTTGTTTACATTGTTGTTTTTTTAATTTCGTTTTGTGTCCATGAATAGATGTGAGTTGCAACAACAATTTAACGGGGTGGGATTGTTCTGTTTTGCCAGAACAACCATTTTGTATGTGTAAATAACGCAGCCATCTTTAAAAAAATTTCAACTCACAAGCCTTTCACCATGAAAATGGCGGATGTTAGGTGGGATATCGGGATGTGTTGCAAAAAACACCAATTTAATGGTGCTAAGTCTGCTATTACACTACGGATTTCGCGTGATGAAACTTCTTTAAATTTTTCTTTGAAAATTCATCCTGTGAGTAGTTCGCTGTTACACAATGATTTTTAAATCTTTGGCATTTCACAGAAAAGTCTGTAATAAAATAAATAACGTGATAAGTAAGAATTTATACATTGAAATTTCGGTCATCGATAGTTTTCTATTGGTTTCGCATATACATAGCATAAAGGCTGTCCCAAACCAACGCGAAACATTCACGTGAATATGCGACGACTGAATAATGTTCGAAGATTCGCATCGCGCCAGTGTGTGTGCTCCCATTAATCTCCATGTAAATAAATTAAGACAGGCGAAAGTTTCGTCGTCGTTCTGAAGTATTCGCTTTGGTTTTGGAGAGCCTTAATGCTCTTAAAAGCCGTGTTTTTTTTTGCAAGCCTGGAGGGATTTGGTTAAAAAGAAATGATATTGGGGATTATCTATCGACGCCCACACAGAAAAAAAATGGAGTTTCCATAAAAACTATTGATTAGAAGTACATATGCAATTCACGCCGTTCAAACAGTTTAGCCCCGAAAATTATGTGCTCTTAGCTATGCCTGGAGGGGATAAGTTGTTGTTGCATTTAACATGTACATTCTTTAGCCCCGACGGGTTATGTCAAAGCTTCCAACGCTTCAGACAAAAACTCCAATTCCCATAAACTGGGATTTGTAACAACAAATAATAAAAGGAATCATATTACAATAATTTTCCCAGCGGAAATGCGATGTCCACAAATACAATATTATTTCGAGGCATTGCAATTCCGCTGAAACCGAAAAAAATGAAATATAAAAAAAATCAAACTAAATTTCTTGCCAACAATTAAAAAGAGAATCATGTTGCAATAAATTTTCTCATCGGAAGTGCAATGTACAGAAATACGATATTATTGCGAGACATTGCAACATGGAAGGAATCGAAGAACTTAAATTTCATAAAAAAAAGTACATCATGTACAATTGGATATATTTAATTGCATTTATTGTAATAGTGATTCTTTTCATACTTCTATTTTTGTTTACACTCTGTAAATACAAATCAATTAAAGTTGTAATTAACAACGAAACCCAGGAGAGTTTCGACTTAAAGGGGGGAGGGGTTATGTCAAAGCTTCCAACGCTTCAGACAAAACCTCCAATTCCCATAAACTGGGATTTGTAACAACAAATAATAAAAGGAATCATATTACAATAATTTTCCCAGCGGAAATGCGATGTCCACAAATACAATATTATTTCGAGGCATTGCAATTCCGCTGAAACCGAAAAAAATGAAATATAAAAAAAATCAAACTAAATTTCTTGCCAACAATTAAAAAGAGAATCATGTTGCAATAAATTTTCTCATCGGAAGTGCAATGTACAGAAATGCGATATTATTGCGAGACATTGCAACATGGAAGTAATCGAAGAACTTAAATTTCATAAAAAAAAGTACATCATGTACAATTGGATATATTTAATTGCATTTATTGTAATACTGATTCTTTTCATACTTCTATTTTTGTTTACACTCTGTAAATACAAATCAATTAAAGTTGTTATTAACAACGAAACCCAGGAGAGTTTCGACTTAAAGGGGGGAGGGGTTATGTCAAAGCTTCCAACGCTTCAGACAAAAACTCCAATTCCCATAAACTGGGATTTGTAACAACAAATAATAAAAGGAATCATATTACAATAATTTTCCCAGCGGAAATGCGATGTCCACAAATACAATATTATTTCGAGGCATTGCAATTCCGCTGAAACCGAAAAAAATGAAATATAAAAAAAATCAAACTAAATTTCTTGCCAACAATTAAAAAGAGAATCATGTTGCAATAAATTTTCTCATCGGAAGTGCAATGTACAGAAATACGATATTATTGCGAGACATTGCAATTATTTTAATAATTTTTGATGTTAGAAAATTAGGGTCTTTTGGTCTATTTGATTTTGAATGCGAATAAATTAAAAGACTTTATTCCATTCTTCACCCAACGTTTCGTAAGAATTCCTTACTTCTTCAGGGGATTTATATTTTATTTAATTTCTGTATTAAATCATATCATACTTATTATTAAACCTCCCAATATTGCATCCTCCCGACGACGGCACTGGCACAAATTGAAAATAAATAACAAATATAATAACGAAATAAAACAAAAATAAAACTATCAAATTAGACAATAAATGACACTTATATCACAGCTCAGGCTTCCACAACGGAAAAGGAGCTCCTTAGCATCGTTTGGGCCGTGAACTATTTTCGCCCATATATTTATGGTAGAACTTTTGATCTTCTTACTGATCACCAGCCTCTCAAATGGCTCCAAACCAAACATAAGGGCAAAGATATTAATCACAGGTTACAGCGTTGGTTACTTAGACTTGGAGAGTATGATATAAATATTGAATATATCAAAGGATCGGAAAACAAAGTAGCAGATTTTTTGTCGAGAATAAATTCAGAAACAGGAGAAATAAATGCTTTAGATACAGAACAAGACAATGTTAACATAAGTACAGACGCAACAATTCACTCACAAGAGGAAGAACAAAACGACTACTTCCCAAATTTAGACACTGTTGTTAACAGATTTTTCACTCAAATCATTTTAACAAAAAATAAAACAAAAGAAATTACATTAGTAAAGATGACATTAAAAATAATTTCATGACGGACATATTTCGAAGATTTTTGAAATCAGGCAAAATAGGGATTTATTCTGAATTCCCTGATCCCGAATATAATAAAGTCCAACAAAAGCTGATAGAATTGTTTAATACTAGTTTAAAATTTTATAAATGTACCCACTATGCAAAAGATATGGAAAATGAAGACGAAACATTAAGATACATTGGAAAATATCACAAAAATGAAACAGGACATGCAGGAATAAATGAAAACTATGAAGGATTGAAAAAATTGATATACTATACAAATTTAAAAACATATATTCAAAAATACATTAATAATTGTGACACATGCAATAGAGCAAAATATGATAGAAGCCCTATCAAACCAAAATTCCATATAACTGAAACTCCAAGTGATATAAATCAGATAATTCATTTAGATGTCTATATAAATAAAAAACATAGCTTTTTAACCTTCATTGACAAGTTCTCAAAACATGCTGTTGTTCTTTATTTAGAAGAAAGGAACAGCGTCACAATCGTTGGAAAAATACGATTATATTTTTCCATCAAAGGGAAACCAAATTTAGTTGTCCTAGATAATGAGTTAAATTCTGTAAAAGTTAAGGAATTTTTGAGACAGGAAGGAGTAGAAACTCATTTTACAAAGCCTAATAGTCACACAGGCAACGCAGACGTAGAAAGGTTCCATAGCACAATAGGAGAAAAACTTAGAGTTTTAGAAACAGAAAAGTCAGATTTGCCAATACAAGAAAGACTTTTTAAATGCGTAGAATGGTATAATAGGTCCATTCATTCTGTTATCAAATCCAAACCTTTAGATGTAATAGAAGGAAAAGTTGATAAAAAACAAATAGAAAAATTATTGAAAGAACACAAAGAAAAAGTTATAAACAAACGAAATGAAAAAAGGGAAGATTACAACCAAAGTCAAGAAGAAGGTTATGTAAAATATTATAAGGCACTAAGACACAAAGACGAACCTAAATATAGAAAACTAAAATTAGAAAACATTCATCCTACAAACATTAAACGAAGTACAAAATTTTCAGGTCAACTGGACAACACTATTTTTGATACTGATAATAATGACTCTACTACCGGCAACGAAAGGAACTCTGATAGTTGAAAAAATCGACAACAATAACGGATACGCTGAAGTTAACATTGAAGAAGGTCTAAAAGTAATAAGTAATAAAACCCCAGCAAATAACATATGTATTAGATACATTTGAAAATAATATAAAACAATTAGGAGAAATAGATAACAAAAACATTTTACTTCACGAACTTAGCTTACTCAGAACAAAAGTAAAATCCTTATTACCACATAGACATAAGAAGGGATTAATCAATGTTGTAGGAACAGGACTTAAATGGCTCTTCGGTTCAATGGATGAAAATGATAGAGTAGATATAGAAGAACATTTAGGAACAATTGATGAAAATAATCATAACATAATTAATAATTTGAACAAAAATATCGAAATTAATAACCATTTTAACGATACTTTTAATAAAATTAAAGAAATAATAGAAGCAGATAGGGATAAGATTCTAGAAAAATTTAATGATATTAAAACAAATAATGAAAAAATTTATAAAGAGCTAATTTATCTAGATATACTACTTAAAATAAAAATACTAGGAGATAACATAGAACATATACAAAATAATATTGCATCATCAAGAATGAATCTTATGAGCAGCAATAAATTGACGGAAGATGAAATCAGAAAATATGACATAGATTTATATAAATTACAAAACATTAGACTAGGTACCGCAGAATATAAAAAAGAAAAACTAATATTTGCAATAAAAATTCCTAAAGATATATTTAAAGCTAAGCGATCTATTGTTACACCAATTACCAATAGTAAATTTAAAGAATTTGATTTTGAAAATAAAGAAATTGTAATTTTAAACAATACTCATTATGATTTTAATGGAAATGTAAATGAAAAGTCTTTAAAAGAATCCAAGCTTTTTATTTACCAAAATAATTGCTATAAAATAAAGAACACAAAATCTGAAACTATAGAAATTAACTCAAATTCAATATTGCTGAAAAATCAAAATACAACAACACTGTCAAGTTCATGTGATGACAGAATTATAACCCTTAATGGGAATTACTTAATAAATTTTCATAACTGTAACATAAAAATAAGAAATCAAACTTATTATGGAAAAAATGAAGAATTTACACAAAATTTTGTAATAAAAAACAATGATAACCAATTGAAAGAAAATAGTAATACATTATCGTTCGATGACATTGTAATTAATCAAATTGAAAACATGGAAGTAATCGAAGAACTTAAATTTCATAAAAAAAGTACATCATGTACAATTGGATATATTTAATTGCATTTATTGTAATAGTGATTCTTTTCATACTTCTATTTTTGTTTACACTCTGTAAATACAAATCAATTAAAGTTGTAATTAACAACGAAACCCAGGAGAGTTTCGACTTAAAGGGGGGAGGGGTTATGTCAAAGCTTCCAACGCTTCAGACAAAACCTCCAATTCCCATAAACTGGGATTTGTAACAACAAATAATAAAAGGAATCATATTACAATAATTTTCCCAGCGGAAATGCGATGTCCACAAATACAATATTATTTCGAGGCATTGCAATTCCGCTGAAACCGAAAAAAATGAAATATAAAAAAAATCAAACTAAATTTCTTGCCAACAATTAAAAAGAGAATCATGTTGCAATAAATTTTCTCATCGGAAGTGCAATGTACAGAAATGCGATATTATTGCGAGACATTGCAACATGGAAGTAATAGAAGAACTTAAATTTCATAAAAAAAAGTACATCATGTACAATTGGATATATTTAATTGCATTTATTGTAATACTGATTCTTTTCATACTTCTATTTTTGTTTACACTCTGTAAATACAAATCAATTAAAGTTGTTATTAACAACGAAACCCAGGAGAGTTTCGACTTAAAGGGGGGAGGGGTTATGTCAAAGCTTCCAACGCTTCAGACAAAAACTCCAATTCCCATAAACTGGGATTTGTAACAACAAATAATAAAAGGAATCATATTACAATAATTTTCCCAGCGGAAATGCGATGTCCACAAATACAATATTATTTCGAGGCATTGCAATTCCGCTGAAACCGAAAAAAATTAAATATAAAAAAAATCTAACTAAATTTCTTGCCAACAATTAAAAAGAGAATCATGTTGCAATAAATTTTCTCATCGGAAGTGCAATGTACAGAAATACGATATTATTGCGAGACATTGCAATTATTTTAATAATTTTTGATGTTAGAAAATTAGGGTCTTTTGGTCTATTTGATTTTGAATGCGAATAAATTAAAAGACTTTATTCCATTCTTCACCCAACGTTTCGTAAGAATTCCTTACTTCTTCAGGGGATTTATATTTTATTTAATTTCTGTATTAAATCACATCATACTTATTATTAAACCTCCCAATATTGCATCCTCCCGACGACGGCACTGGCACAAATTGAAAATAAATAACAAATATAATAACGAAATAAAACAAAAATAAAACTATCAAATTAGACAATAAATGACACTTATATCACAGCTCAGGCTTCCACAACGGAAAAGGAGCTCCTTAGCATCGTTTGGGCCGTGAACTATTTTCGCCCATATATTTATGGTAGAACTTTTGATCTTCTTACTGATCACCAGCCTCTCAAATGGCTCCAAACCAAACATAAGGGCAAAGATATTAATCACAGGTTACAGCGTTGGTTACTTAGACTTGGAGAGTATGATATAAATATTGAATATATCAAAGGATCGGAAAACAAAGTAGCAGATTTTTTGTCGAGAATAAATTCAGAAACAGGAGAAATAAATGCTTTAGATACAGAACAAGACAATGTTAACATAAGTACAGACGCAACAATTCACTCACAAGAGGAAGAACAAAACGACTACTTCCCAATTTTAGACACTGTTGTTAACAGATTTTTCACTCAAATCATTTTAACAAAAAATAAAACAAAAGAAATTACATTAGTAAAGATGACATTAAAAATAATTTCATGACGGACATATTTCGAAGATTTTTGAAATCAGGCAAAATAGGGATTTATTCTGAATTCCCTGATCCCGAATATAATAAAGTCCAACAAAAGCTGATAGAATTGTTTAATACTAGTTTAAAATTTTATAAATGTACCCACTATGCAAAAGATATGGAAAATGAAGACGAAACATTAAGATACATTGGAAAATATCACAAAAATGAAACAGGACATGCAGTAATAAATGAAAACTATGAAGGATTGAAAAAATTGATATACTATACAAATTTAAAAACATATATTCAAAAATACATTAATAATTGTGACACATGCAATAGAGCAAAATATGATAGAAGCCCTATCAAACCAAAATTCCATATAACTGAAACTCCAAGTGATATAAATCAGATAATTCATTTAGATGTCTATATAAATAAAAAACATAGCTTTTTAACCTTCATTGACAAGTTCTCAAAACATGCTGTTGTTCTTTATTTAGAAGAAAGGAACAGCGTCACAATCGTTGGAAAAATACGATTATATTTTTCCATCAAAGGGAAACCAAATTTAGTTGTCCTAGATAATGAGTTAAATTCTGTAAAAGTTAAGGAATTTTTGAGACAGGAAGGAGTAGAAACTCATTTTACAAAGCCTAATAGTCACACAGGCAACGCAGACGTAGAAAGGTTCCATAGCACAATAGGAGAAAAACTTAGAGTTTTAGAAACAGAAAAGTCAGATTTGCCAATACAAGAAAGACTTTTTAAATGCGTAGAATGGTATAATAGGTCCATTCATTCTGTTATCAAATCCAAACCTTTAGATGTAATAGAAGGAAAAGTTGATAAAAAACAAATAGAAAAATTATTGAAAGAACACAAAGAAAAAGTTATAAACAAACGAAATGAAAAAAGGGAAGATTACAACCAAAGTCAAGAAGAAGGTTATGTAAAATATTATAAGGCACTAAGACACAAAGACGAACCTAAATATAGAAAACTAAAATTAGAAAACATTCATCCTACAAACATTAAACGAAGTACAAAATTTTCAGGTCAACTGGACAACACTATTTTTGATACTGATAATAATGACTCTACTACCGGCAACGAAAGGAACTCTGATAGTT
Source organism: Leucozona laternaria (assembly GCA_932273885.2). Classification (NCBI taxonomy): domain Eukaryota; kingdom Metazoa; phylum Arthropoda; class Insecta; order Diptera; family Syrphidae; genus Leucozona; species Leucozona laternaria. Next base: position 87,294,986 of record OW026366.1, on the reverse strand, counting down.
GAAAAAATCGACAACAATAACGGATACGCTGAAGTTAACATTGAAGAAGTTCTAAAAGTAATAAGTAATAAAACCCCAGCAAATAACATATATATTAGATACATTTGAAAATAATATAAAACAATTAGGAGAAATAGATAACAAAAACATTTTACTTCACGAACTTAGCTCACTCAGAACAAAAGTAAAATCCTTATTACCACATAGACATAAGAAGGGATTAATCAATGTTGTAGGAACAGGACTTAAATGGCTCTTCGGTTCAATGGATGAAAATGATAGAGTAGATATAGAAGAACATTTAGGAACAATTGATGAAAATAATCATAACATAATTAATAATTTGAACAAAAATATCGAAATTAATAACCATTTTAACGATACTTTTAATAAAATTAAAGAAACAATAGAAGCAGATAGGGATAAGATTCTAGAAAAATTTAATGATATTAAAACAAATAATGAAAAAATTTATAAAGAGCTAATTTATCTAGATATACTACTTAAAATAAAAATACTAGGAGATAACATAGAACATAATATACAAAATAATATTGCATCATCAAGAATGAATCTTATGAGCAGCAATAAATTGACGGAAGATGAAATCAGAAAATATGACATAGATTTATATAAATTACAAAACATTAGACTAGGTACCGCAGAATATAAAAAAGAAAAACTAATATTTGCAATAAAAATTCCTAAAGATATATTTAAAGCTAAGCGATCTATTGTTACACCAATTACCAATAATAAATTTAAAGAATTTGATTTTGAAAATAAAGAAATTGTAATTTTAAACAATACTCATTATGATTTTAATGGAAATGTAAATGAAAAATCTTTAAAAGAATCCAAGCTTTTTATTTACCAAAATAATTGCTGTAAAATAAAGAACACAAAATCTGAAACTATTGAAATTAACTCAAATTCAATATTGCTGAAAAATCAAAATACAACAACACTGTCAAGTTCATGTGATGACAGAATTATAACCCTTAATGGGAATTACTTAATAAATTTTCATAACTGTAACATAAAAATAAGAAATCAAACTTATTATGGAAAAAATGAAGAATTTACACAAAATTTTGTAATAAAAAACAATGATAACCAATTGAAAGAAAATAGTAATACATTATCGTTCGATGACATTGTAATTAATCAAATTGAAAACATGGAAGTAATCGAAGAACTTAAATTTCATAAAAAAAGTACATCATGTACAATTGGATATATTTAATTGCATTTATTGTAATAGTGATTCTTTTCATACTTCTATTTTTGTTTACACTCTGTAAATACAAATCAATTAAAGTTGTAATTAACAACGAAACCCAGGAGAGTTTCGACTTAAAGGGGGGAGGGGTTATGTCAAAGCTTCCAACGCTTCAGACAAAACCTCCAATTCCCATAAACTGGGATTTGTAACAACAAATAATAAAAGGAATCATATTACAATAATTTTCCCAGCGGAAATGCGATGTCCACAAATACAATATTATTTCGAGGCATTGCAATTCCGCTGAAACCGAAAAAAATGAAATATAAAAAAAATCAAACTAAATTTCTTGCCAACAATTAAAAAGAGAATCATGTTGCAATAAATTTTCTCATCGGAAGTGCAATGTACAGAAATGCGATATTATTGCGAGACATTGCAACATGGAAGTAATAGAAGAACTTAAATTTCATAAAAAAAAGTACATCATGTACAATTGGATATATTTAATTGCATTTATTGTAATACTGATTCTTTTCATACTTCTATTTTTGTTTACACTCTGTAAATACAAATCTATTAAAGTTGTAATTAACAACGAAACCCAGGAGAGTTTCGACTTAAAGGGGAGAGGGGTTATGTCAAAGCTTCCAACGCTTCAGACAAAAACTCCAATTCCCATAAACTGGGATTTGTAACAACAAATAATAAAAGGAATCATATTACAATAATTTTCCCAGCGGAAATGCGATGTCCACAAATACAATATTATTTCGAGGCATTGCAATTCCGCTGAAACCGAAAAAAATGAAATATAAAAAAAATCAAACTAAATTTCTTGCCAACAATTAAAAAGAGAATCATGTTGCAATAAATTTTCTCATGGGAAGTGCAATGTACAGAAATACGATATTATTGCGAGACATTGCAATTATTTTAATAATTTTTGATGTTAGAAAATTAGGGTCTTTTGGGCTATTTGATTTTGAATGCGAATAAATTAAAAGACTTTATTCCATTCTTCACCCAACGTTTCGTAAGAATTCCTTACTTCTTCAGGGGATTTATATTTTATTTAATTTCTGTATTAAATCACATCATACTTATTATTAAACCTCCCAATATTGCATCCTCCCGACGACGGCACTGGCACAAATTGAAAATAAATAACAAATATAATAACGAAATAAAACAAAAATAAAACTATCAAATTAGACAATAAATGACACTTATATCACAGCTCAGGCTTCCACAACGGAAAAGGAGCTCCTTAGCATCGTTTGGGCCGTGAACTATTTTCGCCCATATATTTATGGTAGAACTTTTGATCTTCTTACTGATCACCAGCCTCTCAAATGGCTCCAAACCAAACATAAGGGCAAAGATATTAATCACAGGTTACAGCGTTGGTTACTTAGACTTGGAGAGTATGATATAAATATTGAATATATCAAAGGATCGGAAAACAAAGTAGCAGATTTTTTGTCGAGAATAAATTCAGAAACAGGAGAAATAAATGCTTTAGATACAGAACAAGACAATGTTAACATAAGTACAGACGCAACAATTCACTCACAAGAGGAAGAACAAAACGACTACTTCCCAATTTTAGACACTGTTGTTAACAGATTTTTCACTCAAATCATTTTAACAAAAAATAAAACAAAAGAAATTACATTAGTAAAGATGACATTAAAAATAATTTCATGACGGACATATTTCGAAGATTTTTGAAATCAGGCAAAATAGGGATTTATTCTGAATTCCCTGATCCCGAATATAATAAAGTCCAACAAAAGCTGATAGAATTGTTTAATACTAGTTTAAAATTTTATAAATGTACCCACTATGCAAAAGATATGGAAAATGAAGACGAAACATTAAGATACATTGGAAAATATCACAAAAATGAAACAGGACATGCAGGAATAAATGAAAACTATGAAGGATTGAAAAAATTGATATACTATACAAATTTAAAAACATATATTCAAAAATACATTAATAATTGTGACACATGCAATAGAGCAAAATATGATAGAAGCCCTATCAAACCAAAATTCCATATAACTGAAACTCCAAGTGATATAAATCAGATAATTCATTTAGATGTCTATATAAATAAAAAACATAGCTTTTTAACCTTCATTGACAAGTTCTCAAAACATGCTGTTGTTCTTTATTTAGAAGAAAGGAACAGCGTCACAATCGTTGGAAAAATACGATTATATTTTTCCATCAAAGGGAAACCAAATTTAGTTGTCCTAGATAATGAGTTAAATTCTGTAAAAGTTAAGGAATTTTTGAGACAGGAAGGAGTAGAAACTCATTTTACAAAGCCTAATAGTCACACAGGCAACGCAGACGTAGAAAGGTTCCATAGCACAATAGGAGAAAAACTTAGAGTTTTAGAAACAGAAAAGTCAGATTTGCCAATACAAGAAAGACTTTTTAAATGCGTAGAATGGTATAATAGGTCCATTCATTCTGTAATCAAATCCAAACCTTTAGATGTAATAGAAGGAAAAGTTGATAAAAAACAAATAGAAAAATTATTGAAAGAACACAAAGAAAAAGTTATAAACAAACGAAATGAAAAAAGGGAAGATTACAACCAAAGTCAAGAAGAAGGTTATGTAAAATATTATAAGGCACTAAGACACAAAGACGAACCTAAATATAGAAAACTAAAATTAGAAAACATTCATCCTACAAACATTAAACGAAGTACAAAATTTTCAGGTCAACTGGACAACACTATTTTTGATACTGATAATAATGACTCTACTACCGGCAACGAAAGGAACTCTGATAGTTGAAAAAATCGACAACAATAACGGATACGCTGAAGTTAACATTGAAGAAGTTCTAAAAGTAATAAGTAATAAAACCCCAGCAAATAACATATGTATTAGATACATTTGAAAATAATATAAAACAATTAGGAGAAATAGATAACAAAAACATTTTACTTCACGAACTTAGCTTACTCAGAACAAAAGTAAAATCCTTATTACCACATAGACATAAGAAGGGATTAATCAATGTTGTAGGAACAGGACTTAAATGGCTCTTCGGTTCAATGGATGAAAATGATAGAGTAGATATAGAAGAACATTTAGGAACAATTGATGAAAATAATCATAACATAATTAATAATTTGAACAAAAATATCGAAATTAATAACCATTTTAACGATACTTTTAATAAAATTAAAGAAACAATAGAAGCAGATAGGGATAAGATTCTAGAAAAATTAAATGATATTAAAACAAATAATGAAAAAATTTATAAAGAGCTAATTTATCAAGATATACTACTTAAAATAAAAATACTAGGAGATAACATAGAACATATACAAAATAATATTGCATCATCAAGAATGAATCTTATGAGCAGCAATAAATTGACGGAAGATGAAATCAGAAAATATGACATAGATTTATATAAATTACAAAACATTAGACTAGGTACCGCAGAATATAAAAAAGAAAAACTAATATTTGCAATAAAAATTCCTAAAGATATATTTAAAGCTAAGCGATCTATTGTTACACCAATTACCAATAATAAATTTAAAGAATTTGATTTTGAAAATAAAGAAATTGTAATTTTAAACAATACTCATTATGATTTTAATGGAAATGTAAATGAAAAATCTTTAAAAGAATCCAAGCTTTTTATTTACCAAAATAATTGCTATAAAATAAAGAACACAAAATCTGAAACTATAGAAATTAACTCAAATTCAATATTGCTGAAAAATCAAAATACAACAACACTGTCAAGTTCATGTGATGACAGAATTATAACCCTTAATGGGAATTACTTAATAAATTTTCATAACTGTAACATAAAAATAAGAAATCAAACTTATTATGGAAAAAATGAAGAATTTACACAAAATTTTGTAATAAAAAACAATGATAACCAATTGAAAGAAAATAGTAATACATTATCGTTCGATGACATTGTAATTAATCAAATTGAAAACATGGAAGTAATCGAAGAACTTAAATTTCATAAAAAAAGTACATCATGTACAATTGGATATATTTAATTGCATTTATTGTAATAGTGATTCTTTTCATACTTCTATTTTTGTTTACACTCTGTAAATACAAATCAATTAAAGTTGTAATTAACAACGAAACCCAGGAGAGTTTCGACTTAAAGGGGGGAGGGGTTATGTCAAAGCTTCCAACGCTTCAGACAAAACCTCCAATTCCCATAAACTGGGATTTGTAACAACAAATAATAAAAGGAATCATATTACAATAATTTTCCCAGCGGAAATGCGATGTCCACAAATACAATATTATTTCGAGGCATTGCAATTCCGCTGAAACCGAAAAAAATTAAATATAAAAAAAATCTAACTAAATTTCTTGCCAACAATTAAAAAGAGAATCATGTTGCAATAAATTTTCTCATGGGAAGTGCAATGTACAGAAATACGATATTGCGAGACATTGCAATTATTTTAATAATTTTTGATGTTAGAAAATTAGGGTCTTTTGGTCTATTTGATTTTGAATGCGAATAAATTAAAAGACTTTATTCCATTCTTCACCCAACGTTTCGTAAGAATTCCTTACTTCTTCAGGGGATTTATATTTTATTTAATTTCTGTATTAAATCACATCATACTTATTATTAAACCTCCCAATATTGCATCCTCCCGACGACGGCACTGGCACAAATTGAAAATAAATAACAAATATAATAACGAAATAAAACAAAAATAAAACTATCAAATTAGACAATAAATGACACTTATATCACAGCTCAGGCTTCCACAGCGGAAAAGGAGCTCCTTAGCATCGTTTGGGCCGTGAACTATTTTCGCCCATATATTTATGGTAGAACTTTTGATCTTCTTACTGATCACCAGCCTCTCAAATGGCTCCAAACCAAACATAAGGGCAAAGATATTAATCACAGGTTACAGCGTTGGTTACTTAGACTTGGAGAGTATGATATAAATATTGAATATATCAAAGGATCGGAAAACAAAGTAGCAGATTTTTTGTCGAGAAAAAATTCAGAAACAGGAGAAATAAATGCTTTAGATACAGAACAAGACAATGATAACATAAGTACAGACGCAACAATTCACTCACAAGAGGAAGAACAAAACGACCACTTCCCAATTTTAGACACTGTTGTTAACAGATTTTTCACTCAAATCATTTTAACAAAAAATAAAACAAAAGAAATTACATTAGTAAAGATGACATTAAAAATAATTTCATGACGGACATATTTCGAAGATTTTTGAAATCAGGCAAAATAGGGATTTATTCTGAATTCTCTGATCCCGAATATAATAAAGTCCAACAAAAGCTGATAGAATTGTTTAATACTAGTTTAAAATTTTATAAATGTATCCACTATGCAAAAGATATGGAAAATGAAGACGAAACATTCAGATACATTGGAAAATATCACAAAAATGAAACAGGACATGCAGGAATAAATGAAAACTATGAAGGATTGAAAAAATTGATATACTTTACAAATTTAAAAACATATATTCAAAAATACATTAATAATTGTGACACATGCAATAGAGCAAAATATGATAGAAGCCCTATCAAACCAAAATTCCATATAACTGAAACTCCAAGTGACATAAATCAGATAATTCATTTAGGGCGACTTGCACGAAACCAAAGGATAAATTTCTAAAATTGGAGATAGCTATCCTTGGATATAAAAATAAGCTTATTATTTTTGTTGTGACGTTGCACAAATGAAAAAACTAACTTGGATAAGTAACTATAGGATACTTATTTAATTACAGAAAGAGCAACATTAGAAAAAAAAACAAAGAAACTTAAGTCATAAATGTCATGTTTTTTTTGATTTTTTTTTAAATAGTTTCATTCTCTATCGGTTTTGCGATGTCTAATTCACTAAAAAAGCGTTCAAGAGCTCCAAATTTTACCACTTTGTAGATTCTCTTTTTGAGCTTAGCAATTCAGCAATTGGCCAAAGGTATTGTTGTTTTGTATATTTTGTTGTGACGTGCTTACATAATTATGTGCATACATCTGTTGAAATCTTAATAGATAAGTACAACTAAAAATAAATAACATGATTTTGGTAGAAGAAGACCTTAACAAAAGACATCAGTGACGTCCTCTTTCATTAATTATAGCAAACGAAAATTGGAACTTGTAGATATGTACATACATACATACATACATACATATGTACATACGTAGAAAAACTTAAACATCATGAGCATAATAATAATGTTTTCTCGCTTTTTGTAATCAGTTTTGAAAGTTTTCCCTTCCTTTTAAATTAATATTGACAGGTAATAAGAGTTATCCAGAGAAATGAGACTGGATAACTATTTTAAATATTTATCTATGGATAGGTTGATAAATGTAATGGTGCAACCAGTTTTTTTTTAAATTAGATAAATTAGCTTATCTCAGGATAAATCAGTAGTTACTGCTGTCAGATAACTTTGGTGCAAGTGGCCCTTAGATGTCTATATAAATAAAAAACATAGCTTTTTAACCTTCATTGACAAGTTCTCAAAACATGCTGTTGTTCTTTATTTAGAAGATAGGAACAGCGTCACAATCGTTGGAAAAATACGATTATATTTTTCCATCAAAGGGAAACCAAATTTAGTTGTCCTAGATAATGAGTTAAATTCTGTAAAAGTTAAGGAATTTTTGAGACAGGAAGGAGTAGAAACTCATTTTACAAAGCCTAATAGTCACACAGGCAACGCAGACGTAGAAAGGTTCCATAGCACAATAGGAGAAAAACTTAGAGTTTTAGAAACAGAAAAGTCAGATTTGCCAATACAAGAAAGACTTTTTAAATGCGTAGAATGGTATAATAGGTCCATTCATTCTGTTATCAAATCCAAACCTTTAGATGTAATAGAAGGAAAAGTTGATAAAAAACAAATAGAAAAATTATTGAAAGAACACAAAGAAAAAGTTATAAACAAACGAAATGAAAAAAGGGAAGATTACAACCAAAGTCAAGAAGAAGGTTATGTAAAAAATTATAAGGCACTAAGACACAAAGACGAACCTAAATATAGAAAACTAAAATTAGAAAACATTCATCCTACAAACATTAAACGAAGTACAAATTTTTCAGGTCAACTGGACAACACTATTTTTGATACTGATAATAATGACTCTACTACCCGCAACGAAAGGAACTCTGATAGTTGAAAAAATCGACAACAATAACGGATACGCTGAAGTTAACATTGAAGAAGTTCTAAAAGTAATAAGTAATAAAACCCCAGCAAATAACATATATATTAGATACATTTGAAAATAATATAAAACAATTAGGAGAAATAGATAACAAAAACATTTTACTTCACGAACTTAGCTTACTCAGAACAAAAGTAAAATCCTTATTACCACATAGACATAAGAAGGGATTAATCAGTGTTGTAGGAACATGACTTAAATGGCTCTTCGGTTCAATGGATGAAAATGATAGAGTAGATATAGAAGAACATTTAGGAACAATTGATGAAAATAATCATAACATAATTAATAATTTGAACAAAAATATCGAAATTAATAACCATTTTAACGATACTTTTAATAAAATTAAAGAAACAATAGAAGCAGATAGGGATAAGATTCTAGAAAAATTTAATGATATTAAAACAAATAATGAAAAAAATTATAAAGAGCTAATTTATCTAGATATACTACTTAAAATAAAAATACTAGGAGATAACATAGAACATATACAAAATAATATTGCATCATCAAGAATGAATCTTATGAGCAGCAATAAATTGACGGAAGATGAAATCAGAAAATATGACATAGATTTATATAAATTACAAAACATTAGACAAGGTACCGCAGAATATAAAAAAGAAAAACTAATATTTGCAATAAAAATTCCTAAAGATAATTTTAAAGCTAATCGATCTATTGTTACACCAATTACCAATAATAAATTTAAAGAATTTGATTTTGAAAATAAAGAAATTGTAATTTTAAACAATACTCATTATGATTTTAATGGAAATGTAAATGAAAAATCTTTAAAAGAATCCAAGCTTTTTATTTACCAAAATAATTGCTATACAATAAAGAACACAAAATCTGAAACTATAGAAATTAACTCAAATTCAATATTGCTGAAAAATCAAAATACAACAACACTGTCAAGTTCATGTGATGACAGAATTATAACCCTTAATGGGAATTACTTAATAAATTTTCATAACTGTAACATAAAAATAAGAAATCAAACTTATTATGGAAAAATGAAGAATTTACACAAAATTTTGTAATAAAAAACAATGATAACCAATTGAAAGAAAATAGTAATACATTATCGTTCGATGACATTGTAATTAATCAAATTGAAAACATGGAAGTAATCGAAGAACTTAAATTTCATATACTTCTATTTTTGTTTACACTCTGTAAATACAAATCAATTAAAGTTGTAATTAACAACGAAACCCAGGAGAGTTTCGACTTAAAGGGGGGAGGGGTTATGTCAAAGCTTCCAACGCTTCAGACAAAAACTCCAATTCCCATAAACTGGGATTTGTAACAACAAATAATAAAAGGAATCATATTACAATAATTTTCCCAGCGAAAATGCGATGTCCACAAATACAATATTATTTCGAGGCATTGCAATTCCGCTGAAACCGAAAAAAATGAAATATAAAAAAAATCAAACTAAATTTCTTGCCAACAATTAAAAAGAGAATCATGTTGCAATAAATTTTCTCATGGGAAGTGCAATGTACAGAAATACGATATTATTGCGAGACATTGCAATTATTTTAATAATTTTTGATGTTAGAAAATTAGGGTCTTTTGGTCTATTTGATTTTGAATGCGAATAAATTAAAAGACTTTATTCCATTCTTCACCCAACGTTTCGTAAGAATTCCTTACTTCTTCAGGGGATTTATATTTTATTTAATTTCTGTATTAAATCACATCATACTTATTATTAAACCTCCCAATATTGCATCCTCCCGACGACGGCACTGGCACAAATTGAAAATAAATAACAAATATAATAACGAAATAAAACTATCAAATTAGACAATAAATGACACTTATATCACAGCTCAGGCTTCCACAACGGAAAAGGAGCTCCTTAGCATCGTTTGGGCCGTGAACTATTTTCGCCCATATATTTATGGTAGAACTTTTGATCTTCTTACTGATCACCAGCCTCTCAAATGGCTCCAAACCAAACATAAGGGCAAAGATATTAATCACAGGTTACAGCGTTGGTTACTTAGACTTGGAGAGTATGATATAAATATTGAATATATCAAAGGATCGGAAAACAAAGTAGCAGATTTTTTGTCGAGAATAAATTCAGAAACAGGAGAAATAAATGCTTTAGATACAGAACAAGACAATGATAACATAAGTACAGACGCAACAATTCACTCACAAGAGGAAGAACAAAACGACCACTTCCCAATTTTAGACACTGTTGTTAACAGATTTTTCACTCAAATCATTTTAACAAAAAATAAAACAAAAGAAATTACATTAGTAAAGATGACATTAAAAATAATTTCATGACGGACATATTTCGAAGATTTTTGAAATCAGGCAAAATAGGGATTTATTCTGAATTCTCTGATCCCGAATATAATAAAGTCCAACAAAAGCTGATAGAATTGTTTAATACTAGTTTAAAATTTTATAAATGTACCCACTATGCAAAAGATATGGAAAATGAAGACGAAACATTCAGATACATTGGAAAATATCACAAAAATGAAACAGGACATGCAGGAATAAATGAAAACTATGAAGGATTGAAAAAATTGATATACTTTACAAATTTAAAAACATATATTCAAAAATACATTAATAATTGTGACACATGCAATAGAGCAAAATATGATAGAAGCCCTATCAAACCAAAATTCCATATAACTGAAACTCCAAGTGATATAAATCAGATAATTCATTTAGGGCGACTTGCACGAAACCAAAGGATAAATTTCTATAATTGGAGATAGCTATCCTTGGATATAAAAATAAGTTTATTATTTTTGTTGTGACGTTGCACAAATGAAAAAACTAACTTGGATAACTAACTATAGGATACTTATTTAATTACAGAAAGAGCAGCATTAGAAAAAAAAACAATGAAACTTAAGTCATAAATGTCATGTTTTTTCTGATTTTTTTTTAAATAGTTTCATTCTCTATCGGTTTTGCGATGTCTAATTCACTAAAAAAGCGTTCAAGAGCTCCAAATTTTACCACTTTGTAGATTCTCTTTTTGAGCTTAGCAATTCAGCAATTGGCCAAAGGTATTGTTGTTTTGTATATTTTGTTGTGACGTGCTTACATAATTATGTGCATACATCTGTTGAAATCTTAATAGATAAGTACAACTAAAAATAAATAACATGATTTTGGTAGAAGAAGACCTTAACAAAAGACATCAGTGACGTCCTCTTTCATTAATTATAGCAAACGAAAATTGGAACTTGTAGATATGTACATACATACATACATACATACATATGTACATACGTAGAAAAACTTAAACATCATGAGCATAATAATAATGTTTTCTCGCTTTTTGTAATCAGTTTTGAAAGTTTTCCCTTCCTTTTAAATTAATATTGACAGGTAATAAGAGTTATCCAGAGAAATGAGACTGGATAACTATTTTAAATATTTATCTATGGATAGGTTGATAAATGTAATGGTGCAACCAGTTTTTTTTTAAATTAGATAAATTAGCTTATCTCAGGATAAATCAGTAGTTACTGCTGTCAGATAACTTTGGTGCAAGTGGCCCTTAGATGTCTATATAAATAAAAAACATAGCTTTTTAACCTTCATTGACAAGTTCTCAAAACATGCTGTTGTTCTTTATTTAGAAGATAGGAACAGCGTCACAATCGTTGGAAAAATACGATTATATTTTTCCATCAAAGGGAAACCAAATTTAGTTGTCCTAGATAATGAGTTAAATTCTGTAAAAGTTAAGGAATTTTTGAGACAGGAAGGAGTAGAAACTCATTTTACAAAGCCTAATAGTCACACAGGCAACGAAGACGTAGAAAGGTTCCATAGCACAATAGGAGAAAAACTTAGAGTTTTAGAAACAGAAAAGTCAGATTTGCCAATACAAGAAAGACTTTTTAAATGCGTAGAATGGTATAATAGGTCCATTCATTCTGTTATCAAATCCAAACCTTTAGATGTAATAGAAGGAAAAGTTGATAAAAAACAAATAGAAAAATTATTGAAAGAACACAAAGAAAAAGTTATAAACAAACGAAATGAAAAAAGGGAAGATTACAACCAAAGTCAAGAAGAAGGTTATGTACAAAATTATAAGGCACTAAGACACAAAGACGAACCTAAATATAGAAAACTAAAATTAGAAAACATTCATCCTACAAACATTAAACGAAGTACAAAATTTTCAGGTCAACTGGACAACACTATTTTTGATACTGATAATAATGACTCTACTACCCGCAACGAAAGGAACTCTGATAGTTGAAAAAATCGACAACAATAACGGATACGCTGAAGTTAACATTGAAGAAGTTCTAAAAGTAATAAGTAATAAGACCCCAGCAAATAACATATATATTAGATACATTTGAAAATAATATAAAACAATTAGGAGAAATAGATAACAAAAACATTTTACTTCACGAACTTAGCTTACTCAGAACAAAAGTAAAATCCTTATTACCACATAGACATAAGAAGGGATTAATCAATGTTGTAGGAACATGACTTAAATGGCTCTTCGGTTCAATGGATGAAAATGATAGAGTAGATATAGAAGAACATTTAGGAACAATTGATGAAAATAATCATAACATAATTAATAATTTGAACAAAAATATCGAAATTAATAACCATTTTAACGATACTTTTAATAAAATTAAAGAAACAATAGAAGCAGATAGGGATAAGATTCTAGAAAAATTTAATGATATTAAAACAAATAATGAAAAAATTTATAAAGAGCTAATTTATCTAGATATACTACTTAAAATAAAAATACTAATAGATAACATAGAACATATACAAAATAATATTGCATCATCAAGAATGAATCTTATGAGCAGCAATAAATTGACGGAAGATGAAATCAGAAAATATGACATAGATTTATATAAATTACAAAACATTAGACTAGGTACCGCAGAATATAAAAAAGAAAAACTAATATTTGCAATAAAAATTCCTAAAGATAATTTTAAAGCTAATCGATCTATTGTTACACCAATTACCAATAATAAATTTAAAGAATTTGATTTTGAAAATAAAGAAATTGTAATTTTAAACAATACTCATTATGATTTTAATGGAAATGTAAATGAAAAATCTTTAAAAGAATCCAAGCTTTTTATTTACCAAAATAATTGCTATAAAATAAAGAACACAAAATCTGAAACTATAGAAATTAACTCAAATTCAATATTGCTGAAAAATCAAAATACAACAACACTGTCAAGTTCATGTGATGACAGAATTATAACCCTTAATGGGAATTACTTAATAAATTTTCATAACTGTAACATAAAAATAAGAAATCAAACTTATTATGGAAAAAATGAAGAATTTACACAAAATTTTGTAATAAAAAACAATGATAACCAATTGAAAGAAAATAGTAATACATTATCGTTCGATGACATTGTAATTAATCAAATTGAAAACATGGAAGTAATCGAAGAACTTAAATTTCATAAAAAAAGTACATCATGTACAATTGGATATATTTAATTGCATTTATTGTAATAGTGATTCTTTTCATACTTCTATTTTTGTTTACACTCTGTAAATACAAATCAATTAAAGTAGTAATTCACAACGAAACCCAGGAGAGTTTCGACTTAAAGGGGGGATGGGTTATGTCAAAGCTTCCAACGCTTCAGACAAAACCTCCAATTCCCATAAACTGGGATTTGTAACAACAAATAATAAAAGGAATCATATTACAATAATTTTCCCAGCGGAAATGCGATGTCCACAAATACAATATTATTTCGAGGCATTGCAATTCCGCTGAAACCGAAAAAAATGAAATATAAAAAAAATCAAACTAAATTTCTTGCCAACAATTAAAAAGAGAATCATGTTGCAATAAATTTTCTCATGGGAAGTGCAATGTACAGAAATACGATATTATTGCGAGACATTGCAATTATTTTAATAATTTTTGATGTTAGAAAATTAGGGTCTTTTGGTCTATTTGATTTTGAATGCGAATAAATTAAAAGACTTTATTCCATTCTTCACCCAACGTTTCGTAAGAATTCCTTACTTCTTCAGGGGATTTATATTTTATTTAATTTCTGTATTAAATCACATCATACTTATTATTAAACCTCCCAATATTGCATCCTCCCGACGACGGCACTGGCACAAATTGAAAATAAATAACAAATATAATAACGAAATAAAACAAAAATAAAACTATCAAATTAGACAATAAATGACACTTATATCACAGCTCAGGCTTCCACAACGGAAAATGAGCTCCTTAGCATCGTTTGGGCCGTGAACTATTTTCGCCCATATATTTATGGTAGAACTTTTGATCTTCTTACTGATCACCAGCCTCTCAAATGGCTCCAAACCAAACATAAGGGCAAAGATATTAATCACAGGTTACAGCGTTGGTTACTTAGACTTGGAGAGTATGATATAAATATTGAATATATCAAAGGATCGGAAAACAAACTAGCAGATTTTTTGTCGAGAATAAATTCAGAAACAGGAGAAATAAATGCTTTAGATACAGAACAAGACAATGTTAACATAAGTACAGACGCAACAATTCACTCACAAGAGGAAGAACAAAACGACTACTTCCCAATTTTAGACACTGTTGTTAACAGATTTTTCACTCAAATCATTTTAACAAAAAATAAAACAAAAGAAATTACATTAGTAAAGATGACATTAAAAATAATTTCATGACGGACATATTTCGAAGATTTTTGAAATCAGGCAAAATAGGGATTTATTCTGAATTCCCTGATCCCGAATATAATAAAGTCCAACAAAAGCTGATAGAATTGTTTAATACTAGTTTAAAATTTTATAAATGTACCCACTATGCAAAAGATATGGAAAATGAAGACGAAACATTCAGATACATTGGAAAATATCACAAAAATGAAACAGGACATGCAGGAATAAATGAAACTATGAAGGATTGAAAAAATTGATATACTATACAAATTTAAAAACATATATTCAAAAATACATTAATAATTGTGACACATGCAATAGAGCAAAATATGATAGAAGCCCTATCAAACCAAAATTCCATATAACTGAAACTCCAAGTGATATAAATCAGATAATTCATTTAGATGTCTATATAAATAAAAAACATAGCTTTTTAACCTTCATTGACAAGTTCTCAAAACAT
The DNA here is from genome assembly GCA_932273885.2 of Leucozona laternaria. Taxonomy (NCBI): domain Eukaryota; kingdom Metazoa; phylum Arthropoda; class Insecta; order Diptera; family Syrphidae; genus Leucozona; species Leucozona laternaria. Next base: position 87,279,334 of record OW026366.1, on the reverse strand, counting down.
GCTGTTGTTCTTTATTTAGAAGATAGGAACAGCGTCACAATCGTTGGAAAAATACTGTGCCCAAACGGCAAGTGCAAAATGCAGTTATGGGTGCGAATGCTATGGCGCATGAGATGGTTATTTTTACTGATTATACTTTTACTTGTTTCATATTTTTCTTTTTGAGTTGTTACTGTTTCAATGTTCAATTTTATAAATTATTATTAGTAATCAACAATCTCAGGAAAAGGTTTAGATTTTCTTTTCAAAAGAAATAAAAATAAATATAAATATTCAATTTGGATAATTGGACTATTTTGCAAATTTAGTATGGCTTCTCTGAAGAAAGAAAGGGTAAGTTGCTCATACAAATACAGTCCATGTCTCTACCATCTGGACTTTCGACATGGTCCTTCGAGCCGGATCGAATCGGTGTACCTATGGTCCTTTGGAGATGGTGCGCGTTCGCATATCAACGACATCTATTTTATTTGATTGAAGTCAAAAGGGGTTTAGTAAGTGTTATTGCAGCAATTTGGCACGGCGCCGTGTATGAAGGGTGCTATTAGGATTTTAAATTTTAATTTATTTAAAACGGTTAAATCTATATGTTCCTTTCTTAAGTAAACCACAATGCTTATGAAATTTCAATTTCTGCAGAAACTTAAGCGACAACGGGGATTGATTGATATAGCAGTTTCTTCTCCAACAAAAAGGAGTTTGATGGAAATATTCCGCAGAAAGAAGTTGGTTGTCAAGTCTATACAAGCTGGAAATGCAGGTATGTGAAAACATGTATGAGCAGAATAGGTTATGAGTCGCAATTGGCGTGGCTATAACTATAATGCTGCAAGGATTATGAGTCACAATATGCGTGGCTATAATCATATACAGAATTGCTTGTGGGTCACAATTGGCGTGATCGCAAACATATGTACATAGGTACATATTTATATAGATACAGTGTTTTATGGGTCACAATGGGCGTGGCCGTAAACATAATTCGGCAAATAGGTTATGAGTCACAATATGCGTGGCTGTAACTAAATAAAAATTGCTTGTGGATCACATTTGGCGTGATCGCAATCATAATATGCGTGACCACGAACATGTTAGATTGGTTAGGAAGATGCTTGGCCATAATAAATGAAAGCTAATGAAAGTATTATTTTACAGGAAGGAACAGACAGCGTTCGGAGCCGAAGCTGCAAGGCAGTTACAAGCGTGTTTCGAAATCTGCCGTTGAAGAAAATTCAATGGGGCCGACGTATGTAGGGCCGTGGGCTCCCTTTGACGTATCTGAACAGAGCCAGAATGATGATAATGCAAGATTGACGTTTGATCTGCAAAATCGTCGCACCAAACAAACAAAATTGCACAGGTCTCCTGCCAGCATTGAGGACTCGTGCAACTGGTGTGAAGTGAAATTATCTGCTCTTCGTCGAATATCAGATTTTACACAGCAGACCGAGTTCTTAGACGCTGATCAGCATGCAATTCAGACCAAGCTGGAGATGCTCGATAACTACTGGGAGGAGTACAACAACGCTTGTAATCAATGGCTGTCAATAGGAAACGTGACTGGCAGTTCATACCTGGAGCAGGGTGAACAAATTTACTTCACTTCCAAAGCAACTTTGCGATCGCGATTGGCTGAATTGGTGCCGCATGTAATACAGCAGACAAATCAGTCAGACAGTGTTTTGCGAATTCAGTGGAGCGATATGCCAAGTCAGTTTAAATTGCCGACATTTAGTGGAGATTTCGCCAAGTGGGCACCTTTTCGCGATGCATTTATTGAAGAGGTACACAATAATACAAATCTTACAAATGCACAGCGCTTAAGGAAGTTACTGGATGCTCTCGAAGGCCCAGCTAAACGTGCAGTTGGTGAATGGTCAGTTGCAAATGATGATAATTATTTGTTGGCATGGTCTTCATTGCGACAACAGTTTGACAACAACCACCAAACCATTAGAGCTCATATGCAAGAAATAAATGCGTTGCTTCCAGTACGTCAACGATCATTTGAGGATTTGCGGGAGGTTTTGGATACTGTAAGAGTGAATCGTCGGCATTTGATGTCATTGCTGTCATCAGAGCAGTTGGTCGACTATCAATTTATGCATCAAATCGAACAGTTGTTGGACACAGAAAGTAGACGTGAATGGGAAATGCGCCACCAAATAAATGAGCTACCCACATTGACAGAGATGTTTGCATTTTTGGAACAGCGTGCAAATTGTCTTGCCAGTTTGGAAATGGGAACAATTAACCCCCGACTAATAGCAGCTAGCTCACAAGAAGATCCACGCAACATTCTTAAGTCATCAGTCAACACAACGCAGCGCATATTAGGCCAATCGCAACCGAAATCAGTAAATGGCCAAGTTCGACGCCCAATAGCACAGTTTATTGATCGCAAACGTCCGGCTGACAACCGCAAGTGTTTCAAATGCGATTTCCCTGGCCATGCACTGTTTCATTGTGACGAATTTAAGGCAATGTCAATGAACGAAAGACGGGATTTCGTGCAGAAGAAACGTTTATGCGAATCATGCTTTAGTCCAAACCATTTAGCGAACAACTGTCCTCGACATTCGTGTCCTCGATGTCCAGGACAAAAAAAGCATAATAGCATTATATGCCCAATTAACAATCTATCAAAATCTGAAGGTTCAACCATTCAAACAAATACCTCAACAAAAACGCAATAGCAACCAACACATCTGGATGGATACAATGAATTCACTGTATCTAATCACTCTGTTTCAAAATTATTGTTAACAAAATATCAGCAAGACGAAGATCCAAAGACAAGTTTGGCTTTGCTGGCAACAGCTCAGGTGCGTTTGAGAGTCGGTCCATTTACAACGCAGGCAATCCGAGCAATGTGCGATTCTGGGTCCCAAGTTAACCTTATCGCTAAGTCAGTGGTGCAGACGGAGTTTCTACCAACGATACAATGCAATATACGGATTGCGGGAGTAAACAGCGTGTCAAAGCATCCAATCACAAGGAAAGTATGCTGTCAATTGCTGCCGCGTTTCAGTGAAAATCCAATTGCAGAGATTGAGTTGCCTATAGTACCGGCATTATCTATTGGTAGTGAGCCAAATCACCTTTAAATATCGATCTGGCTCCAAAAGACATTCGAGATAAATTGGCTGATCCATTGTTTCATATACCAGCAAAGGTAGACATACTGCTTGGAGCTGGTGTTTGGGCAACTATTTTGCATAATAGTAGTTCGATTAATGACCTTGGTATCGTTGCACAAAGCAGCCGACTAGGATGGTTACTTTATGGTGGTGGTGTACGCCCATTAATAGAAGCACAAGTGACTTTGGCACTTGCAAAGGAGGACCACCTGTCAACGTTAGTGCATAGATTCTGGGAAGTTGAAGAAATTCCCTCGTGTCGAGTGCGAACGAAGGAACAGGAGGAGTGTGAGAAATTTTTCATGGATCATCATTATCGAACATCAACTGGCAGGTATGTCGTGGGGATTCCATTTCGTAGCGACATAGACGAAATAGGATCGTCACGTGATATTGCATTGCGACGTCTGTATGCTTTAGAGCGTCGTTTTGACCGTGAACCAGCATTGCGGGAAAAGTACATTACTAGTATCAACGAGATGTTGGAAGCAGGTCATTTGCTCCAAGTGGACCGCGAGCCAAAAGGATGGTGCTATTATATCCCACACCATGCAGTCGTGCGTAAGTTTCGCGTTGTTTATGATGCATCATGTAAGACAAACCACGGCATCTCTTTGAACGAGGCACAGATGATTGGAGAAAAATTGCAGGACGATTTGTTCAATTTAATTTTGCGATTTCGCACACATAGAATCGGAATAACGACCGATGTTAAGAAGATGTATCTCCAGGTAGGGGTCATTGAAAAACAGTGGGATGTACAGCGAATAGTTTGGCGACCAGATCCAAAAGTTGACGTGAAGGAATACTGGTTGACAAGAGTAACTTTTGGAATGGCTTCTGCACCACACTGCGCCGTTCGCGCGATGATTCAGTGTGCGCGAGACCAACAGGATGAGTTCCCACGAGGTGCACGAGTAATAGAGAGTGACTTTTATATGGACGATGGCATCACCGGCGCTGATAATGAAGAAGAAGCGCGCACACTATGCATCGAGATGTCAACAATTCTTCACAATGGTGGGTTCCCGTTAAGTAAATGGCACTCAAATGTCGTCAACGTAGTTCCGAAGCAATCAATGCAGTCAACAGAAGCAGTCGAGTTGGGAGAATTCAACGACACAACGGTGCTTGGTTTGCGATGGTTACCCATTTCCGATGAGCTAACCTTTAAATTTAAGCCGCAGCCACCAGAGGAGAAACAGACGATGACCATGCGAAATATTCTTAGTCAGATAGCACAATTGTTCGATCCAAATGGATATTTGGGCCCAGCCATCGTCAGGGCGAAGATAATCATGCAAAATATATGGAAGGCAAGAATTGGCTGGGATGCACAAGTACCGGATACAATTGGCAATGAATGGAAACAATTCCAATCTCAATTGCCTGAGCTTACACGCATCCGAATTCCACGTTGGCTTGGAATTGCCCCAACAAATAAATTCGCTCTTCATGGATTTGCTGACGCATCTGAGGTAGCTTATGGGGCTGTCGTTTATGTAAGAGTTGAAAATGGAAATGAAACAATTTCTACACTGCTAACTTCCCGGTCTCGAGTGGCACCAGTCAAGACATTGACAATACCACGGTTGGAATTGTGTGCTGTGGTGTTACTAAGTGAGCTTATGCGAGTAGTGAGAATAGCATGTAAGTTTGAATTTGTTCGAACAATAATGTGGACAGATTCATCAATAGTTTTGCACTGGATGGAGAAGGATCCAGAAACTTTAAAACCATTTGTGCATAACCGAATTCAAACGATCCGAAAATTGACGAATAACTGCGAATGGCGACACGTAGCGACCACTGACAATCCAGCGGACGTATTGAGTCGTGGAGTACCACCAGCTGACCTGGGATCATTAAAAATATGGTGGAACGGCCCAACATGGTTGATAAAGGATAGCATCGAGTGGCCAGCATCTCGAGTAGAATTATCCGTGCTTATCCAGAGAGAGATTCACGCTGAGATGAAGTCAAATTGGCTTGAAATGGCCAACGATAAGAGACTGCGTCCGATCCAAAAGGCCTTCACCAGTGTTGTTGTGTTTGAGATGCGTGGCGAGAATGCTTTGAAGCACACTAAAAGTGATATGCTTTCTCGAACATCGTCATGGCGTCGTCTCATTCGACGAACGGCCTGGCTATGGCGGTATATAGACAATCTTAAGCTTCGTGGAGAGGACAAGTCTAGACGAGAAACTGGTGACATAACTGAAACTGAAGAAGAGAAGGCTATAGATTACTGGGTGAAACAAGAACAATCAGTTTATTTCAGCCCAGAATTAAACGCCTTAAGAAATGGAGAAGCGATTCCAAAGAAGAGTCAATTGATTCGACTCAACCCGATAATCGACAAGAAGGACGTCATGCGAGTAGGTGGTAGGTTGGAAAATGCAATGATGTCATATGAGCAGAAACATCCTGTAATACTACCTGATGTAAGCCACCTAGCTCAATTGTTGATACGGGACGCTCATGAACAAACTTTGCATGGCGGTTTTCAGTCAATGGCGGCAGCTCTGAGACAACGCTTTTGGATCACCAATCTCCCAAGAGCAATACATACTCAAATTTCACGTTGTATTCCATGTGTGCGACAAAGTCAGAAACTTTGTGAACAATTAATGGGGAATCTTCCAGCAGACCGAGTGCGGCAAAGTCCACCATTTTCAAATACAGGCGTTGATTATGCTGGCCCTTTTGAGGTAAGGGCACGTGGTGGCAGATGCAAAATCATCGAAAAGAAGTATGTCGCAATTTTTGTATGTATGTCAACAAAAGCGGTTCATATCGAACTGGTTGAAAATTTGTCAACAGCAGCCTTTATGGCGGCATTTCTCCGTTTTACCAGCATTCGTGGCAGCTGTACCCATTTGTGGAGTGACAATGGAACATGTTTCGTCGGAGCTGAAAAGGAATTAGCGCGAATGGTGAACAGCTGGTCGCAGATTGATTCGGACGCGTATAAGGAGATGCGAGAATTAAGGGTGAAGTGGCATTTTATCACACCATCTGCTCCACATCAAGGAGGCCTATGGGAATCAAAGGTAAAGGCCATGAAGTATCACTTGCGTCGAGTTGTCGGGCAGAGCAAACTGACCAGCGGTGATTTTCAAACATTGCTGGCACAGATAAGTGCTATTTTGAATTCAAGGCCACTCACAGCGCTTACTGATGATCCGGAAGATTTAAATTTTTTATCACCTGGACATCTGATCAATGGGAGACCACTAAAGCAACTCTTTGGAGAACGAATTGATGAAACGCCTAAAAGTGCACTTCGACGATATGCAATCACGCAGCATATGTCACAGTCATTCTGGAAACAGTGGCACCAAACATATTTAAATGAGTTGCAGCAACGTCCCAAATGGAAAACTGCACGAGAGAATTTAAAGATGGGTGATTTGGTGTTAATCAAGGATGAGAACGCACCGCCAACTTTTTGGGCAACTGGCCGGATCACGCGGACATTTCCTGGAAATGATGGCCTTGTTAGAAACGTAGAATTGCGAGTCGCTGGTAAGAAACGACGAATGATGCCCCCAGTGCAAAAATTAATTTTGCTGCCGTTGGACCAAATTGAAGAATCTGCTGACTCATCAAGGGGGGAATGTGCCCAAACGGCAAGTGCAAAATGCAGTTATGGGTGCGAATGCTATGGCGCATGAGATGGTTATTTTTACTGATTATACTTTTACTTGTTTCATATTTTTCTTTTTGAGTTGTTACTGTTTCAATGTTCAATTTTATAAATTATTATTAGTAATCAACAATCTCAGGAAAAGGTTTAGATTTTCTTTTCAAAAGAAATAAAAATAAATATAAATATTCAATTTGAAGAATTGGACTATTTTGCAAATTTAGTATGGCTTCTCTGAAGAAAGAAAGGGTAAGTTGCTCATACAAATACAGTCCATGTCTCTACCATCTGGACTTTCGACAAATACGATTATATTTTTCCATCAAAGGGAAACCAAATTTAGTTGTCCTAGATAATGAGTTAAATTCTGTAAAAGTTAAGGAATTTTGGAGACAGGAAGGAGTAGAAACTCATTTTACAAAGCCTAATAGTCACACAGGCAACGCAGACGTAGAAAGGTTCCATAGCACAATAGGAGAAAAACTTAGAGTTTTAGAAACAGAAAAGTCAGATTTGCCAATACAAGAAAGACTTTTTAAATGCGTAGAATGGTATAATAGGTCCATTCATTCTGTTATCAAATCCAAACCTTTAGATGTAATAGAAGGAAAAGTTGATAAAAAACAAATAGAAAAATTATTGAAAGAACACAAAGAAAAAGTTATAAACAAACGAAATGAAAAAAGGGAAGATTACAACCAAAGTCAAGAAGAAGGTTATGTAAAAAATTATAAGGCACTAAGACACAAAGACGAACCTAAATATAGAAAACTAAAATTAGAAAACATTCATCCTACAAACATTAAACGAAGTACAAAATTTTCAGGTCAACTGGACAACACTATTTTTGATACTGATAATAATGACTCTACTACCCGCAACGAAAGGAACTCTGATAGTTGAAAAAATCGACAACAATAACGGATACGCTGAAGTTAACATTGAAGAAGTTCTAAAAGTAATAAGTAATAAAACCCCAGCAAATAACATATATAATGGGTGATTTTTTAAGAGGTTTAGAACTTTTTTAAAAAAAAAACACAAATAATTCGAAAAAATGAATGAAATATTTATTTGAATCGATAGTTTGAACCTTGCAATTTAATGTTTAAAGATAATTTCATGCAAATGTTGACCGCGGCTGCGTCTCAGGTAGCCCATCCGCTGAGTCCAATTTCGGCATACTCTTTCACACATATCGGCCGGTATCTCACGAATGAATGCATGGATGTTCGTCAATCGAAGCGGGCTTGTCCCTATAGACATTAGCCTTGACATACCCCCACAAAAAATAATCTAATGGTGTCAAATCGCACGATCTAGGCGGCCAATTGACCGGCCCGAAACGTGAAATTAACTGTTCACCAAACTCGCCTCGCAATTGCGCCATTGTTTCGCGTGCTGTGTGGCATGTGGCACCGTCTTGTTGAAACCACATATCATGCAAGTCAAGAACTTCCATTTCGGGCAAAAAAAAGTTTGTTATCATCGCTCGGTAGCGTTCACCATTGACAGTAACGCTGCGATTCGCATCATCTTTGAAGAAATATGGCCCAATAATGCCGCCGGCCCATAAACCGCACCAAACAGTGGCTTTTTCGGGATGCATTGGTAGCTGTTGCAATGCTTCTGGCTGATCTTCACTCCAAATGCGGCAATTTTGCTTATTTACGTACCCATTCAACCAAAAATGAGCCTCATCGCTGAACACAATTTTTCGATAAAAAAGCGGATCTTCGGCCAGCTTTCCAAGAGCCCATTCACCAAAAATTCGGCGTTGTGGTAGGTCGGCTGGCTTTAGTTCTTGCACCAGCTGTATCTTAAAAGGCTTTACGCCCAAATCCTTCCGCAAAATTTTCCACGTAGTGCTGTAACAAAGGCCTAACTGCTGGGAACGGCGCCGAATCGACATTTCGCGGTCTTCTGTCACACTAGCTGATACGACCGCAATATTTTCTTCACTACGCACAGTACGTAAACGTGTTGGTGGTTTAATGTCCAACAAAGTAAATTTGGTGCGAAATTTGGTCACAATCTTCCGAATAGACTGCTCAGAAGGTCGAGAATGCCGATCATAAAATGGAAGCAGCGCGCGATGAACATTTCGAACCGAGCACGAATTTTGATAGTAAAATTCAATAATTTGCAAGCGTTGTTAATTTGTAAGACGATCCATGGTTAAATTGCAAACCAAACTTAAGCTGTTTGACAGTGACACAAGGTACTAAACACACGTCAGCTGTCAAAACCAGTGTTGCCAAAACCAAACCAGCTAAAAAATCACCCTTTATTAGATACATTTGAAAATAATATAAAACAATTAGGAGAAATAGATAACAAAAACATTTTACTTCACGAACTTAGCTTACTCAGAACAAAAGTAAAATCCTTATTACCACATAGACATAAGAAGGGATTAATCAATGTTGTAGGAACAGGACTTAAATGGCTCTTCGGTTCAATGGATGAAAATGATAGAGTAGATATAGAAGAACATTTAGGAACAATTGATGAAAATAATCATAACATAATTAATAATTTGAACAAAAATATCGAAATTAATAACCATTTTAACGATACTTTTAATAAAATTAAAGAAACAATAGAAGCAGATAGGGATAAGATTCTAGAAAAATTTAATGATATTAAAACAAATAATGAAAAAATTTATAAAGAGCTAATTTATCTAGATATACTACTTAAAATAAAAATACTAGGAGATAACATAGAACATATACAAAATAATATTGCATCATCAAGAATGAATCTTATGAGCAGCAATAAATTGACGGAAGATGAAATCAGAAAATATGACATAGATTTATATAAATTACAAAACATTAGACTAGGTACCGCAGAATATAAAAAAGAAAAACTAATATTTGCAATAAAAATTCCTAAAGATATATTTAAAGCTAAGCGATCTATTGTTACACCAATTACCAATAATAAATTTAAAGAATTTGATTTTGAAAATAAAGAAATTGTAATTTTAAACAATACTCATTATGATTTTAATGGAAATGTAAATGAAGAATCTTTAAAAGAATCCAAGCTTTTTATTTACCAAAATAATTGCTATAAAATAAAGAACACAAAATCTGAAACTATAGAAATTAACTCAAATTCAATATTGCTGAAAAATCAAAATACAACAACACTGTCAAGTTCATGTGATGACAGAATTATAACCCTTAATGGGAATTACTTAATAAATTTTCATAACTGTAACATAAAAATAAGAAATCAAACTTATTATGGAAAAAATGAAGAATTTACACAAAATTTTGTAATAAAAAACAATGATAACCAATTGAAAGAAAATAGTAATACATTATCGTTCGATGACATTGTAATTAATCAAATTGAAAACATGGAAGTAATCGAAGAACTTAAATTTCATAAAAAAAGTACATCATGTACAATTGGATATATTTAATTGCATTTATTGTAATAGTGATTCTTTTCATACTTCTATTTTTGTTTACACTCTGTAAATACAAATCAATTAAAGTTGTAATTAACAACGAAACCCAGGAGAGTTTCGACTTAAAGGGGGGAGGGGTTATGTCAAAGCTTCCAACGCTTCAGACAAAACCTCCAATTCCCATAAACTGGGATTTGTAACAACAAATAATAAAAGGAATCATATTACAATAATTTTCCCAGCGGAAATGCGATGTCCACAAATACAATATTATTTCGAGGCATTGTAATTCCGCTGAAACCGAAAAAAATGAAATATAAAAAAAATCAAACTAAATTTCTTGCCAACAATTAAAAAGAGAATCATGTTGCAATAAATTTTCTCATGGGAAGTGCAATGTACAGAAATACGATATTATTGCGAGACATTGCAATTATTTTTATAATTTTTGATGTTAGAAAATTAGTGTCTTTTGGTCTATTTGATTTTGAATGCGAATAAATTAAAAGACTTTATTCCATTCTTCACTCAACGTTTCGTAAGAATTCCTTACTTCTTCAGGGGATTTATATTTTATTTAATTTCTGTATTAAATCACATCATACTTATTATTAAACCTCCCAATATTGCATCCTCCCGACGACGGCACTGACACAAATTGAAAATAAATAACAAATATAATAACGAAATAAAACAAAAATAAAACTATCAAATTAGACAATAAATGACACTTATATCACAGCTCAGGCTTCCACAACGGAAAAGGAGCTCCTTAGCATCGTTTGAGCCGTGAACTATTTTCGCCCATATATTTATGGTAGAACTTTTGATCTTCTTACTGATCACCAGCCTCTCAAATGGCTCCAAACCAAACATAAGGGCAAAGATATTAATCACAGGTTACAGCGTTGGTTACTTAGACTTGGATATCAAAGGATCGGAAAACAAAGTAGCAGATTTTTTGTCGAGAATAAATTCAGAAACAGGAGAAATAAATGCTTTAGATACAGAACAAGACAATGATAACATAAGTACAGACGCAACAATTCACTCACAAGAGGAAGAACAAAACGACCACTTCCCAATTTTAGACACTGTTGTTAACAGATTTTTCACTCAAATCATTTTAACAAAAAATAAAACAAAAGAAATTACATTAGCAAAGATGACATTAAAAATAATTTCATGACGGACATATTTCGAAGATTTTTGAAATCAGGCAAAATAGGGATTTATTCTGAATTCTCTGATCCCGAATATAATAAAGTCCAACAAAAGCTGATAGAATTGTTTAATACTAGTTTAAAATTTTATAAATGTACCCACTATGCAAAAGATATGGAAAATGAAGACGAAACATTCAGATACATTGGAAAATATCACAAAAATGAAACAGGACATGCAGGAATAAATGAAAACTATGAAGGATTGAAAAAATTGATATACTATACAAATTTAAAAACATATATTCAAAAATACATTAATAATTGTGACACATTCAATAGACCAAAATATGATAGAAGCCCTATCAAACCAAAATTCCATATAACTGAAACTCCAAGTGATATAAATCAGATAATTCATTTAGATGTCTATATAAATAAAAAACATAGCTTTTTAACCTTCATTGACACGTTCTCAAAACATGCTGTTGTTCTTTATTTATAAGATAGGAACAGCGTCACAATCGTTGGAAAAATACGATTATATTTTTCCATCAAAGGGAAACCAAATTTAGTTGTCCTAGATAATGAGTTAAATTCTGTAAAAGTTAAGGAATTTTTGAAACAGGAAGGAGTAGAAACTCATTTTACAAAGCCTAATAGTCACACAGGCAACGCAGACGTAGAAAGGTTCCATAGCACAATAGGAGAAAAACTTAGAGTTTTAGAAACAGAAAAGTCAGATTTGCCAATACAAGAAAGACTTTTTAAATGCGTAGAATGGTATAATAGGTCCATTCATTCTGTTATCAAATCCAAACCTTTAGATGTAATAGAAGGAAAAGTTGATAAAAAACAAATAGAAAAATTATTGAAAGAACACAAAGAAAAAGTTATAAACAAACGAAATGAAAAAAGGGAAGATTACAACCAAAGTCAAGAAGAAGGTTATGTAAAAAATTATAAGGCACTAAGACACAAAGACGAACCTAAATATAGAAAACTAAAATTAGAAAACATTCATCCTACAAACATTAAACGAAGTACAAAATTTTCAGGTCAACTGGACAACACTATTTTTGATACTGATAATAATGACTCTACTACCCGCAACGAAAGGAACTCTGATAGTTGAAAAAATCGACAACAATAACGGATACGCTGAAGTTAACATTGAAGAAGTTCCAATCATTCATAATTACAACATAATCTTACATATAATAAAACCCCAGCAAATAACATATATATTAGATACATTTGAAAATAATATAAAACAATTAGGAGAAATAGATAACAAAAACATTTTACTTCACGAACTTAGCTTACTCAGAACAAAAGTAAAATCCTTATTACCACATAGACATAAGAAGGGATTAATCAATGTTGTAGGAACAGGACTTAAATGGCTCTTCGGTTCAATGGATGAAAATGATAGAGTAGATATAGAAGAACATTTAGGAACAATTGATGAAAATAATCATAACATAATTAATAATTTGAACAAAAATATCGAAATTAATAACCATTTTAACGATACTAACGATAATAAAATAAAAGAAACAATAGATGCAGATAGGGATAAGATTCTAGAAAAATTTAATGATATTAAAACAAATAATGAAAAAATTTATAAAGAGCTAATTTATCTAGATATACTACTTAAAATAAAAATACTAGGAGATAACATAGAACATATACAAAATAATATTGCATCATCAAGAATGAATCTTATGAGCAGCAATAAATTGACGGAAGATGAAATCAGAAAATATGACATAGATTTATATAAATTACAAAACATTAGACTAGGTACCGCAGAATATAAAAAAGAAAAACTAATATTTGCAATAAAAATTCCTAAAGATATATTTAAAGCTAAGCGATCTATTGTTACACCAATTACCAATAATAAATTTAAAGAATTTGATTTTGAAAATAAAGAAATTGTAATTTTAAACAATACTCATTATGATTTTAATGGAAATGTAAATGAAAAATCTTTAAAAGAATCCAAGCTTTTTATTTACCAAAATAATTGCTATAAAATAAAGAACACAAAATCTGAAACTATAGAAATTAACTCAAATTCAATATTGCTGAAAAATCAAAATACAACAACACTGTCAAGTTCATGTGATGACAGAATTATAACCCTTAATGGGAATTACTTAATAAATTTTCATAACTGTAACATAAAAATAAGAAATCAAACTTATTATGGAAAAAATGAAGAATTTACACAAAATTTTGTAATAAAAAACAATGATACCCAATTGAAAGAAAATAGTAATACATTATCGTTCGATGACATTGTAATTAATCAAATTGAAAACATGGAAGTAATCGAAGAACTTAAATTTCATAAAAAAAAGTACATCATGTACAATTGGATATATTTAATTGCATTTATTGTAATAGTGATTCTTTTCATACTTCTATTTTTGTTTACACTCTGTAAATACAAATCAATTAAAGTTGTAATTAACAACGAAACCCAGGAGAGTTTCGACTTAAAGGGGGGAGGGGTTATGTCAAAGCTTCCAACGCTTCAGACAAAAACTCCAATTCCCATAAACTGGGATTTGTAACAACAAATAATAAAAGGAATCATATTACAATAATTTTCCCAGCGGAAATGCGATGTCCACAAATACAATATTATTTCGAGGCATTGCAATTCCGCTGAAACCGAAAAAAATGAAATATAAAAAAAAACCAAACTAAATTTCTTGCCAACAATTAAAAAGAGAATCATGTTGCAATAAATTTTCTCATCGGAAGTGCAATGTACAGAAATACGATATTATTGCGAGACATTGCAACATGGAAGTAATCGAAGAACTTAAATTTAATAAAAAAAAGTACATCATGTACAATTGGATATATTTAATTGCATTTATTGAAATAGTGATTCTTTTCATACTTCTATTTTTGTTTACACTCTGTAAATACAAATCAATTAAAGTTGTAATTAACAACGAAACCCAGGAGAGTTTCGACTTAAAGGGGGGAGGGGTTATGTCAAAGCTTCCAACGCTTCAGACAAAAACTCCAATTCCCATAAACTGGGATTTGTAACAACAAATAATAAAAGGAATCATATTACAATAATTTTCCCAGCGGAAATGCGATGTCCACAAATACAATATTATTTCGAGGCATTGCAATTCCGCTGAAACCGAAAAAAATGAAATATAAAAAAAATCAAACTAAATTTCTTGCCAACAATTAAAAAGAGAATCATGTTGCAATAAATTTTCTCATCGGAAGTGCAATGTACAGAAATACGATATTATTGCGAGACATTGCAATTCCGATGAAATATAAAATACTTCAGTTAAGATATAATAAAATTGTATTCTTTAGTCAGTAAGATTCTTCAGGCCAATAAAGACATTTTAAATTAAATTAAATATTTTTTTTTTATTTTCTGAATGTAAAGAAAACATAAATACGCAACATAGTTTTTTTTCGATCAATTTCCTCCAGGCTTGCAAAAAGGACGAGATTAGAGACATGTCAATTTATAACAGTTAGAACAATTTTTGGCTATTAAAAGCGAGCGTATGTTTACGCGCTTCCCACTACTTAAAAAAAAAAACTTTAGGTGCTTGAATTATGCCCACCGGCGGATGAGCCTGGCCCTGAGAGGCCGCATAAACAGTCATTGTATAAACAAGAACTGTTATAATTGGCCTGTCTAGTCACTTCCTGCAAAAAAACACGCCTAAAGTTGTCTTACAACTGTTGTGTGCAAATAAAGTGTGGTGAATGTATGCTTACTGCATATGTGTGAGTGTGTCTCCTGAATTTCCCCTATATGACCTTGTAGGCAAACTAGGATGACAGCCGAGATCGGTATCTTCATATGGAGTGTTTTTGGTCAATAATTAAATGCGTTTTTGTAATTGCATGCTTAAGTCTAGTTTTTAATTCATTTACATAGTTTTCTTAATTATATACTTTTTCATTATTATTTATTAAATCATTTGGTAGATAGGAAAATTTTCCGAATATTATTTCGTATGGCGTATAATTAGTGTCAATATGTGGTGTTGTGTTATATGCAAATGTATAATATGGAATCCAAATGTCCCAGTCGTTATCTTCGGTAAAATTTAAAAGAAATTCATTAAGTACTCTATGGTTTCTTTCTATAGGACCTATGCTTTGATGATGATAAGGTGCCGAAATGATTGGCTTTATTCTTAACATATCACAAATGTTTTGCATCAATTCATTTTTACATTCAGTTCCGTTGTCTGATTTGAGAATTTTAAAACATCCGTATTTTAAAATAAAATGTTCTGCTAATGTTTTGGCTATGGTATTTGCGTCTCAACTTTCGATAGGGTGTGCAACAACATATTTGGTGAGTTCACATTGCATTGTCAATATATATCTGTATCCATTCGATATTCTAAGTGGTCCTACTGTGTCAATCTGTATTGTTTCAAAACTAGTTGTAGGCGTATCTGTTATAGCCATTTTTTCTTTAATGTGCCTCGTTTGTTTGTTTTTGGTACATGGTTCACAAGCGTTTACAAATTTCTTTACCATTTGTGTCATATTTTTCCAAACGTATTTTTGTTTAAGTTTTAATACTGTCTTACGTATGCCTAAATGCGGTGTGTTGTGGTAATCTTTTATAATATTCAATTTTTCTTCATTTTTATCTATTCGTTTGTTTGTATATGATTATGTTCATAGGCGAGTGTTAGTTGCAACCTATTATAAATATCTTTTAATTTTTCTTTTTCTATATATGTGAATATTAAATCTTCTTCACTAAGCGCTATTTATTTTATGGGTACCCTTTTTTAAATCTGATACAAGCTTCTCCAGGATCGAAACGTGTTTCGCTGGATTGTTGTGCATCTCACAATAACTTCATTTTTATTCATTTCAATACTAGAATCATTCATATAATTTCTTTTATTACAACTCGCTATTTCAATTTTTAAATTTTTCATATTTCTGACATCAGTTATGGATGTGCAATCCCACATGTGAAGGTAGCTAGTCTTCTGCTGAGATGTGTAGTTCTCCTTTTTATTTTTATTGGCAATGTTTTTTGCCATACCTCTTGTTATTGCCATGATCCGTTCCTTGGAGTCGCAATCACTTTGGCTTGTATTATTATCATTATTTACCAACATGGATTTTAAAATGTCACTGTCAATTTTTTATTCTTGAGAGTGCATCGGAATTTGTATTTGCAGAACCTTGTTTATAGACTATTTCAAAATCATAGTCTGACAAATCTATTCTTATTCTCGTTAATTTTGAAGATGGATTTTTATGGGAAAATAGTGATACTAACGGTCTGTGGTCGGTTACGACTATGAATTTTCTTCCGTATAGATAAGGTTGAAAAAAATGTATACCCCAATGGATAGCTAACAACTCCTTTTCTATTATAGGTTTATTGCTGTCATGCTTTTGTAAAGATTTGCTTGTGTATGAAATTGGCAAATGATGTCCTATTTCACCTTGTGAGAGAACTGCACCTAATACAAAGTCTGATGCGTCTGTGGTGAGTATGAAAGGTTTGTCAAAGTTTGGGTACTGTAAAATTGGAGGTTTAATTAGTTTCTGTTTAAGATTTTTGAAAGCTACAAATCGTCTTACTTCATCTGCGTTTTGCGGTATAGGATAGTTTTCTATTGTTCTATATTAAGAGGGATCGGTTTGTATGGCTCTATTTGTTATTAAATGTCCTAAGTATATGACTTCAGATTTAAGGAAATGACATTTGCTAGCATTCAATTTAAGGTTGTAGTTTCTTAATCTTTCAAAAAAATTTATTAGATTTTGGTTCTGGTGTTGTATACTACAACCAAAGATAATTATGTCATCTACATACAGAAATGCTTCTGATTCTAGACCACTTAATGCTATCGTTAACATTCTTTGGAAACTATTTGAAGATATTTTAAGTCCAAATGGTAGTCTTTTGAACTGATAGTGTCCGTCTGTTGTTGCAGTCAAAGGTCGTGATTCTTTCTCTAATGGTATTTGATGAAAAGAACTAGCCATATCCAGCGTTCAAAAATACTTTGTTCTTACTAATTTGTCCAGAACATCTTCTATTCTTGTCAGTGGGCATTGGTCATTAACTATCTTGTTATTAAGTTTATGAAAATCTACTACTAAACGCCATTTTCTTACATTATCTTCGGTTTTCTTTGGTACTAAAAGTAAAGGAGAACTGTAAGGGCTAACTGAATGTTCAATTATGTCATTTTCAAAGAGTTCTTTTACTTGTTTTTTAATTTCGAGATTTTGTGTCTGCGGGAGTCTGTAGTTCTTAATGTACACTGGATTTTCATCTGTAATAAAGGGTTTTCCAATAAGAGGTGTTATTTTGATATTCAAAGAAAAATGGCATTTTTTGAGATAAATGATCGGATGTTTATTTCATTATAAAGAGGTATGTAGGTATGCCGTTAATAATGGAACACAACATCAGCCAAATGGCCGCCACGACCACGCTTACAGGACCTTATCCTTTTCATGAAATTTTCCATAACCAAATCGCAAAGTGGCTGCCCTATGTCTTCGATAGCCTCACGAATTCCATCTTTGAGGTCTTGAATCGACGCTGGGCTGTTGACGTAGACCTTATCTTTCACGTGGCCCCAAAGGAAGAAGTCGCAAGGTGTTAAATCACAAGATCTCGGTGGCCAATTGTGATCACCTCTTTGAGAGATAACACGGTCCGGAAACTTTTCCCGTAAAAGATTGATGGTTTCATTGCTTGTGTGGCACGTAGCGCCGTCTTGTTGAAAGTAAACGTTGTCCAGATCAATACCATCCAATTCCGGCCATAAAAAATTATTAATCATCTCTCGATAGCGCAATCCATTGACCGTAACTGTTGCTCCAGCCTCATTTTCGAAAAAGTAAGGTCCAATGACCCCGCCGGACCATAAACCGCACCAAACAGTCACGCGTTGAGGATGGAGAGGCTTTTCAACAATAACTCTTGGGTTTTCCGAGCCCCAGATGCGACAGTTTTGCTTGTTGACGTAGCCTCCGAGGTGGAAATGGGCCTCATCAGTCAAGATGATTTTTCGATGGAATTCCGGATCATTTTCATGCATTTCAAGGACCCAATCAGCAAAGACCCGACGTTGTTGATGATCAGCCGGCTTGAGTTCTTGTGTTAACTGAACTTTATAACCCTTAAGACCCAAGTATTTATGCAAAATACGGTGTAATGACGTTTGTGGAATGCCTAATTCCAAAGAACGACGAGGAATGGACAAACCTGGGTTTTCTTCAACACTTTGGGCTACAACAGCAATATTCTCAGTTGTTCTTGAGCGACGTGCACGGGTTTTATTCTTCACATCACTAACTTGTCCCAACAGCTCGAATTTGTCCACCAATTTCTGTATTGCGGTCCGACAAGGTGCTTCACGACGACCCAAAAATGTTTTAGTTTTACGAACCGTCTCTGCCAAATTTTCACCATTTTTATAGTGAATTTTAATAATTTCAATGCGTTGTTGAAGCGTGTACCGTTCCATTTTTATTAATGGCGTAGTTTCTACTTGTCAAATGTCAAAAAATGACAGCTTTAAAAGTGACAGCTACCGAAATAGCGGGCTATTCAAAATAACACCTCTTATTGGAAAACCCTTTATTTAGTTTTTGAGTGTAGAAATTGTTATTGGTAAGGGGTTCATCTTTAAGATAAAAAATGTCTTGATATTTCTCACATATCTGTTGTACTGTTGTTTTCGTATTTGTATCAGTTTGTTCAAATTTTAGTTCTTTTAGTAATTTTGTTAGTCTGTCGGAATTATATTTAGTCTTCTTTCTTAGTACATTATAATTGTCTGACTTCTCTATCTTTGGTTCTGAGTTGTTAACCGTAACTTCATAGTCGTTTATGTTTAACAATTTTATGTGACATCTACCATTGGCTGGTATTATTGAATTGGCTATGAAAACTCCATTTTCTAATTCTTTGTTTAAAATTACGCTACCTTCGTTTACTCTTAAATTTATAGAATAGATTTGTTCCGTTCTAGGGGGTATCTTAAATGATTTGTAGTTTGAGGTTAAAATGGGTTTGACTATTTCATTTTCTTCTATAATTGTAGTAATTGTAAATGTTTCATAATCTATTTTACACATGTATCTCGTAAGAAAATCTTCCTAAAATACAATATGTTGAAATAGGGAAATTGAAATAGTTGAACTATATGAAAAGTATGAGATATTGTATTGTTTGCAAATTTGAGATCTACCTAATTCTTTTGTGCCTAGGGACAAAATTTCTTCTTTTGATATTGCTGTGAGTCTGCATCTTTCATTTGCAAGGGCTGCTATGTCTATGTTATCTTCTTTATATATGGATATGTCTGCGCCTGTATCTATGAGGAATGTCTGATTTCGGTTTATTTTAAATATGTATATAGATACGTATTTTGTCATGTTGTTTGAAATATTCAAGACTATTGATTTTGGTATCCCGGACAATTGTCTTCTGCAATTTCCGGACCATCCGCGTTTCCCTGATTGCTCAAAACATTAATTTTTCTATTGCTTGTCATGTTATGACCATTCTGGTTTCGGTTATTATAATTTGGTCTTCTTTGTTGGTTGTTAAAATTATTATTTTGGTAGTTACGTTGTTGGTAGTTGTTTCGAGATCTGTAACTATTATCTTGTTGTTGTCTGTTGTTGTTATAATTCGGCTGTTGATTTGTAAATATATGTGTAGTTGTTTGTGCGTTCCCTATTGTAGCTAAACCGGTTTTTGTTTCTTTGTCTCATGAATAACATTTGGTTTGAACTGTTTTCTCTTTCTAGTTCAAGTGAAAGGTTAATTGCTTCCGATAAAGTTTTCGGTTGAGCAGCAAACAATGTTCGCTTAATATTTTCGTTAATACCATTTTTGAAGACAGTTAGGGCATAACTTTCGTTTATTTTTCCTATGCCTTCTTTTTCTGCATTTGTTGCAGTGTCAGGTAATTCTTCTATTTGTAAATTATTTAGATCTGTTATTAAAAAGACTATTCTATCTTTTTAAGAGGTTATGGATTGGTTCCTCTGCGAGATCTGTGCTAGTCTTGTGTGTACTTGTGATAGTGTAGTTGTATTTCTGTATTTGTCTTTTAAGCTTTTGGTAAGTGTTTCTAATGTGTCACACTTTGTTGCAAACCCTAACGCAGTTTTGACGTTCTGTGAGAGTTTTACATGAAAAATGAAACTTAAATACTCAACTTTTGCGGTTTTTTTTAAACTGTTATGCAAGATTTTTATGATTGTCAAATATGCGTCAAGTTCTTTGAAAATTCCCGTTAAAATTGGGACATTTTTCATTGGGACTCAATGTTAAAATCCGCCATTTTTGCTTGATTACTATTTTGTATGTTTGTGTGAATGTGTCTAATAGTGAAGTGTATTCTGTATTTGGTTTACAACTATCTGTAATATCTAGAACTTCTTTCTTGAGTTTTTTTATTTCTTCTAACTTGCTTAACCATGGGTTTTCTTTGTATCCCCTACCTATACTTTTTTTTTATATTCGTGTGTATATTTTCTAGAGCTTTGAGTTTTTCTTCTATTTGAATAAATATAAAAATACTTTGTTTTATACCATATTTGTATTATTTCTTGCTATAATTTTGTTTACATAATTTTTGAGATAATTTAGAATTTTAATTACAAAAAATATTATTAATACTATGATTATGATTGTTATTAATATTTGTTCTAAATTCAAGCCTTCTTTTATGTTTTCTGCTTTTGGTTTGGTTACTAAAGGCGTTTTCCAATTCATATTTAAAAAATGAAATTAGGCCGTATTTATATTATTAATTCTGATTTTACTTTTAACATAATTTTTGTAATGCGTATTTATTTTTTTTTTTGGCAATATATAATATAATAAGAATAATTGCTGCCGTGTAAACCACTATTTTCATTGGGTCGTCACTATTTATTGTATTTTTTTCTTTTACATTATTGTTTCCCATTTTTGGGGAATTAAGTTACAATATTTTTTAGACTGTCAATTTCCGAAAGGATTTGGTTTGCAGTCTCCCACAACAGTATCTGGTGTGTATTCCTCTATTCCAGACATTCGAGTGTGGTCAGGATCGCCATGTAAGAGTGGGATACTTTTACTATCGATGGGCAGGGCATGTAATGTCATAAAGAGAAACACTTAATGTCGAAAATCAAATGAATCTGATTTTATAATGAAAATGTCTTGCTTAAATACCTTTTTCAATCTACTTACATATAGCAACAAATATTTGAATATTTCTATTATTAATATCTAGGTTGTAATTCTATTATTATTATGTCATACGTTGAACTAAAGGTTCAATATTACAATGATTGTTAGACATATTCGTTTTGTTTGTGTCAGCAGTTGTGATTGTGACCAGCGGTCGGTCGTTGTCATCGTGTTGTAGTTTATTATTTCATTTCTATTTGTTTGTTTATTTTTATTTGTATTAATTTGTTTTTATTTGGGTATCGTTGGGTTGAGGTAGGTTTAATGATGTTACTACACCACACCGTATCAATTCCAAGGTTGGAACTTATGGCTGCCATTTTGGGTCTGCAATTGGCCAAATATATTGGTAACGAGCTGTCCATTTCTATTAAGCGTCGATTTTTTTCGACTGATTCAAAAAACGTTTTACATTGGATAAGGTCCGACACCAGAAAGTTTCATCAGTTTGTTGCTGTCCGAATAGGCGAGATTCCGGAGGGATCTGAAGTTAACGAGTGGAGATGGGTTTCTACAGTCCATAATGTTGCTGACGAATTGACCAAGTGGAGTAAGATCCTCCAGTTTGACCACCAATCACGTTGGTTCAACGGCCCTTCCTTTCTTAGTGGGTCCGAGGATAATTGGCCTGAAACCGAAACAACTAATTGTCCAGGTTTTGAATCAGTAGTTATATGCCATGTGAATTCCATAAATGAAATCAGCTGGACTCTTTGCACCATGGTACCCGATCCTGAACGGTTTAGTAAATGGGAAAGACTTCGAGGCGCTCAACGATACATACTGCAATTCTTAAAGTTGGTTGGCAAACCATCAATTGTATCCGAAAGGGTGCAAAATCTCATCAAAATACAATTCCCGGTGCGGAGATCATTCTGTTTTGATTTTGTCAAGAAGATGCA
The DNA here is from genome assembly GCA_932273885.2 of Leucozona laternaria. NCBI lineage: Eukaryota > Metazoa > Arthropoda > Insecta > Diptera > Syrphidae > Leucozona > Leucozona laternaria. The sequence goes on along the minus strand of OW026366.1, from coordinate 87,256,792 downwards.
TTTCCTGATGAAATAGCGTATCATCGAACCAACTGGAGCAGAGATATCCTGGAATTGAATGGTCATTCATACCACCTGCTTCACCCCACATAGGCGGTGTGTGGGAAAGAATGATACGATCTGTGAAGTGTATTCTGATGGACGTCCTGCATGATAATAGTTTGCGTGAAGAAGTTTTGAGGGCTACATTAGCCGATATCGAGAATATTTTGAATTCACGTCCGTTGACATACGTTCCGCTGGACTCACCTATGGACGAAGCCCTTACTCCAAATCACTTCCTGGTTGGAAGCTCAAATGGAATAAGAGAACGGAGTAACGATGATAACAATGGTTGGGGTCTGCGCAGAAATTTCAATTTATCAAATCAACTGGCAAATCAATTTGCGAGAGTACCTACCGCACTTAACTCGTCGTACCAAATAGTTTCAACCACCGCTGGAGCCTATAAAGATAAGAGACGTGGTGATTATCGTTGATGAGACCAGCCAGAGAAACACTTGGAAACGAGGAATTATCGTTGATTTGCATCGATCGAGAGATGGAGAAGCTCGTAGTGCTGTGGTGAGGACGAACACAGGTTTGCTGACTAGTCCTATAGTTAAGCTGTCTAGGTTAGATGTGAAGCGGTTAATAATGCGCTGGACGATGCGCAGAATTTACGAGGGGTGGAATGTTGCGGTGTAAGCTGCCCATTATTCTCCACTACAACTGATAAACTTAACGAATTGAATTATTCGTTGCATTTGACATTTATTATGTTTTCTTTTATTCATTTTCATTTTTTGCCTCTGTCAGTAAATCATTTAACATTACAACTTTCTTTTTACTTAAACCTTTGGTGCAAACGGGTGGTGCCTTATTGCACAAATGTAAGATAATATACTAAATTTTTAAAATCTAATTATATTGTACACTAATGACATTTAATAAAGATTTTAGTGCTGTTTTCAACTGAAAATACGTGTTTTATCACACCCGGCCCGACTGCTATACAATTATATTGAAGGTTTGACTAGGAGTTTCGCCTATTTGAAGAAAGATTTGATTTTTAAATACATTGATTGGCACTTCAATACTTGATATATGTAAGTTTATGTGCCGAACTTTCGTCACTATGCTGTGTCGCAGATAAAGCATTAACCTCAGATACATTTGGAGCTCTGGATAAGGCATCTGCGACGACATTCGTCTTACAAGGTTTATACTTCAGTTCGTGGTTATACTCCTCAAGTATAGATTTCCACCTTTTCATTTTGCTGTTATTATTTTTGTTGCTCAAAGCAAAAGTAAGGGGTTGGTGGTCAGTAAAAATTCGGACCCTAGCGTGACCGTAAAGGTAGTTTCGAAGTGAACCTAGAGCCCAAACGATAGCTAACATTTCCTAAGCTTGTTAGCTGTCTTAGTTAACGTTCAACTAATAAATGTTAAAGGCCTGTTTTCTTGTTCAAGAACAGCGCCGATTGCGACATTAGAGGCGTCGGTTGTAAGATCCAAAGGTTTTTTGTAATCGGGGTAGGCCAATATTACATCCTTTGAAATTAAGCAGTTTTTAATTTTGTTAAAAGAGTCTACCGCTTCGTTATTCAATTTTATTTGGATTTTAGAGGAATGGTTCTTGGACACCCGTCCTTTCTCCCCTCTTAAGAGGATTATCAGCGGCTTTGCAAGTTGGGCATATCCATTAATAAAACGGCGATAATACCCTGACAAGCCGAGGAAAGATCTCAGTTCTTTTAAAACTTTGGTCACGGGAAAGTCTATGATAGACTTTACTTTATTTATATTTGTTTTAATGCCCTCAGATGATATTAAGAAACCAAGAAATTCTACTTCTGAACTGAAAAATTTGCACTTGTCCAACTGAACCTTCATATTTGCTCTGCTGGATGTACCAAAAATTTGTTCGATATCCTTAGCGTGTTGTTCTTCGTTTTCGCTGAATATTATGATATTGTCAATGTACACAAAACAAGGTTTTCGGATGTAGTCTCGTAATATGTCATCGAGAGCTCGTTGGAGAATCGAGGGGGCAGTGAACTCGTACTTCCCGTTGTTGGTTGAAAAAGCTGTCTTCTCAATATCAGATTCCTTCAAAAGAATTTGATGGAAGCCACTTTTCAGGTCTAGTACGGTAAAAAACTTGTTTTTCCGAGTTGTGCTGTTACCTCGTTAATATCGGGTATAGGGTATTTGTCGGCAATCGTAATGGTGTTGAGCTTACGGTAGTCAATGACCATTATATATTGCTTAGCTCGGGAAGAATCCGGTTTCTTTGGAACTATCCGGAGAGTTATAGGGTGACCGTGAAGGTCTGATTTTTCCACATTAAGGAGTTGTTCTACTTGCTTTTCGACTTCAGATTTCAGAGAATTAGGGTAAGGGTAATGACGAGTATATACGGGATCATCCATGGAAGTTCTTATCTCTGCTACTACTGCTGTTGTATAAGTCAACCTTTCCTCAGGTTCAGAAAATAGGTTTCTATGATTATTTGTTACAGCACTTAATATTTTCCTCTGTGAAGTTGAAAGAATTCCAAAATCTACAGTAATGGAATTGACAGCTTGCGATTTGAGTTGGTTAACTTTTACATTTACTTGGTTGAAAATTGTCATAAAGCTTCCTTTGGTGTGGATAACAGCGCCTATCGACTGAAGGCTATCTTTACCTAAGATACCGTCGAATGTTTTAAGATTTAATTTAATGTTTAATTCATTTAATCCGAAAAGATTGAGGAATGTATGGTGGCTGACTTTAACATCACCAGCTATAGACTTAGCATAGAAAATATTTTCGTCGGGTATGATTTTCTCGGCTATATCGGGTGTTATGTAATTTTAACTGGAACCAGTATCTATTAGGAATTTATAAATTTCTCCAGTCCTCAACCTACATTCGAAATATGGTAAGGAGGACATGTGCGTGAAGTTAGCATCGCCATTTTTGATTTTCAAAAAAAAAAAAGTTGTGCTGCAATGTGCTCAACTTGTGCTGTCATGTGCCGTAATTTAAAAAAAAATCGTACTAAGCGTTTAGATTTTAGAAGCTAATCGTTTTTTTAGCGTGAAGTTAGCATCGCCATTTTCGATTTTCAAAAAAAAAAAAATTGTGCTGTATTATGCGCAACTTGTGCTGCGTTGTGCCGTAAATCTTTTTGCAAACTTCGCAACTTTGCAAATTTTACGCATGAATTTTTTGCCAAAATCAAGATTTTCTTAAATTTAAAAGTTGTGCTGTATTGTGCACAATTTTTCGTTCTAAGGATCAAAAAAAAAAAAAAAAAAAAACCATAGTTGCAGCTTTTATGGGCAATACGAAACTTTGCGAAGCCCCATAGCGTGAAGTTAGCATCGCCATTTTGGATTTTCAAAAAAAAAAGTTGTGCTGTATTGTGCTCAACTTGTGCTGCCTTGTGCTGTAAATTTTTTTCCAAAATTCGCAACTTTGCAAATTTTACGGATACATTTTTTTGCAAAATTACGATTTTCTTAAAAAGCAAAGTTGTGCTGTTTTCTGCTTAGTTTGTGCTATACAAAACCGAAAAGATAAAAAAAAAATTTGCATATTTGTAAGTTTTACGGCAAAAAATTGTGCTGTATTGTGCTCAACTTGTGCCGTAAATTTTTTTCCAAAATTCGCAACTTTGCAAATTTTACGGATACATTTTTTTGCAAAATTACGATTTTCTTAAAAAGCAAAGTTGTGCTGTTTTCTGCTTAGTTTGTGCTATACAAAACCGAAAAGATAAAAAAAAAATTTGCATATTTGTAAGTTTAACGGCAAAAAATTAAATTTGCGAAGCGTGGAGTTAGCATCGCCATTTTGGATTTTCAAAAAAAAAAAGTTGTGCTGTATTGTGCTCAACTTGTGCTGCCTTGTGCCGTAAACAGTTTTGCAAAATTCGCAAATTTGCAAATTTTACGAATGAAATTTTTAGAAAAATCTTAAATTTTAAAGTTTTGTGCTGCAAATTTTTTTTTCAATTCTAAAAATAGACTATTTTTAAAACAAATACATTTTATGCAATCAAAAAACAAAAAATAATTCGTATTTTTAAAATACTCGCAACGTCCTGTCTTCGTTTTTTCCTAACTGTCAGTTGTTGTTGTTTCTTGTTGCAAATGTGGTTTGTTTACATTTTCCATCTTAAAATTAAAGGGTTTTAGTTACAATTTTCAATAAAGTTTACACTCAGATGTTTTATTATTCAATTGCAAATATTCCTAAATCCGAACCCTGAACTGATCCCACCTTATGGTTCACACCGAAAACACATTCCACATAAATATAAAACATTTAAAGACAACAGTTCTTTATTGCCATTGAGCTTTGCCTACAAGCTGAAAAATCAGCTGATATATAAGATTGCATAAGGTTGTGTTTTTTATAATAATTCTACTTCTACCTCCTTCTTACTCCATTTCACTTGACTATTCATTCATACGAAATGAATAGCCAAATACTACATACTACAATCTTAATCAATTCGTTTAGATTGGTGGAACGTACGTAGGACCAGCATCTTTAGATGGAGTATTTTTGGTTCACTGCAGATTAGGCATGTGGAAAGCAACGTTCCACTTGTCTGTCAATGGTCGCGTTCGAATTTGTATCCAAAGCGACTTGGATAGCTTTGACTCATTATACAACTAAACAAGATAGCGCATTGCACACAAATTTTGTTTTTTAAGATTAAAACAAATATTTTTCGACTCAAATGTAATAATTAAATACTAAAAATCGTTTCTTAAAATCCATTCACTTGTTATTTGGATTCTAAACAAACATTTGTTTAATTAAAAGTACCAAAATGTCGGGCAATTTGTGTGTCGATGACGTAGTTGCGCAGAACAACATCAAAATAAAAGCAGAAAAGCGCTATCTGTATAGTTGTATCATGGGCTTTGACTGCTTTTACCTGAGAGCAATTTTTAATTTTCGCTTCTCTTTTATTTTCCTTCTAATTGGACTGCTTTTACACTACGGCGATTTTTAATCTTCGTTTCTCTTTTGGTTTCCTTCTAATTGCAAATACCTTTAACACGACAGCGATTTTTAATGAAAGTTAACTTTGTGCAAATGAAGAAGTATCATCTCTCTGCACTCTTTACTCCACTTGATTAAACGAAGTTATCTCAGTGGACGACGAATGAAAATAAAACACACTCGAACAAGAAGGAAAAGCCTAAAGAAGAATGAGCAATATCTCTGCAATTTGTTCAACCTCAGCAATTTTGTCTACCCCGGCCACCACATACGTCCCTCGCCCACGTGCTTAAAAATCGCAAGAAGAAATTGCATCGTTTAAAAGCAGTCTTGGAAACACTTTTAAATGCTGCGATTTTTAATGGATGTTTGACGCTGTTTAGATTGGGAAGATTGAGTCTTGTATCATGGCAGTTTGTAAGCAAGAGAAGTGTGAGGTGGGGGATCTCGTGAGGCACGAAGAAAACATAAAAACCGGACTCATGAGATTTGTTGTTTTTGTTCAATGTGCGAAACTAGAACGTTGGCCGTGAGATTAAGGTAATATCAACCTCCTAAATCGATTGGAGTACTCCGTTTTTCGATCCGCCGTACCAAAAATGTAGGCATATTTTGACACCTGTGAAACTAAGTGTTCTAGTGGACCCAGATCATCGGCTGTGACACTATAAGGTAATATCCACCTCCTAAATCGATTGGCGTACTCCGTTTTTCAATATACTGTACCAAAAATGTAGGCATATTTTGACATCTGTCAAACTAAGCGTTCTAGTGGACCCAGAACTTTGGCCATGGCTCTAAGGTGATATCCACCTCCTAAATCAATTGGCGTACTCCGTTTTTCAATCCACTGTACCAAAAATGTAGGCATATTTTGACATCTGTCAAACTAGTGTCCTAGTGTACCCAGAACGTTGCCCATGGCTGTTAGGTAATATCCACCTCCTTGTGTACTCGGATTTTCGATTCGCCGTGTAAATTCTGTGGTGGCTTGTGTAGACAAAATTGCTGAGGTTGAACAAATTGCAGAGATATCGCTCTTTCTTCTTTGTGCCTTATTGTTTGAGTGTGTTTTATTTTCGTTCGTCGTCCACTCAGATAATATCGAGTAAAATATGGAGTAAAGAGTGTATACAGATGATTCTTCTTCACTTGCACAAAGTTAACTTTTCATTGAAAATCCCAAAGAAACGGAGATTAAAAATCGCTCTCGTGTAAAAGCAGTCCAACGTGCTTAAAAATCGCAAGAATCAATTGCACCGTTTAAAAGCAGTTTTAGTACAATATAACTCATACAATTTCTTAAAAATAATTGTTTTGCCACGTCGTGCAGTTCTTCTGAAGAGTTCCATCGAGTGCGGTTAACCTAACATGCCGCCTCCACTAGGCATCAACGATGTCCAACATCACAACCACAATCCAATCCACAATCTGACTTGTATGTATTATGTCACCACATGACATGGATTTTTCTGCCTCCATTGGATTTTTTAAAGACATGTTCATAATCCAAGCATCGTTCATGCTCAGTGGAAGCGGCATGTAACGTTTTCTTCTCAAATTTAACACACACAACAAAAATTTGTGCAAGCAGTTCTGAAGTATTCATTTTGATTCCCTATTCGCTTAAGAAAGAAAGAGTCCACAATACAATTCTTTTTTACCGTTAGTAAATTTTCCTATTTCTTTTTTGTGTCATTCTAAATTTTGACCAGATTAAACAAGCGTGACTGGCTGAACACAATAGACGCGAGTACGGACGCGCGTCCTTGCCGCCTTCACTGGGCGCCTGTTCCGGTTCTATGATAAAATGAAATGATAATTTTTTTATCACCAGAGTTTTCATACGACTTTATCATTTTACTCAGAAAGTTTACTACCGTTACACCAATCATAAAATCTACTGGTTCTGTTCTGAATGTGGGCTAAATAAAACAGATCAAAATCTTTTGATTTTGCGTTTTGTCTCTAATTTTTCTGAAATTTAAAACAAAAAAAGAAATTATAGAATGAGTTAAATTTGTATTCATATTTTATTGTAGGAAGAGCGAAGAAATTCTGAAAGGCATACGCAAGTTGTATAAAATAGTCCCCTTTCACACGAGTTGCCAGCAACATTCAGTTTGTGGGTGAGAAGGGCAAGAAGTAAGAGGGGAAAATGAAATCTCCCCGGTCAACGATTCGAGGAGATTTTTTGACATTCCTCTTCACACACACATTAGAGTGTGTTCAACAAAGCTATTTTAAAAGGAAACTACAGAAAGTTTCCACGATTTTGTTTCCTCGTGTGAAAGGTACAGGAGATTTTTAAGGAAATTAAAAGAAAACGTCAAAAAAATCTCCAGCAACTTGTTTCTTCGTGTGAAAGGGGACATACTTATAGGTAATGTAATGTTAATTAAATTTCAGATTACACCCGGACTCCACAGGGCATTGAGATGCCCAACCAATCCAATCAATAAACAGTCCTTTTGTTTTAGCTGGGCATTTCATGTCATGTCGTTTCATTTCATCTCAACACGAACGTCAGAAACCATCTGAATTTTCAGAACTTTTTATGACAGCAGGCCAATCAGGAGCTTCGAAAATTCAGAATTCTGAATATTCAGATGTGCGTTGAACTCGGCCATTCACTTGGACCACTACATGTCGTGTTCAAAAAGTAGTTGTCGTCGACATGTTGGCTGAACGGACATGGATTTTTCTGCCTCCATTGGATTTTTTATAGACATGTTCATAATCCGAGCATCGTTCATGCCCAGTGGAGGCGGTGCGTTACATGCCGCCTCCACTGAGCATGAACGATGCTTGGATTATGAACATGTTTTTAAAAAATCCAATGGAGGCAGAAAAATCCATGTCATGTGGTGACATAATACATGCAAGTCAGATTGTGGATTGGATTGTGGTTGTGATGTTGGACATCGTTGATGCCTAGTGGAGGCGGCATGTTAGGTTAACTGCACTCGATGGAACTCTTCAGAAGAACTGCACGACGTGGCAAAACAATTATTTTTAAGAAATTGTATGAGTTATATTGCACTAAAACTGCTTTTAAACGGTGCAATTGATTCTTGCGATTTTTAAGCACGTTGGACTGCTTTTACACGAGAGCGATTTTTAATCTCCGTTTCTTTGGGATTTTCAATGAAAAGTTAACTTTGTGCAAGTGAAGAAGAATCATCTGTATACACTCTTTACTCCATATTTTACTCGATATTATCTGAGTGGACGACGAACGAAAATAAAACACACTCAAACAATAAGGCACAAAGAAGAAAGAGCGATATCTCTGCAATTTGTTCAACCTCAGCAATTTTGTCTACACAAGCCACCACAGAATTTACACGGCGAATCGAAAATCCGAGTACACAAGGAGGTGGATATTACCTAACAGCCATGGGCAACGTTCTGGGTACACTAGGACACTAGTTTGACAGATGTCAAAATATGCCTACATTTTTGGTACAGTGGATTGAAAAACGGAGTACGCCAATTGATTTAGGAGGTGGATATCACCTTAGAGCCATGGCCAAAGTTCTGGGTCCACTAGAACGCTTAGTTTGACAGATGTCAAAATATGCCTACATTTTTGGTACAGTATATTGAAAAACGGAGTACGCCAATCGATTTAGGAGGTGGATATTACCTTATAGTGTCACAGCCGATGATCTGGGTCCACTAGAACACTTAGTTTCACAGGTGTCAAAATATGCCTACATTTTTGGTACGGCAGATCGAAAAACGGAGTACTCCAATCGATTTAGGAGGTTGATATTACCTTAATCTCACGGCCAACGTTCTAGTTTCGCACATTGAACAAAAACAACAAATCTCATGAGTCCGGTTTTTATGTTTTCTTCGTGCCTCACGAGATCCCCCACCTCACACTTCTCTTGCTTACAAACTGCCATGATACAAGACTCAATCTTCCCAATCTAAACAGCGTCAAACATCCATTAAAAATCGCAGCATTTAAAAGTGTTTCCAAGACTGCTTTTAAACGATGCAATTTCTTCTTGCAATTTTTAAGCACGTGGGCGAGGGACGTATGTGGTGGCCGGGGTAGACAAAATTGCTGAGGTTGAACAAATTGCAGAGATATTGCTCATTCTTCTTTAGGCTTTTCCTTCTTGTTCGAGTGTGTTTTATTTTCATTCGGCGTCCACTGAGATAACTTCGTTTAATCAAGTGGAGTAAAGAGTGCAGAGAGATGATACTTCTTCACTTGCACAAAGTTAACTTTCATTAAAAATCGCTGTCGTGTTAAAGGTATTTGCAATTAGAAGGAAACCAAAAGAGAAACGAAGATTAAAAATCGCTGTAGTGTAAAAGCAGTCCAATTAGAAGGAAAATAAAAGAGAAGCGAAAATTAAAAATTGCTCTCAGGTAAAAGCAGTCAAAGCCCATGATACAACTATACAGATAGCGCTTTTCTGCTTTTATTTTGATGTTGTTCTGCGCAACTACGTCATCGACGCACAAATTGCCCGACATTTTGGTACTTTTAATTAAACAAATGTTTGTTTAGAATCCAAATAACAAGTGAATGGATTTTAAGAAACGATTTTTAGTATTTAATTATTACATTTGAGTCGAAAAATATTTGTTTTAATCTTAAAAAACAAAATTTGTGTGCGTCGATGACGTCATTCAATGTCAAGATGCGCAATGCGCTATCTTGTTTAGTTGTATCATGAGTCAAAGCTATCCAAATCGCTTTGGATACAAATTCGAACGCGACCATTGACAGACAAGTGGAACGTTGCTTTCCACATGCCTAATCTGCAGTGAACCAAAAATACTCCATCTAAAGATGCTGGTCCTACGTACGTTCCACCAATCTAAACGAATTGATTAAGATTGTAGTATGTAGTAATGGGTGATTTTTTAAGAGGTTTAGAACTTTAAACAAAAAAAAAACACAAAAAATTCGAAAAAATTAATGAAATATTTATTTGAATCGATAGTTTGAACCTTGCAATTTAATGTTTAAAGATAATTTCATGCAAATGTTGACCGCGGCTGCGTCTCAGGTAGCCCATCCGCTGAGTCCAATTTTGGCATACTCTTTCACACATATCGGCCGGTATCTCACGAATGAATGCATGGATGTTGGCTTCCAGTGCGTCAATCGAAGCGGGCTTGTCCCTATAGACATTAGCCTTGACATATCCCCACAAAAAATAATCTAATGGTGTCAAATCGCACGATCTAGGCGGCCCGAAACGTGAAATTAACTGTTCACCAAACTCGCCTCGCAATCGCGCCATTGTTTCGCGTGCTGTGTGGCATGTGGCACCGTCTTGTTGAAACCACATATCATGCAAGTCAAGAACTTCCATTTCGGGCAAAAAAAAGTTTGTTATCATCGCTCGGTAGCGTTCACCATTGACAGTAACGCTGCGATTCGCATCATCTTTGAAGAAATAGGCCCAATAATGCCGCCGGCCCATAAACCGCACCAAACAGTGGCTTTTTCGGGATGCATTGGTAGCTGTTGCAATGCTTCTGGCTGATCTTCACTCCAAATGCGGCAATTTTGCTTATTTACGTACCCATTCAACCAAAAATGAGCCTCATCGCTGAACACAAGCAGCGCGCAATGAACATTTCGAACCGAGCACGAATTTTGATAGCAAAATTCAATAATTTGCAAGCGTTGTTCATTTGTAAGACGATCCATGGTTAAATTGCAAACCAAACTGAAGCTGTTTGACAGTGACACAAGGTACTAAACACACGTCAGCTGTCAAAACCAGTGTTGCCAAAACCAAACCAGCTAAAAAATCACCCTTTATTTGGCTATTCATTTCGTATGAATGAATAGTCAAGTGAAATGGAGTAAGAAGGAGGTAGAAGTAGAATTATTATAAAAAACACAACCTTATGCAATCTTATATATCAGCTGATTTTTCAGCTTGTAGGCAAAGCTCAATGGCAATAAAGAACTGTTGTCTTTAAATGTTTTATATTTATGTGGAATGTGTTTTCGGTGTGAACCATAAGGTGGGATCAGTTCAGGGTTCGGATTTAGGAATATTTGCAATTGAATAATAAAACATCTGAGTGTAAACTTTATTGAAAATTGTAACTAAAACCCTTTAATTTTAAGATGGAAAATGTAAACAAACCACATTTGCAACAAGAAACAACAACAACTGACAGTTAGGAAAAAACGAAGACAGGACGTTGCGAGTATTTTAAAAATACGAATTATTTTTTGTTTTTTGATTGCATAAAATGTATTTGTTTTAAAAATAGTCTATTTTTAGAATTAAAAAAAAAATTTGCAGCACAAAACTTTGAAATTTAAGATTTTTCTAAAAATTTCATTCGTAAAATTTGCAAATTTGCGAATTTTGCAAAACTGTTTACGGCACAAGGCAGCACAAGTTGAGCACAATACAGCACAACTTTTTTTTTTTGAAAATCCAAAATGGCGATGCTAACTCCACGCTTCGCAAATTTAATTTTTTGCCGTAAAACTTACAAATATGCAAATTTTTTTTTATCTTTTCGGTTTTGTATAGCACAAACTAAGCAGAAAACAGCACAACTTTGCTTTTTAAGAAAATCGTAATTTTGCAAAAAAATGTATCCGTAAAATTTGCAAAGTTGGGAATTTTGGAAAAAAATTTACGGCACAAGGCAGCACAAGTTGAGCACAATACAGCACAACTTTTTTTTTTTTAAATCCAAAATCACAATGCTAACTCCACGCTTCGCAAATTTAATTTTTTGCCGTAAAACTTACAAATATGGAAATTTTTTTTTTATCTTTTCAGTTTTGTATAGCACAAACTAAGCAGAAAACAGCACAACTTTGCTTTTTAAGAAAATCGTAATTTTGCAAAAAAATGTATCCGTAAAATTTGCAAAGTTGCGAATTTTGGAAAAAAATTTACGGCACAAGGCAGCACAAGTTGAGCACAATACAGCACAACTTTTTTTTTTTTGAAAATCCAAAATGGCGATGCTAACTCCACGCTTCGCAAATTTAATTTTTTGCCGTAAAACTTACAAATATGCAAATTTTTTTTTTATCTTTTCGGTTTTGTATAGCACAAACTAAGCAGAAAACAGCACAACTTAGCTTTTTAAGAAAATCGTAATTTTGCAAAAAAATGTATCCGTAAAATTTGCAAAGTTGCGAATTTTGGAAAAAAATTTACGGCACAAGGCAGCACAAGTTGAGCACAATACAGCACAACTTTTTTTTTTTTGAAAATCCAAAATGGCGATGCTAACTCCACGCTTCGCAAATTTAATTTTTTGCCGTAAAACTTACAAATATGCAAATTTTTTTTTTATCTTTTCGGTTTTGTATAGCACAAACTAAGCAGAAAACAGCACAACTTTGCTTTTTAAGAAAATCGTAATTTTGCAAAAAAATGTATCCGTAAAATTTGCAAAGTTGCGAATTTTGGAAAAAAATTTACAGCACAAGGCAGCACAAGTTGAGCACAATACAGCACAACTTTTTTTTTTGAAAATCCAAAATGGCTGTGCTAACTTCACGCTTTGGGGCTTCGCAAAATCTAGTAGCTCCCATAAAAGTTGCAAATATGTGATTTTTTTTTTTTATCTTTCTGAATCTTAAAATGAAAAACCTTAAACAATACATCACAATACTGAAAATTAAAGAAATCTTGATTTTGCAAAAAATTTCATCCGTAAATTTTGCAAAGTTGCGAATTTTTGAAAAACATTTATGACACAAGGCAGCACAAGTTGAGTACATTACAAAACAATTTTTGTTCTTTTTGAAAATAGCGGTGTTAACTTCACGATTCGCCAAATCAATTTTTTCCCATAAAAGTTGCAAATATGGGAATTTTTTTATCTCTTCGGCTTTAAGCAGCTTGAAATAAGCACAAAACAGCACATTTTTTATTTTTTTAAAAATCGTGATTTTGCAAAAAATTTCATCCGTATAATTTGCAAAGTTGCGAATTTTTTAAAATATATTGGCAGCACAAACAGCACAAGTTGAGCACATTACAGCACAATTTTTTTTTTTTGAAAATCCAAAATGGCGATGCTAACTTCACGCTATGGGGCTTCGCAAAGTTTCGTATTGCCCATAAAAGCTGCAACTATGTTTTTTTTTTTTTTGATCCTTAGAAGGAAAAATTGTGCACAATACAGCACAACTTTTAAATTTAAGAAAATCTTGATTTTGGCAAAAAATTCATGCGTAAAATTTGCAAAGTTGCGAAGTTTGCAAAAAGATTTACGGCACAACGCAGCACAAGTTGCGCATAATACAGCACAATTTTTTTTTTTGAAAATCGAAAATGGCGATGCTAACTTCACGCTAAAAAAACGAATAGCTTCTAAAATCTAAACGCTTAGTACGATTTTTTTTTAAATTACGGCACATGACAGCACAAGTTGAGCACATTGCAGCACAACTTTTTTTTTTTTGAAAATCAAAAATGGCGATGCTAACTTCACGCACATAAGGAGGACTGTGTTAGTCTAAAAAATGAATGTCGCTGAATTCTAACGACTGGTCGGGTGGATTTTGATATTCCGCAAAATCAGAAGGGCCTTCCGCCGAAGGATCGTTATTCTGATTTAAGTGTATTTATTTATTCATCTGTCGATTAATTCTATCAGACTACCTATATCTTAAAATGTAAAAGTAATAAAATAATAATAATAATAATAACTATAATAACAATAATAATAATAAATAAATGGAACTAAAAAGATTATATTTTAATATAAGTAACTATAAAGTATACATACATAAGTACAAATTTGAATGCATTTAAATCACATTAAAGACATTTTGTTTAAAAATACATCTAGTTTCACTGAGGTCGATTACATTGCAAATAGAGTTATAAGTAGTACAGGATTTAGAAATAGTATCACTACAGCCATAATTCGTTCTATGGTACTCAATTAAAAAAAAATCTCTAGATCTTATACATCTAACCGGAGCATAAATATTGAAAAGAGATAGAAGAGGAGGACACACAATATGGTTCATAAGGACGTCTCTGGCCAGCATTATTAAAAAGTATTTTCTTCTGGTTTGAAGTTCAATCAACCCAAGAAGCTTACAACGGCTTATATAAGATGGAGAAAAATTCCAATGCAGCTTTCCAAAAGCAAAACGCGTTAATCTTTTTTGAACGTTTTCAATTCTCTTAGTGTGACATATATAATATGGATCCCATATAACACAGCAGTATTCCAATATTGATCTTACTAAAGATGTGTACATAGATTTCAAAGCATGAGGATCTGAAAAGTCTTGAAAGTTCCTTCTAAGAAATCCTAACATGGCATTGGCTTTAGCAATTATATAGTCATAATGATGTATAAAGCTAAGTTTATGATCGAAAATAACACCTAAATCCATTTTAAAATTGACTCTGGTGAGTTCAGAATTCGAGAGCGAATAGATAAAATAAATAGGATTGCGACACATGAAAAAAGAAAGTATATTACATTTTGAAATATTAAAATGCAGTCTATTAATCATACACCAATTGACAACATTATTAAGATCCTCCTGAAGAAGTCTACAGTCATTACTGCTACTTAAGGACTTAAAAATCTTCAGGTCATCCGCGTAAAGTAAGCAGTTTGAATGCTCTAAGTACATAGGAAGGTCATTAATAAAAAGAAGGAACAAAATAGGACCTAAATGACTACCCTGCGGAACCCCCGATCGATTAAAGATAACCTTTGACATTTTATTACCAATACGAACAAATTGCCTTCGGCCAGTTAAATAATTTGAAAACCACTTAAGGAGTGAGGAATGAAATCCCATCAGCTGCAAATTTTTAGTCAAAATTTGATGTTGAACCCTTTCAAAGGCTTTAGCAAAGTCAGTAAATATACATACATTCACCTGACAACGATTTTCCCATTCCAGTCTTATATGATTCGAAAATAATGTCTTGTGATGCTTTTTCTTCGTGGCTGAGGTAAGCTCGCCGGTGTCCAGGATTCTTCCCAAAGAAGCAACGAAACTTGGGCTTGGAGGGTCTTTAACTCCGAATGAAATAGTTCAATTTCCTTTGATTAATTCAATCAATTTTTATTCGGTCGAAATTTATAACATGGTATTTCATATAACTTGGTTAACAATAGTCTGTCTCTTAAAATAAAATAACACGGTATTTCATATAATACAATATTTTGTTTTCCTAAATAACTAACACGGTATTTCATATAATGTGTCCCCAGCACGCAACCTGGGGAACGAAACGGTCGGAAACTCGCGGAGGAGAACCTTGTCCAGTGAACTTCTTGAAGAGGAGCCCAAAGGAACTAAACGGTCGGGAACTCTGTATAGAGACCCTTGTCCCTAGCACACAAACTAAGGAACAAAGCGGGCGGAACTCACGGAGGGGAACCTTGTCCAGTGAGCTGCTTGAAGAGAAGCCCAAAGGAACGAAGCGGTCGGGGATTCTAAAAGAAAACCCTTGTCCTTAGCACACAACCTAAGGAACAAAGCGGGTGGAACTCACTGAAGAGAACCTGTCCTATGAGCTGCTTGAAGAGGAGCTCAGAGGAACAAAACGGGGTCGGGGATCCTTATCGGAAACCCTATGTCCCTAGCAAGCAACCTAGGGAACAAAGCGGGCGGAACTCACGGAGGAGAACCTTGTCCAGTGAACTTCTTGAAGAGGAGTCCAAAGGAACTAAGCGGTCGGGAACTCTGTATAGAGACCCTTGTCCCTAGCGCACAAACTAAGGAACAAAGCGGGCGGAACTCACGGAGGAGAACCTTGTCCAGTGAGCTGCTTGAAGAGAAGCCCAAAGGAACGAAGCGGTCGGGGATTCTAAAAGAAAACCCTTGTCCTTAGCACACAACCTAAGGAACAAAGCGGGTGGAACTCACTGAAGAGAACCTGTCCTATGAGCTGCTTGAAGAGGAGCTCAGAGGAACAAAACGGGGTCGGGGATCCTTATCGGAAACCCTATGTCCCTAGCAAGCAACCTAGGGAACAAAGCGGGCGGAACTCACGGAGGAGAACCTTGTCCAGTGAACTTCTTGAAGAGGAGTCCAAAGGAACTAAGCGGTCGGGAACTCTGTATAGAGACCCTTGTCCCTAGCGCACAAACTAAGGAACAAAGCGGGCGGAACTCACGGAGGAGAACCTTGTCCAATGAGCTGCTTGAAGAGAAGCCCAAAGGAACGAAGCGGTCGGGGATTCTTAAAGAAAACCCTTGTCCTTAGCACACAACCTAAGGAACGAAGCGGGTGGAACTCGATGCAGAGAACCTGTCCAATGAGCTGCTTGAAGAGGAGCTCAGAGGAACAAAACGGGGTCGGGAATCCTTATCGGAAGCCCTATGTCCCTAGTAAGCAACCTAGGGAACAAAGCGGTCGGAACTCTCGTAGGAGAACCTTGTCCAGTGAACTTCTTGAAGAGGAGTCCAAAGGAACGAAGCGGTCGGGTATTCTAGAAGAAAACCCTTGTCCTTAGCACACAACCTAAGGAACAAAGCGGGCGGAACTCACGGAGGAGAACCTTGTCCAGTGAGCTGCTTGAAGAGGAGCCCAAAGGAACGAAGCGGTCGGGGATTCTAAAAGAAAACCCTTGTCCTTAGCACACAACCTAAGGAACAAAGCGGGTGGAACTCAATGCAGAGAACCTGTCCAATGAGCTGCTTGAAGAGGAGCTCAGAGGAACAAAACGGGGTCGGGAATCCTTATCGGAAGCCCTATGTCCCTAGTAAGCAACCTAGGGAACAAAGCGGTCGGAACTCTCGGAGAGAACCTTGTCCAGTGAACTTCTTGAAGAGGAGTCCAAAGGAACGAAGCGGTCGGGTATTCTAAAAGAAAACCCTTGTCCTTAGCACACAACCTAAGGAACAAAGCGGGTGGAACTCACTGCAGAGAACCTGTCCAATGAGCTGCTTGAAGAGGAGCTCAGAGGAACAAAGCGGGGTCAGGGGATCTTACAAATAATACTTAATAATACCAAATAATAAAATAATAATGTCTATTCTATCTAATGCCCTACAATTTTATAAAAAAAGTTAGATTGGCTTCTCAGCTGAGTAAACTCCGCTAAGCAATGCCTATCTGTCACCGAACACCCTTTAAAAAGGCTTTTGTTGCGGCCGATCTTTGATTCTCTATACACTAGATTGGTACCCACACTTGGACGAGAAAGAAAGACAATTTTGTTGTTTTCTTTACCTCTCCTTATAACATCTGCGGCTCTAACATAGTGTGAACTATGAAAATTAAATATTAAATTTGTAGGAGTATTTCTAAACTAAACTGGTAAACTAGTGAATGCTAAACTATTGACGTACGCTATGCATGGGATCGTATAGCTAAACGATTAAGGTGCCTGCAGGAGTCGTATATAGTTGCACAGTAAATTGTGCTTTTATGATTAGGGTATATGTATACTGTATAACTATAATAATATGATTAAATTTATATATAGGAATTGTAACGCTTCGTTACAGTCCCCCCTTACTTTAGTAGACGAGAACCCTCTCGTCTTTATACATTTAATTCTTTTTTTTTTTAAAAGACTTATATTTATATTTATTTAGATATATTTATATATATATATATATATATATTTTTTTTCTGATTTTGTGTTGTTTTTTTTGTGTTTTTTTTGTTTTTTTTTGTCTCTTTTTTTTTTTAATACTTTTAACTTAATTAAAGAAATTAATATAACGGTTAATTAAAAATAAAGAACTAAATGCTTAGTAAAATAAAAGTGGATTCGGACTTGGATGTTGGTTTATTGTGGGACCTCTATTGACTTCTTCTGGTCGTGCCACTTTATGATCGCTTGATTGCCTTTCTTGTTAAAGCGTACCGAGATGTTTCCCCATGGACGCTTGATGGAAAACGCCCTGTAGTGTTTCTTCCCCTTCAACGATATCCCTTGAAAGGGTTCACTCGGGACTTTGGTTGCCTTCTTGCGATGGGTTGGAGTCGTCGGTACTGGCTTCCCCTTAGGATCATCGGGCGGTTTTGCGAGCTTCATAATGTCAAGAGGTTCGGATTTGTCGTTGGCGTAAATATGGGTGGCGACGGTTACGGTGGCTGGTTGTTTCACCCACAACTTACGTGGTTTTTTTACTGTGGGTTTGACATTCGGTGTTGCCTTGGTTGCTGCTGGTTCGGTAGATGTGTATTGGTGCGTGATCTTACTCTTGTTGTTGACAGAGGAGGTGCATGAGGGTTTGTCGGAGTAGGTAGAAGAGATGGTAGAATCTCGGGTGACGGCGGCGGCGGCGGTTGGCTTAAATTCTACTTGTCGTCCGGTGGTGATCTGGCATTCTGGTGTTACGGTGATGACTGGTGGTTTGGTATCGGTAGGATATACTATCGAAGAACTATTTATGTCAAGTTTGTTACTAGGCAACTCGAAGGCTGAGTACGCAAAGTCAATCTCTATAGATTTCATACCCTTTTTCTCGGTAATTTGCTTTCCATTGACAAATATCTGGATGCCTACTTTTCCTAATATATCCATTCCGAAAATGGCATCTTCCTTTAACCCTGGTAGGTAGGTAACTTCTCCAGAAACAGGTGTCTCGCCTAGATAAAATGTCACGGTATAATGTTCTGAGGTGCTGACAGAATTACCATTGGGCAAGTGAATCGTCCTTTCAGAATTCCGCATAGGCATTTCTAATAACCTGAATTTCTGTCGTAATACGTCTCCTACGAACGTCTTCGTGGAACCGGTATCGATTAAGGCTTTAAACATCTGTTCGTTGAATTTAATCGATAGGAAAGATCGAGTTTCTACTGACGGGTGTGTGTTGATAACGGCAACGGGCTTTCGGTGGCAATTACAATCGTCGGTTAGAATTCCATCTTGGCCACAAAAAGAACAAAATAAGTGAAACGGTCGGCGGCAATTTTCTTTCTGATGCCCTCGTTGCTTGCAGTTCCAACAGTGTGTTGACCGGTCGAACGGGGGTGTGGTGGCTGGAAGTGCTCTGCTCATCGGAACAGGCGATGAGTGTTGGTGACCAGGTGCGGAGCGGTGGTAAGCGTTACTACTTCCAATCTCTGGGACGTTAGGTTGAGGAGTCCTATGAGATGGGACGGACTGATTGAAGTTGGTTGAGGGGCGATAGTTTCGTTCATCATTTCTTATCGCTTCGAATTCCTCAGATAGGATGATCAACTCGTCTAGCGTCCTGAAGTCTGTGCGTCGCACGTAGTATCGGTATTCTGGACGGAGGTTCTCATATATTCTATCTATTAAATCAGCTGCGGTTAGGCGGGGATGCTGGCGGATCAGGTACTGTGCTGTCATTATAAAATCCTTTGCTCGCTCTCGCGGACCTTGGCGTTTTCTGAAGATCTCATCTTCAAGGCGAAATAAGTACCGCGCTGGTAGAAAATGTTGCAGAAACAGGCTACGAAATTCTTCCCATGATGAGAAGCTGTTCCGTTTAATTCGTAGCCACTCCAATGCTGTTCCGCGGAATATTTCTGGGAGCGGTCTAAGCATATCGTTCGGCGGTATGTTGTAGCAACTGGTTAGTTCTTCTATCCTCTCCAAAAATTCTAGGGGGTTCCCAGTGGAATCGAACCTCAATCCCCATTTACGGACCATGTTCATAACTTCGGCCTCGTAACTTAAAGTGAGACGGGTAGACGGTTGTGGGCGAAGTTCTGGTCTCGGCGGCGGTATTGGAGCGGTAGTAGTCTGGTTGTAGGAGCAAGATGGAAGATTTAATCCAGTGTATGGCTGATATATCGGTGCTGGTACAGAGAATGGTTTTCTAAATTCAGGGACGTTCAATAATAATGGTGTCCTGGGTGGCGGCGGTGGGACGGGGATGTCAATTTGACTTGTAAACGGCTGTTTGCTGGCGGGCGGTTCTTCGTCAGTGGGTTCAGCATTATTTCTTTCTTCTATAATGCCTTCCCATTCCTCGCACAGGTTCTGGGTAGATTTATGCGTCCGGAGCTCTTTAAAGTGTTGACTTAGCCTTTTCCGGAGCACTTGCATATTGCCACTTGTGTCCAAATTTCTAGCAGTTAGGACTTCGATGAGCTCAGGCTTCTTCAGGAAATATATGAATCCAAGATTTGCATATGGGTTGTATTCGCTCATCGGAGGTTCCTCGGAATCGGACATGTTGAAGCTGGTCGGTGCGGATCTGGTTCTGGTTAATGCGGTAGTAGTTCGGTGGAACTTTTTGAAGGGTCTCAGTTATTTCGGCGGTCGGGATACAGATAAATCCTTCAAGGGCTTATCGGAATAAAACGGAAAACGGCGGTCGGTGTTGCCTTGAAAGATTTCGGGTTGGTCGGCGGTCGGAGTTCGGTTGATCCTTCAAATGTCCCTGCTCGGGCGCCAATTTGTTATGCTTTTTCTTCGTGGCTGAGGTAAGCTCGCCGGTGTCCAGGATTCTTCCCAAAGAAGCAACGAAACTTGGGCTTGGAGGGTCTTTAACTCCGAATGAAATAGTTCAATTTCCTTTGATTAATTCAATCAATTTTTATTCGGTCGAAATTTATAACATGGTATTTCATATAACTTGGTTAACAATAGTCTGTCTCTTAAAATAAAATAACACGGTATTTCATATAATACAATATTTTGTTTTCCTAAATAACTAACACGGTATTTCATATAATGTGTCCCCAGCACGCAACCTGGGGAACGAAACGGTCGGAAACTCGCGGAGGAGAACCTTGTCCAGTGAACTTCTTGAAGAGGAGCCCAAAGGAACTAAACGGTCGGGAACTCTGTATAGAGACCCTTGTCCCTAGCACACAAACTAAGGAACAAAGCGGGCGGAACTCACGGAGGGGAACCTTGTCCAGTGAGCTGCTTGAAGAGAAGCCCAAAGGAACGAAGCGGTCGGGGATTCTAAAAGAAAACCCTTGTCCTTAGCACACAACCTAAGGAACAAAGCGGGTGGAACTCACTGAAGAGAACCTGTCCTATGAGCTGCTTGAAGAGGAGCTCAGAGGAACAAAACGGGGTCGGGGATCCTTATCGGAAACCCTATGTCCCAAGCAAGCAACCTAGGGAACAAAGCGGGCGGAACTCACGGAGGAGAACCTTGTCCAGTGAACTTCTTGAAGAGGAGTCCAAAGGAACTAAGCGGTCGGGAACTCTGTATAGAGACCCTTGTCCCTAGCGCACAAACTAAGGAACAAAGCGGGCGGAACTCACGGAGGAGAACCTTGTCCAGTGAGCTGCTTGAAGAGAAGCCCAAAGGAACGAAGCGGTCGGGGATTCTAAAAGAAAACCCTTGTCCTTAGCACACAACCTAAGGAACAAAGCGGGTGGAACTCACTGAAGAGAACCTGTCCTATGAGCTGCTTGAAGAGGAGCTCAGAGGAACAAAACGGGGTCGGGGATCCTTATCGGAAACCCTATGTCCCTAGCAAGCAACCTAGGGAACAAAGCGGGCGGAACTCACGGAGGAGAACCTTGTCCAGTGAACTTCTTGAAGAGGAGTCCAAAGGAACTAAGCGGTCGGGAACTCTGTATAGAGACCCTTGTCCCTAGCGCACAAACTAAGGAACAAAGCGGGCGGAACTCACGGAGGAGAACCTTGTCCAATGAGCTGCTTGAAGAGAAGCCCAAAGGAACGAAGCGGTCGGGGATTCTAAAAGAAAACCCTTGTCCTTAGCACACAACCTAAGGAACGAAGCGGGTGGAACTCGATGCAGAGAACCTGTCCAATGAGCTGCTTGAAGAGGAGCTCAGAGGAACAAAACGGGGTCGGGAATCCTTATCGGAAGCCCTATGTCCCTAGTAAGCAACCTAGGGAACAAAGCGGTCGGAACTCTCGTAGGAGAACCTTGTCCAGTGAACTTCTTGAAGAGGAGTCCAAAGGAACGAAGCGGTCGGGTATTCTAGAAGAAAACCCTTGTCCTTAGCACACAACCTAAGGAACAAAGCGGGCGGAACTCACGGAGGAGAACCTTGTCCAGTGAGCTGCTTGAAGAGGAGCCCAAAGGAACGAAGCGGTCGGGGATTCTAAAAGAAAACCCTTGTCCTTAGCACACAACCTAAGGAACAAAGCGGGTGGAACTCAATGCAGAGAACCTGTCCAATGAGCTGCTTGAAGAGGAGCTCAGAGGAACAAAACGGGGTCGGGAATCCTTATCGGAAGCCCTATGTCCCTAGTAAGCAACCTAGGGAACAAAGCGGTCGGAACTCTCGGAGAGAACCTTGTCCAGTGAACTTCTTGAAGAGGAGTCCAAAGGAACGAAGCGGTCGGGTATTCTAAAAGAAAACCCTTGTCCTTAGCACACAACCTAAGGAACAAAGCGGGTGGAACTCACTGCAGAGAACCTGTCCAATGAGCTGCTTGAAGAGGAGCTCAGAGGAACAAAGCGGGGTCAGGGGATCTTACAAATAATACTTAATAATACCAAATAATAAAATAATAATGTCTATTCTATCTAATGCCCTACAATTTTATAAAAAAAGTTAGATTGGCTTCTCAGCTGAGTAAACTCCGCTAAGCAATGCCTATCTGTCACCGAACACCCTTTAAAAAGGCTTTTGTTGCGGCCGATCTTTGATTCTCTATACACTAGATTGGTACCCACACTTGGACGAGAAAGAAAGACAATTTTGTTGTTTTCTTTACCTCTCCTTATAACATCTGCGGCTCTAACATAGTGTGAACTATGAAAATTAAATATTAAATTTGTAGGAGTATTTCTAAACTAAACTGGTAAACTAGTGAATGCTAAACTATTGACGTACGCTATGCATGGGATCGTATAGCTAAACGATTAAGGTGCCTGCAGGAGTCGTATATAGTTGCACAGTAAATTGTGCTTTTATGATTAGGGTATATGTATACTGTATAACTATAATAATAGGATTAAATTTATATATAGGAATTGTAACGCTTCGTTACAGTCTAATTAAGAGTAGTAGATTTACCGGTAAAAAATCCATGTTGCTGTTCACAAATATAGTTTTTCACCTCATAATACACTCTTCGTTTAACGATTGCTTCAAAAATTTTTGGAATCAACGGTAATTTAGATATAGGACGATAATTGGATATATTTTGCCTTGACCCGGATTTAAAAATTGGAGTTATAAAAGAAACTTTCCAAGAATCCAAAAATTCCCCTGTTTGAAAGGATAAGTTAAAGATCGGAGTAAGTGCTTTAGCCATAGAGTCGGAACACTTTTTGAGAAATAAAGGTGGAGTGTTTTCAGGACCACAAACAATATTTGAATCCAGACTCAACAACTCAGCCTTCACTTCATTCTCAGATAAAATTAAACTGCCAAGATCCGTTATATTACCCCCCCTATAAATGTTATCATTTAAGATTGAAAAATCTACATCCTCAACAAAATTAGATTGAAAGAACGAACTAAACATGTCACAAATATCTTCTTCACACTTTGAAACTGTACCATCGTAAGTCATATTTTTGGGATAACCAATTGTTTTTCTCTTACTATTAAAGAATGACCAGAATGCCTTCGGATTATTCCTCATATCAGTCTCAACAGATAAAAGTTACTGTTTGAATAAAAACTTTTTTAAAAACTCGTATTCCTTCTTTGTTCTCAAATATTCCTCATGGAAAGATGGATAAGCCTTACTCTTCTTGTACTTTTTATTCATTGCATTTTTTAAATTAAGAAGGCGTCTATTGAACCATATTGTTTTGTTGTTCTTCCTAATCTTTTTTATTGGAACAAAGTTAGTAAAAGCACTATTTATAATACTCACGAGATAATCAAAGTTTTCTTCTAATTTACTATTAAATGCACAACTCCATTCGATTTCGGATAAAAAATTATTGATACCAATGTAATCAGCATTTACAAAATCAAACTTATAATCATCATTTTCAAATTTAGCAATTTTACATAAAAAATCAAAGTTGAACTGAATTGCTTTATGATGTATTCTATTTTCTAACAGAGGAATATCAACTGCGCAGAGATCTGCGTTAGCAACGTGATCTATAAAGACTAAGTCAAGTGTCCTTCCGATTGAATTTTTTACATTATTGATTTGAACTAGGCCAAGAGAAATAATAGAAACCAAAAAATTAGATACGGTATTACTATATACATTCAGAGGAACCGGACATTTGTCTTCATGCGAATATACCCAATTTACATTGCCAAAATTAAAATCACCTAGAACAACTACATTATCTCTATCATTAATATATTATAAGATAAATTAAAATTTTAATAAAATACAAGGTATAAATTTCATCATTAGGTTTAGGTGGAATATAAGATAAAAATATATAAATACTTAGAGAACTGGAACCAAAGCTATTATCCGGCAGATCGACTCGAACACACATTTGCTCCACTGAAGAATGCTGTAGAGGTATTTCCTGACTAAGGTAACCAGATCGAATACCCATCATTATTCCTCCACCAACCATATCTATGCCCGGCAAGTGCCGATCTTTGCAGAACACTATTACGCTTGGTGGCTTTGTCTTGGGTGGCCAGAAAATTATTGTAATCGTCAAGATCTTGTCAAGAATGAAGGCGCCCTCTTGAACTGCATCCTGCTACGAGCCCCTGAGGATATTTTTTTTCTTACCCCGTGCGGCATTGCTATGCCTGGCGTGGCTGCACGAGGGTTTCGGGTTAGTAATTGTTGGATAAGAAAACACAGGGATACTATAGCTGGTACCCTCAGTGTTTCCTGAAGGTTTAGGTTGCCCAAGATCTCCTGAGCTCCCCACGATGGTCTCCTGGCTGGAGGCCAAAAGGACATCCTCAAAGTTGGCGGATGGTACTACGTTTGTCATGTCTAAATCGCCCAAAAAAAGTGGAGTATCCATAAAGTTCCCACGAGTAAGTCGCAAAAGAAGGTCGAGTACCGGTAGAGCCGATATACCGGGGTAAAGCAAAAAATAAGATGGACCCTGCCTGGGCATTTATCAGTATTTTAAATATTTTGGTTTTTACGCCTGATGAATCCTAATATGTAGGGAAAAATATGATGAATTTTGGTATAGGAGCTGTACTAATTGATTGTGTTAATAAGATACCTTTGGATGACATAACTGCATAATACCAACGTTATCTTTTTTTTTCCGGCGATAACTGCTTCGGCGAAAGTAGAATGTTTGGATTTGAAGGCCAATTTTATAAGGATTCGGGTAGAAAAGATGCCCATATGGATTTTCGAGGTTCTTCCAAAGCTCGTCCCCGTGAGCATAGGTCCGCTAGGTTACATTTGGTAGTAACGTGCCTCCAGTTGATTTCATCTGTCTTTTCTTGGATCTCCGCGATTCGATTTCCTACGAAAGTGCTTAACTTTAAAGTGTGTGTTCTAGTCCAATGCTAAAAAAACCGATGAATCTGTCAAAAGATGTGCTTCTGAGTACGAATTATTGAAGACAGGCTGAATTTTTTCCCACAGTTTTGCTAAAAATGCGCAGAGCAAAGTTCAAGACGGGGGGAATTTGTTTCTTTTTTGATTGTGATACACTACCGAGTACCGATCTGCATCTCACCGCAACCACACGTGTGGGAGAGAGTGAAATACCCCCAATAAATTAATTAACCCAACAAAATATCCATCCCGTCTGCCACCATCTCATAATCAGTTTTTAATTTTTAAATATCCTCCAATTCCGTCGTGAAAAAAAAATAAAAAAAAATAGATATCACCTAACAAAAAAAAAAAAAAAATCAAAATTAAAGTTCGCGTCGCGAAAGAAAATTAAAGAACAACTAATAAATTACAAAAAAAGTGCAAGTGCGTGCAAGAATCAACAACAAAAAGTTCACCCACATCGAAGATGATGATGCACAAACCACAAACATCCATAGCACAGCGGATGAGTACATTTGCTATTGAGGCATAACACTAGTAGTATTTGTACTGTGAAGTCAGTTTGGGGCCCAAAGTTGATACCAACTTAGGTAATTGCCTGATTTGGTTTTTATTTCTGTTTCTTCGTAATGGTAGGTGAATTTAGGGTTGACTACAGCAACATTCGCAGAATTTTTGTGCTGCAATTGTCCATACTGCGAAAAACAGGCCAGCGGTTTTGGCACTAAGTGAAACCCAGGTAGGGGAAAAAACTGATCACTCGGAATTTAGCCTACATGGTCATAGCTTAGTGCCTCTATTTTTTCCACATCATGGTCTCGCCGCATATGTTAGAAATGATGTTGCTGATCAGCTTCAGCCACTATATGGTTCATGTTGGAATACAAACATTAATTTCATGTGGTTTAAATTCACCGTCCATAAGCGCATCATCCATACGTGTTTTATTTATCGTAGTCCTAGTTTGGATAGTAATTCAACTTCTAACGAGTTAGATGCACTACCCGACTCCATCCAGAGAATTATTTACCATTTTCCGCACAGTGAAATCGTTTTTACGGGCGATTTCAATGCACATAATTTTTCGTGGCTACGCTATTAAGGTCAGACAACACCCGAAGGAAGGTATGCCGAGATTTTTGCTGAGTTAAACAACCTGACTCAGCTTGTTGATGAGCCTACTCGGATTCCTGACTCTAGACTTGTTCCTTAATTCTGACCCTAATAAATACACTATTAGTGTATTATCGCCTCTAGGCACATCAGACCATTGTATCATATCTGCTAATATCTCGTGCCAACAAAACCCAATTAAAGAAAAAACTCCTAAGAGAACCGTTTGACAGTACGAGAAATCCAACTGGAACGGTCTCAATGTTTTCTTCAGGAACTTTAACTGGTCATTATGCTTCCTCGATAGTGACGTAGATTCCAGCGCAGATATGGTTACAAACTTAATTCTTTGTGGAATGAGAAATTTTATCCTAAATAGGGTAAAATATATCAAACCCAAAGAAAATTCATGGTTTGATTCGAGCTGTAAAGAGGTTATTAGGGTCAGAGAAGTAAGCTTCCGTTGTTATAAAGCCAACCCTACTGAGTAAAACCAGAAAAAGTTTCAACAAGCTAGAAAGACCTGTAACGTTCACATTCGACGAACCAAATTTTTACATGATCAAAAATTAGGGCAAAAAACACTACAATGTCCCAAAGTTAGTAAATATTTTTGGTAATTTGTAAAAAACATACGAAATACCACCTCGTCCTCGATTCCAACACTCGTATTCAACGATACTCCTTTTGTCTCCAAGTTTTATTTGACCTACCAGCCAAAGATTGAAAAATTATTCTGCGCCTGCAAGCAAGGAAAACTTCCAAAACTTCCAGATTTTTGCAATATTTTCCAAGCGGAAGTGCTTGTAACTTACGAGGCGGCAAAAAGTTCAAGCCACTTTTGAACTTGTAAATAGAAACATCGACATCATTGATAGTCAGGCGGCAATTCAATCCATTACTTCAATTGTCACAAAGTCTAAACTGGTAGACTGTTGCCGTAATGAGTTAAAACTACTCAGTGCATCAAATACAGTTACCCTTCGATGGATCCCAGGACATCGTGACATAAATGGAAACCAAATGGCGGATAAATTGGCCAAAATAGGATGTTCCCTCGAACTAAGCCAAACTGAACCCTCCGTTCTTATGCCACTAGAAGTAGAAAAAAGTAGAATTCACAAATGTTTCCTCCAAACCGCAAACGATAGATGGCCAGCAATTGATACTTGTCGGGTCTCGAGGAATCTATGGCCGAACTTCTCTAAGAAAAAGACAGACTTCCTTTATAAACTAAGCAGACCTCAACTATCCCTTTTGGTTGGTATCCTAAGGGGTCACAATGCGCAGAATGGGCATCAGCTCATCCGATTTGTGCAGAGGGTTTGAGGATGAAGAGGCGGAAGAGGGCTCCTATCACTTCCTTTGTGAATGCCCTAGCTTAGTAATAACCAGGAAAATGGCACTCGGAGATTACTTCTTTGGCGACCTGAATGACATCTCGTCTTTGCCACTAAGGAACATCCTGAAATTTATTCAAAGTTCGGGTTGGTTCAGGGAGGCGTCTCATACCCATACCTAAACTCCATTTAGCTCCTTTCCTCGCCCATCCTCATTTTCACCTATCCTGGGGATCACAATGGATCCATTGAGATCCGAGTGCGATGATGCGTTTTGCGTATTATCACCCCTTCTAACCTAACCTAAGCTCTAGATTTTTTGGAAGGTTCCAATTGCCGATGTTGATTGATGGGTTGGTAGCCAGGGCTGGCATATTGAAGAAAGGTGGCCGATGAAGAAAGGTATGGTGTTAGTTTCTGCAAAATCTACATTTATGTAGCAATATACACATAAACCAAGCTTCTTAATGTTTACGAAACGATCCTGAACTGATATTTTATTAAGGCATCAACTCAACTCATCTACGCAAGTCATCACGTGTCGCAAGCCAACACGGGACAGGTTATTGCAGCCCAGGTTATCACAAGCTATAGCTCATCACAGTGAATCTCATCATGGCGTATGATTGTTCATTTAAATGTATTTCTATATTGTTTTCAAACATGTTGTATTGAATGAAACCTCCCCCTTTTATACATAGGTATATGCTTTATATGAAACAATTTTGTTTTTATTCTCATCTCATCGCAGGGGCGATGAGTATGACATTGGGGGTTGTGCTTGCTTGTGCTTTTTTAATAATTTGTTCTGGTAGTATATATTTAATCTTACTATTCCTCTTTCTGAAGGAAAGTATATAGATAAATGATTCAGGAATATGTTTATAAAATAGAATTTTGAAAAGAAAACAGACCATGTTTAGAAATTGTTGGTAAAGTTGTATGTAAGGTAGGATCACAGATACTACAAATCCATAGATATCGCACGCAGAGCAAAAAAAATTACCACTTTTCAAACGCCTGGGACGTAGCGGTGATCGAACCAGTACGAACTATACCAGGACATGATGTTACTCTATTGCGTTACATTATCATGTTGCTTGTCATAACAATATATGTACATATTCTTTTTTATTTATTTTTTTAAATTGGTGTGCGTTTTTTTGTATTTCTGGTTGATGTGATTCCTTTTTCTACATTTTAATGCACGGAATTCTTATTGGGCAAGGTTGTTTATATTTTTTTGTTGATAAGAGAGCATTGGGGTGGGAAAGTAACAGACTAAGGTTTAGTGTAGGTATGAAATTTTTGCGGTTTTTAAAGAAGGAATTACTTAAGAAGTGGCGGGAGGGTTAAGAAATAGATAAATTAAATAAGGTTGGTTTCTTGTCTTCGAAAGATGATGAAATATTTTTGAATTCTTTGTTCTGAGAAAATGTGTTATATTGGGCGAGGAAACTATGAAGGATATTTTTGTTTGTAGTGAAAGAAAGGCGACAGCAAAATCAACCCATATAAGTAGATTTTGCTTTTAGACTGTTGTCTACTATGTCAGCCAAGGTCAAAGCAAGTTCGGCAGACGAAATGAATTTGTGAGGGTTGTTTTTTATTGTCTGTTCATTCAAAACATGTTGTTGCTTGAATGAAATTGGGGAAGATGTGTAAGGGTTGTTATATTATTTTTGTTCCTTGTAGAAATATTGTTGCTGCTTCAATGTGATTGTGATTACAAGTCATGATTATGGTTCAAATTTATAGCGTTTTTTTTTTTAATTTCATGGTAAAAATTCTAAATTCTAGTTTCATTTAGATATATATACAGGGTGTCCCGTAAGTCAACGTCAAGCGGATACTAGGTGATAGGGTAGCTTGTTCCTGTACTGGGAAAAATAATTAAAAAAATCTAATCTATCTAGTAAAATAAAAATAATGAAAATCGATACCCTAGGCCACATTTTTAGTAACTGTGGTCACAATTTTCCAAATTTTGCGGTGTTTTTATTTTGTACGTGATCCTTAATAACCATGCTATTAATTCCAATCAAAAATTCAAAAATAAATATTGTCAGATTCGTAAGAAAATAAAGTTCGACTGAGTCATGGTAACCTAACTTTTATATTTCATATCTTAAAAAAGATGTCCTACTCTACACTCGGTAAGTTTTTTTTATAAAAGTTGGCCCGTTTCATCAAGATTTCAAAATGGTACAACACTTGCTACTTATTCAACCGTTAAAAATATTATCAACATTTAAAACGTTTTGGAGCATTTAAAATTCTGACTAAAAAATTTGAAAACTCTAATCTTAATGAAACAAAAGAAAATATTTTAATACATTTATTTATAAATCTTAAGCAAATGCTCAAATTGTCTACCCTCGGTACGAATACAGGCTCTGCACCGCGCGCCGCAGAAAATTTCTGTTCATTAGGCGCCCGAATCTCCTTGAATTTATTTCTTCTCCTGCTTCAAACATTTTTTGGCGTAGTTCTTGTCTATTTTCAATTGGTTTGAAGTACACTTTTTTTATGCAGCCCCAGTAAAAGAAATTGAGAGGGTTTAGATCCGGAGAACGAGGGGGCCACAAAATGGATCCAAGGCGCCCAATCCACCTATCGGGATACTCCGTATTCAAGTAATCCCGTACACGATGAGCATAATGCGCTGGGCAACATCTTGTTGAAACCACATGTCTCGGTAGATGTTGAGTGGTAAATCTTCTAATAAAGTTGGCAAATTATATCATAAAAAATGCAGGTAGCTATTGCCATTTAAACTTTTTTTTCATTTAATTTTATTTAAATTGATATTATGAGCGGTCTTCACGAATCAAATGCGGATTTTCTTGGTGCCACTCATGTAAATTGTGTAAATTCAAATAACCGTCTTTTTTAAATGTTGATTCGTCAGTCCATAAAATGTGGTTGAGAAATTGCAGGTCTTCACTATTTGTCGCCAACATTGTTCTGCAATGTTGGCGACCGTAGTCCCGAGGTAGAAAACTTTGTACACGTTGTACATGGTACGCGTGGTGATTATTTTGTTTTAAAATTCGATGAGCAATGCTTTTTGGTATTCTAGTGGATCTTTCAATCGCACGTACTGAAGCGCTGGGATCACTTTCAATTTCATTTAAAACTACTTCATCGTTGTGTTCTCGAGGTCTCCCCGTGACGGTGCCGGCCGTACGAGTAGTAGGCAATCGTCCTTGCGAGTATGAAAGGTGTGCATAGATGAACACACGGTGGTCTGGGTGACGCTCCACATTTGGGTACCTTTCGCGATACAATCTGGCGGCGGCAGAGGCGTTACGACGGCATTCACAATAGATAATATGCATGTTCGCATATTCATGAGCTGTGTACAAATACGGCATTTCGCAAAGGTTTTTAGTATCTATTATTAGAAAATAACTTACACAATTTTCACTACACTAATCAAGTCCAAGATAATCGAAAAACAAACGATTACAATAAAGGTAAAACAAAAGCTCAAGAAAAAGAGAAGCTACGAGTAAAAGAAGGAACGTAGCGTACCATATGTAATGTAGATCTTTCTCCCTCTAATTTACGGCAAGCAGTGTTTTTATTATTAGTGTCCCTGTTTATCATACATATCGGTAAAACCGATGTTTGAGTACAAAAAAAATTCACCACAATCATTTTTATGTAAATAATACGTAAAAGTGACTGTACTGAATTGAGGTCCTTTTTTGAAATAAAAAATCAATAATATTTCTTATTATGGAATAAGTAGCAAGTGTTGCCCATCTTGATGAAATGGGCCAACTTTCAAAACTACTTGCCGAGGGTAGAGTAGTGAATTTTTTTCAAGATACGAGGTGTCAAAGTTAGGTTACAAAAATTTTTTGAAGAATGACTCAGTCGAACTTTATTTTTCTTACGAAACTGACAATATTTATTTTTGAATTTTGGATTGGAATTAATAGCATGGTTATTAAGGATTACGTAAAAAAAAAGGACGCGACTAGAGACATGCCAATTTATAACAGTTTTTCGCCATTACAAGTGGGCGTGTTTAAAAATAAAACTTCTAGGTGCTGAGTATGCCCCCTGCGGGGCCGCAAAAACAGTACTTTTATAAACTAAAACTGTTATAATTGGCATGTCTAGAGTCACTTCCAAAATAAAAACACCGCAAAATTTAGAAAATTGTGACGACAGTAACTAAAAATGTGGCCTAGGGTATCGATTTGCATTACTTTTCTAAATATTGCTATTATTACTTAACCAAGCGAGATAGATTTTTTTTTATTATTTTTCCCAGTAAAAGTACAAGCTACCCTATCACCCAGTATCCGCTTGACGTTGACCTACGGCACACCCTGCATGTATCCTATCTTTTATCAAAGTTTTGATATCTTTAGGTTTTTTGCAATTTGCAATTGCAATAATGTATGTAGGTATAAATTGGAAGATACCTACCGACCTTTATATTTTTTCTAAACGTAATTAATTTTTTGCTACGGAAGATCAAAGAATAGGCAACTTTTGTAATTTTTTTTTGTCAAGAAAACTATTTTTTTAAAATAGCTAACCTAATCAATTTTTGTCTTTAATTCTCCAACATGATATAAAGATTACGTCTGTCGGCTTGTGTGTCTGTCCCTCGACTATAATAAAGAAAATTTGTGTGAAAATACTTAATAATACAACTGCCATACAACCGTTAAAGGAAACCTTATTTTACTAACGGCTGAAACGATTTTGAAGAGAAATTATATGCGTTTTATTGTATAGTCTAGTCAAACCATATGCAAAAGGACCTCACCGTGCGCACACAGGCACTGTCTGCTTTTTTTACTTGCTCCTTAGGACAAGTATTGATTTCATGTACGTTGATCGAGAAGTCCAAAAAAGTGGGTTTAGTCATGTGGTCCGGCTGTGCGTCCACTGTAATTTGAGTTAGAGCCGATTTGCTTCACATTCGGTACAGAACATTTGTATGTGATTTTTCAAAACTGCTTTAACGATTTTGATTAAGCGTCGGTCGTACCTGTAATGACGAAAGTGAATGTAACAAAACTGCATTTTAGGTTTTTGGAAAAAAAAACAATATGATTGATTTGAGAAAATAGTCTCATGTTGGGGTTAGTCAACATTCACGTTTATCTTTCGATGGTTAGACAAGCTCCAGTGCCTGCGATCCAGTCGTGCATATTTTTCATTCATCGATAGGGCCCAATTTAAAAAGCTTAAACCAAGCTTTAGTTGTATACCCCTCTTAATTCTCTATAATCAAAAATAATCTGTGAATGTTCCAACTTTTTGCCAACAAGATGCACCAACGCACGTAGGGTGAAAATTTGCTGTCCTAAAAATTACATCGGATTTTTGTGTTTAATGTGTTTGATACTCACAATAAGAGGATAAGTTTATAGAATTTTTGAACAACAACTAACAGGTGCTACCACAAATTGTTTACGAATTAATTTATAATATATAAATAGTTATTTCAAGGAGTGCCAAGCCGCCTATCATCAGTCTCCTCCTTATTAGTGGTGTTGAGTTTAATTCAATTTTATTATGAAAAACTTTCTACTTGCCCACCATAGGATTCGAACCCACGCATATCAGATTTGCTCGGTCTTAGAAGTCATATTCACTACGCATTCCACCGCTTGAGACCACTGACGTCACTGGTCGAAAATGGGCTGTTTGTTTATCAAATGCATTTGGAGCATCAGCATTTTTCTAAGCGCCTTTAAGTATGCTGTTTTGTTCCGCCTCAATTTTTCTATATTCCTTCGCCGAGATTTAGCTATTTCGGCGAGCGAGATTAGATGACTTAGAAAAATGCTGATACTCCAAATGCATTTGATAAACAAACAGCCCATTTTCGACCTGTGACGTCAGTGGTCTCAAGCGGTGGAATTCGTAGTGCATACGACTTCTAAGACTGAGCAAATCTGATATGCGTGGGTTCGATTCCTATGGTGGGCATATAGAAAGTGTTTCATAATAAAATTGGATTAAAGCTCAGCACAACTAACAAGGTGGAGACTGATGATAGGCGGCTTCACACCCCTTAAAATAGCTATATCTCTAGCCAAATAAACGAATATTAAATAAATTCGTAAACCGTTGGTGGTAGCACCTTTAAGTTGTTGTTGTTGTTCAAAAATTCAATGAATTTGACGGAATAAAGAATGGTCAAGTCTAATAAACTGACATTCTAAGTATGGATAAGTTCTTAGCATTTTTTTTTATTTAATTTATTGTAGTTTATTTTAAATTCCAACGTTTGAATTGGAGGTTGTGGTTGGAAAAATAAAAAATGCAGGTATGTATTCACAATTTTTTTTTTTAAATGAAAATAAAAAGGCATAATTTCTTTTTATAATAAGGTAGTACCTGCAACATTCACAGGGCTCCGCTAATATAAAATAAAATTAAAAATGTTTTCAAAAAACTTTTCGTCGTTTGCGTATAAACAAAATGAAAGTTTTTTTTAAATTGTTTTTTTTTTTGACTACACCTTAATAAATACCCACCTATTTATATTCTTAGGTTGGAGGACCAATAATTTTTCTTAAAAGTTAAAAAAGGTTCGTAATAATCATAATTAAATAAACAAAGTTAAAATAAGTATGTACCTAACGAATATCTACAAATATTGGAAAATTTCGAAATTTATTTGATATCGAGGTTCGGATAAAAAAATAATTTTTGTTGCAACATAACCTTAAATGACCTATGTATGTAGGTTTAAAAAGATGAATTCGTATGTCCAAAGTTCGGGAATGTTCATATACATAATTCTCCCATCGATAAAACCAGTCGAGAAACGATGAAAACTGAAACAAACCGTATGAGTTTTGTTTCATTTTTCATCGCTTCTCGACCAATTTTATTCATGCGAGAGTTACAGAACGTAGGCACAGGTTTCGGTAGCAAACACAAATTTGTTAAAATTTCGTATCGCTTGCTTTGATAAAATTTAATAATTTCCCTAGGAAAAGTATTATTTTGCATGAGAAGCTTTTTTTACAAAAGATAACTTGATTCCTTACCTTACTTCTGCAGGTACATTCATATACATATGTATTTTTAACTAAAGACGTGTGATTTAAGACTTGGTTTATCGCGGTTCTGAGACATTTTTCAATAAGACGCTTTTGGGATACCACGATTTTAATTTTTGATCATAGAGATCGACTGCCCGACGTTTCGACAGGGTTACACTTGTCGTGGTAACGGGTTTACTGATGGCTTACAATCTGCCAGCTGATGTGATAAGCTTTGCATGTTCTCAAGCATACATCAAATCACAACAACAATCTATGCAGTTAGAACAAGTACCTCCTCAACTGCAAGCACAAACAACACACCGGTACAATCTCCGCACAAGAAGAAATGAGAGACAAAACAACACCCATCCATAAACCATCAGTAAACCCGTGACCACGACAAACGTAACCCTGTCGAAACGTCGGGCAGTCGATCTCTATGATCAAAAATTAAAATCGTGGTAAGTCCGAAAAGTGTCTTATTGAAAAAAAATAAAGACGTGTGGTTTCCAAGAAGAAATAAAACGCAAATAATTTAAACTCTGTCGAAACGTCGTCGGGCAGTCGATCTCTATGATCAAAAATTAAAATCGTGGTAAGTCCGAAAAGTGTCTTATTGAAAAAAATAAAGACGTGTGGTTTCCAAGAAGAAATAAAACGCAAATAATTTAATTAGATTAGATTGTGTTCTTTATTTTTTCAAAATAAGACATTACATTAATTATTTTAAAAGACTTCATAGGCCATCTGCCGTTAAAAGAAAAAAATACATTAACAGAGAGTTTAATACATTCTATTTACGTAATAAATTTATTATAGATCAAATAAAAACAACAGTTTTTTTTTTTATATAATTTAAGATTATTTCATGTTTACAAAAAAAAAAAATTATTATAAATATGGCTTTTAGGTAAGCGAAAACAAAATAATATTATTACGAAATTATTGAACATAATTGTATGGCTTTCAGTTTAGCTAAAACAAAGAAAAAATACACCAACATTACTGTAGGGACGTTAAAAAAGAATTGCATTGCAACTTGATAAATTTCGGAGCTCTTAGTTTAGCTTAAACAAAATTATATTACCATGACTCAAATAAGTAATGCGATAAGTAGTGCGATAAGTGATAGGTTTCCAACCAAGACCTCCATTTAAAACTCGAATACATTTTTCTAAAGCAAGAAAACTTGACCCTAAATGAAGCCTTCGGATTTCTTCATGAATCGGGCAGTGCCAAAAAATGTAAGACGACTTCGTTCTGATCAAGGTTACACAGTGAAAAAAAGGATTGATATCGGTTACATGGGCCCTATAATTTAGTTCAAACATTTCGGTTGGAGTTTTGAAAATTAAACCCATTTCGAATGCTGAAAACTCTTCTCTTAAATAATTACTTTCTCCCAGGCCTAAATCAAGTTGTCTATATATAGACCAAGAGGCTGATGTTATTGCTCTTTCGAGACAAAGCTGATACATTTTCTCATGTATAATAGCGATACAATCGCATAAGGTATTTTGTAACTCTGTAAAGTTGTTACTATTAGAAAAACATATAGTACAATATTTGAAATACATTATAACAAATTATTCACTTTAAAAACAAATGTAAATAGCTTTTAGCTTTCGCGCCCCTATATATCTCATACAAATTGAACAAAAAGTGATTTTCTTTTGACTCGTATTGCGTCACGACGGACGCCTAATCAGAATTACAACAACAAAGTGAAAAAAGAGAAATGTCGTAATCTTGTACTCTTTGATTCATGGTATCTATGGTCCAGTTACGTCCATAGTTAATAGATCGATTTTTTGATCTGAATACCATAATTTTTGATTTAAATGTGTTAATTTTAAGATCCCACATATCGCAAAATTCTTTTAGTTTATTAATTGGAGTTGCAAAGTAAGTGGATTGTCCGCCAGAATCAACCAATAATCCCATCTAGGATATGGTTTTCGACATCGTTAATGAATAACGAAAATATCAACGGACTCAAGACGCAACCTTGCGGGACACCTGTTTCGCATTTAAAAAATCTAGATACATTTTTACCATTTTGTACAGCTACGGTCATGCTACCTAGAAGTTTTTCGTAGATTTTGATAAATTTTGTTGAGAGTCCGATCCCTTATAGTGTCAAATGCTGCCTTCAGATCAACAAAAAAAGCGTATAGACAGTTCTTTTTATCTATAAAACGTCTTGCTGCAGTATTAAGAACAAAAATTTGATCGACAGTTGAAAGATTGGCTCGAAAACCAGCCTGAAAACAACTTATTACGTTGTTTTGCTCTACCCTGGTCACGAGTCTATTATACAAGATTTGTGTATATACTTTTCTAAGATATTTGAGTAAAGCAATACCTCTGTAGCCTTCTGGCAAATTTTCTTAAAAATTGCCGAAATTCTTGAAGAAAGAAAATTTTCGGAATCTGTTTCTTCATTGTGTATCTTATTGAATAGAACTGGATTGTTTGTTTTTCTAAAGAGTTTTCAAAAGGCGAAGGATTTCTGTCTACTTTGTTTAAATTCATTATCATACCATTTCGACTAGAACAAAGGTTTGAGAGAAGCTGTAGGATTAAATGCAGATTGTCTTACCGCAACAAAAACAGAATCTGTTACTTCTTCTATGGAGATTAATGTTGGATTGGGCATACTTGCCTTTTGCCGACTTAAATTCCGTTTGTATGTATCAGCTTTTTTTTCTAACCATCTGAGTTTGTTCACCGCGTTCTCGGTTGGTGGAATACTTGAATATTAGTAATTGTCAAACTCGCAAAATACAATTATGGGCAAATGCGATGAGAAAGTAGTTGGGTAAACTTCGAAATCCTTAACAAATTTAAGCCATTCACCTCTTATGTGACAATAATCTATGATTGAACAGCCTTGATCAGAATCGAATGTATAATTACCTTTAAAATCACTATGAGAAACCCCGTTTAAAACAAAAAATCCAAAGTCTTCGATCATTTCTTTCATGTTTCGAAACAAGTTTAAAAATCCAGGCATAATTAATTTGTTTTTAAATCTTGTAATATTAAGGCAACAAATTTTAATTTAATATTATTTGAAAAAGAAAAATTATTGTGGCAGACGGCAACACTATTCTAACTACGAAAATAACAGCTGGGACCCACACCTTCTTCGTTGTTCCGTTTCTTAATTACAGGGGGCTCTGATCTTGCACTGCTGTGGCGACACTTTCGATGGTGGCTCCTTTGCCAGCTTAAGACAGAATCAGCACAAGATACACAGCCCACAATCCACGTCTAAACAGCCTACTTTTTCATCTCGTCCAGACATTGTGGTTAAAATATAAATTTCGTTAAAAAGATATTAAAAAGATATTAGAAAACTATTCATACCAAATATACTTTATTCAAAAACAGTAAAAATATGTTCATTAGTGATTAAACAATAGTTTTTATCAATTTATAGTTTAATAAAGTTGTTCAAACTAATTTGTAAACTCTTTACAATTAAAATCCAAGTGTTCTGCGTTTTCTTTTCTGTCTCTTCTCCATAAAAAGCACCCCTGCCATGGCAGAGGACAATAATAACACCAACCCCAACAACCAGAGTCTGCTCGATTGCGAAAACCCTCCATTTATCGACGCAGGCATCGAGGACGCGTCTCCTAGTGGTTTGCCAAATGGGGACGGACAAAAGTTGTACCCAGCTGCATCGATGTACATGGGTACTCATCTTCGATCTAACAATCTGCAACAAGAGTACATCTACGCTGTTAATCTCCTTTTACCACAATTTTCTCCGGAATCCCCGGCCATTTGGTTTGCGATTGCTGAGGCAGATTTATATGCGAACAGAATCACCAGCGACGCACAAAAATACAACCAGCCAACTGATCGACATAGTCAGTAATGCTCCTCCGCAAAACAAGTACAAAACCTTCAAAACAGCCATTCTTCAGCGCTCCTCTGAATCGCGCCAGAGACAAATCCAGAAGCTTCTACGAGAAAAGGTCCTGGGCGACAAAAAACCTTCCCAGCTTCTCAGAGAAATGAGAGAGATCTCGAAGAACGCAGTGCCCGATAAGGTTTTACATCAGCTATGGACCGAGTGCCTGTCCAAAAGAATTCGTCCTCTATTGGTTGTGTCGGACAGTCTCCACAACTTGAATGCGCTCGCCGACTCCGCAGATCGCATCATGGATGCTCTCAGCAGTGCTTAAGTTATGGCTTCCAAAACAGAGAACTTCCATCGGCCATACAGCCAGTGCAACATCAAACAGAGTTTTTCCGTCTGGAACGACAGCTATTAGAGATGCAACTAGGGCTACCAAACGTCAGGATTTAGCCTGATGCGTCAGGCTTTTCACGCCTCTGTCAGGCTCAGGTCAGGCTTTTTCGATCTTTTGGATACCAAAAGGAGGTACAATTTACAGTTTTAAAATCAATTCAATTTAAAAATCACCATGCCAAATTTTTACTGAATGCAACCTAATATGAACACAAATATTACAATGTGAATGTATTCTTTGATCTTCATGCAATAAAAAATTATTATTGTGGTCTAATATCTCACACTATCAAGGCTGGCCGCATTCCTTAATTGGTTTTTCAAGTCGGTATATACGTAGGCTATCTATCCTTTAAAGAGTTGATTTACAACTATGTTAAGAATAATCGAAAGATAAGAAAAAAAAAGACAGACAGATGTAAACAGAATGACAACAACGAAAACAAATTGCATACTCTACCTCCTAACTGTACCTACTGAAAGTATATGTCACTTGTCAAGATACGTCATACTCTTGAAAAAGAGGATACCAACCTATATGTTTATTGCCAGTATAAGCAAAACCGCAGGTCGGACAAGCATTTTCCGGTTACTTCGGTTAGAAAATGCTCTTTTCGGTTGCACTTTTGGCTAAGTACCTATAACTATATATGGTATATTAGGGATATCTATGAATGGGGTATCAAATGATATCTTTCTCAACAACCGCAATGAGATAGGTAATCTTACCGTTGCATCCCGGACTAATAGTTTCATTTTTTTTATGAATTTCAATTTAAATTTTAAATTAAATTTATTTTGAAAAATAAAGTTTGTCAGGCTTTTTTATTAAAAATCTGGCTTTTCTTTCCTACTCGTCCGGCTTTTAAAGTTTTGATGATGGTAACCCTAGATGCAACTTATTCTACAGAACTGCCAACGTGAAATTAAAAACGAGCTCAGAATGGGACAACAACACCAGACGCACAACGGAGCGCAGCAACAAACAACAACAATTCTGCCATGTCCATCGGCCGAGAACCAGATCCATAACTCCGCCTCGCAATGGTATATACTATTGCCATAATCGATGTGGAAAAGGAAATGACGCCAGGCACTGCACAAAACCGTGTAAGCTTACATCACAAAATCAGGAAAACTAAATCCGCTGTCATCAATCGCAGCAGTAGTTGGTGACAGCATTGATTCTTCATCCAATAAAGAAATTAGACTCCAGATCCACGATTTTACAGCAAATAAAACATTTTTAATTGAATCAGGATCCGTCGTATCAATTATCCCTGTTAATTTTTTCAAAATAAAACCAGACATAGAACAACTTCAACTCTACGCAGCAAATTCTTCAAAGATCAACACCTATGGCGTCAAAAATCTCAAACTTGACCTCAATCTCCGAAGAAGTTTTCCTTGGTCATTTATTATTGCGGACATAATGACTGCGATAATTGGTGCCAACTTCCTCATTCATTACAACCTACGTGTAGATCTTAAAAACCAGCGCCTAATAAATCCTCTCACTTCGATTTCCACAAAAGGAGAATCACTTGCTACAAACACCTTCAACAGATCGACGATCGATGGATCAATTCCACTGACCTACGCTATATTGCTAAAAGAATTCATTCAAATATTAAGGCCTTCATGCAGACCAAACCTAGACAACATGCTCTACGTACACCGCATTGTTACAAAGGGTCCTCCATTTTCAGCGCGCTGTTATAAACTCGCAGGAGACTTATAAGAGAGTCAACGCTATCACCGAAGCTGACAAGTACGTACCTCCACTTCGTCATAAAAACTGATCACAAACCTCTGGTGTACGCTTTCAATAAAAAACAGGACAAAGCTCCTGAATGCAGAATCCGTCAACTCGACTACATTTCACAATTCACAACAGACCTAGTCTACGTGAAGGGTGAAGACAACATGGTAGCAGACGCTTTGTCACGCATCAACACCATTAGCATGCCGACCGTACTAAGTCCAGAAAAAATCCGTGATAAACAACCACACGATGACTACCTGTAAGATTTAATTCAAAATCCGACGTCACTGCATCTACAAGATCTTCAAGCGGAACCAGGTATAAACATATGCTGTGACATATCTCTAGGAATAGTCAGACCATGCATTCTATTGTCATTTCGAAGAACAGTATTCGAAGCCATCCACAACACCGCACATCCCAGTGGCAGAACAACTTCTCGTCGCCTCAGAGAAAAGTTTACCTGGCCTGGATTTTGAACAGACGCAGTACAATGGTCTCGAGAGTGCACAGCATGTCAAAGAGCCAAAGTTCATCGTCACACTAAGCTTCAACCTGACCACATCACAGTTCCAGATTCAAGATTCAACCATCTCCACATAGATATTATCTGTCTACCAATGGTTGAAGGCTATCAATATTGCCTCACCATGATAGACCACTTTTCAAGATGGCCGGTAGCAGTTCCGATAAAAGATATAAATGCAGACACTGTCCCAACAAAACTGTTCAACCATTGGATTTCCCATTATCGAGGAGTGAATGTTGCGACACTGTTTCGATGATGGCTCCACTGCCACTGATTTCCACCGGCGACGTATGGAACAACTCCAAAACATGTGTCTCAAGTTCGAAATGAAATTATTCGAAATCCACGTAAATCGATAAGGAAGATTGCGCCCTCCACAGGAATAAAAAAAATCAACAGCGCATGTTATTTTGAAGAAGAAATTAAAGCTCCACCCGTACAAAATGCTTATTTTTTATTTTTTTTTTATTTTTATAATAATATGCAGCTAACAGTTCAAAAAACCAATTACAAGCTACAATCAACAAATATTTAATTCATATAAATATTATAAATTCATCTGCCATTAATTAATATTAAAGTTAATAATTTTATTAGAAAAATGATAAAAAAAAATGTATACAAAAAATTAATTTTTTTTTTTTTTTTTTTTTTTTTTTTTTTTTAATGAGTAATGAGAAAAGCTGATAAAAAGAAAAGAAAACCTAAAACAAAGAAAAAATAGCAAAGGCAAACTTAAAATTAGGATGATGGCAATGAGGAGGAGTGACTAGGTACAATTCGCAATAACTGTATTTTTACATTATTTTCATTAATACCAAAATTGAGGATATCAAACGAGAGGAAGTAATGATTGTGATTTAACTGCATCCGGATGATAGGTGATTTCATGAATATATTTGTACGTGCTCGAGGTGGCTGAAATGTTTGTAATAAGTGCCTGTTGGGTCGAGATGGCCATCTTATATATACTTCAGCCAATAGTAAAGAACTTCGTACACTACCTGTAATTATATGCCTCAAATAAGTTTCGGTTAATATTAACCTGCGTTGCGATAGTGAAAGTATTTTAAAAAGTTTCAATCTGTCATTATATACACTATGACTCGAATACAATTTATATTGAAGGTATCTGGTGAATTTGTGCTGTACTCTTTCAATCGCATTACTATGGGTTTTATAGATAGGAGACCATACTACAGCTCCGTACTCTAGGATACTTCTACACAACATATTAAAAAGTTGGATAAAAGATTCATTATTTTTGAAAAGCTTGCCAATTCTAAAGATAAAACCCATGACTTTTGACGATTTATTAATAATGTAGTCGTAATGAGGTTTGAATATGAACTTAGAGTCAAATATAA
Source organism: Leucozona laternaria (assembly GCA_932273885.2). Lineage (NCBI taxonomy): Eukaryota > Metazoa > Arthropoda > Insecta > Diptera > Syrphidae > Leucozona > Leucozona laternaria. Next base: position 87,214,102 of record OW026366.1, on the reverse strand, counting down.
TTCCCAGGTCTATTTGCTCCGTTACTCTCTTTAATTTGTCTGAGTTTATCCTATATTCAAAGTTAATGGGGTAAAGTTTCCTGGAGTAAGATAAAATTGAACATTTTTTTATGTTAAGATCTAGATTATTTTTGAGACACCATTCAAACAAGGTATTGAGGTCTCTTTGAAGAAAACTACAATCCCTAACAGTATTGATAACTTTAACAATTTTCAAATCATCTGCGTAAGCTAAAGACATAGAGAAAATACTACTAGTTATATCATTTATATAGATATTAAATAATAAGGGTCCCAGAATTGAACCTTGTGGGACACCTGATGAAGGATAGAAAGGCCTGGAAGATACATTATTTAAAACAACATTGTGTTGCCTATCTGCCAGATAATTTCCAAACCAATTAACAAGGTTTTCGTGGAATCCAAATTTAAACAATTTCAGAACTAAAAGTTCATGACTTATCCTGTCAAAAGCCTTTGAAAAATCCGTGTACACCACATCGACTTGTGTGCCTTTATCTAGTGCATCCGCCACGAAATGTGAAAAAGTGACTAGGTTTGACACCGTCGATCGACCTCGCACAAATCCGTGCTGACTATCACTTAGATGCGGAAGGATGTTAGATATTAAAGCGTTGTATATGCATTTTTCAAAAATTAGAGACATAGCGTTTAAAATTGACACTGGGCGGTAATTCTTAATATCAGAGGGACTCCCATCTTTTAATATTGGAGTTACAAATGAGTGTTTAAGACATGATGGAAATATTTTACTATTTAAAGACTTATTAAATAGCAGGCATAAAGGTTTTACAATTGATGTTAGACAGTTTTTATAAAATAAGTTGGGAATACCATCTGGACCCGCATTTTTGGTTATGTCAAGACTATTTAAAACACAAGTCACGTTATCTGTTGTCATGATTGGTACAGGAATATTTGTTAGTTGTCGATTTGAATTGTTATCAACATTTCTGATAAGTAATGGATCTTTGCGATTATAATTAAGTTTAAAAAACGAAGCAAACGCTTCAGTTATGTTTTCATTTGTCGAAAGAACTTCATCGTCAAAGAGCATTGTGTTAGGAAACTTATTAGATTTCCGTAGTTCTTTAGAATACGACCAAAAGAATTTAACATTCGTTTTTAGATTTTTTTCAACATCATTAAGATAATGAGTATAACATTGACCGATCTGCTTTTTAACTAACGAACGCAAGTACTTAAAACTTATTATATCATCTGGCGTCTTAGATTTTCGGACATTATGTAGCATTCTATTTTTTTCTTTTATTGAGTTAATAAGATTCGCAGAATACCATTTCGGATATGAAGCATTATGTTGTTTTTTAAGTGGTACATTTAAATTTATTACATTGAGTATGACGTCAATAAAACTACGGAATGCTAAGTTAGTATCTAATGCATTGAGATAAGACCAATTCACGCTAGCTAAGAATGAATTTATCCTTTGAAAATTAGCTCGATGGAAATTTCTATGTTGAATGACAGATTCCTTCAAAAATCTTTCTATATGAAATTTACATGTTATTAAAAGCGGTGGGTGATATAAGTCGATTTTTGAAAGCACGTCATTACATAAGGATACCGTAATGTTAGGAGAGCGAACAGTCGAAAAAACTAAGTCCAATAAATTTTCATCGCAATTCCTAATGGCGTTGAATTGCAATAGGTTGCAAAAAGATGCAGAAATCAAAAGAGATTCGGCCTTACGTGACGTATAATAACTCGGTAGCATGCTTTTCGAAATTGAATCAAAAGTCCATGTGATAGTCGGAACATTAAAGTCACCTAGGTAGACTACTTCAGAATTAATTGGAAACGATTGAAAAACAGAGCAAAGATTATTACAAATTTGATCATATACATCAGTGGTTGTTTGAGGCCTTATATAATTACAGCAAATAAAAATTTTCTTCATATTAGTTGGATTAGTTATTGAGATCCAGAGATCTTCAAAAATTGACTCTAGCTTGTGAAGCCTTATCGCTGGTATATGATTTTTTACGGCAATTAAACAACCACCTCCCCCACATGAGTCAAATATTTCATTGTTTCTATCTTTCCGGAATACATTATAGTTTGAAGGAAAAATTTCGTTGGAGTGAATACTATCGCTGAAATTGGTTTCAGTAAAACAGATGACATCAAAATCATTACATAGTACAGCTAGCTTGATATCATGTATTTTGGTTACAGCTCTGTTAATATTTTGGTAGTAAATCTTTATATTATTCATTATGTGTTTAGTTTGCTACTGTGATTTGTACTTGCCAGTTATAAATGTATTTATTCTATCAAACTAAAATCGGTGAGGGGTGAAAGTTTAAAAATTTTACTGTCGTCAGTCCTTCTCATGAATATATTGCCATTTTTTCTCCATAAATACTTAAAAGAGTGTTCATTTTTGTGTGCCTTTGCTTTTTTGTACAAGAGGTGATCTGAAATAGGAATAAATTCATTTATATAAATAAGTTCATCATTAATAGAATCAGATAAAGAAAAGGAAAGAGAATTTTGATTTTTTGATACTTTAATCCGGTGTAGCTTAGCTGCAATCAGAAGACGTTTGCAGACGTGTGTACTCTTCATTTCAACTAATATTGGGCTTGGTTTAGTTGATTTGCTGGGAAGTCTCCTTATATCAACAATATCGTCGTCTTTCATTGGAACATTTGATAGAACTAATTGCACTTGAGTGATAACTTCTCTCAAGTCCATGTTCGGTTCAACAGCTGGAATGTTGTTGATTATTATCTGCTTGCTTGCTTCTTTTTGCTCCAAGGTGTGGAGGCGGTGGTGTTGAGAGGCGATATGATGCCTTAGTTGTGTATTTTCAGACTCCAGATCAGTGATTCTCTTTTTGTTTTCCGAAATTGTTTTAGCCATGTTCTCAATCTCTGAGAGTTGTTTACTCACGTTGGAGATAGAACTAGTGAAAACCAGTTGAGTGGCCTTGATTTTTTCAAGCTCCTCTTGCATTTTTTTAATTGATTGATTGAAATCAATCTCCGATTCAGAGTCTGTGTCACCCATGGCAATACTGGTGTTGTTGAGGTTATGAGTAGGTAATTGGCGACAAGATTCACATTTCCATACTGATATTTCACCAGAGGCAAGTTTCGGGAATAACTCCTTATCTATGTTTCCACACTTAACATGGTAGTGTTTTTTACAGCCACTACATATAATTCCTGGATTACTTCGGCTTACATTATTTTTTGCAATATATGCATTTGTCCACCATTGCGATCACTTGAATTAGCGAATTGAAAATATCTTTTTGTATTTAAGGTTTTTTATTTGTAAATAGTTAACGAGCAATAAATATATTACTTATTTTCACGTTTTTTTCGTATACATTTTGTTATTTATGCGTTTATTTTATAGTTTAATACAATTTGTATCGCGAGCTCTATGAAAAACGTGTTATCAGTTTGACAGATGAAATGCAAAAAATGCTAATTGTTCAGTATCTCAACGAAAGTGACTATCCTTTGCGAGAATCCTTCGCAAGAACAACGCTGCAACGTTTTCGGGCAGCACTTACTCTTGGAAACATTTTATTCAGTGAAGAAGCACATTTCCATATTGATAGGAATATGCAATACTGGTGCCCCAACAACCCTAGAGAACTCCATCAAAAACGTTTACATTGTTTAAGAACGACAGTTTGGTTTGCCATTTCAGCGAGTGGGGTAATTGGCCCTTATTTTTCAACCAAGGTGAGACAGTCACTGATGCTCCGGTGTATTGCCGTATGATTGATGAGTTTCTGTTAAAGCAATTGCAGCTGTACAACAACCGACCACAATTTCAACAGGAGGGTGCCACTCAGCACACAGCTAGGTTGTCAATGGAAAGACTGAGGACAGTTTTCCCGAATAATCCGATCTGCAAGTACGGAGACATTCCATGGCCGCCTCGGTCGCCAGACCTCACACCTTGCGATTTCTTTTTTATGGGGTTACTTCAAATCAAAGGTTTACAATAACAATACCCGGACAATTCAGGCCCTGCAGGAAAATATTTGCCATGAAATTTAAAGCATTACCCCAGCGCTTGGCCGTCGTTGCGTAATCGCAAATGTAAGGGTCCGACTGCAAGAGTGCATTGAAAAAATTGGCCATCATTTGGATGATTCGTTTTAAAAAAATAAAATTCGCATTGTTACTCTTCATTTAATTGAAATAAAAATAAGTAAAAACGATGTAGTTTTTTTTTATATTGAATTTTAAAGTTGAAAATATTCCGCTGGACACCCTATATCTATAAAAGGTGGAGGTTTCATTCAATATAAAATGAACTCCTTCATATACTTAAATGAACAATCGACGACTTGCGCATGATGAGTTGAGTTGACCCCGTACCCAACCTTTCATCCATGACTTCTTTAGATGTTTTTGGATATTTTGATTTTACATATAAATACGGACAAATACCTTTATTTTAAAAGGAAACAGGTCAAAAGCGAACAAATATAATCACCGTGTAAGGGTATTTATTTGTTTGACCCAGTGATTTCATATACTTAAGTATACTAAGGTAAGTAAACTTTATTTTGGCATCAAAACAATCCAAAAAAAAACAATTTGTTTTTTTAACGTCTCAAAATGTACTTTATGAAAAAAATATCAAAACAAATCAGGAATCTTGTTGATTTAAGTTTGTGACAAAGTTGCTGAATTAAATTTTGGTTATAAAGGGTGTTTTTTTAGACGGGTGGTTTTCAATCTGGCAATACTTTTTTCGGAGTTGGTTTGTATGACAGCTGTTACTTGATTTATGCTCAGGTTGGTTTGCCATTTCATAATGAATAGACCACTCCTGAACAACGTTTGTAAACCGTGCAAATGTATTAGCAAAATAATGGTTCGGTTAGCGCGAAGCATCGCGCGCTGCGTCCAATATTCGATGAAGCTCATTTTTGGTTGAATAGGTACGTTAATAAGCAAAATTGTCTTATTTGGAGTGATCATAATCCACAAGCCATTGTTAAGACGCCGCCGCGCCGTTACATCCTCAAAAAGTCACTATTTGGTGTGCTATATGGGCAGAGTTAATCATTGGTCCATATTTCTTCAAAAATGAAGCCGGCCATAATGTTACAGTCAATGGGGAACGCTATTGAGCCATGATTAATGACTTTTTCGTGCCTGGATTGGAGGATGTCCAACAAGACGGCACTACATGCCATACAGCCAACGAAACAATCAATTTATTGAAGGAAACTTTTGGTGAGCGCATTATCTCTCGTCGTGGGCCTGTGGCGTGGCCTCCAAGATCGTGCGATTTAACACCGCTGGGGTTATTTGAAGTCGCTTGTCTACGCAGATAAGCCCGAGACGATTGAAGCCTTGGAAGAGAATATTCGGCGCGTTATTGCTGACATACGGCCCCAATTGCTGCAAAAAGTGGTCGAAAATTGGGCCTCTCGGCTGGAATTTATTCGAGCCAGCCGCTGTGGCCACTTGCCCGAAATCATTTTTAAAACATAATGGCAAACCCTTATCTTTATAATAAAGCTAAATTCTTGGCCAGAACATTAAATAGAAAAATAGAGAGAGTGAGAGAGTATATAAGATCAAAGTACTTATCGGTGCATACTTTTTTTATAAAATTTATTAAACTTATTAAAATCATTTCAAATTGTTTTTATAGAACAAATAAATAAGTAAAGTTTTACATCCTAAAAGTGAATTTAAGTCAAAATTCATCCTTAAGGTACGAATATTTAAACTTTTAAAATCCGTATAAGAAATCCGACATTTTATTGTGCCGCTATATGTAATACCCCCAAAAAAAACTCCCAGAAGGAAAAAAGATTCTTCTCAAATACACTGCAAAATGAACGCAAGCGATATTTAATCTATTGTGGACGACTGTTTAAAAGAACACCTTAAGAATATCACAACTAAAGATGATATTTCAGCTATCTCCAAAGATATACAGTTGCTTCGAACACAGAATGCTCATTTGGCGGAACGTCTGTTTGTAGTTGGGAACTACTGTGAGACACTTGAAACACAAATTTATGTTTACATTTGATACATTCCGAGTATTAAAAATTAAAACTAAACAAGCACTTGAATACGTCAGATCGAATTTTGGAGACGAAGACGACGCAACGTGTTTCTTTGACAGAAACAACATTAAGATAAACAATGCAAATGTCAATTCGAGCCGTCATCGCAGTGTGGTGTCGTTCTTTGACACCAACTATTTTTGTCGAGAATTTGACGTCCCAATAGAAGAGACACAAAAGAAAACGCAGAACACTTGGATTTTAATTGCAAAGAGTTTACAAATTACTTTGAACAACTTTATTTTCCCTTGCATTTTTTTTCCTTAGTCGCACTACACGAATGTGGAATGCTCTACCCAGCCCGGTTTCCACCTCCCATTGTGATCTTCAGACATTTAAAAACAATGTGCATCGGTATCTCCTTTCCAATCCCCTCCAATCTACCTAATCGCTCGTGCTGTGTAAATCATTTTAAGTGTAGTCACAACCCCTTTAGTGCGCGCTAAATATTAAAAAAAAAATTAAATTATTGAATTGATAAATACTATTGTGTAATCACTAATGAATTTATTTTTACTGTTTTTGAATAAAGTATATTTGGTATGAATAGTTTTTTAATATCTTTTTAATGAAAATTATATTTTAAAGCACTTGTTTAGACGCCGTCGATGATCCAGGAATAGGTCTATTGACCATTGTGCCCTCTTGCCTGAATCTTTGTACCCACGAACAGATAAGTTGCGTGCTCGGCCCGGCACTTAGTTGTCGAATATTAAAATGAGTAAAAAAGACGCACGGCGCACGTACCAATGATTCACCGCACTTCAAACGCGCCGTGCGCTCCCTACCAGTGACTCATGGCCACTAACAATTCCGCAAATCCTGCGCTTTGAATGATACCCCTCCTGCTTACCTCAACCCGCTAGTATTTCGATAATCGCAATTTAAAGTTGAAAAATTCCCGCTGGACACCCTTTATATGTTTTATATGAAACAATTTTGTTTTCATTCTGATCGCAGGAGCGATGAGTATAACATTGGTGGTTGCGCTTGCGCTTTTTTTTGAACAATTTGTTCTGGCAGTATAGGTAATGGGTGATTTTTTAAGAGGCTTAGAACTTTTTTTAAAAAAAAACACACAAAAAATTCGAAAAAATGAATGAAATATTTATTTGAATCGATAGTTTGAACCTTGCAATTTGATGTTTAAAGATAATTTCATGCAAATGTTGGCCGCGGCTGCGTCTCAGGTAGCCCATCCGCTGAGTCCAATTTTGGCATACTCTTTCACACATATCGGCCGGTATCTCACGAATGAATGCATGGATGTTGGCTTCCAGTGCGTCAATCGAAGCGGGCTTGTCCCTATAGACATTAGCCTTGACATACCCCCACAAAAAATAATCTAATGGTGTCAAATCGCACGATCTAGGCGGCCAATTGACCGGCCCGAAACGTGAAATTAACTGTTCACCAAACTCGCCTCGCAATTGCGCCATTGTTTCGCGTGCTGTGTGGCATGTGGCACCGTCTTGTTGAAACCACATATCATGCAAGTCAAGAACTTCCATTTCGGGCAAAAAAAAGTTTGTTATCATCGCTCGGTAGCGTTCACCATTGACAGTAACGCTGCGATTCGCATCATCTTTGAAGAAATAGCCCCAATAATGCCGCCGGCCCATAAACCGCACCAAACGGTGGCTTTTTCGGGATGCATTGGTAGCTGTTGCAATGCTTCTGGCTGATCTTCACTCCAAATGCGGAAATTTTGCTTATTTACGTACCCATTCAACCAAAAATGAGCCTCATCGCTGAACACAAGCAGCGCGCGATGAACATTTCGAACCGAGCACGAATTTTGATAGTAAAATTCAATAATTTGCAAGCGTTGTTCATTTGTAAGACGATCCATGGTTAAATTGCAAACCAAACTGAAGCTGTTTGACAGTGACACAAGGTACTAAACACACGTCAGCTGTCAAAACCAGTGTTGCCAAAACCAAACCAGCTAAAAAATCACCCGTTATATTTAATAAGTAAGATTCCTATTTCTGAAGGATTATTTTCATTATCATTATTATTATAAGCTTTATTCATCCATTAATTTTACAAAAATATTCTTAAATATTTACTAATTAAATTCAAATATCGAAATATAAAATTATTATAATATTAAGTAGTTAACTATTTCAAGGATTAATTTCAGTATTTTTAGGTTATAACTATAAATATTTAATTATGTGTGGATATAAGCCTCCCCCAAGTTTTTCCAAGTTGTCTTGTCTTTGGCAATTCCTTCCCATCTACTACTTTGTCGGGCAATGTCATCTCTCCAACGTTTCATTTGTCTTCCTTTTTTGCGTGAGGCTTCTCTAGGTATCCAACGCGTACTTCTGCAAGTCCAGCTATTGTCATTCATTCTAGCTACATGTCCTGCCCAGTTCCATTTTTGCGGTTTCGCCTTCTCAGTCACATCTCCAAAGTCTGTCATGCTCCGTATTACTTCATTTCTGATTCGTTGTCTTTTGGAGATATTGAGAAGTGATCTTTCCATGGCTCTTTGTGTGGTCAGAAGTTTTTGTACTGATGTGGCTGACAAGCTCCATGTTTGTGATCCATACGTCATTACTGACGACATCGTCCGCAAATCTTAAATTATTGAGAAACTCTCCATCTATTTTCAGCCCTAGAGAATCCCAGCTCATTTCTCGGAATATTTCCTCCAAAACAGCACAGAAAAATGCTGGTGATAATGGGTCGCCTTGCCTCACTCCCCTGCTAAGCTCAAACTGTCTCCCTTTATTTTCAAGAGAAATTTTCGACGTTGCGTTAGTGTATATGTTTTTTATTATTCTCAAAAATTTGCAATGCACTCCCTGGTTTTTAAGTGACTTCCAAATTGTTGCATGTTCGACCGTATAAAATGCTTTTGTAAAGTCGATAAAAGCAAATTTTAGGTCCAGTCGGTATTCATTACACTTTTCAATGACTTGATTCACGGTTTGCAGATGATCTGTTGTGCTAAAACCTTGCCGAAAACCAGCTTGTTCCCTTGGTTGCTGTTCATCAAGGGTATTGCGACTCCTTCTGTATAGACACTTGGCAAACACTTTGTATACCACTGATATAAGACTAATTGGCTTATAATTATTTAAATTTTTCGTATCTCCTTTTGTTTAGTTGATTCTTTCCATTGTTTTGGAATCTCTTCAGAATCTAGAATCCAATTAAACATGTTTGTAAGACTGCGAATGAGTTTATTCTTGCCTATTTGGAGCATTTCGCCTTTGATTGCATCTTGTCCACATGCTTTGCCTTTAGGTAGTTCTTTTATAGATAGTTCAATTTCAGAGGGTAAGAAGGGAAGTATATTATCTGCCTCTCCTTCAATATTAACCTATTCATTTTGTAATTGCTCATATGTGAGCCTAGATTTCTACAAATTTTCATAAAACTCTGTTGCCGCATTGTTAATATCTGCCCGGTGTTTAATACTCTTTCTTTTTTCTGTAAGTTTAACTATCCACTCCTTTCCTACCGATAATTCCTTTTGTGTTTTTTTGATAGATTTTGTATCTTCTATAATTTTCCTTATAACCCTGTTATTGTAATCGAGTAAATCTTTTTGTATTGCTTTTTTGCATTACTTTTTAAGGCTTTTCAACTCGTTCTTTTGTAAGTCTGCAAGGTGTGCTTTTTGTCGTAGTTTTTCTCTTTCTGTTATAAGATTCTTCGTTTCCGTTGTGAGTTTATCATTTTTTTGTTTTGAGCTTTTGAGAATGCTGTTCTCTGCTGCTTTCAAAATTCTATTTTCTAGTTGGTTGTATGCATCTTGTAGACAGGCCTTATTTATAATATCCGAACTGCATCTTCTATCTAATTCTTCGAAGTATCTATGCTTACTGTCTTCATCTAATGCTTGTGGAATTTCTCTTTTCAAAGATTTTTTATAATAGTTTTTAGTTTTGTGGTTTATTTGAAACGTCCCTCTTACTAGAATAGAAACATCTTTTAAGATTGATTTTTTGTTGACTATAATAAAGTCTATTTCATTTTTTATCAGCCCGTTTGGAGACTTCCAAGTCCACTTTCTGTTTTCAGTTTTTGGAAAAAGGCTATTTCCGATGCACAGGCCATGTTGCCAGAACCATGTTACAAGTCTTTCTCCTCTTTCATTTCTGTTTCCATATCCATAGTTTCCCATTATCAAATCTTCGTTGTCTTCTTTAAAGCCCACCTTGGCATTAAAATCTCCCATTACACACATAAATTCTGCTTTAAAATCTTGATAAACCTGGTCTACATCTTTATAGAACCTTTCGATTGTTTCATCTGATGCTACTTTTGTTGGCGCGTAGATTTGGATAATTGATAGTTTAGTGTTTGAAACTTTAATTTGAAGTGCTGCTATCCTTTCATTGTAAAAATGTATTTGTTCAATATGGTGTCTCCATTTTTCTTTTATTAAAAATCCAACTCCATAGAGCCCCTTCGTTTCTCCTTTAAATCCAAATAGATTACCGTTTTCTTTTTCAATTAGTTTTTCACCAAATATCTTAGTTTCACAAAGACCGATAATGTCCCATTTTATTTTACTCAATGCGTTCTCTAGTTCAATATGTCTCTCTTCATCTTTTAAAGTACGTACATTAAAAGTGCACACGTGGAAATCATTTCCTTCAATCTCAGTTTTATTTCCAGTTTTTATAAGTGGGTTTTGGTTTTGATTTTTGTTTGGGGGGTTTTGATCTTCTCTCCCCACGGTGATCAGCCGGGTTGGGGAGGATTGGTGTTTCATGATGGTTTTATGTGTTTTATTGGCTTTTATTTTTGTGAGTGTAGGTTGTTTTGAGATTGTTTTTGTTTTGTAGTTGCAAAATTGGGTTTGTATTGCAGGTTATTTGATTTACTGCAACCCGGTTTACCATCATCAGTGTTTGGCGAGATACGATTTTTACTTATGAAGTCGTTCATATTTTGTTGTGTTAAAAACTTTCTTATTGGATTTCTGAAGGATAGTTTACTTTTAATAAATAATTTGCCGTAAATCAGGAATATGTTGTATATAATAGATTAAGCTGGTCCGCCTGGCTTGGCACGGGTAAAACAAATTTAAGCTTCGCAAAAAATTATAAAAAAAATATAAATAAATATTTAAGCTGCCTTTTGTAATCGAAATACACGTGTCTGAGTTTTAAACTACTTCACCCTACTTTACCCCCTCACTTTGACAGTGTCGAGGGGGCTTACGTTTGATCCTCCAGCTATCCAGCTGCAGGGACATACAACTAAGCAAAACCAACAAAAATCAGGGATGTTCATCCAAAGCAAATAAAATATTGACAAAAGTTTACAAAATAATGAAATTCGAGTGGGGATATACACTCATACAAGTGTCGGCAGAAATCATGGCTGCCGGCGAGGGCTTGGCTTCGCAAGAGGCTAATTTGCCAGTGACAAATGTAAACAAAGAATCAAATAAGCCCGTCTTAACAAGACAATCCAACGCACTCAACCTTACAGGGGGTCTTCTTCCTGCTCAAGATAGCTTGGCTATTAAAGGAAGACAGGAAGTCAAACCGAGGACGAGTTGCTAAAAGACTCGAGTCCCGAAGAGACTACGCTGAAGCCTACTGCACCCCTCAAAGCTTCGAGGCAACGCAGTTACTACAGATCCGCTTAAATATTCGTGTGTGCTACGGAGAAAAAGGACCCAACTACTCTCAGTTCGAGAGGGCCCTTTTTCAAAAACAGGAAGTTTGTGAAAAACTATGAACGTCAGTTGGCAATAATTCCAGGATATATTAAACATCCCGATGGATCATGGTTAAACTCGAGCCAAGAACCACTTGAACATTTTATGGAAACGCATTTCCCTGGCTGTTATACACAACCAGAATCTTTAGACATTATTCGTATACGGAAGTACAAGCAGCCACTTTTTATAAACTTACCTTAAATACATTCCACAAATTGAACTATCTTTCAACAAATGTCAAATAATTTATGGGTGGCTTCTGTTTGATAGAACGGTTATACTGAGAAAAGAAAATGAAGTAAAAAAGAAAAAATTCACATTAAATCGAAAATTAAATCATTTAATAGAAAAAGATCCTAATGTTAAATCTGAACCTAAGTTTATTCGAGATTTTATTGTTATCGAATCGAATGAGATTTTCAGTGAGGATGAGTTAAATTTATTAAATAAAGGTCTTAAATTTACACCAAGTCCATACAAAACCCAGCTCTTAGACGTGGTTGTTGATATTAAAACAATATTAAAGTATAGAGTTCCGTCAACTCAAAATGATATTCGCGCTACTGCAACTAATGCAATAAAATCAAGTGTTAGCTCAATTCAACAATCGGAAATTGCAAAAGCGCAAAAACAAACGGTGGACAAATTAAGAGAAAAAGATGTTGTTTATGTAAAAGCCGATAAAAGTAATCAAGTTATTGTTTTAAATAAAAATGATTATAAACAACGCGTGTTTCAATTAATTTCAGAGTGCGGGTATAAAGAATTGCAAAAAAGTCCCATTAAAAGAGTGATAAGAGAAGTTGATTCTTTGAGACAAAAAATTCGTAATGTTTTTAGTATCCGTGTGAATAGATCGCTGATAGTTTCGAATCCATGTTAACCTAAAATGTATGCGCTACCTAAAACACATAAACAAGGAAAAAAGGTGTGGTTGTGAGCTTACTTAGTGAGTGGTTGTGTCTTTATTTTGCTCCTGAGAAATTCATTTTTTTACATGGATAAAGTTTAAATATTTAAATAACAACTGTGGAATTTTGATTTAAGACAGGGTGGCAACCGTCATTTATTACTAAATCATTGGCCAAACATATATTGCGTTCACAAAATCGATATAAAAATCAATAAAATAAATAATCTCAACCATAATTCAAGTGACAAAGTTGAGCGCTTTTTACTTTTTCTCCAACGTGAACAGCAAGAAGAATTTTTTGTGAGTAGTTCATACATATAAATTCGAAAATACCCATGCAAAAATATATCACCGCAAGAGCGCAGTTTAAAACCTAAATCAGCTGGCATTCCCCTTTCCCTTACGAGCCTTCTCCACCAATTTGGAATACTGGTTAATAACATTCGAATTGTATTTGATATTATGAGTATTTGAGTTTATTACACCCCACTCAAAATCTGCTCGAAAATACATTTTAGCCAATACAACAACCAGTACAATAATTCCTTGTAGTACATATTGCAACCGCTTTGAACATCAAGCGAGTACATCTACCTAATGAATGTAAATTCAAATTCAAAAAGATCGTTACAGGAGACATCACCAGAAACATTTGTTGTGAGAAAGAATTGCTTCAACGTTGATATGGCCAGTGCAGCTCAAACAGAAGCAATTATATCGAAAGTAGATCAACTTTTGGATATTAAATTAAAAGATATCGCTACTAAGAGTGATATAAACATTGTCCTTGAACATGTGGCCACACTCGAAGCTGAGAATAAACTACTTAAGGAAGAGATCCAAAAACTAAAAACCGGTGAACAGCTACTTGAAAAACGAATGGAAGAGGCTGAGAAGTACTCTGAAAGGTTGAATGTTATCGTTAATGGATTAAGTGCAGAAAATATTGATGATGCCAAACCAGAGTTTCAACAAATTTGTACAACTACCCTACAAGTATCTACATGCATGAATAATGTTAAAAAAATCGGGTCCTCCAATCAAAGAAACAGATCATACGTTTTCGAGCTCTCTAGTGCAAATGATGTTAGATCTGTCCTATCCTCATCTTCCCGGCTAAAAAATTCATCAATATCTATAAATAGAGACCTTACGCGAAACGAACTGGCTCTAGTCTACGAATTGAAATCAAGCGATGGACCCTTATAGTTAACGGACGTCGCTATAAATGCAATAAAGATGGGATTATAACAACATCTAATGAAACGGATAAGGAATTCATTGTTAACCTTTTGCAGAAAACTAATTCTGAATACACTGTTGATGTTAAATTGTTTCATAATAACCAGATTAATAATAATAATGAGCAACCCTCTGTCTATCAGGTCCTGTATTATAATATTGCTGGTCTTGTCAATAAATCTTTGTTATGTAATTTTTTTCAATTTATTTGTAAATTTCAAATTTTCTTCCTATTCGAAACATTTGTACTTGATAAAAATTTCAAAATCTTCGAAAAATTCTTTGCTGGTTTCAAACTTAAATGGATCTCTGCAACGAAAACAAATATCTTCGGAAGAGCTAGTGGTGGTTGTGTTTTTGGCTACAGAAAAGAAATCGAATCTATCTACAAACTCAAATTTCTTCATTTAGGATTACCTATAAGGCTGTTTTGATGCAAAACCTTTAACTTTTGTACCTATATATTTGAACTGTAGTCATTGGAATATAGACTTTGCAGCACTAAAAAACTTCTTCTCCTCATTTGTCATGAACAATTTTATTCTTGGTGGTGATTTTAACGTGAGAACCGGGGCATAGTAGAACCTAATTCAATTGATCCAGCTAATATCGAAGAGGTAAGATGCTCTAAGGACTCCAAATGCGATAGTAACTGTAACACCTTTATTGAATTTCTTGATGATATTGGTGCTTATATCCTGAATAGACGAGGATTCAACGACAAAGCAGGAGAATACACATTTGTAAGCAACAGAGGATCGTCTGTTATTGATTACTGCTGTCCCTCTTACGCAGCATCAAATTTGTTAGAAGACTTTTGTATAGGTTGTGAAACATTTTCTGATCACATGCCACTAATTTGCACCATGAAATCGGGTGAAACAAACGCACTTCGTAAAGATATGAACCCCCTTCCGCGAATAAAGTGGCCAGAAGTCAGATGTTCTTAGTATAAAACGAGGCTTGAGTCAATTGTTCCATCAAAATTAGCTGAAACGAATACTACCGAGGACCTTTGTAATGGTATTAAGAACTGCATTTATGAAGCAAATGGTGTCTCAGTGAAGCAAAAAATTAATTTCGACCCCAAACAACCTTGGTTCGACTTAGCTTGTTATTTGGCCAGGAAAGCAGCGTTTAAGCACCTTAAAAAATATAAAAAGCTCAACCTAGATACCTGTAAAAGAAACTACCTTGCGGCTAACAAGAAATACCGAAGTTTGTGCAAAGTTAAAAAAGAAGCATATTTCTCAAACTTGGCAAATAGTTTAAAGAACATAGTGGAATCGCTTTTCATACGCCTGCTATTGTATCCGCTATGGAATTCAAAACATATTTTCAAAACATGTTGCTATCATCTGAGAATGTTTCTATAAACCATAACTTCTCACGGATTCAAATACCTCAGTTGGACCGACCAATAGAACTCGGTAAAGTTTATTCTTCTATATCTTCCTCAAAAGATTGTAAAGCTCCAGGTATGGATGGAATACCGTATGAATTTTATAAAAATGCAAGTCCCTGTCTAGTGTCAGAAATTCATAAACTTTTTGGTGAAATATTCGAAACTGCTACCGTTCCAATCTCGTTTAAGAAATCTATAATTTACCCACTGTTCAAGAAAGGAGATGCAAATGTAGTGTCTAATTGCAGAGGACTGTCTTTTCTTGACACGCTCTATAAATTATTCACCACCGTTCTATTAAACAGACTCACGACTTTGCTGGAAGATAATAATATAAACGAATTTCAAGCTGCCTACAGAACTAATTACTCTACCGTTGATCAAGTTTACAACCTTTCTTGCCTCATACAACTTCAACTCAGCCAAAAGAAGAAACTCTACGCATTTTTTATAGACCTCAAAGCTGCGTTTGATATTATCGATAGAAATGCATTATTTTATAAACTCGTCACACTAGGAATCTCCTCAAAATTGGTCAACATATTCAAGATGCTATATATGGATACTTCAGCCGCAGTTTGGGATGGTAGATGCTTATCCGACTTTTTTCCCACCAACAAAGGTGTCAGACAAGGATGCGTCTTAAGTGCTCTGTTTTTCGTACTTTATTTAAACGATCTGCACGTTAACTTACCCTTTGGGCTATTCATAGGTGATCTTGGCATTAATGCACTTCTATATGCCGACGACATAGTGTTGCTATCGGACAAACCTTCCAAGTTACAGACACTTATTGACAGCTTCATAATATATTGCAACAAGTGGCACCTGGAAGTTAATCTTGGTAAATCAGAGATAGTGATTTTTCGTAACGGTGGGCGAAGAAGTGTTAGTGAAAAATGGTTCTTCAATGACATTGAAGTAACAGTGTCAAACCAATATAAATATCTTGGAGTTGTTTTTAACTACGACATGTCCTGGAATAACCACCTAAATAACAGAGTTGCATCCTCAAAAAACTCCATAAATGCAACA
Organism: Leucozona laternaria; assembly: GCA_932273885.2. Taxonomy (NCBI): domain Eukaryota; kingdom Metazoa; phylum Arthropoda; class Insecta; order Diptera; family Syrphidae; genus Leucozona; species Leucozona laternaria. The sequence goes on along the minus strand of OW026366.1, from coordinate 87,197,703 downwards.
TGGTCTAAACTGCTTAGAAATAAGTCAGTTCAGCACTCAACAAAATTTAAAATTCACGATGCTGCTACGAGATCCATAATGTTATACTGTGCCCAAGTGTTGGGTTATAGTGAACAAAAACAAGTCGAACAGTTACAGCGCTTTTTCATAAAAAGATGTTTTCTTCTACCAAGTAACACGCCCAACTACGTCATACACATCGAAACCGGACTTCCAAAAGCTTTTTTAACAACACTGAACCTACATTTTTCTTATATTCGGAAAACACTGAGTCTTTCGAATAGTAGGCTTCCTAGAATTCTTTCTGAAGCTGTTATTGGCAGAAAAATCTACTGGGCCAAGGAGTGGCTGAGTCTTTTCCACGAAACATCAATGGATTTTTCTTTCACCTTAAATTTGGGTGAATGGCAAGGATTCCACAAAATCCTGATAGCAAAGCTCAAAGAAAGACATTGGACAGAATTTATCAGCAATGCCAGTCGATCCCAATTTCATGATGAGTACTGTAATCTGCTTTATTCTGAAGTACCAAACTATTTTGAGGACTCAAATTCCCGTGATATGATCAGCCTCATTTTAAAAACTCGATCTGGACTTCTAAATCTTAATGGAAGAGCTTTTCAAATACATACTACTGGCATATGTACACTTTGCAACCTAGATATCTCTGAGAATACTTATCACTTTGTTGGAATCTGCCCAATATTTAAAATGTATAGAAGGATATATCTTGGGCATGATGAACTTTCTCGCCCGCAATTTTTAAATGTTCTTAATGGCAGCTGCTACTTTAATCTCAATAAATTTTTAAAAGTTTCACTCAAATATCGCTATCTCATTTTAAATGAATTCTCTTAGTTATAAAAACTCACTATTTAAGATAATTTTTTGAAGTACCTTTTTTAACCTGACAGACAACATAATGTTATTGTCATAAATAATTTTATACCAGCATATACTTAAGGTTCTTGTGAACAATTTTTAATGAAATAAAATTATTATATCTATCTATCTATCTATCTAGGAAAAAAGATGCGTCCAATCGTTTCAAACATTAATGCCCCATCTTATGAATTGGCTAAGTGGTTAGTGAATGAAATTAAAAAATTACCAAAATTGGAAAGTTCGTGGATAAAATTAAAGGTTTAGTGTTAGAAAGTGATGAAATAATGATAAGCTTTGATGCAACATCGTTATTTCCTAATATTCCAGTTAACATTTCTTTGGATGAGTTCAAAAAATATTTAAATAGAATTGGTATCAAAAGTGAGAAAAAGGTAGTTTATTTCGAAGCTGACTTTGCATGGATCCGAATTTTTTTTCAGTTCCAGGAAAAGATATATAGTGTTGATTTTGGCACTAATATGGGTAACCCACTCAGTCCATTGATTTCGAAACTTTTCATGTCGGCATTTGAAATGAAATTAAAAAGTAAAAACCTTCTTCCGCGAGTGTGGCATCGCTATGTTGATGATGTTTTGCCGTAGTGCGTAAAGACCAAGTAGAGCAAACGTTAGAAATTTTGAATAACCAATTCGAAACAATAAAAGTTTACATATGAAACAGAAAATGAAAGAAAAATAGCATTTCTCGATTTGGAAATTCAATATGTGAATGAAAAAAATGAATTTGGAGTTTTTCATAAACCAACAAGTACTATGCGAACCATCACCAATGATTCTTTTTGCCCAATACAACATAAAGTAGCCGCGTACCACTCAATGGTTCATAGATTATGCCGTTTACCTCTCTTGATAGCGAATTATATGAAAGAATATGAATATATTAAAACAACCGCTTGTGTAAATGGTTTCAATGAACAAATGGTTGATAAATTTATTTATAAGCATACACGTAAAGTCAAAAACTACGATATGACAACCTTTTTCTCTCAAATACAAAAAGTTAAAAATAAAAGAGTTGCACTGACATTTGAACCACGCATAACAAATAAATTAAAACAAGTGTTTAATAATCACGAAATGAAAATTGTTTATAAAAACGACAAAAAATTGGTGAATTTACTTGGATCTAAAAAAGACAAAACACCAACATTGAGCAAGTCAGGGATTTATGAAATTGAATGTGGTGACTGCAAACGGAAATATTATGGGCAAACAAAACGAAGCTTTGAGACAAGATTCAAGGAACATTTAAATTGTGTTCGTCTTAATCAGCCACAAAAATCCGCGATTGCGTCACATATTTTAAATGAAGGCCACGAAAATATAACCCTTGAAAATCTAACCCTACGTAAACAAGTAAATGACCATAAGAGATTGGATGCATTTGAATCTTTTTTCATACAAAAAGACACAAACGCACTTAATTTAGACAACGGCAATGTTGAATCTTGCCTACTTAATCTTGTGTGCCAAAAATAATAACAAAACAATGCCGTTTTCTATTTTTTTGCTGCCCTTCAAAGTTTAGTCGCGATTGCTGATGATGGAGTGCATACGCTTCGAAATGCATTCAGGTTAGTTACGTGTTTGTTTCATTCGTTTTTGTTAAATGTTTAGTGTTTTTTATTAACGAAGAAACAAATGTGTATCGACTCAAGTGAAGTCAAATTAAGGTGTTATTAATCTATACAAACCATATTTATCGGAGTTCACGCCGTTCAACATTTATCTGTTATTAGTCGTAAACATTTGGTTCTTGGAGTCTTTTTTGGAATAAGTTTTTTACAAACTATTAACAATTACATAAACATTTATGAACAATAAAAATGTGTGCAGTGAGCGCTAAAGCATTATACGATTGAATAAAGGACACGTAAATCTTTGGATTAATTATTATCAGCTTAATGAGTGATTTTTCGAACATTTTAATTTAAATTGACTAAACTCTCTGAAATAAGTCGCAAACACAAACTTAAATTAATCTTCACAAGTTCAGCGAAAGTTCAGTGCGGAGGCTCTCATCAGCAACGACGGCAGAAGATACTTGAAAAGCAGTAAGTTTACTTTATTACGTGTTGTATGCTAACCAAAAGTTACATATACGGTGAGCTTCAAAAGGGTATTTTGACGAGGGTGTGTAAAGATGTTATCAACTTCAATCAAGCTCCAAAACAACGCAGATCTAGATTTATGCTTCAAGTCATTTGTTTAAACTAGAATACTATATTTTGACTTCCAAATCTTACAACGAAGCCATAACTGTGGCAGGTTTTTTAAAAAAAGAAAATATAAAGCAGGAAGATTTGTGGGTAGTATACGAACAAATTATAGAAATTTACAAAGAATATCGTGCAGAGTTGGTTGACGCAATGGAAAAATCCTCGCCAATAAGTGCGGCTGCGACAACCGCAAGTGCCCCGCCCCATTCTGTAGTAGCATCATCGCAATTCAAGAGTCAACTTCCACAAAACATTCATTAAAATTTCATTAAAATCGTTAAGTCGTTTACAAAAAAAATAAGTAATACGAAAAGTGGGCGTGGCAGTGCGCGGATCAAGATTGTAATATTTCTAATTTCATCCAAATCCTTTGAGCTGTTTTCGAGAAACCAAGATATGATAAAAGTTGGCGTGGCAACAGGCGGATTGTACTAAAACTATTTTTTTAATTTTTCTCTTGCACGAAAGAACAAATTCTGAGAATCTCAACCAATTCATTTGGGTCATCTCGAAGAAATACGGGAATTTCCGAAAAAATATGAAATAAAAAAGTGGGCGTGGCAGTGGGCGAATTTGACTAAAACTATTTTTTAATTTTTGTCTCTTGCATTAGAGCAATCTGTGAAAATTTCATAGAAATTATATTTACATATATATATATAGATATATTATATATATATATATACAAGAATGGCTCCTTTAAAATAACAAGATGCATGTAAGTGTAGGTATGAACGTTTTTGGTGAGTTAGTATTTGCATGTAAGTAGAACTAGAACAAAGGTTCAACCATGACTTCTTTAGGGATTTTTGGATATTTTTTAATTTTATTTTATTTACATATGGAAATTAATTACTAAAAAAAAACGGGCCAAAGTCGAAGCAAATACAAAGATAGAGAAACTAAAATTTCAAAAGACAAACAAATATTATCACCGAAAGAGTTATTTTTATGGTCATGTATAAATTGTAAACATGTACATTGTACATGTACATATGTATTTATTCAGGTAAGCTTTATTTTGGTATCAAAACCATCCTTTTTTGATTTCTTAACGTCTCAAAATGCCCTTTTTGCTAAAAATATCAAAACAAATCAGGAATCTTGTGGATTTCGCACGGTGTTGTATGGAGGAAATATCGTTTTGTCATTAAATTTGTGACGAGAGTTGCTGAATTAAATCTTGGGTAGGTAAATATATAAAATATATGCATATATGAAGTAGCTGCAAATATATGTAGTAGCGTTAAATGAAAAGAATCAAGTCTTCTTTCTTAAAAGTATATTTACCTAGAGAGCTTTACATACAAACAAATATCTTTACTAAGGAAGGGAAGTAGGGAAGGCTTAACAATTATTAGGTTTTGTCAAAGCAAGAAATAAGCAATGACTGCACACACGTTAATGAATTTTTATTTTCTACCAAAATCTGGCTATATGAACTTCTCCAAAGGAAGGTTTATAATGACCTTGAACTTGAATCCGAACTTATTATTGCTCAACTAGCTCACCTTTTAAAGTTGTTATCAAATCCACTTGGACTTTTTAAAATATTTGTATTACTCTCGCAGAAATATCTAAACTTACTTCAAAATTTGAGTGGGTTATTCTGGAAAAAAGTTGTAGGCCAGTCAACGAAGGAAAAATAAATGCGAAAAATCATGTATTCAAAATAGCTTTTAACGGCCTTTAGTCCATAAAAATTGGCGTTTCGTCCCGGCGATCTCACTTGGACTCATCAGTTGACTAGTGAGGGCCTTGTCAATACCCAATTTTTATTAAGTTCAGTTCAACTTACATGAACTTTTTGACAAAAATCCAATGTGAACTATATCCAACAAGATTAAAATTCTTAATCATTAAGCTGGAAATTTTGCCCATATACTACTGAAATACATCAGGCAAGTAGAAGACTTAGCACTATTTAATTGGACTTGAGATTTAGTCAAGAGGGGGGTTAAAGGTCCCCTTTTGTAATATTTCGCGAATATTTTGAAATGCACTATGTTTTGCATATGCACTTTAAAAAAATGTTTTAGAAAATGATCTCTCCCTTGTAAAAGGGGGCAACTAGGCCCCCTCTTCCAAGTGATTTTTTTGTGAGAACAACCCCCGAAATCATTTCACATAGTATTGGTCAATAACTTGGAAATAAGCTGTAAGGTTCTTACCTATTAAATTACAGTGTTTTTCATTTGACAACAAACACTGTATCAAATAAATTAAATAAGGATATTTCAACCTTCTTTTACTACATACCATCTCTCTCATTACGTCAATCGAATTATCATGAATGAACATGCATTTACTTTTTCTAATATTTCTGGGTCGATTGATCAAAAAGGATAAATTTGTCACGAAATAACATGATTCTTAAGATTTATTGACATTTCTACTCCCCGCATCTCCCTTAGTATTGCTCCTAGCGAAATAATGAATAAGACATTTCTTGTAGCAGATTTAATATACTTTCGTTTTGTAATGTAATTTTTTTCCGAAAAGAAAAGGGGAGCTTTACCCCCAACCCCTCCTGTCTAAAGCTCGCGACCCTGGGCTGGGGACTTTTGGTATGTTGTACCTGGGGGTCACCCCTAAGCTTTAAAATAATAACCCAGACTAAATGATTTTTTGCATTTATTTTATGATTTTGGGTCTTCGTTGACTGGACTATTGGCCTGACAAAACTATCGACTGGTTATGGATATCTCGAAGACGAAAAGAAGGATTAAAAATATTAAATATTAAATTAATGAAATTATATCGTAATGTAAAAAGTAAGCACAACTTAAATAATAGTGTTTTTGAACATTAAGAATAGGATATTTCGAAAACCAGAGGAATAAAGTTTGTATTATAATTTATGACTTTTTTTCACATATTAAAACAAAGCTACATGTGAGCTGTTGTTTTTGAAAGGTGGAATATGTCCATTTTAACACTTTTTCCAATAAAAATAAAATTTAACAATAGGTATGTCTATATTCAATATAATTGACTTTATTATTATTCGCAAAGGAAGAGTTACAGTTAAGATAGATATATGTAGAATCTTAAATAATTTTATTAATAACAATCAATTTTTTTAAGCGAAATTAATTTCTACGAATATCAAAACAGAACAGGGCTGTTTTTTTTTCAAGAATAGCTAGTTCTTGAAAACCTTAAGGCTCAAAACGAAAATATATGAGGTGTTTTATTTAAAAGTCGAAACACCTCCTATATTTTCAGTTTGAGTTCTAAACCTTATAGGTTTTCAAAAACAGCCCTTTTCTGTTTTGATATTCGTAGAACTTAATTTTGCAACGGAATAGGAATTTCATCTTAGAAAAATCACCTTTTGAATAGGTATATAACGAACTAGGTGTAAATATTTGTATGTATTATCAATATCTTGTACCAAACATTGTAAAATGTTTTTATGAATTGTGTTTCCAACAAAATCTTTTACAGTCCTTATATAGTATTTGCACTGAAATGCCGCTGTTCGTTTCGCTGAACAAAAAAAATATTATACCAAGTTTTTCTAAAAGTAAAACTAAAATTCAAATTGTTAACGATAGGGCCAAGTTCAAAAAAAACTTATAAAGCTGGATATAATGACACATTTAAAAAATAAAAAAAATGTTCCCATATTTGTGAGCTTTGTTAAACAGTCTATCCTTTAAGTGAACTTTAATTACTTACTTATTTCATTCGTATTACCATAACTTTATGTCAAAACATACATATATTTTGTAACGGGTGATTTTTAAGCTGGTTTGGTTTTGGCAACACTGGTTTTGACAGCTGACGTGTGTTTAGTACCTTGTGTCACTGTCAAACAGCTTCAGTTTGGTTTGCAATTTAACCATGGATCGTCTTACAAATGAACAACGCTTGCAAATTATTGAATTTTACTATCAAAATTCGTGCTCGGTTCGAAATGTTCATCGCGCGCTGCTTGTGTTCAGCGATGAGGCTCATTTTTGGTTGAATGGTTACGTAAATAAGCAAAATTGCCGCATTTGGAGTGAAGATCAGCCAGAAGCATTGCAACAGCTACCAATGCATCCCGAAAAAGCCACTGTTTGGTGCGGTTTATGGGCCGGCGGCATTATTGGGCCTATTTCTTCAAAGATGATGCGAATCGCAGCGTTACTGTCAATGGTGAACGCTACCGAGCGATGTTAGCAAACTTTTTTTTGCCCGAAATGGAAGTTCTTGACTTGCATGATATGTGGTTTCAACAAGACGGTGCCACATGCCACACAGCACGCGAAACAATGGCGCAATTGCGAGGCGAGTTTGGTGAACAGTTAATTTCACGTTTCGGGCCGGTCAATTGGCCGCCTAGATCGTGCGATTTGACACCATTAGATTATTTTTTGTGGGGGTATGTCAAGGCTAATGTCTATAGGGACAAGCCCGCTTCGATTGACGCACTGGAAGCCAACATCCATGCATTCATTCGTGAGATACCGGCCGATATGTGTGAAAGAGTATGCCAAAATTGGACTCAGCGGATGGGCTACCTGAGACGCAGCCGCGGTCAACATTTGCATGAAATTATCTTCAAACATTAAATTGCAAGGTTCAAACTATCGATTTAAATAAATATTTCATTAATTTTTTCGAATTTTTTGTGTTTTTTTTTTTTTTTAAAGTTCTAAACCTCTTAAAAAATCACCCATTATATGTATGTATTTTTCACCTACACAGTTTCTCTCCGATTAAAAACCCTTATTAAGGTTGTCGTTTTTCTAAAACGACAGTAAAACGACTCGGCTCTAGAAGGACCAACTGGACTTGCTAAATAAAAATATTGTTATAATAGTGAGAATGGTGAAGAGCGGTGAGAACACTATAAACGCAAAAAAATTCATTGCGTTTAGAAAACATATATGCATAGGTACCTACCTATCTACACCATGATATCAATAACAAATTTTAAATCTTAAAATTCGCATATAAAATAAACTATTACAAAATCTCAAGATCAAGACAAACAGGGTCGAATTGGCAAACAAACATGTGTCGGCCTTCTCAATCTAAATTAAAATGCAGATTTATTTTTCAACAAAAAAAAACGTGTAATCAGAAGAACAAAGATGGTTATTAGAGATCTCACGTTTATGCACTACTCTTTGCGAGGGTTGAAAATAAAAACAAATCAGGAATTGGCATTTGTCAAATCAACTTTTGGCGAGGAAGCAATGTGCTTTTTTGTCAACAACGTCAACAACATCAACGTCAGTGTCATCAGAAGTCATCAGCAGTCATTACCAGGGACATCTATTGGTCAAATTGTAAATAAAAAAAGGGGTTCGTGTCCCAACTATAACCATGCTGATAGAACCAGTTAGGATAGGATTGCCGTCTGCCATAAATTTAGTTTAAAATTCAAAAAAGTTATGGATGCCTGATTTTGCTGACTTATACTAGGTAATGATATTTTTATTTTATTGGAAACTTTCGTGGAAGAGGGAAAGGAATTGCAATATCTTAAATATTTTGAAGGTTTCAATCTAAAATGGTTTCCAGCTTGAAGTAATAATAGGATTGGTAGAGCCAGCGGTGGTTTACTATTTGGTATAAGAAACAATATTCATGTTTGTAATATCAGTTTTAAGTTAATTGCTAACAAAACCATAATAGACATTACTATTAACTATAAACATTTTTTAATTGTTCCTATTTACCTTAATTCTGGTAGATGGAATTCCGACTTTGAGGAACTTTATATTTTTTTATTAAATCAAAACAACGTTAACATTTTGATAATTGGTGACCTTAACAGCCGCATAGGTGATTTCCAAAACTCAGTGTTCCCGAACAATGGTAAATTTTCGTACGTAAGAAACTCTTTGGACGTTTGTAGAATTTCTAATGGAAGATTTTTGATCGATTTGGCGGAGGACTTTGGTTTTTTAATCTTAAATGCTATTTGCAAAGGTGATGCTGCTGGTAATTTTACATATATATCTGGTCAAGGTGGTTCGGTTAGAGACTATTGCCCCGCCAAAGGGGATTGGCTTGATGTAATACAATATTTTTATGTTTTGGCCGCAAATTATTCACCTCATTAACCGATTCTGGTCTCATGCGTTTTTATACAGATGGAGGAAGGGTACAACATCAAGTTGAAAATGTTGGCAAAAGACTTCGTTGGGTTGTTAAAAATGCAAATATATAGTTACGTGCCGAGCGTAACGTTGAATTAAAAAAGATAATTTCGGCTCACTCACTGAGCTTTTTATCTTCAACTTTATTATTTCTTCTTAATTTTTACAAAGTTTAGTTTTATATTTTTTATATTTTTATATTTAGATTAACTTTTACTTTTCAACTTTGAATTGTTAATTATTTAACCTGACCCCTTACCACTGGTGGGGGGAAGTCAGATTTATTGTGAACTGGTTTAGAATACTGAACTGATCAAGGATTAATACTTAATCTGAGTTCTTAATACTGAACTCTTAATACTGAACTGATCAAGGATTGATACTTAATCTGAGTTCTTAATACTGAACTCTTAATACTGAACTGATCAAGGATTGATTCTTAATGAATCGGGTACAATTGGATCTGGCTATTTATACCCGATTGCGGTGAAATAGCTTTTGCAATGACCATGGAGATGGCTTGCATTATGCTGACCAATGATTTCGGCTGTTTTGTCAATTATGCAAAACGAAGCCTTGAGAAGGATGATTGTTGCAGACTTGTGTCAACAAGTTTGGTTTGGCCTTGATATTTATGATTCGTATGACGACTGTAGTCATCGAATCAATTGCGCAGTTAAATTATTTGGCTGTTTCGTTTATCTGACGAAACAAAGCCTTGAGATGTGATATTGATATCTGCACACTTGTGTAAACAATGCAGATTAATTTATGGTTTTCAATTATGAATCTTTGATGACTATGCTAAACTGTAGACATCAAGTATAATGCGTAGTTTTATAATTCGGCTGTTTTGTTTATTTAACAAAACAAAGCCTTGAGATAAATATTGATTGTTGCACACTTGTGTCAACAATGCAGATAAATTATGATTCTATTTATGAATCATTTAAAGACTTACGATAACTGTAGCCTTTAAGTATGTTGCGTGGGTGATACGTATCTGCTGGGGGCTTGACGAATGTCGATGCCGTAACTCCCCCCTTCTTAAGAATCCAAAGCTCTTAGCTCAATATTTACTTTTGTATTATTGGCTTTCTTGATTTTAATTATAATTATCAAGAGTATTATAATTATTAACTATTTTTATGAAAATTATTGTGCTGAATGTTAAGCCTTCAATCACGAAATGTCGAGCTTTAATTTCTTTAATTACTTTACTGTTTTTAACGTTATCAAAATGAATTTTTGGCAATGATAATTTCATTGTAATATTTCTGATTTGTATGTCATTGAAGTTTGGGATAACGAAGTTGTCGCTTATTAACAAGTTTTCATATTCCATATCATTAATGGTTAATTTGCAATTTTCAAAGTTAATCAAATTATTTCCATAAATTCTTATATCATAAGTATTACAATTATGTTTTATATAAGTTTTTGGGATATTTTTTGTTATGATTACATTATTAGTTAATTGTTTGATAATTTGTTTCTTATTTACTTTAAAATTACATATAGGTTTATCTTTGAAAATTTGTGAAATACATTTATCTTTTATTAATTTTAATTGTTTTTTAGTTATAATAGGTTGTTCTGTATATTCGTAAATAGAATTATTACTATTTTTTAATATTGTAATAGTATAATTGCTTACAATTTCAAGTCCATTATTATTTGGAATTGGTTCAATTAGTATTTTATGATATTTTTCTACATCGTAAATTGGTATAAGTATTATAAAAATTATTTTATAATCATGTAATACTATAGAGCTTTTAATATTTGTTAATTCTTTGAATGTAATGTTATATTTTATAATTTCTTCAGTTGTGAGCAGGTCTCTGCTTAGAACTCCTAGTTTACAAAGTAATAAATTGTCTTTAATTTTTCTGACTTGATCTCTAAGAAGTTGAATATCATATTGAATTTGAAAGATATGTTGCATATGCTCTACTGTGTTTAAGGTATAGTTTACTGTTTCATACATATCATATAATTGTTTACTTATTCTTTCTTGTTGAGTATTAATATGATTGGTTACATTTTTCATTATTTTATTAAAATTATTATTTATTTGTATTTGTTCATTCATATTTTGGATAATATTTTTGTTATTTTGTTCATTAACATCTAGTTTTTCTCTTATTTCTTTTTCATCATCGGAGTCCATTACTCCTGTTACAAATTTTATACCTTTACCCCATATTATGGGTGATTTTTTAAGAGGTTTAGAACTTTTTAAAAAAAAAAAAACACAAAAAATTCGAAAAAATGAATGAAATATTTATTTGAATCGATAGTTTGAACCTTGCAATTTAATGTTTAAAGATAATTTCATGCAAATGTTGACCGCGGCTGCGTCTCAGGTAGCCCATCCGCTGAGTCCAATTTTGGCATACTCTTTCACACATATCGGCCGGTATCTCACGAATGAATGCATGGGTGTTGGCTTCCAGTGCGTCAATCGAAGCGGGCTTGTCCCTATAGACATTAGCCTTTACATACCCCCACAAAAAATAATCTAATGGTGTCAAATCGCACGATCTAGGCGGCCAATTGACAGGCCCGAAACGTGAAATTAACTGTTCACCAAACTCGCCTCGCAATTGCGCCATTGTTTCGCGTGCTGTGTGGCATGTGGCACCGTCTTGTTGAAACCACATATCATGCAAGTCAAGAACTTCCATTTCGGGCAAAAAAAAGTTTGTTATCATCGCTCGGTAGCGTTCACCATTGACAGTGACGCTGCGATTCGCATCATCTTTGAAGAAATATGGCCCAATAATGCCGCCGGCCCATAAACCGCACCAAACAGTGGCTTTTTCGGGATGCATTGGTAGCTGTTGCAATGCTTCTGGCTGATCTTCACTCCAAATGTGGCAATTTTGCTTATTTACGTACCCATTCAACCAAAAATGAGCCTCATCGCTGAACACAATTTTTCGATAAAAAAGCGGATCCTCGGCCAGCTTTCCAAGAGCCCATGCACCAAAAATTCGGCGTTGTGGTAGGTCGGCTGGCTTTAGTTCTTGCACCAGCTGTATCTTAAAAGGCTTTACGCCCAAATCCTTCCGCAAAATTTTCCACGTAGTGCTGTAACAAAGGCCTAACTGCTGGGAACGGCGCCGAATCGACATTTCGCGGTCTTCTGTCACACTAGCTGATACGGCCGCAATATTTTCTTCACTACGCACAGTACGTAAACGTGTTGGTGGTTTAATGTCCAACAAAGTAAATTTGGTGCGAAATTTGGTCACAATCTTCCGAATAGACTGCTCAGAAGGTCGAGAATGCCGATCATAAAATGGAAGCAGCGCGCGATGAACATTTCGAACCGAGCACGAATTTTGATAGTAAAATTCAATAATTTGCAAGCGTTGTTCATTTGTAAGACGATCCATGGTTAAATTGCAAACCAAACTGAAGCTGTTTGACAGTGACACAAGGTACTAAACACACGTCAGCTGTCAAAACCAGTGTTGCCAAAACCAAACCAGCTAAAAAATCACCCTTTATTTATCAATCCTCTTCTAGATCTTTTATGTGGAATCAAATTACTTATTTCATCTTTTAATGAATTAAAATTATGTATCATAGCTGGATACTGATAAGTGTAGTTAAGGTTTGCAATATTTTGACCAATTATATTTATATTATTTTCCCATGAATCTATTTCTACACTATGCAATATTTTCTTATAACTTGAAATAACTTGAAGTTCTTCATCCCTAACCATGATAAAACCTTGTCCTTCGTTTAGATTTGTTATGTCCAATTTCTGTCCTTTAGTAGTCAGTATTGTCGTCATGATCAATATTGTCTGTATGCAATTTCTAATTTGTAGATGCATTTTGAATCTGAAATTTACGGGGTTTTTTAACTTTCAATTTATGATATTGTTTGTTATTGTTAGCTAAAATTGTAACTTTATTATTTCTCATTGCTTTAAATGATCTAAATCTTGGTTGCAATTTGTTAATATTTCTGACTTTGTAGTAGAATGGATAATCTTGTTTATAACTAATCTGATCATTTCTTGTTTTATTCCTGTTATAAATTATTTCTTTTTATTTTTATGTGCTTTTTCTGCTAAATTATTTGGGATCCTTTTAAAGAATAATTCAAATAATATATAATTTGTTGCTGAACAAATTGAATTGTTGTATGCGAATAATGCTTCATTTGTAGTTATAGTATTATGATTTTTCAATATTCTATAATGTTCCATTAGTGTAGAGTGAAAACGTTCTACTGGAGAGTTTGAATTTGAATTACTAACGGTTGTAAAATGTAGATCTATGTTTTCGTTTCTCAAAAATTCTTGAAAATCAATAGATGTTGCCGCTTTTTCTTGATCTATTACGAGAAGTTTAGGTTTTCCAAAAGTACTTATATATTTTAAAATTCCTTCTTTTAAGTGAACTGCGTTTCTCGATTGAAGCTCATAAGCTTGTGCATAGCGACTGTATTTGTCTATTATAGTTAGTATTTGTATTCCTTTTTGTGCAAAGAAAATGTCTACATGTATTATTTCTAATGGATTTTTAGGAGTTTCTGTAAATTCAAATTTGGGTTTAGGAGGCGTTCTTTCATATTTTTCTATTTGACATATGTTACGATTATTAATAAATTTAGTAATTTTTTCTTTTATATTTGGAAAGTAGTATTCTCTTTTTTTTATGTGTTCAAAGGATTCATTTATTCCTCTATGATTACTTTCTTTGTGATAGTTTGTTATTATTTTATCTTGTTCTCTTTCATCAGTTATATCTTTTAAGAGTTTTGTGCATCTAAGCACTTTAAATCTTTTTGATCTATAGAAGTGATTCTTGAAAACGTTTTGAAAATCAATGAAAAGCGAAAGGTTATCAATAAAGATTGCGTTTGTTGCTTTTGGGTTAAAATGATTCTTTATTATTTGTATAATGTCATTTTCGCCAAAGTTTTTATATTTTATTATTTTTCTTGTTTTGTTAAGGATTTTCTTTGTTCTAATTTGATTTGCTCCACTTTGGAGTCTTTCTATTATTATTTGGTTTTTAAATAAATTTAGAGGTGATTCTGAAATTGGTATATATCCCTGGTCATCTTCATCTGCGCTGTGTATTGTAGCTGCTGTTTCGATTTCATTAAAATTTATTTCGGTTGGAATTCTGCTTAATGCATCTGCATTTGAATTCTTTTTACCCTGTTTATATTCTATTTCATAGTTATATTCTTCCATTTGAGGTTTCCATCTTACTAGTTTACTATTTGGTTCTTTAATAGTCATTAGCCACTTTAAGGGTTTATGATCTGTGTGTATTTTAAATTTCGTACCGTAAAGGTAGGGTCTAAAATATTTGGTTGCCCAAATGATTGCTAAAAGTTCTTTTTCGATTGTTGAATAATTTTGTTCATGCGAGTTTAAAGTTCTACTTGCATATATAAGTGGATGTTCATTACCTTCTTGGTTTTGTGATAGAACTGCTCCTATTGCAAAATTAGATGCATCAGTGCTAAGAATAAATGGTTTTGAAAAATCCGGATAGGTTAAAATTGGTTCGTTTATTAACATGTTTCTACAATCTTCGAAACATTTTGAGTAAATTTCATCTTTGATATCTATTTTCTTACCTTTTTTCAGTTTTTCAGTGAAAGGTTTTGTTAGTTTAGCAAAATCTTTAATAAATTTTCTATAATAGCCGAGTAAACCTAAGAATTGTTTTATTTGCTTTTGTGTTTTGGGTATCGGGTAATTTTTTACATCTTCTATTTTCTTTGGATTTGGTCTTATACCATCTCTACATACTACATGGCCTAAAAATTCTACCTCTTTTTTTAAAAATTGACTTTTGTCAGTTTGGATTTTTAAATTTGCTGTACTAAGCGCTTCAAATACTTTTTCTAAATGATTTATGTGTTCTTTTAGTGATGCTGAGTAAACTATTATGTCATCCATATAGACGAGACATATTTTGTCGATATGCTCATTAAGAACATTGTCCATTACACGTTGAAACGTAGCAGGTGCGTTTTTTAAACCGAATGGCATACGAGTGAATTCGTAGTGTCCGTTATCAACAGAAAACGCTGTTTTCTTAACATCTCGTGCGTCTACTTCTATTTGGTGGAAGCCTGACGCGATGTCAAGAGTTGTGAAATATTCGCACTTTCCTAATTTATCTAGGATTTCATTAATATTAGGCATTGGATACCTGTCATCAATGGTTTTTTTCATTCAATTTCCGAAAGTCAATGACTAAACGCCATTTTTGTACACCTTTGGAGTTGACCTTTTTCGGTATTATCCATACTGGTGATGACCACGGTGAATTACTTGGCCTTATTATTCCTTGATTCAGCATGTCCTTTATTTGGGACTGAATCTCCTGCTTGTGAGCATATGGGTATCGATAACTCTTTGCATATACTGGTCTTTCATCAACTGTTGTGATTTCGTGTTTCACTGTATTTGAAAATGTCAGTGTATGACCTTCTTCCTTAAATAGGTGGTCATATTTACTTATTATTTGATTAAGTTTATTTAGTTCAATATTATTGAGGTGATCAGTTTGTATGTCCACAATTTTATCATTCTGAAAGTCTAAATTTCCCTCTATACTGTACAGATGTGTGTTTTCCATACTGTATAGTTCTGTTAGATCTATAATGGATCCTTTGTGGGATTCTTCAGATCTTTCAGGGTTTTTTGTTAGGTTTCCTGATAACCATTGGTTCACTTTTTTTAATCTTTTTGAATTATTATCTTCAGATTCATTATCTGTTTCCATTTGGTCGTTTTCTGACCATTTTAAATTTGATACTAATTTTCTTTTTCTAATATTTTTCTTTTTTTCTTTTTCAGATTTATTTAATTTATCAGATTTTTCTGCTTCTACCCGGTCTTTTTGCGACCATTGGAGCTCTGATTTTAATATTCTTTTATTTTTTAATATTTTATTTGTATTTTCTCCTTTTTTGGATTTATTTATTTTATCAGATTTTTCTGCTTCTACCCGGTCATTTTGCGACCATTGGAGCTCTGATTTTAATATTCTTTTATTTTTTAATCTTTTATTTGTATTTTCTCCTTTTTTGGATTTATTTATTTTGTCAGATTTTTCTGCTTCTACCCGGTCTTTTTGCGACCATTGGAGCTCTGACTTTAATATTTGTTTATTTTTATTTTTATTTGGGATGTAACACTGCGTTGTGCCATTATTTTCATCCTCATTTGAGTTACAATATTGTGTAGCTTTGCTTTTACATCTAATAACCTTAAATGGTTGTACAATATCTAATTTACTTATTTTATCTGATAAGTTCAATATTTTAACTTTAGAAGTCCAATTTCTAGATATGAAGACTTTTTCTAATATTAAAAGGTCTTCATTGAGACGTAGTTTCCTGAATTTAATAAGACCGTTTTCAACATCTATGGGTAAAGTTATAGAACCTATTGTTCGTGGTTGAAATTTAAAGGATTTAGCAGCATTTATTTGAGGTTTATATTTAATTTCTAGTTCCTTATGTCCTCTTTTTAAAATATTTTTTGAAAAATCAATTATCATTTTGTATGTTTCTAAAATGTCATTACCTAAGAGTATATCAAAATATGTGTGAAAATCACACAGGAAGAGTTCTATTGGTGGTTGATCTTCACCAAATTCTTTGAATAATGCTAATTTAACATGTTCGTCAATAATTGGACCTTGTCCATTACATGTATTTACTGATATTTCAGGAAAAATTTTGGTTGCACATTTTGTTTGAACTATGTTTGGGTTTACGAGGGATAAATTTGAGCCTGTATCTATTAATGCTTTGAGAGTTTGTTTTTTACATTTTCTGTTACTGTTACTTCTATATATGGTAGTTTTATTGTTCCGAGGCTCTCATCCGAAAATTTTCTTGGACAAATATGTCCTGAGGCATTTGTTTTCTACCTTTATTTCTATTGAAAATATTGTTATTATTTCTGTTGAAGTTATTATTATTATTATATCGATTAAAGTTATTATTATTGTTTCTAATAAAATTATTATTATTTTGATTTAAAGCTCTTTGCAGGGTTGAGGGTGATGGGTCTACTTCCATCGGTACGGGTTTTTCATTTCTTTGGTTATAAATTTGTTGGCTTTTATTATTATTTGAATTAAAAGAATAATTATTATTTGGAATAAAAGTATAATTTTGTTTGGGAGATGCATAATTTCTAAAATTATTTCTATTCGTGTCTACTAGACCTAGAGTTATGTCATATGCTTCTTCTAAGGTGTGAGGATCGCGACTTAAAATAATCGTTTTAAATGGTTCACGTAGTCCTTTCACAAATGTATCTAGTCCTTCTTTTATATTACGTCGTGTCATTCGTTCTCTAATTTCTATGTCTTCTTCCGTCTGTCTCAGTTTTGTGTTTAATGCTGTTATTATTTCTAATATTTGATCAAAAAATTTTGATAAGCTGCCAGTTTGGCGAAGGAGACTTAATTGATTATAAAGGGTTCTTTCGTCCCTATGGTCTGAGAAATGTCTGAGTAAGATTTCTTTTACTTCGTTCCAGTTATCTGGATTACCATACAATCTTAATCTGTCAGATGCTTTGTCTTTAATTTTATTTCTAATAGCTTGTGCCCATATTGTAAGTGGAGCATTTTCAATTTGTCGTAATATACTCCAAACCGTATCTACACTTTTTATAAAATTTTCGAGTTCTTTACTATGTCCCGTAAAATCTGGTAGATTTTTGATAATATCTGGGGTTACTAATATATTTGCCATTTTGCTTTTTAGTTTTTAAATAAGAAAAAGAGAAAACTTACATTTTTTATTTTTATTTGAATATGATGTATGTAAACGCTTAAAAATTGAAGTATTTATAGTTGACTGTTGATAGGTTTGATGTCTTCTGCTGCTTTATTTTCACTGTCAGATAGGTTTGATGTCTTCCGCTGCTTTTTTTTTCACTCACAGATAAGTTTGATGTCTTCTGCTGCTTTTTCACTATTATTTTTATTGGTCTTCTTAGTCTTTTTATAGATTGATTTTATGATTTCTGCTGCTTTTTTTGTTGTAAATTTTATTAGTTTTTTAATGTTCTTTGTTGCTTTATTTTTCACTATTATTTCTACTAGTCTTTTCATATATAGATTTTATTTTCTTTGCTATTTTCTTTTAACTTTTATTTTTATTGGATTTTTATCTTTTGCTGCTTTCTTTTCACTTATTATTTTTTCACTAGACTTCTCATAGATAGGTTTTACTGTATAGTGTTTAATTTTATTTATTCAGGATTGCTGATAATTAGATATTGTATTTTGCATTTAACGAATGTAAACTGTTCGTTTTTAATGCAGTTTTGTAGGGTTTATCGACTGCGCCAGTTGCGTGCCGAGCGTAACGTTGAATTAAAAAAGATAATTTCGGCTCACTCACTGAGCTTTTTATCTTCAACTTTATTATTTCTTCTTAATTTTTACAATGTTTAGTTTTATATTTTTTATATTTTTATATTTAGATTAACTTTTACTTTTCAACTTTGAATTGTTAATTATTTAACCTGACCCCTTACCACTGGTGGGGGGAAGTCAGATTTATTGTGAACTGGTTTAGAATACTGAACTGATCAAGGATTGATACTTAATCTGAGTTCTTAATACTGAACTCTTAATACTGAACTGATCAAGGATTGATACTTAATCTGAGTTCTTAATACTGAACTCTTAATACTGAACTGATCAAGGATTGATTCTTAATGAATCGGGTACAATTGGATCTGGCTATTTATACCCGATTGTGGTGAAATAGCTTTTGCAATGACCATGGAGATGGCTTGCATTATGCTGACCAATGATTTCGGCTGTTTTGTCAATTATGCAAAACGAAGCCTTGAGAAGGATGATTGTTGCAGACTTGTGTCAACAAGTTTGGTTTGGCCTTGATATTTATGATTCGTATGACGACTGTAGTCATCGAATCAATTGCGCAGTTAAATTATTTGGCTGTTTCGTTTATCTGACGAAACAAAGCCTTGAGATGTGATATTGATATCTGCACACTTGTGTAAACAATGCAGATTAATTTATGGTTTTCAATTATGAATCTTTGATGACTATGCTAAACTGTAGACATCAAGTATAATGCGTAGTTTTATAATTCGGCTGTTTTGTTTATTTAACAAAACAAAGCCTTGAGATAAATATTGATTGTTGCACACTTGTGTCAACAATGCAGATAAATTATGATTCTATTTATGAATCATTTAAAGACTTACGATAACTGTAGCCTTTAAGTATGTTGCGTGGGTGATATGTATCTGCTGGGGGTTTGACGAATGTCGATGCCGTAACTATATATAGAGGAAAATTAAACTTTTTCACAACATTTCTGCCTGCACAATCAAGTACCTCTATAAATGTAATAACAAATTCCATTTTCAAAACAATTGAACAGTAGGCTGTGTCTAATTCTAACATTATTACAAGAGCTTTTAAGATGGACTGGTACGACACGGAGTGTAGGAGAAGTAGGGATCTTTTAAATTTTTGAAACTTTTTAGAAGCAATGATAAAAATGCCTTTAAAATACTTTATCTTCAATCCAACACAGCTTAAAAAGATTTCTGTCATTTTACATGAAAAAATTAGCTTTCAAACTTTTATATAGCAAATTTTGGAAGAATGTGCGGATGTTAGGTGGCCATAGTAAATCTGTCTCTAGTAAATACTATTAGTGTTGACCGGCTGGCAACACATTTTGAAAACCTTTTGGTTCCAGATGCAAACCAATCGCGTATAAGTTTTGCTCTGCCTTATGTATATATAGAAGAGTTGGATACTCCTTTCTCAATGCTTGAACCACAAATAATCATATACAAATATCATATATGAAATTGAAAGAGCAATAGTTTACAAAGCTTTTAAAAAAGCTATTTTTACTACAAAAATGAAAGCACCTTCCCCAGTATCATTGACTTTGTTGGAAAATATCTATCTCTATCTCTCATTCTCTGTCGATTTCGTTCTTGTCCTTTTTTATTCTTATTAATTTTTTTTTGTTTCTGCAATGCTAGTTTTGCCCTTAAGCAACGACCAAGGCAGTGCTATTTTTTTTACTTTGCTTTGCTGGTTGTTGAGTAGGTATCTACGTTTTTTTTGTCGCCTGAGGTTTGCGACAATAATGAAAAAATATAAACTCATGGAATTGTGTCCATGTATAGAATATAATTTGTGAGTAGGCAGAGAAAGATTTTTTTTCGTGTGGCGGAGATATTTCTTATGGTGGAACAAATGTGTAATTGTTTTTTCGGTTGTCTGAGAACTTATGAATGAGCATGGAATTTTTGTTGTTTTCGTATTTTTTTTTTCGAGCTGAGAAATTTTTGATAAGGTAGGTATGTCTCTGTAGGTATATATGTATGTACATACCTACCTTTTCTTATTTTTTTTAGGATAAGAACTATTTCGCAGCATCTTTATTCTAAAAGTTAATTTCTTTTGATTATTATAACTTTAAGCATTTTGAAGCTGATTTTGTTTATTAGAAGAAGGAAACAAATACCTAAATAGGATAGCTATATGTATGTACATATGCACACATAAATGTACTTACATATGTACCTACCAACCTTCAATCAAAACATAAAAAGAACTACGTTAAGTGGATAGCTTTTGAAGACATTTTTAAGAAGGTGTTTTTATATAATTAATTTTATACAGCTGCTGTAAGCGGTAAATTTAACACCTACTTTTTTTGTATTGTTAATAAAGGGTTATTCGCTTAAGATATTTAGGTACGACAAAAAAAAAGACTTTTTTGTCGGTAGGTAGTAAGAAGAAAATCTACTAGGAAGAAGTTTCTTTTCAACGGTTAACTGCCTGAACAGAATAGAGTGATGCAACTGGAGCTGCAGCTGGAAAATAGCTGTCAAAAAATGTCTTACCTACGTGGTTTTTTTATGCGCCCACAATGCAGCTATACAGCTTTCTGACATTTCAGTATCGAAAATAAAAAAAAAAAAAACAAAAATAAAAATAAAAAATGATAAAATGAAGGCTAAGATTACTTTACGTATTTATGAGAAATTGAAAAGAGTTTTAAACTCACTTCAATCCCCATGTTAATACTCGATGGCCCTCGAAATTTTGAAAAGTCAAAAAAGCTGCAAGCTAAAGTTAAAAGTTGGCCAACTTGTCCAGCTGCAACTGCAGCTCCGTCTTCACTCTTTGCAGCCAGTAAGGCAGAAAAACAATTCGCTAGAAAAAATTATAGAGAATGGAAACAAAATTAATAATCATTTAGAAACAACGATAGTCCAGACAACGAAGACCCATATATAATCATAAAATAAAGGCAAAAAATCATGTAGTCTGGATTATTATTTTAAAGGGTATGGGTGACCCCCAGGTATAACATACAAAAAGTCCCTAGCCTAGGGCCGGAAGCTTTAGACAGAAGGGGGGGGGTAAAAGTTCCCTTTTGCAGTATTTCGCGAATTTTTTGAAAACCAAGGGCATTAGCGGAAAAGTATATTAAATAAGCTACAAAAAAAGTTGTATTCATATTTTCGCTAGGAGAAATACTAAGGGAGATGCAGGGGGTAGAAATGTCAATAAATCTGAAAAATCATGTTATTGCGTTACAAATTTAATCTTTGTTGATCAATCGACCCAGAAATATTAGAAAAAGTAAATGCATGTTCATTCATGATAACTCCATTAGCGTGATGAGAGAGATGGTACGTAGTAAAAGAAGGTGGTGGGGGTTAAAATATCCTTATTTAATTTATTTGATACAGTGTTTGTTGCAAAATGAAAAACACTGTATTTTCAAAGGTAAGAACCTTACAGCTTATTTCCAAGTTATTAACCAGTACTATAAGAAATGATTTTGGGGGTTATTCTAAGAAAAAAATCACTTAGAAGAGGGGGCCTATTAGCCGCCGTTTATAAGGGAGAGATCATTTTCTAAAACATTGGTTTAAAGTGCATATGCAATCATTTAAGAACAACGGAAACAGCTACAGTATTATACTATAGCTTTTTGAAAATTCAAAACCCTATTCTATTATTTTATCAATAAACTAATTTATCTTAATCAACAGTTAAAAAAAAATGATTTTGAATTAAAACCTTTGAAAAAAAATATAAAAAATTTAATTTATATTGATTTTTTTCAATTTTTTTGTTATACGGTAAAGCAAAAAGTCATGTAGTCTGGGTTGTTGTTTAAAACGGTTGTTTAATCCCTAGGTACAACGTACTAAAAGTCCTCAGCCCAGGCCCGCGAGCGGGGGGGTTAGAGGTCCCTTTTTTTAGTATTTCGCGAATATTTTGAAAACCAAGCGTATTAGCGGAAAAATCTGCAATACAAAATGGAAGTAAATTAAATTTTCTACCGAAAAAGTTTGAAATATATTTTCGCTTAAAGCGATATTAAGGGAGATGCGAGGTAAAGAAGCGTCAAAAAATATAAAAAAATCGGCAATTGCCTTACAAATTTAGTGTTTATTGATCAATTTACTTAGAAAAAAATGGAAAAAGTAAAAATACATTTATTCACGGTTATTCTGACACAAGGCAAAGGGGGTAAATATTGCCTTATATCTTTTTAATATCTCAGAACTCAGATATATATCATAAAAATTGAAACTTATGTTAACTTCCTAAAAAAATATCTTATTCATATTTCCGCAAAAAAAAAATCGAATTTTTTTAGGAAAAAATACTTGATTATTTATTTAAAAACGCATCATCAGTATTATCATCGTGGTTCATATCACCAACATTTTCAATGTCACTATCGTCTTGTATTTCCTGCACAGAAGGACCATTCGTGCAAGCACCACGGCATGTCTCGCAAACAATGGAGCCAGGAATGCCTGCTTTTCTGCATCCACCAACGGTCTACTGCTTGAAAATCTAGAGCTTTTATGTACATAAGTAGCTGCATGAAATAAGCTCTGAGTTTTATTTTGTTGTGCTGTTAGTAACATAACTGTTATGTTTTATACTATATATCTGAGATATTAGAAAAGTTATAAGGCAGTAATTACCCCCTTTGCCTTGTTTCAGAATAACCGTGAATAAATGTATTTTAACTTTTTCCATTTTTTCTAAGTAAATTGATTAATAAACACTAAATTTGTAAGGTACATAATTGCCGATTTTTTATATTTTTTGACGCTTCTCTACCCCGCATCTCCCTTAATATCGCTTTTAGCGAAAATATGAATAAACTTTTTCGGTAGAAAATTCAATTAACTTTCATTTTGTATTGTAGATTTTTCCGCGAATACGCTTGGTTTTCAAAATATTCGTGAAATACTACAAAAGGGGAACTTTAACCCCCCCTCTTGACTAAAGCTCGCGGGCCTGTTCAGGGGACTTTTAGTATGTTGTGCCAAGGGATTACCCCTATCGTTTTAAACAACAACCCAGACTACATGACTGCTTTTATTTTTCTTTCGTTAGAAAATTGACGGTTTGAATTTACTATAGAATTTAATGAAAAGAAAGAATTTTTTTTTTGAAAGTAGTAGTTTTCATAATCTTAATTTTTCTCAAAAACTAAAATAACTACAACCCTCTGAATTTTAGCGTCAAATACTAAATAAAAATTTAGTACCGTAAAATTTGAAAAATTTAGTAGTTTTTTTTTTGAACTGTTAAAATCGATATCAATTTATATTTTGATTAATTATTACTAAAAAATACAGGTTTTTCTTATAATTTTTAAGACAAAAAATATTTCAGCAAAACCGTTAGGTAGGTAGGTAGGTATACCTGTAGGTTTATATTTTTCAAAAAATTAAAAACTGAAAAAATAGATTTTTTTTATAAATTTAGATTTCAATCTACGAGTAGAATGAATTTTTTTTGTAGCGAACGGAATACCTACGATTTCAGCTTGTTGTGTCATGACGCTATGACCCCTCTTCTGTAAAAGCCGTTGTAAGATAATAATATAAATACGTATGTATATACCTAATATGTTGATTAAAATTTAAATAAAGGTTTTTTCTATTGATTTGACACTGCTTTCTTATTTTCGAATGCATATCTAAATATCTTTTTTTTAACTTTTAAAGATTTTCGTATTTTTTCAGAATTAGATACCTAGATACTTACCTGGTTAAGTTTGACCTTAAAAAAAATGAAGAATGAATTTCACCCACTTCAAATGTTTTCCAACAGCATGATTAAAACTTTAAGTTCTAGCCACTTAAGTTAAAAGAACAAGTTCTTTTATTTTATTAAATAAGAAGTATTTAAATATCTTAATTTTAATAAAAGGAATTCCACCTATTGTCATGTTCCATTTATTTGCTTTTCGATATCACCCATTATTTTAGCATCAACCTAAATACCTAGCTTATCAAAATATTGAAATTTTTCACAAACTTTTGTATTTAAAATAAGTAGATAGGTACCTATCTAGATACATCTACCTATTCCTTCATACCTAGTCAAAAAAAATACAATTTATCTTGTGTCCACCTCACCCTGTTTATATGTTTGTATAAAAATCCATTTAATTATAAATATCTGCCTATGTCTTCCAGAATATTTTTTGTTATTTTTCCTTTATTTAAAGGGCTTAACCGTCAAGATCCCATCAGTTGAACTAAAGTTATAAGCGATTCAAAATTTCCTTACGCGAAAATCATTAATCAAATCACTTTTTCTCTACCAAAGAAAGTTCCAATTCAAAACAAAAAGATCATTACCAAACCCGCAAACTCCTGCCAAAAATGAAATACAAAAACAAAACAAACACCAACCAAATAGACAGACGCCTGCCAAAAATATGTACACTGTACAGGTACACGGCAACAACATACAGCAATACAACAACAACACACATATAACATGAGAACTGAGGAAGGCCACGAAACGCAACAAATAAAAATAAAATAAATCAAGGGGAAATAGACGGCAGGAACAAAAATGGAAACAGAGAGAAAGAGATGAGTGTACGTGTTCATTACCTACTGCTTTTTCTATCTTTGTTAGCTACGGCCGGCGGTTGGTTTTTGTAGCTTAAAGCTTTGTCAGTTAAGGCAATTTCTTAAGACATTTTTTTCTATGGGGCTGAGACATCTGTATATGATTATTTGTGCTTGAACTTCTATCGGCTCTTAAAAAAAATGAAAAATAATAAAAAATAAAATAAATGCTACTCAACAGTTACTGAACTACATTTTAGAGCTCTTTAATAGAACTAGTATCGCCTGTGGTCGAAATTCGACCATCTGTATTTAAATATTAATATATATACTTTTTTGCAGCTTTTGGTGTTGCCTTTGTGCGTAGAGTATCCCTAGATCCCTACTCATTGTAAGTAGATGTAGAGTACATCATTCGGAATGAAACAACAATTATTGGTAGTTGACAAACAGCCGTGTGTGTCGTGAATTTGTTTTTTTTTAGACTTTTTGTATGGGGAATGCATTTGTTCAGACTCGTTTGTCTGAGTTTATTAATATCAAGCACATTTACTTGATATTTTTTTTTTACAATAGTGAGAGAAGCACTTTAACCTGTTCACTTTCAAGATTCCAACTGACCAATAACAAACAACCAATGAATAACAATTTCTATTGATTAGGTTAGGTAAGGTTAGGTAAGGAGGGGCGTGTACAACCCGAAGGCTGTAGCGTACACGGGGGCCTATTGGTCCATTGTGATCCCCTTAATATATAAAGCAGAGATGCTTCCAACTAGCGACTTGCATAGACTGGTTTATTTACGAACCAACCTGTGCTGTCTATATATTTCCTCATGTTTGCCATTGAGACGTGCGCTAGATCGTCCAGTTCTCCAACAAATCTGTTTCCAAATTTTCGGAGGCGGCTTGTTTGAAGGTTTGGACAATCGCAGAGCAGGTGTTTAATGGTTTCAATTTCTTCGACATCCTGACAGCTCCTACAGAAATCGGGTGCTAATACACCCAATCTAGGGGCCATTGTGCCAATGGCACAGTGTCCCGTTAGTACACCTATCAAGATTCTAATATTCTTTTTACTCAGCGAAAGAACATACTGGGTTTTCTTCTCATTAATTCTAGGCCATAAGCTTCTAGAGATACCACAATCGTTCTTGAACATCCAGGAATTATTGATTTGCTCTTTCATAATTATGTCTATCATCTTTTTAATCACTCCCATTGGAACGTCTGGTCCCATATCTATTTGGCTACTGTTATTCCTATTTGATACTGACCCCTTCCTTGCCAGTTCATCTGCTATGTCATTCCCTTCTATATTGCTATGTCCAGGAACCCAGCAGAGTTTGACTTGGTTGGTGTAGCAAATATTGTCCAGAGTTTGACTTGGTTGGTGTAGCAAATATTGTCCAGTATGCTTCGGCATTTTGCTACTGCCTTGGATCTAATAGTCTCACTGGAAAGTGCTTTGATGGCAGCTTGGCTGTCCACGAAAAAAGTGATCTCCGACGAGTTCAGTTTTTTCTTGTGAATTATTTCAGCCGCCTTTTCAACAGTGTAAATCTCAGCTTGAAAGACACTACACTCATCTGGGAGTTTGTATGATTCTCTAATATTAAGAGTTTCACAAAACACCCCAGCTCCTGTTCCTTCAGCCATTTTTGACCCATCAGTGTAGAATGGGATACCCTGTTCACTGATTAGTAAGTTGGGTTCCCATCCATGCCTTTCGGGTATTGAAATAGAGAATTTTTTGTTAAAATCAATTAGGGGTGGAACGTAGTCTGTTGTCACATCAAGTCCGGCCACTGTGTCATACCTTTGCAAGATAGACCCATGACCATAGCTGCTGTGCTTCCAAGAGCCCATTTCTTTAAGTCGAAGTGTACTCTTGGCTGCAGTGCATCTTATGTACTCGTCCAGGACTGGAAGATTGAGAATAGTTTCCAGTCCTGCTTGTGGCGTAGATCCTTGTGCCCCCGTTATTCCTATACAGGCTAGTCTCTGTACCTTGTTCAGGTTTTTGAGATAGCTAACTTTTTCTACAGCTTTCCACCACACGATCGAACCGTAGGTAAGTATGGGTCGAATAATCGCCGTGTACATCCACTGGATGACTTGCGGTTTCATACCCCATCGTGTACCGAAGGTTTTATTGCATGTGTAGAAGGCACAAAGTGCTCTTTTCATTCTTTCCTCTGTGTTCCGTTTCCAGGCTAGCTTTTAATCAAGGATTACTCCTAGATATTTAGCTTCGTTGGATAGTTTCAGAGGAATTTCATTTAGCTTGGGAGGAGTAAAGTCCTCTAATTTCCTTTTCTTCGTAAACAGAACTAGTTCAGTTTTTAAAGGGTTGACCCCGAGACCGTTTTGTGCTGCCCAGGAAGATAGTTCTTTAAGTGCAGACTCCATAATATCTTTGATGGTGGTAAGATACTTACCCGATATCAAAATTACTATGTCATCTGCATAGGCCACAATTTTAATGCCCTGGTTCTTAAATTTTGTAAGAATTTTTTTAACAACGAGGACCCAAAGGAGAGGTGTGAGTACCCCTCCCTGTGGTGTGCCTCTTGTAACTGTTTTCTTGACAATAGTATCTCCAAGTTGGGAATTTATGATTCTACCATTGAGCATGGTATAAATCCAGTCCACGATGGCAGAATCAACTCCAACTTCTTCCAGAGCTGACTTAATGGACTGCGTTTTTACGTTGTTAAACGCTCCTTCGATGTCCAAAAATGCTGCCAGGGTATGTTCTTTATGTTCGAGACTTTTCTCAATTTGTGAAACGACTTCATGCAACGCAGTCTCCACTGACTTACGTTTAAGGTAAGCGTGTTGGTAGTTGCACAAATTGTTTGGATTGAGAAGCTCTCTAACATGCAAATCAATTATTCTCTCCAGTGTCTTGAGGAGAAACGAAGAGAGACTTATCGGTCTGTAATCTTTTGCAGTCAAGTGTGTCGGTTTTCCAGCTTTTGGAATAAAGGCCACTTTAACCTTTCTCCAGCTGATAGGGACGTATCTAAGTTTAATACAACTTTTGAAGATTACCCTAAGCCATGGGGTGATTATCTGTAGAGCATGTTGAAGAAATGCCGGAACAATCTCCAGGGAAATGCGTTTACATAAAGAGTTCAAGTGTTTCTTGGCACGAGTTCGACCATGAACCATCGGGATGTTTAATATATCCCGGAATCGCGGGGCTAGACGCAAGGATCTTTCGAAGTCTAGCCGCTTCACTTGTGTTCTCAATGGACTCGCAGTGTCTAACCCATGAATCCTTTTTGGCCTTTCTTAGATCTTTAGTGTATGAGTTAAGTTCGGCTCTATATGAATACCAGTCTTCCTCTACTTTACTCAATTTGGCTTTATTGAAAAGTTTTCTGACCCCAGTTCGTCGTTTCTTAAGCTCACTGTTCCACCATGGTGGATTAGTGGGTTCAATGTTACGAGATATGGGGCAGTGTCTTTCGAAGGCCGTTCTCATTTTACTAGTAAGGTTTTGAACAACAGTATCAATGGCTGAGGTTGTCGAAAGCGTTTTGTCCTCAGGTGGATCGATACGTTCGTTCAACCAATTCCCTACAGAAATTTTCTCATTATTACTCACAAGAGTGAGGTCTAGAATCTCTTCCCTGTTTTTATTACGGAATGTTGGGTGGTCACCCTTATTACATAACATAAGATTGGAACAGAGAATGTATTCAAAAATTGACTCACCCCTTTTGTTTATATCCTTACCTCCCCATTGAGTGTGGTGGGCGTTGGCGTCACATCCCATCACCAAAGGTGTCCCTCGTGCTGTGGTGTACTCTACAAGATCGCGGACCGTCTTTGCTGGGGGGTTATCTTCATCGTACGGCATGTACGTTGACGCCAAGACGAAGTTGCCGCTTATTGCCACGTTATCCCTGTTGCTGTACCTAGATAAAAAGAAAGCATTAATTGATTTTTTCGCTAGAATACAACTCCTAATTTCACCTTCTGACGTGGAAAGGAAAAGGTTGTAGTTTTTTGACCTCAATCCTTGTACCTGATTCTTTCGAAGCCAGGGCTCTTGGATTAAGGCCACATCCACGGTCTCCTGAGACATGTAGAGCATTAGGTCGTGCGTTGCTGCTTTAGCGTGATGCAAATTTATTTGCACCACCAGCAGCTTTTGACTCCCCTTTGCCATCATGCCTCCTTACCTTTACGGTTCCAAGACCGTATCTCAACACGTCTCCTTTCTCTTTCAGGAGAAGGTCAGATTTCTTGTCTATTACAAACAAGAGGTCCTTCCCTTCCCCGCTGTTGATCTTTCTGGACGTCAGGAGCTTCCATTCTAATATGGAAAACTCTTCATTCTGTTTCGCCAGCAGTTTGATTATAGATAAGTCCTCATGCGTGGCAGGAGGGGGAATCCATATTTTAACCTGCTGGCGAAGTGGTAGAGCTGTGACGGGAAGAACCCCGAGAGAGGCGCCCTCCCACAGTTCGCCAATATTGGCGATTGTGTGAGTGAGGAACTCCCAGGATTTCTGGTCCCCGCAGCACACCACTTTCACTCCTTTCCGCCATCCAGCTCCATCGAAAATATAGTCATCAGAACTGTCATTTTCAGATATTGCCATCATGGATTTGAGGATTTCGTTTTCTACAAGTAACCAATTTTTAGCCGTGATTTTCCCATCCGGGTCGTCTCGACTTATTATGGCCATCTGCAGATCGATCGGGGTGGTGTCAAAACTGTTGGTTTTTAGCTTTTTCGAACCTTCAGTCGTGTTTGCCTCCTCTGATCTCATTCTTTTTGATGATCCTGGCCTCGTTCCAGAAGAGTTGCCTACCTGTGCTTCCTCGTTCCTTTTCGGGTTCGATGCAGCGTTGGTCTCCCGTTTCTTACTGGAGGTCGCCAGTTTCGTAGTTGAGCCAGTACGAGCAGTATGGTTATTACCAGCCTGTTCACGGTCTATCTTTTTAAGGATAGACTTAGATGTGGCAGCATTTACTCTTTCGCTGTCTGGCTTTTTAGCGTTCAAATGTTGGGGGGAAACAATGGGTACAGTAGCAGTTATTGTATGCTTTTTCAAAAGGGCCTTGTCTCTCGAAGTGAGAGTAGTTGGATCATTTTTCTCCGTAGCACTCACGAATCTTTTAGAGGATCTGTAGTTACTGCGTTGCCTTGAAGCTTTGAGGGGTGCAGTAGGCTTCAGCTTAGTCTCTTCTGGATTCGATTCTTCTAGCAACTCACCCTCGGTTTGACTTCCTATAGAAGGAGGTCCGTCCAAGGTCTCCCTACCGTCAATAACCAAGTTATCTAGAGCAGGAAGAAGAGCCGCTGTGAGGTTGAGTACATTGGGTTGTCTTGTTAAGTCGGGCTTCTTTGTATCTTTGTTTACTTCTTTTTTTGTCACTGGCGACTTAGCTTCTTGCGAATCCAAGCCCTCGCCGACAGCCGTGACTTCTGCCGACACTTGAGTGTATATCCCCACTCCAATTTCCTTTTCTAGTAAACTTTTTTCCATTTTATTTGTTGGATGAACATCCCTGTTTTTTGTTGGTTTTTCTTAGTTGTATGTCCCTGCAGCTGGATTGCTGGAGGGTCAAACCTAAGCCCCCTCGCCACCGTCAAGGCGAAAACCGTGAGGGGGTTCTATTGATTACTAGACGTTTATTCAGAAATTACAATTCTTTTTATACTTTAATACCAAAATTTGTATGAATTGGGTTGGTAAATATCGATTTTCAATATTTATCAACTATCAATTCGTAATAACGGGTGATTTTTTAAGAGGTTTAGAACTTTTTTAAAAAAAAAAACACAAAAAATTCGAAAAAATGAATGAAATATTTATTTGAATCGATAGTTTGAACCTTGCAATTTAATGTTTAAAGATAATTTCATGCAAATGTTGACCGCGGCTGCGTCTCAGGTAGCCCATCCGCTGAGTCCAATTTTGGCATACTCTTTCACACATATCGGCCGGTATCTCACGAATGAATGCATGGATGTTGGCTTCCAGTGCGTCAATCGAAGCGGGCTTGTCCCTATAGACATTAGCCTTGACATACCCCCACAAAAAATAATCTAATGGTGTCAAATCGCACGATCTAGGCGGCCAATTGACCGGCCCGAAACGTGAAATTAACTGTTCACCAAACTCGCCTCGCAATTGCGCCATTGTTTCGCGTGCTGTGTGGCATGTGGCACCGTCTTGTTGAAACCACATATCATGCAAGTCAAGAACTTCCATTTCGGGCAAAAAAAAGTTTGTTATCATCGCTCGGTAGCGTTCACCATTGACAGTAACGCTGCGATTCGCATCATCTTTGAAGAAATATGGCCCAATAATGCCGCCGGCCCATAAACCGCACCAAACAGTGGCTTTTTCGGGATGCATTGGTAGCTGTTGCAATGCTTCTGGCTGATCTTCACTCCAAATGCGGCAATTTTGCTTATTTACGTACCCATTCAACCAAAAATGAGCCTCATCGCTGAACATAAGCAGCGCGCGATGAACATTTCGAACCGAGCACGAATTTTGATAGTAAAATTCAATAATTTGCAAGCGTTGTTCATTTGTAAGACGATCCATGGTTAAATTGCAAACCAAACTGAAGCTGTTTGACAGTGACACAAGGTACTAAACACACGTCAGCTGTCAAAACCAGTGTTGCCAAAACCAAACCAGCTTAAAAATCACCCCTAGATAGTCGTAATAGACGTGTGTCAAGTTAGCACTACACTTTTAGAAATTAAATAAAGTAAGTACACAGTTAATTGTAGCTTTATAGTAATAAATTAGTTTTGGAAAAAAAAAATATATGAGTGCCGGGACTCACGGTTAAATATGTGTAAACATCAACGTTTGTCCAAGTGCCTAATTTTTGTTACTGAACGTCATCAAAAGAAACATATTGACTAATTAACACTACATTACCTATCTGTAGGCAGTGCTTGAAAAGCTTAGTGTTGAAAGAACGGCAGCGAAATCCCCAGTGGGGGAACCGCTGTAACGGAATTTCCAAGCACTAAAAGGCTGGTGGTGAAGTGTCCAACGAACGGTGAAGGTTCGGTACTGAAAGGTCCTGCTTCGTAGTTCACTCTCAACTTTAAGATGACTTCACATTACACATGGTTATTGTTTATGGTAATCAATCACTCTCTGAGCATCGACAAACAACAACTGTCAGCGGAGAGCACTAAAACCGTGGTTTCAGTTAAATGACACCGTACCCAAATTCCAAAGGAACTTAATGGTTTGACTGACAGGGGCCGAATTAAAATATTCAGTTAGAACTGTCAACGAACTTGCAACCCTTATGAAACTCCATCTTTCCATCGAGTAAAACTTACAAAAAATTCTATCTAAATTTTATACTGAACGAACCTCAAATGAATGTCACTATGAGATAGCCGGCGAATTATATATCTTGAGTTTTTAGAATATTTAGTTGCAGTTGTTGTCAGTGGAAATCACTAAAATCGCCTATGGAATTGGACGCTGTGATTTTTAATGAAACTTTGTGCAAGTACAAAAGTAGCTGATAACTCTGCAATTTGTTCAACTTCTGCTATTTTGTATATCCCAGCCACCTACGTCCCTTGCCTACGTGTCTAAAAATTGCAAGAAGAAATTGCATCGTTTAAAAGCAGTATAATGTAAACGTAGAATTTAAGTTCAGATTTGTATCACTGAACGCACCCGATATCCTACCATACCTACAGCCATTGACCTACCATACCTACAGTCAATTGTCAATCCCTACAGCTGACTATTATTATTTTTGTTTTGATTTTGTTTTCTTTTTAATTACTAGTGTCGCGTCCATTTTGTTCGGAGA
Source organism: Leucozona laternaria (assembly GCA_932273885.2). Taxonomy (NCBI): domain Eukaryota; kingdom Metazoa; phylum Arthropoda; class Insecta; order Diptera; family Syrphidae; genus Leucozona; species Leucozona laternaria. Next base: position 87,164,718 of record OW026366.1, on the reverse strand, counting down.
ATAATTAAAAATTAAAGAAAAAAATATAAAAATATAAGTGTTAAAATGATAAAAACGTCGGTCGCGCTAAAAACAATTTGCTTTCGTCGTTGGCAAAAACAATATAAATGAGTGGTCGCGATAAAGTATAATCTAATTGTTGGTTTCGTTAAAATCAATTTGTTTTGGTCGGGGCAAATCAGATTTCGTAACGTAACGTGCTACAACGCAAAGTGCACGACTTAACGTTGCACACGAACGTTCACGTTTTTTTTTCACTCTACCGCCAGCATAGATGTTTACACATCAAAAATAGTATGTAGTGCTAACTTGATATCAAGTTAGCATTACACTTTCAGAAAATAAAAAATCCAATAACACAGTTAATTGTAGTTTTTTTTTGTTGTAAATTAGTTGTGGAAAGAAAAAAATTCTAAAAAATTTTTTGCCATAAGTTTCTTTGTATTAAAAAAAAACATGGTATGTAGTGCTACCTTGATATCAAGTTAGCACTACACTTTGGGAAATTTAAAAAACAAAGTACACAATTAATTGTAGCTTTTTTGTAGTAAATTAGTTGTGGAGAGAAAAAAATTCTAAAATTTTTTTTGACGAAGTTTTCAAACAAAAACTAGGTAGGTAGTGCTAAGTTGACACTCTCAGTCCAGGCATTAGAAAAGGAAATTAGAAAATCTAAAGGTGGCATTAGTTGTAGCTTTTTTGTCGTAAATTAGTTGTGGAGAGAAAAAAATTCTAAAAATTGTTCTGATGAAGTTTTCAAACAAAAACTAGGTAGGTAGTGCTAACTTGACACTTTCAGTCTAGGCATTAGAAAAATAAATTAGAAAATCTAAAGATGGCATTTTTGTTATAAATTAGTTGTGGAAAGAAATAAATTCTAAAAAAATGTTTGCCATAAGCTTCTTTCTATTAAAAAAAAAATGGTATGTAGTACTAACTTGATATCAAGTTAGCACCACACTTTGGGAAATTTAAAAAAAACAAAGTACACAATTAATTGTAGCTTTTTTGTAGTAAATTAGTTGTGGAGAGAAAAAAATTCTAAAAGTTTTTTTTGACGAAGTTTTCAAACAAAAACTAGGTAGGTAGTGCTAAGTTGACACTCTCAGTCCAGGCATTAGAAAATTAAATTAGAAAATCTAAAGATGGTATTAATTTCAGCTTTTTTGTTGTAAATTAGTTGTGGAGAGAAAAAAATTTTAAAAATTTTGTTGGAGAAGTTTTCAAACAAAAACTAGGTAGGTAGTGCTAAGTTGACACTCTCAGTCCAGGCATTCGAAAAGGAAATTAGAAAATCTAAAGATGGCATTAATTGTAGCATTTTTGTTGTAAATTAGTTGTGGAGAGAAAAAAATTCTAACAAAATTTTTTGACGAACTTTTCAAAAAAAAACTAGTTAGGCAGTGCTAAGTTGACACTCTCAGTCCAGGCATTAGAAAATAAAATTGGAAAATCTAAAGATGGCATTAATTGTAGCATTTTTGTTGTAAATTAGTTGTGAAGAGAAAAAAATTCTAAAAATTGTTTTGACGAAGTTTTCAAACAAAACTAGGTAGGTAGTGCTAACTTGAAACTCTCAGTCCAGAGTTAAAAAAGGGAAGTAGAAAATCTAAAGATGGCATTAATTGCAGCTTTTTGTTGTAAATTAGTTGTGGAGAGAAAAAAATTCTAAACGTTTTTTTGACGAAGTTTTCAAACAAAAACTAGGTAGGTAGTGGTTACTTGACACTCTAAGTCCAAGCATTAGAAAAGGAAATTAAAAAATCTAAAGATGGCATTAATTGTAGCTTTTTTGTTGTAAATTAGTTGTGAAAAGAAAAAAAATTTAAACATTTTTTTGACGAAGTTTTCAAACAAAAACTAGGTAGGTAGTGCTAAGTTGACACTCTCAGTCCAGGCATTAGAAAATTAAATTAGAATATCTAAAGATGGCATTAATTATACATTATTACCAAATAATAACAATTACAAAAACAAATAATAATTTCAAAACAAAATCTGAACAATTCAGCAACCCAGTTTGTTGTCGTGTGTCAGCAGTTGAGACCAATTGCAGGTTGATATTGTGACCTACTATGCCAGCAATGCATGGTCGGCACTATAGATTGTTGGCTTGTCCTTGTTTTATTTCAATTATTTGTGAACTATTTTTGTGTTGACTTAAACATTCTCCCCCGCGTTAAACGATGGTTCAACTATCTAGGTAACTGTGATAACGAAATCTGGCCCTGGTTTTGTGTGTTGGGGTTTTGGAGTTGGTTTCATAGAGACAACGGAAGATCTTCTTGACTTTTGTTTCCATGCAAGATAGGCTATTATTGTGCATGTCAATATCAGAGTTATATATCCAATTGCAGCGTTATGATAATTTTGGACTTGAAGCTTATGGGGTAATTCGAGAGTTTCTTGATCGGTGATTATTTTGTGTAGGTCAGTGAGGTTCTTTAGCTCAATCTTGTAATGAGTGCTATTGAAGGTCTGAAATAATGGCTCATGATGTATTGGTGTTGATATTTCAGAGATGTTGCCAAAGCTGGTGTAGGACGTCTGCAATTTTGTGGAGTGATTATGTGCCCCTCAATAGTGATGTGATTATGTTTTATTGTACATCCTGGCCTTAATGTTAATATTCCGGAATCCTCTAAGTCTATTTGTAGATTTCTTCTTCCGCAAACTGCAAAGAGTCGAGATGGGGTTCTTGTAAAATATAGCCACTGATTTTTATGTTGCATTTGGTTCCAAGTTGAATTTTTTTTCTGATTTTCTTAAGGCACATGTGGGCCTTGTTTCTTTGTTGAAAAGACCTAGTTCACAAGAGCAGATCTCTGCTCCCTTGCTGTATCTGGCTTATAAATTGAAGCATAAAAACTGTTCTGATCTAACGTTGATGCAAGCTTCCATATCAGAAGATATTGGTCACGATGTGCGTTTACAGATAGTATTGGAGCACAGAGATTAATAACTAGTATGGTGTTGTTTATTACACTAGGAATGGGAGTCATTTAGAATAATTCGTAGAATTCTTGGTCTACAAGTGGAAGTGTGATCAAAAACACTGCTCGCCTGTCAGTCATACCTCCTTTAACTGTCATTAGTTTGTATAATTGAATGAGATCTTCTTCATCTGCAGGTAGTTCCAAAAATGATGGTAAGTGAGCCTTGATTGTTTTCACTTCGTCCTTGAGCTGGTTTGCTGACATAAAAGTGAACTTACTTTACCCTGGTGAGTGTCTGTCAGCACATCAATTAATGTTGATTGCATTCTTTGAATGTTTATCATCATTATGATAAGTTGTGTGGAGAGTGATATAAAAATCTGGAATATCTTGAGCTGATGACTTTCTTCTCCATTATCACGTATCCTTGCTGTTATTTCTGTTAATTGATTTGGTTCATCCTGTGGGTAATGATCTCTTCGTTTTAGCTCACTATATTAATTGTGGAATCTATGACTGACGTTTGGTTTCTTAATAGATAAAGTAAGTGGTTTTTATTTTCCTTCACTTGATCTATGGTCTTTGTCATTTGATCAGCATACTCGGAATCCAAAACTCTAAAGAGCGAGTTTGCTATGTTTCTAATGATATTAGCTGCACCTCTTTTAGTTCTCTTGATTGGTAAAAGAGTGTTATCGGATTTCAGTTCATTTTGAATATGTTGAAACTGACTTAATGTGTTGATGCATATACTTCGTTGCTGCATTTGTTGACATAAATGATTCAATGTCAATGTTCCGTTCGCAAAGGCTGTATATTCGTCTAATAATGGATCTGAGCTATAATGAATTATAAAGTTCCATTCACATGTCGCTATTTTTGCAGTCCCAATTCCTTCAAAATGTATTCCGAGGTTTGATTTTAACTTGTTGATCTGGATTTCATCGCTCATAACTAATGGAATAATTAAGAGAATTGTTAACAATGAGGTAATACCCATTGTACTAGATGTTTTTCGTCTTTTGTTAGGAATCTCATGCACCGATTCAGATGATTTATTGTTATTTTCAACTTGTTCTTCTTCGTTTTTGAATGTTATATCATTGCTCACTTCCTCCTCGATTGGTAGTTGTGCTTATCTGTGAATCAGGCGTTTCCAGACCCCAGATGCTGTTTTAACTTCCACAACTCTTATTGCACCATCCTCACCCTTGAAAGTCTTGATGATTCTACCTAGAGGCCACTGAAGTGATGGGACGTTATTTTCTTGTATGATGACCATGTCTCCTATTTTCATGTTCGCCGAGCATTCCTTCCACTTGTACCTATATTGAAGTTCTTGGAGATATTCCTGTGACCATCGTTTCCAAAATTCGTTTTTCAGGTGTGATACAAGAAACCATCTTGTCAATAGTGTCTGCTTCATAGGAATTGCATTGACGCCAGTTTTTGCAGTGAGGGGTTCGCCGATAAGGAAATGTCTTGAAGTTAATGCTGTGAAATCGTTGGGATCACTTGATAGTGGTGTTAATGGCCTTGAATTTAGAATAGTTTCAATTCCGACCAAAACAGTTTCGAACTCTTCATATGTTAAAGATGCTGTGGAAACATTCCTCTTTAACAGATGTTTTGTCGATTTTAATGCTGCTTCCCAAAGTCCTCCAAAATGAGGTGCTCTAGGCGGAATGAAGTTGAATTGTATTGCCTGACCGTTGCATTCCCTGGTTTCACGAGCACTTTCAGAGTAGATTGTGTCATATAATTCAGACAGTGATTATTTGCTCCTACAAAATTTGTCACATTATCACAATATCTGTTTTGACAGTGTCCTCTGCGACCGATAAAACGTTTTAATGCTCCGAGAAACTATGCGGTAGTTAAATCGCTTACAAGTTCTATATGCAAAACAGCAGAACATTGCCACATAAGCCTTTTGAGGTCGCTTACCACGGATTTTATAATGAATCCAGAATGATCCACAGTAGTCCACTCCCGAGTTGATGAAAGGTCGTGCCGGTGTAATTCTTGTTGATTGCAGATTTCCCATTGCCTGTTGAAGTAATTGGGGTTTAGCTCTTGTGCATCTCACGCAGTGGTGCACAATTGATCGTGCCATTATTTTTCCTTTTATATGCCAAAACCTTTGTCTTAACTGAGCAAGCAGTGTCTGAGGACCACAGTGATTATGTTTCTCGTGAACTTCTTGTATCAATAGTTTTGCTAATGGATTATTGTATGGCAGAAGCATCGGATGTTTGGTGTGAAATGGAAGTAATCCGGAGTCTAGTCGACCTCCAACTCGAACAATTCCCTTGTCATCCAAAAATGGGGACAGGCTTGACAAATGACTATTCCGCTTTGATTCCTTGTATTTCTGCAGGTCACTGATGTCTTCCTTAAAATCGAATGCCTGTATTGCTCGAATTATTACAATTAATGCATTGTCTAATTCTCGCGTAGTTACTTGGATGTCCTCTTCTCGTTTACCTTCTTTGTTTCTAGCATGATTACAGAAGCGGAGGATATATGCAGTTATCCGTTGAAGTGTGGTGAATGAGTTTCTATGATTGATCTGATAAATCATATTCTGGTCACAATTATATGTCACTGTTGCTGCAGTCGGTAGTTTTCTTTTTCTTTCAATGTCTTCTGCAATTGCCAGATCTTTGGAATATTTTGCTGGCCACATATCGTCTTTGCCGTGTAAAACCAATGGACCGTAGAACCACAGTGTGCATGATGTAAGACCTTGTGGTTGAAGACCTCTTGAAATCACATCTGCTGGATTATGTTTTGATGAAACATGTCGCCATTGCTCGGGGAGTGTAAGTCTATGTATACTGGAAACTCAATTGGCCACAAATGTTTGATTTGAAACGATGCTGATGGTGAATTAATCCATGCCAGCACGATTTCAGAATCTGTCCATAAAAATGTGGGAACGTCCTTAAGATTTATGTCATTCTTAACTCTGGCTGTTAATTGAGCACCCAAGACAGCAGCGCAAAGTTCTAATCGTGGTAATATCTGTTTCTTTAGTGGAGCTACTCGGGATTTTGAACATAGTAGCCTAACTATTATTGTTCCATTTTTCAGAATAGCTCGCAGGTACACTACTGTACCATATGCCTTTTCTGATGCATCAGAAGAGGTGTCAATCTGTATTTGTGCTGGTACCTTATTGTTAAACATATGACGTGCGAAATGGAAATTATTTATGGGTTTCAGGTTTTCACGAAAATGCAGCCATCTTGTATGTAGTTCAACTGGTAATGATTCATCCCATGACAACTGTAGTAACCATAGTTCCTGTACGAATATTTTAGCTGTAACAACTATTGGAGCCATTATTCCCAATGGATCGAATAATTTGGCTAGGTCTGAAGTGACAATCCGCTTTGTTATTCGATTTGTTGAATTTAATTTTGTTTTAACACAAAATCTGTCGTTCTTTGGTTGACATGTTAAACCAAGTGCTTTAATTGATTCATTACCTTCATTTCCAAAATCGAGATCGATTTCTTGATCTTCTTCTGCAATGCCTTGAAGTAGTCGGGGATGATTAGCACGCCACTTTCTTAGTTTGAATCCTGCTTCTTTTAATATTTGTGTGACTTGGTCTTGCATTTCTAGGGCTGTAAGCAAGCTGTTATCGCCAGTCAAACAGTCATCGACATAGAAATCATTGTGTAGAGCCTTGGAACCTAGTGGAAATCTTTCGTTATTCTCTTTGGCGAGCTGTTGCAGACACTAGGTGGCCAGATATGGGGCTGCTCTTGTTCCATAGGTCACTGTGTTAAGTTGATAGTAATTAAGAAAATATTTCACCTTGCACTGTCGGTCCTGTGTACATGATATCGTTTCAGATGATGATGTTTTAGATGATGCATCAAAATCGACTCGAAGCTTGGTGGTGCTACTGTCTTCTTAAAAAACACAGTGATGGGGTATGAAGTAATTAGGGATTAGTATGTTATTGATGTCAATTTTGGTCATGTGGCCTAAATCTTCGTACTCTTCCATAAATTGAATATATTGGTCTTTTACTTCTTTCTTCTTGGCCAGTCTTCGTTCAAGTGCTAGAAACCTGTTGACTGCTATGTCCTTGGAATTTCCTAAAGAGGATGTATTTTCATGAAAAGGAAGCTTGACAATGAATCGTCCTTCATTGCTTATTTGTGTGTTTTGTGCAAAATGGGCTTCACACATCTCTTCGTGTCTTGATAAGTTGCTACCTTGTGTTTCTACTTCTTCAAAGCTCCATAATCGTTCAATCATTTTATGAAGGTCGTTGTCATCATAAGTAGATATGCCACATGCTGTATTTGACTTCGCTTCTGCTAACTTTCCTGCTATCACCCATTCAAGAACTGTGTTTTGTAGTATAGGTAGATCGTCTGATAAACGTATCTGCCCAATGGAAAGTAATTGATGATAGAACTCTGCACCTAGAAGAGTATCAATTTTGTCTGGTCGATTGAAGAATAGATCCACCAATGCTACATTGTTGTGGAGATATGATGTGTGGAAGAACAAAAGCTTCTAATTGAGTATTAAAGCTACTTGTTCTTGATTGTAATTGGACGTTTACACGTTGATGGGATTCTCTCTTTCCATTGCCAATGCCTTGGATGCTAATTGATGTATGCTTTGAATGGAGACCTAGTTTCTTAACCAGGCGTTCTGTAATCAGATTCACTTGTGAGCCGGAATCCAATACGGCTCTGCAATCTTACCTTTGTCCATTGTTTGTGTTTAACCCGCAACCTATATATTTGCATTTATTATTTTAAAATACAAATTAAACATTAAAAAATTGAATATGTATAACACTTTTAAATATAAACCAAATAGATTGTTAGATGTGTATCTGAGAATAGATAAAGATGATTCTCATCGGCTTTGTTGGTCGTTTTGATGACGAAAATGAAAAAATTAATTCATTTACTTTTCCCAACGTTTCGACGGTGGTTGCCGTCTTCTTCAGGGGATCTTTATTTGTAAAAAAAAGAGAAGTAATTACATAAAAGTGTCAATGTATGAAGGGCGGACGTGGTATACACTTACATTAAAGTTTTAAACAATTATGTATATAAAAAAAAAAAAAAAACAAAACAATATTTGGAAATATTTAATAATTTAAACTTGAATAATTTAAGAGCAAATTAGTAATTAAACACTTCAGATGAAGTTTAGTATGAAAGAAAACAACTATTTACAATTTAAAGACAATTTGTATAAACAAGTACACGGAATGCCAATGGGAAATCCGCTCTCGCCGACAATCGCAGATTTGGTGTTGGATTTTCTTCTCGATGAGTGTTTTAAGGAGGAGTGTAAACCAAAATTCATCGCTAAATATGTCGATGACATTTTTGCGATTGTGGACAAAGAAGAGATTGAAAATGTGCTACGATGCCTCAACCAATTTAACGAGAAAATCCAATTCACCGTAGAGAAAGAAACAAGTAGATCAATACCATTTTTGGCTGTCAAGATCCATCGAAAAAACTACCGGCTTTCATTCGACTGGTACCAAAAAGATATGGCATCGGGAAGACTGATAAATTTCCGGTCAAACCAAGCTAAACACATTCGTGTAAACACCAAATCGAACCTTATAAACAAAGTCTTTGCGTTGAGTGATCGGGAATTCCACTCCGCTAACGAAGAAAAGGTTACGAAAATCCTCTGGATAATAGCTTTCCGATCGAAATCATAAGAAGCTTGATACAACGTCAAAAATATAAAGCTCGATCGGAAAATATATTGGAAGAGAGGAAAGGTGTTTACAAAAGTGTCGTTTATGTCCCAAAGCTTTCCGAAAACTTTAAAGAAATAATCGGCAAAAACAAAATTGATGTCAACTTGGCGTACAAGTCGAACCAGACCATGGCTTCCCTCTTCACAGGTCTAAAAAAGAAGACAGAAAAGGACCGTTGTACAGACGTGGTGTACAAAGTAAACTGCCAAGGTAAAACCAATGATCCATGTAATCTATGCTACGACGGCACGACCAAACAACTCCTTCGACAGAGAATGGCGGGTCACAAGTCGGACATTCGTTCAAAAAATTCTGGAAAGACAGCACTGGCTTGCCACAGCGTTGAAACTGGCCACCAACTGGACTTTGATGGTGTGGAGATCTTGGCAACGGAAAAACACACTTCCAAACGCTACACGTTAGAAACACTACACATAATCAATAACAAGAACAACATGAACCGTAAACAAGACAAACAAAACATCTCAGCAGTTTACTGCTCCTTAGTTTCCAACACTAGATCCAAAATTTGATTGTACTCATTGGACTAAACTTCATCTGAAGTGTTTAATTACTAATTTGCTCTTAAATTATTCAAGTTTAAATTATTAAATATTTCCAAATATTGTTTTTTTTTTTTTTTTTTTTTTTTTTTATATACATAATTGTTTAAAACTTTAATGTAAGTGTATACCACGTCCGCCCTACATACATTGACACTTTTATGTAATTACTTCTCTTTTTTTTACAAATAAAGATCCCCTGAAGAAGACGGCAACCACCGTCGAAACGTTGGGAAAAAGTAAATGAATTAATTTTTTCATTTTCGTCATCAAAACAACCAACAAAGCCGATGAGAATCATCTTTATCTATTCTCAGATACACATCTATAAACCAAATAGGTACTACTATTGTGAATTAATTATTTAAAAATAACGAGTAATAGCCCAATATGACACTTCTTGTCAAATTGACTATTCTATGTCAAATTATGCAAGTCATCGTTTTAGCCTTGATGAATTAAAAAAGGTCATTCTTTTTCGAGAACTTCACCCGACACTATATACATATACATATATATATTTTTTTTTTGAGAATTAAAGAACTTTTATAACGTTGTACAAAAAGAAATCGAGTTTTTATTTGATAGAAAGTTAATTAGAAAATTAACCAGCGCTACACCTAAACATTTGGTCCTTCGAGCCGGATAAAAAAAAAGTGTATGAATTTGCTATTTGCTTTGCTGGATGTAAAGTGTGTAACGATATACATACATATATATATATATATATATATATATATATATTTCATACAGAACAAATTGTATTGTGCAAATAAATTAAATTTAAAACTATTAATAAAAATAATAATATTATTTCATTAATTAAAAATAAACAATTTAAGAACATTTTGTGACGTGCAAATCGGGATTCCCGCGACGTGAAAAATAACAACAACACAACACCACTCCACTGAAGGCACACCACGTAAGTCCTCATTTTTAAAGTATTTTTTTGCTCTTTTTTTATTACATTTCATAAATAAAAGTCCACCATGTCGTTTGGGGAGCTCCAAAAGGAAGTCTTAACACAATTAGAGCGCGATTTTTCAAATTTTAAAAAGACAGGCCAGGCACGTCGCACTGTCAACTATGTGAAAACTCGCTTGGGGCTTTTAGAAGCAAATTTAGAAAATTCCAAACGATACCATGAAGAAATCGTTAGCGGGGGGAAGCTTGAGGAATCTTTAAAGAAGGAAGAAATGATCGCTGTATATGATCAAATTCGTGATACGTATTTGGAGTATAAGAGTGAACTTATGGATGCCCTGGGCAAGGTAGCTCCACCTCCATCTGTTCCACCATCGCCCTCGTTACTTCAAGGATCAGTTCATGCGTCAGGTACGCATCAGCTAACGCCAATAGCTCCACAAACAAATGTCCTTAAGCTTCCGCCAATAAAGCCTCCAACTTTTTCTGGGTCCTACACGGCATGGCGTTCATACCACGACATTTTTATTTCCCTAGTGCATAATAATGCAGCGTTGAACGAGATTCAAAAAATGCATTTTTTAAAGGAAAGTTTAAGTGGTGACGCCGAACGTCTCCTAAACCATTTAGACTTAAGCACGGGGAATTATGCAAAGGCGTGGATTTGTTGAAAGAAAGATACGACCATAAAAGGGTTCTAGTAAATTCTTACCTTAAGGTTCTCTTTAGCCAAACTGCTCAAACTAAAGAGTCAGCTGAAAGTCTTAAGAGTTTATTAGACACAACAACAGAAGTCGTACATGCCCTGGACAATTTAGAATTACCAGTGGAACGTTGGGACACAATATTAATTTATATTCTCTTCCAAAAATTACCCGTAAATACCCAACAATTATGGGAAGAAAAGCTCGGCAACGATAAGAAACTCCCGACCTTTTCCGACTTCACAGAATTTCTTAAATCTCGTTTCCTCTAGAAGCCCTTGTACAGCAAGGAAATTCAGTCTCACAGTCCAGACCAGTAACAAAACCGCAAGTTGTAGCCAAGGCACTTCATGCAAAAACGCAACAAAACCATCAATTTAATACACAAAGATACCAATGTCAGCTTTGTAACCAAGGACAACACTCTTTAATGAAATGCCGACGATTTTTGAGTATGGATTCTGCTCAAAAACAGCAAGCTGTACGTCAGATTCGAGTATGCGAAAATTGTTTTGCCTATAGCCACTCAACACGAGATTGCATGAGTAACCGGAGCTGTTATTTTTGCAATCAAAAGCATCACTCACTTTTGCACAATGTTTCATACACACAAAATAATTCGATTTCTAACCCAAACACTTTAACAACACAATTGCAACAACAGGTTGCCCAGCCTCGGAACCAACAGGTAGCCGTTAACCCAAACGCTCCTGCGTTCCAACCAATGGGTTATAATGCACCAGGTTGCAGTAATCGACACAATTTTCACGCTTCCCAGCTCCATGGTACACAAATTTTGTTAGCCACTGCTATAGTTAGGGTTAAATCTGGAGATGGGAGATTTGCGGATCTACGAGCCCTAATTGACCCAGGCTCAGATGCCACGTTTATATCCGAAACTGCAGCAAATTTATTAAATTTTACAAGACACCGTACTCTTGTTAAGGTATCAGGGTTAGGGGAGGTCAGCAACGGCACCAGTCAAAACTACGTCGACCTAATGTTTACGTTCAAACATTCGACGTTTGAAGGCGCAACCAAAGCGTTCATCTTTAAGTCGTTGACTGGCCTTCTTCCGGCCCACAAAATGATACCCAACACTTGGGAACACCTAATTCATTTGCAATTAGCAGACCCTAATTTTCACACTCCCGCGCCAATCGATATACTTTTCGGCTCAGATGTTTATCCTAATATTATTTTGCCAGACATAATCCGCAATGAGCAAGAAATTGCACCTATTGCTCAAAACACACATCTGGGGTGGATTATATTGGTTAAAATTCCTGATGTAACTTCAAAAAACATTCGAAGCTTTTTTCAACACAGCGATCTCGACACGGAAATCCGAAAATTTTGGGAAATGGAGGAAACTCCATTCGTGCTTCAACCGTCAGAAGAAGATGTCGCCTGTGAGAAGTATTTTTCAAAATCAACAACACGTCTACCAGATGGACGGTATGAAGTTGGACTTCCGTTCAAAGAAGGATTTTATCCTGAAGGAAAATGCAGTCAGGCGCTTTTTATCTCTGGAACGACGATTGGGAAAGGAACCGAAGCTACAAGCAAGCTACAGCAACTGTATTATGGAGTATTTAAGTTTAAAACACATGGAAGAGGTTAATCTGGATGACCCGATTTTAAAATCATCTTTTCACTACTTCCTTCCCCATCACGCTGTGTTCAAAGAGTCTAGCACCACCACAAAATTAAGAGTCGTCTTTGACGCAGCCGCAAAAACTTATGATGGCACATCTTTAAATCAATACTTGATGATCGGCCCTAAACTGCAGAAAAACATTGTCGATATAATTTTAAAGTGGCGAACATATCAATTCACCATTACAACGGATATAGAGAAGATGTATCGCCAAATTCTCGTACAAAGAGCGGATCGATATTATCAGCTTATCCTTTGGAGAGAATGCCCAAATCAATTCATTAAAGTTTTCAAACTCAAGACTGTCACTTTTGGCACGGCTTGTGCGCCTTATTTGGCCATCCGAGTCCTTCACAAAGTCGCTGAGGATGAAGCTGAAAACTACCCAAAACGAGCCCTTGCAGTCAAAGAGGAGATGTACGTAGATGATCTCATCAGTGGGGGAGATTCCATCGACGAAGCTCGAATAAAACGAGAAGAAACACGCAATCTACTGGCTTCAGCAGGGCTAAAACTTCGTAAGTGGACATCCAACTGCAAAGATCTTCTACAAGATTTACCCAAAGAAGATTGCGAGATAAGCTTTGAGCTGCCATTTGGATCAACCGATCATGTTAAAACTTTGGGTATAAGATGGCACCCAGAGGAAGATACATTTTTATTCCAAAATATTGAACACAACACCGAAGAAGTTACTAAGAGAACAATGCTATCTGCAATTGCCAAACTTTTTGATCCACTTGGCTGGATAGCCCCATGTGTGATCAAGGCCAAGATCATGATGCAAAAATTATGGTGCAGAGGAACTGACTGGGACCAACCGATTCCATCAGACATAAGAGAAGAGTGGCTAGCCTTTTGGAAAGAACTGCCTGATCTCCAACACATAAAGATCCCAAGGTGGATCAAAACACACAAAACACAAAAATTAGTGGAATTTCATGGCTTCAGTGATGCGTCTGAAAAGGCTTATGGTGCAGTAGTCTTCATGCGTGTGCTCGACAGCTCTGAAAATATCCATACGCACCTAGTTATTTCAAAAACCAAGGTAGCTCCATTGAAAACGGTAAGTCTGCCAAGACTTGAGCTCTGTGGAGCTGTACTACTTGCATCTCTACTAAACTACACAAGAGGAGTTTTTGATTTCACCGACACCAAAATGTACGCCTGGTCAGATTCAACGATTACGTTGGCGTGGATCAGAGCACAGCCGTCAAAATGGACAACATTCGTCAGCAACAGAGTTGCGGAAATCCAACGTCTGACAAGCTGTGATATCTGGAAACACATTCCCACGGATCACAATCCAGCTGATCTAGCATCCAGAGGCGTATCACCCTCAACACTCGGAAGTCAGGAGCTATGGTGGACCGGGCCTTCATTTTTGCGGGAAAAGTGGCATTTTGAAGTACCCGAACAACCATCTACACTCGACACTGAAGAAGAAAAGCGAGCAGAGAAAAGGCAATGTACACTAGCCAACACTGATGCAGCAGATGATGATATCAACAAAAGTGTACTAAGATGTTCACGGCTCTCAAAGATCATCAGAGCAATTGCTTTCTGTTTTCGATTTAAAAGAAATGGTCTAGCAAAAAGAAAGAAAGTAACTCGAACTTATGGAGAACTAGACCCAGAGGAGCTGAAATGTGCAGCCTTATTAGTACATAAAGCTGTACAAAGACTCATGTTCACGGAAGAACTGAGTGAATACCAGAGTAAAGGTACAATTCCAAAATCCTTGCTCTCGCTCAATGCTTTCGTCGATGGTCTTGGGATTCTACGCGTTGGTGGTCGACTGCAGAACACTTTACTCCCTTACAATCAGCAGCATCCGATCATCCTGAAACCCAACTACCATTTTTCTGAGCTTGTGATGCGAGATGCTCACAACAAAACACCACACGGAGGAAGCCAACAGACTTCTGCATACATCCGTATGTCATACTGGATTATGGGCATTAAACCATACGTGAGAAGATATATTCATAAATGCCCAACATGCTTCAGATACCAGAGGAAGAATCTGCAACAACTCATGGGAAGCCTGCCAGCACCACGAGTACGAATCTCCAGGCCATTTACCCACACTGGAGTAGATTATGCTGGACCTATAGAAATAAAAGCTTGGAAAGGGAGAGGAGCTAAAATCTTCAAAGGCTACTTTGCTATTTTTATATGTCTGGCTACAAAGGCTATTCACCTAGAGACAGTTTCAGATTTGACAACACAATCCTTCTTGGCAAGTTTTCGTCGCTTCACGGGCCGGCGAGGTCTTCGTGCTCAAATCTATAGCGACTGCGGCACAAATTTTGTTGGAGCTAATAGGGAACTAGCCCGGATGCTGGAGCAAGCTCAGCACGATTGGCGAGAAATTGCTGGAACTCTAGCCGATTCAGGAACCAACTGGAATTTTATTCCTCCTGCTTCTCCTCACTTTGGAGGTCTCTGGGAAGCAGGAGTGAAATCTGTTAAACATCACCTAAAGCGAACGATACGAGATGAGAGGTTAACTTTTGAGGAGCTCTGCACACTTGTTGCACAAATTGAAGCATGCTTGAACTCTCGACCTCTATGCCCGCTATCCGAAAATATAGATGACCTAGACGTCTTAACTCCAGGACACTTCTTGATTGGAGAACAGCTCGTATCAATCCCTCAAGGAAGCATACCAATTCCAAAACACGTAAGCTACTTAGATAGATGGACGAGGATACAAATATTTGTCGACTCCTTCTGGCGAAAGTGGAACGGAGAGTATCTTTCACGCCTTCAGCAAAGACCTAAATGGACTAGAAAAGAAGCCGAACCCAAAATCGGAGGCCTAGTCCTGGTAAAGGATGAAAGGCTTCCACCATCCCAATGGTTACTAGCCAGGATCACTGAAACACATCCCGGATCCGATGGACTTACCCGAGTTGTAACTCTAAAAACGAAAACCGGAATTGTAAAACGGCCTATCACAAAAATTTGCTACCTCCCGAGCAACAAATCTACCGAAGAAGAGACACTAATTCAAAAAAAAAAAAATACCTATTAAAAAAAATATTAAAATAAAAATTGTTAAATATATATATATAAAACAAAAAAAAAAAAAACAAATATAGATTTAATAAATA
The DNA here is from genome assembly GCA_932273885.2 of Leucozona laternaria. Taxonomy (NCBI): domain Eukaryota; kingdom Metazoa; phylum Arthropoda; class Insecta; order Diptera; family Syrphidae; genus Leucozona; species Leucozona laternaria. The sequence goes on along the minus strand of OW026366.1, from coordinate 87,149,045 downwards.
AACAGAAATAAAAAACACTCATCCAACAAAATGCCCTCCGCGCTTTATACAGAGAAACACCGCTGCAGCAACCAGCAACATGGTATCAGCAACCTGGAATCACACAACACAATCACATCACTAAATTCTGGCCACAATAATTTCAAAATTTTAAAATAATTTTATTATTTTTTTTATTTATCAATATCACATTTAATAATTCACTATCACTTCAATTATTCGAATTAAAAATATTATTCAAATAACCAATGGGCAACCGCGCTACCCACCAATTACTATCATTGAAACGATCACCGATACCTACTTACAACGAGAGGTCAACCGCGAACCGCCATCAATGAAATACCGAATATATTTGATTATCGACAATGATCTTCAATGACAACGGCGAGTTGTTTGCACCTACGAAAGTAACAACAACAACGTGAATCTCATTACGTGCATTTCTCAATGGGCTAACAGTTCCGAAAGCTCTAATTGGAATTAATGAAAACTGGAACGAAGAATTCATGCAGATGTTGATGCATGTTCATAACTGTCATTGTTGTTTTGTCCTTGAATTGTTTTTCTCTTGATTGTTCTATTGCTAAAGTTTTTTTTTTCTTTACATGTATCAAAGAAAGTCCACAAAAAAAAAACCTAAATTTGGAGTAACCGTAGTGCAACAATTGAAATGAAGGCATTTACCAGGGGCGGCTCAGGTACTAGATTGCGAACATCGTTCACCGGGGCGGAGAATGTTTAACCCGCAACCTATATATTTGCATTTATTATTTTAAAATACAAATTAAACATTAAAAAATTGAATATGTATAACACTTTTAAATATAAACCAAATAGGTACTTCTATTGTGAATTAATTATTTAAAAATAACGAGTAATAGCCCAATATGACACTTCTTGTCAAATTGACTATTCTATGTCAAATTATGCAAGTCATCGTTTTAACCTTGATGAATTAAAAAAGGTCATTCTTTTTCGAGAACTTCACCCGACACTATATACATATACATATATATATATTTTTTTTTTGAGAATTAAAGATCTTTTATAACGTTGTACAAAAAGAAATCGAGTTTTTATTTGATAGAAAGTTAATTAGAAAATTAACCAGCGCTACACCTAAACAGTTTGTAATCAGATCTACGAGGGCTGTACTGAGGAATATGTACTGATGCCTTTCTGAATTTTTTGATGCTGATAATGTCACTGATGAACTAACATTTGTTTGAGACTTTGAATTACTGTCCTCTTCTATGTTAGTTCCATGTTTGTTTGTGAGAATTCCCTTATTGTAGTTCTCAAGATGTAAGAGTGTATTGTGTTTCTGGTTGCATTTGAAGCATCCCCTTGATATACAATTTTGAGTTTTTGAACCATTTTTATGCGTTCTGATGCCTGTAGCTGCAAGAATTGCTTGCAGGCAAATATGGATGTGGATGTGTTCCAGATTGACACAATTTGCAAGTTCCCTTACGATTTGTTGTTATAGATGCACAAGCTCGAGGAGTTGGATCCTTCTTTTTCTGTCTGATTGAAATTAATTTTCTAAGAATGCCAAAAATTCTTTTATTGATTGCAGTTCCTTTGGTTTAGTAAGGGATTGCTCGTAAAGAATTCTTGTGCTTTTATTTGTGATCAAGTTTGCTCACAAATAAAAGTAGTAGAATAGGGTCCCAAGTTGCCGTATCCACGCCAATGTTGCCTAAAGCCATCAGAAACTCTTGCGTGGTATCGTGTAGATTTGGAGACTGGTCCATGCTGTTTTGTAGTTCTTTTCGGTCAACGATAGGTAGAGGTAGGTAAAAATGGCGGCCCAGAGCAAACTAGCTCCGCGGGCCCAATTAGCGCCGGAGGGCGCCGTTTTGATACCATAAACTCGTAATGACCTGTGGGTTGAAAGTGGTTTTATTGGAGGGGTTTGCGGTTATATTCCCTTACGGGTCTGAAAGTAGGCACCCTTTTTCAGCTCACGTGCTGTCTAAGGAGTCTGTTACACTTTTTCCGTCGCGAACCGAATCAGAATAATAATTAATTAATTATTATAAAATTACTTTACTTAATAAGAACGAACGAAATAACACGACCGACAACAATAAGAAAACGCGACTCACAAGGAAGTGTACGCAAGGAAGTAAACAAATGACAATCAAAAGAATTCCGAATTCGAGTTCGAAGTGCAACAGGCAACAACAAAGTGCTGCCACCACGGCTATGCTCAGCAAAGGGGTGGGTTCACTTTTTTACACTTTTATAGTGCTAAAAAGTTAATTAAATTGATTGTCGAAGTTAATCAAGTAAGATTAATTTATATGTTTATGGCCACAGGGGCGTAACTGAAAAAGAAAATAAGGGCGCCAGTAATTTTTTTTTTTAATAAGGAAATTACAAACCTCCGAAGCGAAACCGACGGTGAAAATTATTTTGAAATAAAAGATTGATTTATAAGCCCGAATGGGAATTTTAACACTTTTTATTAAATTGCTTGGGAAACCTTGCAATTAAGTAGGGCTAAAACCCAAGATCTTTTAGACAAAGAGAACAACGAAATTCAATTTTTACTAACAAGATGGACCGTTAACACTTGGTCCCGAAAGAACAAACGGAAAATGGAAAACGGGTCGCGAGTTCCGCTTTATCGGAAAACTTACGGAACAAAAGCCAAACCGAAAATTAAAGATGAGTACAACAAATAACTCTGGCAAACGAATTTATATGCAAAAGAAAACTAATTACAACACAACACTATACTTAGCTTTTTCAACTCCTGCTACTCTCCTTCCTGACGACGAATTTTCTAACTATCCGGAACTCTCTCTCCACCAACTTTTCTAGACTTTTAAGTCAGAGTCAAAACCAGGAATTTCCTTCCTTAGTATATCTATCGCAATCAAAAAAAAACTTGAATCTCTTTTTGACTTTTTTGAAACTTGCTTTTATTTTATTTTTGCCTTTTTTTTTTCCTAAGAACCTCTGGTTCGTACTTAATACGGGTAAGAAGTGCCCATCCAGGCTTTCACCTTGCCTGGACGACCTCTTCTTTTTTCCAATGCCCCAGTGCTTTCGGCCAATCAGTGACGTGGGCTTCGATCGCGTCATCACTCAGCAACACTCAGCATATTCGCGTGAGTGAGCCAACGCAGTTGAAACCCAGCAGCCTTTCCTACTCGCACTTTACACCCCAGCTTCGTGCACCGTCAGCATTGAATTCGCCGAACACTTGTACGACTTCCAGTGGGCGGCAATTCAATGGGTGCATTCAGCCACCTATTCTCACCCACTAAACTATTTTTAAAAGGAAGTTTCCAAAAACCAAAAAGAAACTCAACCTTATCCCGCGTGCATTTTTCCCCTTCCATTTACAAAAAACTAGCTACTAGCAACAAATTGGTGGAAAGCAAAATTCGATTATACACATTTGTCAGGATAGGAGATGCAGGCAGTTATTCCCTATTTCGCGAAGTTACTCTACGTCGTTGGGCTTTTGCGCAGATTTGGGGGATGAGGACTAGTGGTTAACGTTCCATCTTTTACAAAAACAAATAAGTTACTGTTTACGTTGGGCATGCAGCCATTCTCACAAGGAGTCACATCAGCATCGGAGACCAACTGTCGTCCGTGCTTTTGGTATGTACAGTTTGTACAGACCGCCCGTCTGTCAAGAATTATTAGCGTTCGGGGACCAACTGTCACCCGCGCTCGGAATTAGTGGTTCAGAACAGACCACCTGTCAGTCAAATATGATGCAGTGGATCAACCATCCACTTAAGTGTCAAAATTGACAACTTCGATAATTTGTTTCTTCAAGGTACTGAGAGAGTGAACCGATGGCTGAGTGACCATGGCTGCCCTTCTCTCTCTCAGTAAGTTGAACGAAACACCTGGAAACGAAAGTTGGGAAGAATGGAACCTAGGATGGGGAAGCAAAAGAGTAATTCTTGTTACGGCAAAATTTTACCGTAACAAATCCCACCCTTTCCTCCTCGGAAATGTGCTTGGTTTTCAAGAAAACCAAGCCATTTTCTACGGATTGACCAGGTACACAAACAACAAAGGTAGAAAAAAAAACCATCAGACCAAATATGGTAGTCCATTTTAAAACCAAACAGAAAAAAAATTGAAAAAAAGAGAAAAAAAAATATATAAAAACCAATACCATCAAAAAGTTACAAAAAAAAATTAATTACTCTTTACTTTAATAGGGACTTACGGACTCAATCATTTTCAGATAACGAAGTGAAAGGCTTCAGATCCTCCTGAGGTTGTATGCACCTGCTGATTTTTTAGTTGCTGCCTTCAACTTGGCAGCAATATCAGCCCTAAGTTCTCTAAACCTATCTCCTATATTTCCTACCGACTGTACACCATTTTCACTATCCAAAGCTTCAGTACTAATTCCTATTCTATCCTGACCACTAGTAGACATCTCCTTTCCAAAATTAGCGTAATATGGTGTAACTCCTAATACTTCATGTTGGGATGTGCGGATGGCACAAGCCACTTTAGCTAGCTGAGAATCCCAACTTCGGTGATTCTCCGAAACATATGCCCTCAAAGTTGTTTTAATTATCTGGTTGATCCTCTCCGCAGGATTAGCCTGTGGATGATAATGTGGAGTAAACCTAATCTTCGAAGAATATCCTTCACAGAGCGTCCTAAGTTCCCTACTCTTAAATTGAGGACCGTTGTCGCAAATGACAATTTTCGGAACTCCAAACAAAAGAAAAACACTATCTTCTAACTCCTTGCACACTGCCTTTGCAGTGGCAGACCTTAATGGAAACCGTAACGGAAATTTCGTTAAATAATCTACCACTGTGAGGATATACATAAAACCTTTACTAGACTTGGGCAGAGGACCCACTAAGTCCACACTTATCATCTCCCACGGAGAAGAAGCTCCTACTCTTTCAGTCATAAGACCGGCTGGCTTATCGTTTATCGGTTTCACTTGTTGACATACCCTACATTTCCTAACATATCTTGTTATATCTCCTCTCATTTTAGGCCAATAATATTTTGAACCTACTCTAGCGAAAGTTTTCCTAACCCCCATATGTCCAGCTAATGGACTATCATGACATTCTTTAAGAACTCCTAACCTATCTTTCCTACTCACTACTAATTTCCATTCGTCATTACCTTCATGAACCACCACATAATTCGATTTTATAAATTTAAACAAACGGCCATTATCAACTCTCCAGGCCGGAAAAGCTAACGGGTTCGACTCAACTTTCGAAATCATTTTTGCCACCCAAGGGTCAGAATCCTCATCCGAAATCCCAGCCACTACTGGAACTCCCCGAGATAACATGTCCAGACCGACATGATCTTTACCCTTTCGGTGAATGATCTGAAAATCAAACTGCTGAAGCCTAACTGCCCAGCGCGCAAGTCTACCCTGTGGGTCCTTGAGATTACTCAACCAAATCAATGAGTAATGATCAGTTACGACCGTGAAGCGAACTCCTTCGAAGTACGGCCGCAACTTCTCAACTGCCCACAAAACTGCTAAACACTCCTTTTCAGTAGTGGAGTAGTTCCTTTCGTTCCTATTAAGAGACCTACTCAAGTAACATATTACTTTTTCCCCCTCCTCAAAAGTCTGTGTGAGTACGGCCCCGATACCGTAATCAGATGCGTCTGTTTGAACCACGAATGGAAGATTAAAGTCGGGACATGTTAAAATCGGAGCCGTGATTAAACATTCCTTAGCTTTCCTAAAGCAATCTTCGCATTCCTGTGTCCAGACGAATTTTTTGCTTTTCTTAAGCAAATCTGTCAATGGCCTAACTAATGTAGCAAAATTTGGTACGAAGCGCCTGTACCACGAAACAGTCCCTACAAAACTCCTAACTTCTTTAACGTTCTTGGGTGCAGGTATTTTTACCATGCTATCCACTTTTTCCGGGTCAACATGTAACCCGTTCCGATCAACCAACCTAAAAATTTTAGAGAGGGTCTGCAAAAGTTGCATTTCTCCCTACCTACTTTCAAACCTGCCTGATGCAATCTCCTAAAAACTTCCTTAAGAATTTCGAGATGTTTCTCGAATGTATCTGTAACGATAATGATATCGTCCAGATATACAAAAACATATGGCTCCAACTCCGGCCCTAAAACACTATCTATGAATCTCTGCCACGTAGCAGGGGCGTTGTGCAACCCGAATGGCATTCTTTTAAAATGAAAAAGTCCCCTACCCGGTACCGTAAAGGCCGTAAACTTGCGAGATTCCTCCGCCATCGGAATCTGCCAATACGCTGACTTAATATCCAGCGATGTTAAAAATTTCGCGTTCCTAAGCTTGTCTAAAATGGCTGAAATAATCGGAAGTGGATATGCATCTCTCTCTGTAACTTGATTAAGTTTCCTATAGTCGACACAAAACCTAAAGGTACCATCTTTCTTTTTAATTGAAACTATTGGAGAAGCCCAAGGACTATTTGACTTCTCAATCACCCCCTCTTCTAACATCTCGTTAAGAGCCTTATCGATATGCACCTGCATTGCTGGTGATACCGGATAGTACCTCTGCTTAATAGGTTCCGTCGACGTCCTAATAATATGCTCTACAATTTGTTGTCACTCCTAACCCTTCTGGCATGTCCCTAAACAAATCTTCAATTAAAGCATTTAGTTTGCCCCTTTCACCCTCATCTAACTCAGACTCATCTGTTATAGAAGTTGTTTCTATCGAAGCCACCATCTCCTGGCTCGAAAAACTCCACATGCGTGATCGAAGATCCGGGACGATTCCCGATAGTGCCCAAAAGTCTGCACCGAGTATCATCGCATGTGGGAGGGAGGGTATAACCAGACACTCTACCAACACTGATTTGCCTTCGACAACAATGGGTAGATTTACAATTCCTAAAACTCCTACACCTGCACCATCAGCTAAATGTACCTGCCTAACATTTGTTTTGTCTAACTGTAACCCTTATTCTTTCAAAACCCTCCAAACGTCCCTACAAATTATAGTTCCTGAACGGAAGCAACATACGCAACATCAGGCTCCAAAGCCTGCCTGTTACGACCAGAAGGAGGAGGGACAAAAGACTCCACATTTGACCTAATTGTCTCTAACTTCCTACCCAACGCAACCAGTTCATTGACTGACTTGATATCAGCCAAGCCTAATTGCGTTTGGTAGAAAGGAGCTATGTTTTTCATGAGAATAGATAATTTTCTATTCTCACTCAACGGCTCAGAGAATCTTTTAAAAAGGGTTTGCATGAGAGCAATGTACATTCCCATTGTCTCATCCCTACCCTGGGTACGCCGCCTGACCTCGTCCAATAAGAGGTCGTCATAGTTGGAGGGTAAAAATTCCAACTTCAACTCCCTAACCAACTCTTTCCATGTTGTGATGGAATCCCTAACCGCCCTAAACCAGAGAAGTGCCTTCCCAGTAAAAAGATCAACAGCCGACCTGAAAACCCTAGCCTCTGAAACTCTACGAGATTCCCTTAGTTCCTCAACTCTTTCAATAAATGAATTCACTGATGAGCCGCACTGCTCACCAGAGAATTTTATATTCCACTTTTCAATACGCTCAGGATTTCGGTCACAGGGTTCCCCCTGTAGTTGAAATCCTGAACTCGCACGTTGGTCGACATGTGCAGTTGGCAACGCATCCATGCCTGCTGTCGACGTGTTGTCCTTGCTGTTGTTTTTATCTTGAGGTACTTCCTCATCCCCTTCCGTTAAGGTTGCCATCAGCAACAATAACTCCCCCCGAATATCGGCCACCTGATTGACCTCCTCAGACGACTCCGCTTTGGCCCTACTAATCCTACCTAGAGACCATTCAATTTTGGTCTGAATTTTCAAATACTCCGACGACTTCGGATTCTTCGGAGGAGTTTTCAACAAGTCCCTAACTTCTATAATTTTAGCTCGAACCGCTTTCGAATCATCCTCAAACGAAAAAGGGTAGTGAGGGCTGTCACTTGAAATGGAACCCGACCGTTCCAGTGTACGGGATGCTCTAAGTGTCATCCTCATGTTGTCTACCGTACCCTCCTTAAGACCACGCGCCTGTAACTCATAAAGGAGTTCCTCTTTATTTAACCTATTCACGTCCATCTTGAAAAAAAACTTAACGTCCAAAGGTAAAATTAAATAACCAAACCGTATGAAATGTACAACCGCCTTATTAAACCAAAAATTGGATCAAATCAACACCCAGTTGATGATTGTAGTAATTTAAAAGTAAACACGCAATAAATTAAAAAAAATCCAAAAAAAAATATTACAAAAAGCTAACAAAATCAACACCCAGCTGATTTGTTCTAAAAGTAAAAAAAACTATATGAGCTTAAACGCACAAAAAAAGAAAAATCGTCAAAAAAAAATGGCTTAATTAATTTTCCACTAAATCCACCCCGTTGATGGTTATACAAATTCAACAAAAAGAGGCCGAAATACTAAACAAAAATTGGACCAATTCAACACCCGGTTGATTGTTATACCAATTCAAAGAAAACACGCGTTAAATAAATCCAAAATCAAAATGTTGCAAAATTAAACAAAAAAAATATTCCAAAAGAAATTACTACTGCACTCGACTAACGCACAAAAAAAAGAATCACCATAAAAAAATATTTGCTTAATAAATTTTCCTACCTGTAAGAAATTTTTACACGACACTGTAGGTAAGTAAAATATAATAACTTCTAGCACTTCCAAAAAAAAATATCGATAAAATGTAAACAAAATGTTTTTTTTTTAACGAAATCAACACAATAAAACTCAGAAAAAGAACTCAATCACGATCACCTATGTAAACAATTCAAACGGGCTTCGTAGGTATGTATAAGGTAGATAAGCACCGTAAGTAAGATATAAAAACCTGCGACACTTAAAGGTTATGCGAAAAAAAACATATATATGTATGTAGGTATGTATATGTAAATTTAACCTAATGAAGGGATTAATTTAGAATTTTATCAAAAATGTAAATGAAAAGAATATTAAATAGGTACTCACTCTTTAGAAAACAAAAATAAAAAAAACCGTAGTAGGTATGCTATGCACTATACACTATTGAGTGCTAAATTCCAGCTTAGGTATGTAGGTACTGTGTATGTTTTGTTTTTCACAAGATTATAAAAGATTTCCACCACTTTTCACAACAGAATGTTTCCTGGGGGAAGAGACAAAAAATAGGAAAAGTAAATTGCACAAAACAAGATAAACGAAAACTTCCCTAAAAAAAACTCCATAACAAAAAAAAACTTTTCAAGAATGTTCTTCTTTTTGGAGAACTTTCACCGCGGTTTTTGGAATGTTTTTTTTTTTAATCAAAAAGCCCCACGTTCGGGTGCCAATTGTTACACTTTTTCCGTCGCGAACCGAATCAGAATAATAATTAATTAATTATTATAAAATTACTTTACTTAATAAGAACGAACGAAATAACGCGACCGACAACAATAAGAAAACGCGACTCACAAGGAAGTGTACGCAAGGAAGTAAACAAATGACAATCAAAAGAATTCCGAATTCGAGTTCGAAGTGCAACAGGCAACAACAAAGTGCTGCCACCACGGCTATGCTCAGTAAAGGGGTGGGTTCACTTTTTTACACTTTTATAGTGCTACAAAGTTAATTAAATTGATTGACGAAGTTAATCAAGTAAGATTAATTTATATGTTTATGGCCACAGGGGCGTAACTGAAAAAGAAAATAAGGGCGCCAGTAATTTTTTTTTTTAATAAGGAAATTACAAACCTCCGAAGCGAAACCGACGGTGAAAATTATTTTGAAATAAAAGATTGATTTATAAGCCCGAATGGGAATTTTAACACTTTTTATTAAATTGCTTGGGAAACCTTGCAATTAAGTAGGGCTAAAACCCAAGATCTTTTAGACAAAGAGAACAACGAAATTCAATTTTTACTAACAAGATGGACCGTTAATACTTGGTCCCGAAAGAACAAACGGAAAATGGAAAACGGGTCGCGAGTTCCGCTTTATCGGAAAACTTACGGAACAAAAGCCAAACCGAAAATTAAAGATGAGTACAACAAATAACTCTGGCAAACGAATTTATATGCAAAAGAAAACTAATTACAACACAACACTATACTTAGCTTTTTCAACTCCTGCTACTCTCCTTCCTGACGACGAATTTTCTAACTATCCGGAACTCTCTCTCCACCAACTTTTCTAGACTTTTAAGTCAGAATCAAAACCAGGAATTTCCTTCCTTAGTATATCTATCGCAATCAAAAAAAAACTTGAATCTCTTTTTGACTTTTTTGAAACTTGCTTTTATTTTATTTTTGCCTTTTTTTTCCTAAGAACCTCTGGTTCGTACTTAATACGGGTAAGAAGTGCCCATCCAGGCTTTCACCTTGCCTGGACGACCTCTTCTTTTTTCCAATGCCCCAGTGCTTTCGGCCAATCAGTGACGTGGGCTTCGATCGCGTCATCACTCAGCAACACTCAGCATATTCGCGTGAGTGAGCCAACGCAGTTGAAACCCAGCAGCCTTTCCTACTCGCACTTTACACCCCAGCTTCGTGCACCGTCAGCATTGAATTCGCCGAACACTTGTACGACTTCCAGTGGGCGGCAATTCAATGGGTGCATTCAGCCACCTATTCTCACCCACTAAACTATTTTTAAAAGGAAGTTTCCAAAAACCAAAAAGTAACTCAACCTTATCCCGCGTGCATTTTTCCCCTTCCATTTACAAAAAACTAGCAACAAATTGGTGGAAAGCAAAATTCGATTATACACATTTGTCAGGATAGGAGATGCAGGCAGTTATTCCCTATTTCGCGAAGTTACTCTACGTCGTTGGGCTTTTGCGCAGATTTGGGGGATGAGGACTAGTGGTTAACGTTCCATCTTTTACAAAAACAAATAAGTTACTGTTTACGTTGGGCATGCAGCCATTCTCACAAGGAGTAACATCAGCATCGGAGACCAACTGTCGTCCGTGCTTTTGGTATGTACAGTTTGTACAGACCGCCCGTCTGTCAAGAATTATTAGCGTTCGGGGACCAACTGTCACCCGCGCTCGGAATTAGTGGTTCAGAACAGACCACCTGTCAGTCAAATATGATGCAGTGGATCAACCATCCACTTAAGTGTCAAAATTGACAACTTCGATAATTTGTTTCTTCAAGGTACTGAGAGAGTGAACCGATGGCTGAGTGACCATGGCTGCCCTTCTCTCTCTCAGTAAGTTGAACGAAACACCTGTAAACGAAAGTTGGGAAGAATGGAACCTAGGATGGGGAAGCAAAAGAGTAATTCTTGTTACGGCAAAATTTTACCGTAACAAATCCCACCCTTTCCTCCTCGGAAATGTGCTTGGTTTTCAAGAAAACCAAGCCATTTCCTACGGATTGACCAGGTACACAAACAACAAAGGTAGAAAAAAAAAACCATCAGACCAAATATGGTAGTCCATTTCAAAACCAAACAGAAAAAAAATGGAAAAAAAGAGAAAAAAAAATATATAAAAACCAATACCATCAAAAAGTTACAAAAAAAAATTAATTACTCTTTACTTTAATAGGGACTTACGGACTCAATCATTTTCAGATAACGAAGTGAAAGGCTTCAGATCTTTAGTGTGCCAAGTGCCACGATCTTTACCATTTTCGTCTTCAAGGACATATGTCCAAGGAGACAATCTTTTGCGGATTCTAAACGGGCCCACAAATTTCGGTGCCAACTTAGCCGCATAATAGTTTGCTGCGTCCGAAAGGACAAAATTTCGCCGCCATACAACGTCATTCGGGAGATATTGAACGTCTCGCCTCCTGAGGTTGTATGCACCTGCTGATTTTTTAGTTGCTGCCTTCAACTTGGCAGCAATATCAGCCCTAAGTTCTCTAAACCTATCTCCTATATTTCCTACCGACTGTACACCATTTTCACTATCCAAAGCTTCAGTACTAATTCCTATTCTATCCTGACCACTAGTAGACATCTCCTTTCCAAAATAAGCGTAATATGGTGTAACTTCTAATACTTCATGTTGGGATGTGCGGATGGCACAAGCCACTTTAGCTAGCTGAGAATCCCAACTTCGGTGATTCTCCGAAACATATGCCCTCAAAGTTGTTTTAATTATCTGGTTGATCCTCTCCGCAGGATTAGCCTGTGGATGATAATGTGGAGTAAACCTAATCTTCGAAGAATATCCTTCACAGAGCGTCCTAAGTTCCCTACTCTTAAATTGAGGACCGTTGTCGCAAATGACAATTTTCGGAACTCCAAACAAAAGAAAAACACTATCTTCTAACTCCTTGCACACTGCCTTTGCAGTGGCAGACCTTAATGGAAACCGTAACGGAAATTTCGTTAAATAATCTACCACTGTGAGGATATACATAAAACCTTTACTAGACTTGGGCAGAGGACCCACTAAGTCCACACTTATCATCTCCCACGGAGAAGAAGCTCCTACTCTTTCAGTCATAAGACCGGCTGGCTTATCGTTTATCGGTTTCACTTGTTGACATACCCTACATTTCCTAACATATCTTGTTATATCTCCTCTCATTTTAGGCCAATAATATTTTGAACCTACTCTAGCGAAAGTTTTCCTAACCCCCATATGTCCAGCTAATGGACTATCATGACATTCTTTAAGAAGTCCTAACCTATCTTTCCTACTCACTACTAATTTCCATTCGTCATTACCTTCATGAACCACCACATAATTCGATTTTATAAATTTAAACAAACGGCCATTATCAACTCTCCAGGCCGGAAAAGCTAACGGGTTCGACTCAACTTTCGAAATCATTTTTGCCACCCAAGGGTCAGAATCCTCATCCGAAATCCCAGCCACTACTGGAACTCCCCGAGATAACATGTCCGGAACGACATGATCTTTACCCTTTCGGTGAATGATCTGAAAATCAAACTGCTGAAGCCTAACTGCCCAGCGCGCAAGTCTACCCTGTGGGTCCTTGAGATTACTCAACCAAATCAATGAGTAATGATCAGTTACGACCGTGAAGCGAACTCCTTCGATGTACGGCCGCAACTTCTCAACTGCCCACAAAACTGCTAAACACTCCTTTTCAGTAGTGGAGTAGTTCCTTTCGTTCCTATTAAGAGACCTACTCAAGTAACATATTACTTTTTCCCCCTCCTCAAAAGTCTGTGTGAGTACGGCCCCGATACCGTAATCAGATGCGTCTGTTTGAACCACGAATGGAAGATTAAAGTCGGGACATGTTAAAATCGGAGCCGTGATTAAACATTCCTTAGCTTTCCTAAAGCAATCTTCGCATTCCTGTGTCCAGACGAATTTTTTGCTTTTCTTAAGCAAATCTGTCAATGGCCTAACTAATGTAGCAAAATTTGGTACGAAGCGCCTGTACCACGAAACAGTCCCTACAAAACTCCTAACTTCTTTAACGTTCTTGGGTGCAGGTATTTTTACCATGCTATCCACTTTTTCCGGGTCAACATGTAACCCGTTCCGATCAACCACGTAACCTAAAAATTTTAGAGAGGGTCTGCAAAAGTTGCATTTCTCCCTACCTACTTTCAAACCTGCCTGATGCAATCTCCTAAAAACTTCGTTAAGAATTTCGAGATGTTTCTCGAATGTATCTGTAACGATAATGATATCGTCCAGATATACAAAAACATATGGCTCCAACTCCGGCCCTAAAACACTATCTATGAATCTCTGCCACGTAGCAGGGGCGTTGTGCAACCCGAATGGCATTCTTTTAAAATGAAAAAGTCCCCTACCCGGTACCGTAAAGGCCGTAAACTTGCGAGATTCCTCCGCCATCGGAATCTGCCAATACGCTGACTTAATATCCAGCGATGTTAAAAATTTCGCGTTCCTAAGCTTGTCTAAAATGGCTGAAATAATCGGAAGTGGATATGCATCTCTCTCTGTAACTTGATTAAGTTTCCTATAGTCGACACAAAACCTAAAGGTACCATCTTTCTTTTTAATTGAAACTATTGGAGAAGCCCAAGGACTATTTGACTTCTCAATCACCCCCTCTTCTAACATCTCGTTAAGAGCCTTATCGATATGCACCTGCATTGCTGGTGATACCGGATAGTACCTCTGCTTAATAGGTTCCGTCGACGTCCTAATAATATGCTCTACCATTGTTGTCACTCCTAACCCTTCTGGCATGTCCCTAAACAAATCTTCAATTAAAGCATTTAGTTTGCCCCTTTCACCCTCATCTAACTCAGACTCATCTGTTATAGAATTTGTTTCTATCGAAGCCACCATCTCCTGGCTCGAAAAACTCCACATGCGTGATCGAAGATCCGGGACGATTCCCGATAGTGCCCAAAAGTCTGCACCGAGTATCATCGCATGTGGGAGGGAGGGTATAACCAGACACTCTACCAACACTGATTTGCCTTCGACAACAATGGGTAGATTTACAATTCCTAAAACTCCTACACCTGCACCATCAGCTAAATGTACCTGCCTAACATTTGTTTTGTCTAACTGTAACCCTAAATCTTTCAAAACCCTCCAAACGTCCCTACAAATTATAGTTCCTGAACGGAAGCAACATACGCAACATCAGGCTCCAAAGCCTGCCTGTTACGACCAGAAGGAGGAGGGACAAAAGACTCCACATTTGACCTAATTGTCTCTAACTTCCTACCCAACGCAACCAGTTCATTGACTGACTTGATATCAGCCAAGCCTAATTGCGTTTGGTAGAAAGGAGCTATGTTTTTCATGAGAATAGATAATTTTCTATTCTCACTCAACGGCTCAGAGAATCTTTTAAAAAGGGTTTGCATGAGAGCAATGTACATTCCCATTGTCTCATCCCTACCCTGGGTACGCCGCCTGACCTCGTCCAATAAGAGGTCGTCATAGTTGGAGGGTAAAAATTCCAACTTCAACTCCCTAACCAACTCTTTCCATGTTGTGATGGAATCCCTAACCGCCCTAAACCAGAGAAGTGCCTTCCCAGTAAAAAGATCAACAGCCGACCTGAAAACCCTAGCCTCTGAAACTCTACGAGATTCCCTTAGTTCCTCAACTCTTTCAATAAATGAATTCACTGATGAGCCGCACTGCTCACCAGAGAATTTTATATTCCACTTTTCAATACGCTCAGGATTTCGGTCACAGGGTTCCCCCTGTAGTTGAAATCCTGAACTCGCACGTTGGTCGACATGTGCAGTTGGCAACGCATCCATGCCTGCTGTCGACGTGTTGTCCTTGCTGTTGTTTTTATCTTGAGGTACTTCCTCATCCCCTTCCGTTAAGGTTGCCATCAGCAACAATAACTCCCCCCGAATATCGGCCACCTGATTGACCTCCTCAGACGACTCCGCTTTGGCCCTACTAATCCTACCTAGAGACCATTCAATTTTGGTCTGAATTTTCAAATACTCCGACGACTTCGGATTCTTCGGAGGAGTTTTCAACAAGTCCCTAACTTCTATAATTTTAGCTCGAACCGCTTTCGAATCATCCTCAAACGAAAAAGGGTAGTGAGGGCTGTCACTTGAAATGGAACCCGACCGTTCCAGTGTACGGGATGCTCTAAGTTTCATCCTCATGTTGTCTACCGTACCCTCCTTAAGACCACGCGCCTGTAACTCATAAAGGAGTTCCTCTTTATTTAACCTATTCACGTCCATCTTGAAAAAAAACTTAACGTCCAAAGGTAAAATTAAATAACCAAACCGTATGAAATGTACAACCGCCTTATTAAACCAAAAATTGGATCAAATCAACACCCAGTTGATGATTGTAGTAATTTAAAAGTAAACACGCAATAAATTAAAAAAAATCAAAAAAAAAATATTACAAAAAGCTAACAAAATCAACACCCAGCTGATTTGTTCTAAAAGTAAAAAAAACTATATGAGCTTAAACGCACAAAAAAAGAAAAATCGTCAAAAAAAAATGGCTTAATTAATTTTCCACTAAATCCACCCCGTTGATGGTTATACAAATTCAACAAAAAGAGGCCGAAATACTAAACAAAAATTGGACCAATTCAACACCCGGTTGATTGTTATACCAATTCAAAGAAAACACGCGTTAAATAAATCCAAAATCAAAATGTTGCAAAATTAAACAAAAAAAATATTCCAAAAGAAATTACTACTGCACTCGACTAACGCACAAAAAAAAGAATCACCATAAAAAAATATTTGCTTAATAAATTTTCCTACCTGTAAGAAATTTTTACACGACACTGTAGGTAAGTAAAATATAATAACTTCTAGCACTTCCAAAAAAAAATATCGATAAAATGTAAACAAAATGTTTTTTTTTTAACGAAATCAACACAATAAAACTCAGAAAAAGAACTCAATCACGATCACCTATGTAAACAATTCAAACGGGCTTCGTAGGTATGTATAAGGTAGATAAGCACCGTAAGTAAGATATAAAAACCTGCGACACTTAAAGGTTATGCGAAAAAAAAACATATATATGTATGTAGGTAGGTATATGTAAATTTAACCTAATGAAGGGATTAATTTAGAATTTTATCAAAAATGTAAATGAAAAGAATATTAAATAGGTACTCACTCTTTAGAAAACAAAAATAAAAAAAACCGTAGTAGGTATGCTATGCACTATACACTATTGAGTGCTAAATTCCAGCTTAGGTATGTAGGTACTGTGTATGTTTTGTTTTTCACAAGATTATAAAAGATTTCCACCACTTTTCACAACAGAATGTTTCCTGGGGGAAGAGACAAAAAATAGGAAAAGTAAATTGCACAAAACAAGATAAACGAAAACTTCCCTAAAAAAAACTCCACAACAAAAAAAAACTTTTCAAGAATGTTCTTCTTTTTGGAGAACTTTCACCGCGGTTTTTGGAATGTTTTTTTTTTTAATCAAAAAGCCCCACGTTCGGGTGCCAATTGTTACACTTTTTCCGTCGCGAACCGAATCAGAATAATAATTAATTAATTATTATAAAATTACTTTACTTAATAAGAACGAACGAAATAACGCGACCGACAACAATAAGAAAACGCGACTCACAAGGAAGTGTACGCAAGGAAGTAAACAAATGACAATCAAAAGAATTCCGAATTCGAGTTCGAAGTGCAACAGGCAACAACAAAGTGCTGCCACCACGGCTATGCTCAGTAAAGGGGTGGGTTCACTTTTTTACACTTTTATAGTGCTACAAAGTTAATTAAATTGATTGACGAAGTTAATCAAGTAAGATTAATTTATATGTTTATGGCCACAGGGGCGTAACTGAAAAAGAAAATAAGGGCGCCAGTAATTTTTTTTTTTAATAAGGAAATTACAAACCTCCGAAGCGAAACCGACGGTGAAAATTATTTTGAAATAAAAGATTGATTTATAAGCCCGAATGGGAATTTTAACACTTTTTATTAAATTGCTTGGGAAACCTTGCAATTAAGTAGGGCTAAAACCCAAGATCTTTTAGACAAAGAGAACAACGAAATTCAATTTTTACTAACAAGATGGACCGTTAACACTTGGTCCCGAAAGAACAAACGGAAAATGGAAAACGGGTCGCGAGTTCCGCTTTATCGGAAAACTTACGGAACAAAAGCCAAACCGAAAATTAAAGATGAGTACAACAAATAACTCTGGCAAACGAATTTATATGCAAAAGAAAACTAATTACAACACAACACTATACTTAGCTTTTTCAACTCCTGCTACTCTCCTTCCTGACGACGAATTTTCTAACTATCCGGAACTCTCTCTCCACCAACTTTTCTAGACTTTTAAGTCAGAATCAAAACCAGGAATTTCCTTCCTTAGTATATCTATCGCAATCAAAAAAAAACTTGAATCTCTTTTTGACTTTTTTGAAACTTGCTTTTATTTTATTTTTGCCTTTTTTTTCCTAAGAACCTCTGGTTCGTACTTAATACGGGTAAGAAGTGCCCATCCAGGCTTTCACCTTGCCTGGACGACCTCTTCTTTTTTCCAATGCCCCAGTGCTTTCGGCCAATCAGTGACGTGGGCTTCGATCGCGTCATCACTCAGCAACACTCAGCATATTCGCGTGAGTGAGCCAACGCAGTTGAAACCCAGCAGCCTTTCCTACTCGCACTTTACACCCCAGCTTCGTGCACCGTCAGCATTGAATTCGCCGAACACTTGTACGACTTCCAGTGGGCGGCAATTCAATGGGTGCATTCAGCCACCTATTCCCACCCACTAAACTATTTTTAAAAGGAAGTTTCCAAAAACCAAAAAGAAACTCAACCTTATCCCGCGTGCATTTTTCCCCTTCCATTTACAAAAAACTAGCTACTAGCAACAAATTGGTGGAAAGCAAAATTCGATTATACACATTTGTCAGGATAGGAGATGCAGGCAGTTATTCCCTATTTCGCGAAGTTACTCTACGTCGTTGGGCTTTTGCGCAGATTTGGGGGATGAGGACTAGTGGTTAACGTTCCATCTTTTACAAAAACAAATAAGTTACTGTTTACGTTGGGCATGCAGCCATTCTCACAAGGAGTAACATCAGCATCGGAGACCAACTGTCGTCCGTGCTTTTGGTATGTACAGTTTGTACAGACCGCCCGTCTGTCAAGAATTATTAGCGTTCGGGGACCAACTGTCACCCGCGCTCGGAATTAGTGGTTCAGAACAGACCACCTGTCAGTCAAATATGATGCAGTGGATCAACCATCCACTTAAGTGTCAAAATTGACAACTTCGATAATTTGTTTCTTCAAGGTACTGAGAGAGTGAACCGATGGCTGAGTGACCATGGCTGCCCTTCTCTCTCTCAGTAAGTTGAACGAAACACCTGTAAACGAAAGTTGGGAAGAATGGAACCTAGGATGGGGAAGCAAAAGAGTAATTCTTGTTACGGCAAAATTTTACCGTAACAAATCCCACCCTTTCCTCCTCGGAAATGTGCTTGGTTTTCAAGAAAACCAAGCCATTTCCTACGGATTGACCAGGTACACAAACAACAAAGGTAGAAAAAAAAAACCATCAGACCAAATATGGTAGTCCATTTCAAAACCAAACAGAAAAAAAATTGAAAAAAAGAGACAAAAAAATATATAAAAACCAATACCATCAAAAAGTTACAAAAAAAAATTAATTACTCTTTACTTTAATAGGGACTTACGGACTCAATCATTTTCAGATAACGAAGTGAAAGGCTTCAGATCTTTAGTGTGCCAAGTGCCACGATCTTTACCATTTTCGTCTTCAAGGACATATGTCCAAGGAGACAATCTTTTGCGGATTCTAAACGGGCCCACAAATTTCGGTGCCAACTTAGCCGCATAATAGTTTGCTGCGTCCGAAAGGACAAAATTTCGCCGCCATACAACGTCATTCGGGAGATATTGAACGTCTCGCCTCCTGAGGTTGTATGCACCTGCTGATTTTTTAGTTGCTGCCTTCAACTTGGCAGCAATATCAGCCCTAAGTTCTCTAAACCTATCTCCTATATTTCCTACCGACTGTACACCATTTTCACTATCCAAAGCTTCAGTACTAATTCCTATTCTATCCTGACCACTAGTAGACATCTCCTTTCCAAAATAAGCGTAATATGGTGTAACTTCTAATACTTCATGTTGGGATGTGCGGATGGCACAAGCCACTTTAGCTAGCTGAGAATCCCAACTTCGGTGATTCTCCGAAACATATGCCCTCAAAGTTGTTTTAATTATCTGGTTGATCCTCTCCGCAGGATTAGCCTGTGGATGATAATGTGGAGTAAACCTAATCTTCGAAGAATATCCTTCACAGAGCGTCCTAAGTTCCCTACTCTTAAATTGAGGACCGTTGTCGCAAATGACAATTTTCGGAACTCCAAACAAAAGAAAAACACTATCTTCTAACTCCTTGCACACTGCCTTTGCAGTGGCAGACCTTAATGGAAACCGTAACGGAAATTTCGTTAAATAATCTACCACTGTGAGGATATACATAAAACCTTTACTAGACTTGGGCAGAGGACCCACTAAGTCCACACTTATCATCTCCCACGGAGAAGAAGCTCCTACTCTTTCAGTCATAAGACCGGCTGGCTTATCGTTTATCGGTTTCACTTGTTGACATACCCTACATTTCCTAACATATCTTGTTATATCTCCTCTCATTTTAGGCCAATAATATTTTGAACCTACTCTAGCGAAAGTTTTCCTAACCCCCATATGTCCAGCTAATGGACTATCATGACATTCTTTAAGAAGTCCTAACCTATCTTTCCTACTCACTACTAATTTCCATTCGTCATTACCTTCATGAACCACCACATAATTCGATTTTATAAATTTAAACAAACGGCCATTATCAACTCTCCAGGCCGGAAAAGCTAACGGGTTCGACTCAACTTTCGAAATCATTTTTGCCACCCAAGGGTCAGAATCCTCATCCGAAATCCCAGCCACTACTGGAACTCCCCGAGATAACATGTCCGGAACGACATGATCTTTACCCTTTCGGTGAATGATCTGAAAATCAAACTGCTGAAGCCTAACTGCCCAGCGCGCAAGTCTACCCTGTGGGTCCTTGAGATTACTCAACCAAATCAATGAGTAATGATCAGTTACGACCGTGAAGCGAACTCCTTCGATGTACGGCCGCAACTTCTCAACTGCCCACAAAACTGCTAAACACTCCTTTTCAGTAGTGGAGTAGTTCCTTTCGTTCCTATTAAGAGACCTACTCAAGTAACATATTACTTTTTCCCCCTCCTCAAAAGTCTGTGTGAGTACGGCCCCGATACCGTAATCAGATGCGTCTGTTTGAACCACGAATGGAAGATTAAAGTCGGGACATGTTAAAATCGGAGCCGTGATTAAACATTCCTTAGCTTTCCTAAAGCAATCTTCGCATTCCTGTGTCCAGACGAATTTTTTGCTTTTCTTAAGCAAATCTGTCAATGGCCTAACTAATGTAGCAAAATTTGGTACGAAGCGCCTGTACCACGAAACAGTCCCTACAAAACTCCTAACTTCTTTAACGTTCTTGGGTGCAGGTATTTTTACCATGCTATCCACTTTTTCCGGGTCAACATGTAACCCGTTCCGATCAACCACGTAACCTAAAAATTTTAGAGAGGGTCTGCAAAAGTTGCATTTCTCCCTACCTACTTTCAAACCTGCCTGATGCAATCTCCTAAAAACTTCGTTAAGAATTTCGAGATGTTTCTCGAATGTATCTGTAACGATAATGATATCGTCCAGATATACAAAAACATATGGCTCCAACTCCGGCCCTAAAACACTATCTATGAATCTCTGCCACGTAGCAGGGGCGTTGTGCAACCCGAATGGCATTCTTTTAAAATGAAAAAGTCCCCTACCCGGTACCGTAAAGGCCGTAAACTTGCGAGATTCCTCCGCCATCGGAATCTGCCAATACGCTGACTTAATATCCAGCGATGTTAAAAATTTCGCGTTCCTAAGCTTGTCTAAAATGGCTGAAATAATCGGAAGTGGATATGCATCTCTCTCTGTAACTTGATTAAGTTTCCTATAGTCGACACAAAACCTAAAGGTACCATCTTTCTTTTTAATTGAAACTATTGGAGAAGCCCAAGGACTATTTGACTTCTCAATCACCCCCTCTTCTAACATCTCGTTAAGAGCCTTATCGATATGCACCTGCATTGCTGGTGATACCGGATAGTACCTCTGCTTAATAGGTTCCGTCGACGTCCTAATAATATGCTCTACCATTGTTGTCACTCCTAACCCTTCTGGCATGTCCCTAAACAAATCTTCAATTAAAGCATTTAGTTTGCCCCTTTCACCCTCATCTAACTCAGACTCATCTGTTATAGAATTTGTTTCTATCGAAGCCACCATCTCCTGGCTCGAAAAACTCCACATGCGTGATCGAAGATCCGGGACGATTCCCGATAGTGCCCAAAAGTCTGCACCGAGTATCATCGCATGTGGGAGGGAGGGTATAACCAGACACTCTACCAACACTGATTTGCCTTCGACAACAATGGGTAGATTTACAATTCCTAAAACTCCTACACCTGCACCATCAGCTAAATGTACCTGCCTAACATTTGTTTTGTCTAACTGTAACCCTAAATCTTTCAAAACCCTCCAAACGTCCCTACAAATTATAGTTCCTGAACGGAAGCAACATACGCAACATCAGGCTCCAAAGCCTGCCTGTTACGACCAGAAGGAGGAGGGACAAAAGACTCCACATTTGACCTAATTGTCTCTAACTTCCTACCCAACGCAACCAGTTCATTGACTGACTTGATATCAGCCAAGCCTAATTGCGTTTGGTAGAAAGGAGCTATGTTTTTCATGAGAATAGATAATTTTCTATTCTCACTCAACGGCTCAGAGAATCTTTTAAAAAGGGTTTGCATGAGAGCAATGTACATTCCCATTGTCTCATCCCTACCCTGGGTACGCCGCCTGACCTCGTCCAATAAGAGGTCGTCATAGTTGGAGGGTAAAAATTCCAACTTCAACTCCCTAACCAACTCTTTCCATGTTGTGATGGAATCCCTAACCGCCCTAAACCAGAGAAGTGCCTTCCCAGTAAAAAGATCAACAGCCGACCTGAAAACCCTAGCCTCTGAAACTCTACGAGATTCCCTTAGTTCCTCAACTCTTTCAATAAATGAATTCACTGATGAGCCGCACTGCTCACCAGAGAATTTTATATTCCACTTTTCAATACGCTCAGGATTTCGGTCACAGGGTTCCCCCTGTAGTTGAAATCCTGAACTCGCACGTTGGTCGACATGTGCAGTTGGCAACGCATCCATGCCTGCTGTCGACGTGTTGTCCTTGCTGTTGTTTTTATCTTGAGGTACTTCCTCATCCCCTTCCGTTAAGGTTGCCATCAGCAACAATAACTCCCCCCGAATATCGGCCACCTGATTGACCTCCTCAGACGACTCCGCTTTGGCCCTACTAATCCTACCTAGAGACCATTCAATTTTGGTCTGAATTTTCAAATACTCCGACGACTTCGGATTCTTCGGAGGAGTTTTCAACAAGTCCCTAACTTCTATAATTTTAGCTCGAACCGCTTTCGAATCATCCTCAAACGAAAAAGGGTAGTGAGGGCTGTCACTTGAAATGGAACCCGACCGTTCCAGTGTACGGGATGCTCTAAGTTTCATCCTCATGTTGTCTACCGTACCCTCCTTAAGACCACGCGCCTGTAACTCATAAAGGAGTTCCTCTTTATTTAACCTATTCACGTCCATCTTGAAAAAAAACTTAACGTCCAAAGGTAAAATTAAATAACCAAACCGTATGAAATGTACAACCGCCTTATTAAACCAAAAATTGGATCAAATCAACACCCAGTTGATGATTGTAGTAATTTAAAAGTAAACACGCAATAAATTAAAAAAAACCAAAAAAAAAATATTACAAAAAGCTAACAAAATCAACACCCAGCTGATTTGTTCTAAAAGTAAAAAAAACTATATGAGCTTAAACGCACAAAAAAAGAAAAATCGTCAAAAAAAAATGGCTTAATTAATTTTCCACTAAATCCACCCCGTTGATGGTTATACAAATTCAACAAAAAGAGGCCGAAATACTAAACAAAAATTGGACCAATTCAACACCCGGTTGATTGTTATACCAATTCAAAGAAAACACGCGTTAAATAAATCCAAAATCAAAATGTTGCAAAATTAAACAAAAAAAATATTCCAAAAGAAATTACTACTGCACTCGACTAACGCACAAAAAAAAGAATCACCATAAAAAAATATTTGCTTAATAAATTTTCCTACCTGTAAGAAATTTTTACACGACACTGTAGGTAAGTAAAATATAATAACTTCTAGCACTTCCAAAAAAAAATATCGATAAAATGTAAACAAAATGTTTTTTTTTTAACGAAATCAACACAATAAAACTCAGAAAAAGAACTCAATCACGATCACCTATGTAAACAATTCAAACGGGCTTCGTAGGTATGTATAAGGTAGATAAGCACCGTAAGTAAGATATAAAAACCTGCGACACTTAAAGGTTATGCGAAAAAAAAACATATATATGTATGTAGGTAGGTATATGTAAATTTAACCTAATGAAGGGATTAATTTAGAATTTTATCAAAAATGTAAATGAAAAGAATATTAAATAGGTACTCACTCTTTAGAAAACAAAAATAAAAAAAACCGTAGTAGGTATGCTATGCACTATACACTATTGAGTGCTAAATTCCAGCTTAGGTATGTAGGTACTGTGTATGTTTTGTTTTTCACAAGATTATAAAAGATTTCCACCACTTTTCACAACAGAATGTTTCCTGGGGGAAGAGACAAAAAATAGGAAAAGTAAATTGCACAAAACAAGATAAACGAAAACTTCCCTAAAAAAAACTCCACAACAAAAAAAAACTTTTCAAGAATGTTCTTCTTTTTGGAGAACTTTCACCGCGGTTTTTGGAATGTTTTTTTTTTTTAATCAAAAAGCCCCACGTTCGGGTGCCAATTGTTACACTTTTTCCGTCGCGAACCGAATCAGAATAATAATTAATTAATTATTATAAAATTACTTTACTTAATAAGAACGAACGAAATAACGCGACCGACAACAATAAGAAAACGCGACTCACAAGGAAGTGTACGCAAGGAAGTAAACAAATGACAATCAAAAGAATTCCGAATTCGAGTTCGAAGTGCAACAGGCAACAACAAAGTGCTGCCACCACGGCTATGCTCAGTAAAGGGGTGGGTTCACTTTTTTACACTTTTATAGTGCTACAAAGTTAATTAAATTGATTGACGAAGTTAATCAAGTAAGATTAATTTATATGTTTATGGCCACAGGGGCGTAACTGAAAAAGAAAATAAGGGCGCCAGTATTTTTTTTTTTTAATAAGGAAATTACAAACCTCCGAAGCGAAACCGACGGTGAAAATTATTTTGAAATAAAAGATTGATTTATAAGCCCGAATGGGAATTTTAACACTTTTTATTAAATTGCTTGGGAAACCTTGCAATTAAGTAGGGCTAAAACCCAAGATCTTTTAGACAAAGAGAACAACGAAATTCAATTTTTACTAACAAGATGGACCGTTAACACTTGGTCCCGAAAGAACAAACGGAAAATGGAAAACGGGTCGCGAGTTCCGCTTTATCGGAAAACTTACGGAACAAAAGCCAAACCGAAAATTAAAGATGAGTACAACAAATAACTCTGGCAAACGAATTTATATGCAAAAGAAAACTAATTACAACACAACACTATACTTAGCTTTTTCAACTCCTGCTACTCTCCTTCCTGACGACGAATTTTCTAACTATCCGGAACTCTCTCTCCACCAACTTTTCTAGACTTTTAAGTCAGAATCAAAACCAGGAATTTCCTTCCTTAGTATATCTATCGCAATCAAAAAAAAACTTGAATCTCTTTTTGACTTTTTTGAAACTTGCTTTTATTTTATTTTTGCCTTTTTTTTCCTAAGAACCTCTGGTTCGTACTTAATACGGGTAAGAAGTGCCCATCCAGGCTTTCACCTTGCCTGGACGACCTCTTCTTTTTTCCAATGCCCCAGTGCTTTCGGCCAATCAGTGACGTGGGCTTCGATCGCGTCATCACTCAGCAACACTCAGCATATTCGCGTGAGTGAGCCAACGCAGTTGAAACCCAGCAGCCTTTCCTACTCGCACTTTACACCCCAGCTTCGTGCACCGTCAGCATTGAATTCGCCGAACACTTGTACGACTTCCAGTGGGCGGCAATTCAATGGGTGCATTCAGCCACC
The DNA here is from genome assembly GCA_932273885.2 of Leucozona laternaria. NCBI lineage: Eukaryota > Metazoa > Arthropoda > Insecta > Diptera > Syrphidae > Leucozona > Leucozona laternaria. The sequence goes on along the minus strand of OW026366.1, from coordinate 87,123,349 downwards.
TATTCCCACCCACTAAACTATTTTTAAAAGGAAGTTTCCAAAAACCAAAAAGAAACTCAACCTTATCCCGCGTGCATTTTTCCCCTTCCATTTACAAAAAACTAGCTACTAGCAACAAATTGGTGGAAAGCAAAATTCGATTATACACATTTGTCAGGATAGGAGATGCAGGCAGTTATTCCCTATTTCGCGAAGTTACTCTACGTCGTTGGGCTTTTGCGCAGATTTGGGGGATGAGGACTAGTGGTTAACGTTCCATCTTTTACAAAAACAAATAAGTTACTGTTTACGTTGGGCATGCAGCCATTCTCACAAGGAGTAACATCAGCATCGGAGACCAACTGTCGTCCGTGCTTTTGGTATGTACAGTTTGTACAGACCGCCCGTCTGTCAAGAATTATTAGCGTTCGGGGACCAACTGTCACCCGCGCTCGGAATTAGTGGTTCAGAACAGACCACCTGTCAGTCAAATATGATGCAGTGGATCAACCATCCACTTAAGTGTCAAAATTGACAACTTCGATAATTTGTTTATTCAAGGTACTGAGAGAGTGAACCGATGGCTGAGTGACCATGGCTGCCCTTCTCTCTCTCAGTAAGTTGAACGAAACACCTGTAAACGAAAGTTGGGAAGAATGGAACCTAGGATGGGGAAGCAAAAGAGTAATTCTTGTTACGGCAAAATTTTACCGTAACAAATCCCACCCTTTCCTCCTCGGAAATGTGCTTGGTTTTCAAGAAAACCAAGCCATTTCCTACGGATTGACCAGGTACACAAACAACAAAGGTAGAAAAAAAAAACCATCAGACCAAATATGGTAGTCCATTTCAAAACCAAACAGAAAAAAAATTGAAAAAAAGAGAAAAAAAAATATATAAAAACCAATACCATCAAAAAGTTACAAAAAAAAATTAATTACTCTTTACTTTAATAGGGACTTACGGACTCAATCATTTTCAGATAACGAAGTGAAAGGCTTCAGATCTTTAGTGTGCCAAGTGCCACGATCTTTACCATTTTCGTCTTCAAGGACATATGTCCAAGGAGACAATCTTTTGCGGATTCTAAACGGGCCCACAAATTTCGGTGCCAACTTAGCCGCATAATAGTTTGCTGCGTCCGAAAGGACAAAATTTCGCCGCCATACAACGTCATTCGGGAGATATTGAACGTCTCGCCTCCTGAGGTTGTATGCACCTGCTGATTTTTTAGTTGCTGCCTTCAACTTGGCAGCAATATCAGCCCTAAGTTCTCTAAACCTATCTCCTATATTTCCTACCGACTGTACACCATTTTCACAATCCAAAGCTTCAGTACTAATTCCTATTCTATCCTGACCACTAGTAGACATCTCCTTTCCAAAATTAGCGTAATATGGTGTAACTTCTAATACTTCATGTTGGGATGTGCGGATGGCACAAGCCACTTTAGCTAGCTGAGAATCCCAACTTCGGTGATTCTCCGAAACATATGCCCTCAAAGTTGTTTTAATTATCTGGTTGATCCTCTCCGCAGGATTAGCCTGTGGATGATAATGTGGAGTAAACCTAATCTTCGAAGAATATCCTTCACAGAGCGTCCTAAGTTCCCTACTCTTAAATTGAGGACCGTTGTCGCAAATGACAATTTTCGGAACTCCAAACAAAAGAAAAACACTATCTTCTAACTCCTTGCACACTGCCTTTGCAGTGGCAGACCTTAATGGAAACCGTAACGGAAATTTCGTTAAATAATCTACCACTGTGAGGATATACATAAAACCTTTACTAGACTTGGGCAGAGGACCCACTAAGTCCACACTTATCATCTCCCACGGAGAAGAAGCTCCTACTCTTTCAGTCATAAGACCGGCTGGCTTATCGTTTATCGGTTTCACTTGTTGACATACCCTACATTTCCTAACATATCTTGTTATATCTCCTCTCATTTTAGGCCAATAATATTTTGAACCTACTCTAGCGAAAGTTTTCCTAACCCCCATATGTCCAGCTAATGTACTATCATGACATTCTTTAAGAAGTCCTAACCTATCTTTCCTACTCACTACTAATTTCCATTCGTCATTACCTTCATGAACCACCACATAATTCGATTTTATAAATTTAAACAAACGGCCATTATCAACTCTCCAGGCCGGAAAAGCTAACGGGTTCGACTCAACTTTCGAAATCATTTTTGCCACCCAAGGGTCAGAATCCTCATCCGAAATCCCAGCCACTACTGGAACTCCCCGAGATAACATGTCCGGAACGACATGATCTTTACCCTTTCGGTGAATGATCTGAAAATCAAACTGCTGAAGCCTAACTGCCCAGCGCGCAAGTCTACCCTGTGGGTCCTTGAGATTACTCAACCAAATCAATGAGTAATGATCAGTTACGACCGTGAAGCGAACTCCTTCGATGTACGGCCGCAACTTCTCAACTGCCCACAAAACTGCTAAACACTCCTTTTCAGTAGTGGAGTAGTTCCTTTCGTTCCTATTAAGAGACCTACTCAAGTAACATATTACTTTTTCCCCCTCCTCAAAAGTCTGTGTGAGTACGGCCCCGATACCGTAATCAGATGCGTCTGTTTGAACCACGAATGGAAGATTAAAGTCGGGACATGTTAAAATCGGAGCCGTGATTAAACATTCCTTAGCTTTCCTAAAGCAATCTTCGCATTCCTGTGTCCAGACGAATTTTTTGCTTTTCTTAAGCAAATCTGTCAATGGCCTAACTAATGTAGCAAAATTTGGTACGAAGCGCCTGTACCACGAAACAGTCCCTACAAAACTCCTAACTTCCTTAACGTTCTTGGGTGCAGGTATTTTTACCATGCTATCCACTTTTTCCGGGTCAACATGTAACCCGTTCCGATCAACCACGTAACCTAAAAATTTTAGAGAGGGTCTGCAAAAGTTGCATTTCTCCCTACCTACTTTCAAACCTGCCTGATGCAATCTCCTAAAAACTTCGTTAAGAATTTCGAGATGTTTCTCGAATGTATCTGTAACGATAATGATATCGTCCAGATATACAAAAACATATGGCTCCAACTCCGGCCCTAAAACACTATCTATGAATCTCTGCCACGTAGCAGGGGCGTTGTGCAACCCGAATGGCATTCTTTTAAAATGAAAAAGTCCCCTACCCGGTACCGTAAAGGCCGTAAACTTGCGAGATTCCTCCGCCATCGGAATCTGCCAATACGCTGACTTAATATCCAGCGATGTTAAAAATTTCGCGTTCCTAAGCTTGTCTAAAATGGCTGAAATAATCGGAAGTGGATATGCATCTCTCTCTGTAACTTGATTAAGTTTCCTATAGTCGACACAAAACCTAAAGGTACCATCTTTCTTTTTAATTAAAACTATTGGAGAAGCCCAAGGACTATTTGACTTCTCAATCACCCCCTCTTCTAACATCTCGTTAAGAGCCTTATCGATATGCACCTGCATTGCTGGTGATACCGGATAGTACCTCTGCTTAATAGGTTCCGTCGACGTCCTAATAATATGCTCTACCATTGTTGTCACTCCTAACCCTTCTGGCATGTCCCTAAACAAATCTTCAATTAAAGCATTTAGTTTGCCCCTTTCACCCTCATCTAACTCAGACTCATCTGTTATAGAATTTGTTTCTATCGAAGCCACCATCTCCTGGCTCGAAAAACTCCACATGCGTGATCGAAGATCCGGGACGATTCCCGATAGTGCCCAAAAGTCTGCACCGAGTATCATCGCATGTGGGAGGGAGGGTATAACCAGACACTCTACCAACACTGATTTGCCTTCGACAACAATGGGTAGATTTACAATTCCTAAAACTCCTACACCTGCACCATCAGCTAAATGTACCTGCCTAACATTTGTTTTGTCTAACTGTAACCCTAAATCTTTCAAAACCCTCCAAACGTCCCTACAAATTATAGTTCCTGAACGGAAGCAACATACGCAACATCAGGCTCCAAAGCCTGCCTGTTACGACCAGAAGGAGGAGGGACAAAAGACTCCACATTTGACCTAATTGTCTCTAACTTCCTACCCAACGCCTAATTGCGTTTGGTAGAAAGGAGCTATGTTTTTCATGAGAATAGATAATTTTCTATCCTCACTCAACGGCTCAGAGAATCTTTTAAAAAGGGTTTGCATGAGAGCAATGTACATTCCCATTGTCTCATCCCTACCCTGGGTACGCCGCCTGACCTCGTCCAATAAGAGGTCGTCATAGTTGGAGGGTAAAAATTCCAACTTCAACTCCCTAACCAACTCTTTCCATGTTGTGATGGAATCCCTAACCGCCCTAAACCAGAGAAGTGCCTTCCCAGTAAAAAGATCAACAGCCGACCTGAAAACCCTAGCCTCTGAAACTCTACGAGATTCCCTTAGTTCCTCAACTCTTTCAATAAATGAATTCACTGATGAGCCGCACTGCTCACCAGAGAATTTTATATTCCACTTTTCAATACGCTCAGGATTTCGGTCACAGGGTTCCCCCTGTAGTTGAAATCCTGAACTCGCACGTTGGTCGACATGTGCAGTTGGCAACGCATCCATGCCTGCTGTCGACGTGTTGTCCTTGCTGTTGTTTTTATCTTGAGGTACTTCCTCATCCCCTTCCGTTAAGGTTGCCATCAGCAACAATAACTCCCCCCGAATATCGGCCACCTGATTGACCTCCTCAGACGACTCCGCTTTGGCCCTACTAATCCTACCTAGAGACCATTCAATTTTGGTCTGAATTTTCAAATACTCCGACGACTTCGGATTCTTCGGAGGAGTTTTCAACAAGTCCCTAACTTCTATAATTTTAGCTCGAACCGCTTTCGAATCATCCTCAAACGAAAAAGGGTAGTGAGGGCTGTCACTTGAAATGGAACCCGACCGTTCCAGTGTACGGGATGCTCTAAGTTTCATCCTCATGTTGTCTACCGTACCCTCCTTAAGACCACGCGCCTGTAACTCATAAAGGAGTTCCTCTTTATTTAACCTATTCACGTCCATCTTGAAAAAAAACTTAACGTCCAAAGGTAAAATTAAATAACCAAACCGTATGAAATGTACAACCGCCTTATTAAACCAAAAATTGGATCAAATCAACACCCAGTTGATGATTGTAGTAATTTAAAAGTAAACACGCAATAAATTAAAAAAAATCCAAAAAAAAATATTACAAAAAGCTAACAAAATCAACACCCAGCTGATTTGTTCTAAAATTAAAAAAAACTATATGAGCTTAAACGCACAAAAAAAGAAAAATCGTCAAAAAAAAATGGCTTAATTAATTTTCCACTAAATCCACCCCGTTGATGGTTATACAAATTCAACAAAAAGAGGCCGAAATACTAAACAAAAATTGGACCAATTCAACACCCGGTTGATTGTTATACCAATTCAAAGAAAACACGCGTTAAATAAATCCAAAATCAAAATGTTGCAAAATTAAACAAAAAAAATATTCCAAAAGAAATTACTACTGCACTCGACTAACGCACAAAAAAAAGAATCACCATAAAAAAATATTTGCTTAATAAATTTTCCTACCTGTAAGAAATTTTTACACGACACTGTAGGTAAGTAAAATATAATAACTTCTAGCACTTCCAAAAAAAAATATCGATAAAATGTAAACAAAATGTTTTTTTTTTTTAACGAAATCAACACAATAAAACTCAGAAAAAGAACTCAATCACGATCACTTATGTAAACAATTCAAACGGGCTTCGTAGGTATGTATAAGGTAGATAAGCACCGTAAGTAAGATATAAAAACCTGCGACACTTAAAGGTTATGCGAAAAAAAAACATATATATGTATGTAGGTAGGTATATGTAAATTTAACCTAATGAAGGGATTAATTTAGAATTTTATCAAAAATGTAAATGAAAAGAATATTAAATAGGTACTCACTCTTTAGAAAACAAAAATAAAAAAAACCGTAGTAGGTATGCTATGCACTATACACTATTGAGTGCTAAATTCCAGCTTAGGTATGTAGGTACTGTGTATGTTTTGTTTTTCACAAGATTATAAAAGATTTCCACCACTTTTCACAACAGAATGTTTCCTGGGGGAAGAGACAAAAAATAGGAAAAGTAAATTGCACAAAACAAGATAAACGAAAACTTCCCTAAAAAAAACTCCACAACAAAAAAAAACTTTTCAAGAATGTTCTTCTTTTTGGAGAACTTTCACCGCGGTTTTTGGAATGTTTTTTTTTTTAATCAAAAAGCCCCACGTTCGGGTGCCAATTGTTACACTTTTTCCGTCGCGAACCGAATCAGAATAATAATTAATTAATTATTATAAAATTACTTTACTTAATAAGAACGCACGAAATAACGCGACCGACAACAATAAGAAAACGCGACTCACAAGGAAGTGTACGAAAGGAAGTAAACAAATGACAATCAAAAGAATTCCGAATTCGAGTTCGAAGTGCAACAGGCAACAACAAAGTGCTGCCACCACGGCTATGCTCAGCAAAGGGGTGGGTTCACTTTTTTACACTTTTATAGTGCTACAAAGTTAATTAAATTGATTGACGAAGTTAATCAAGTAAGATTAATTTATATGTTTATGGCCACAGGGGCGTAACTGAAAAAGAAAATAAGGGCGCCAGTAATTTTTTTTTTTAATAAGGAAATTACAAACCTCCGAAGCGAAACCGACGGTGAAAATTATTTTGAAATAAAAGATTGATTTATAAGCCCGAATGGGAATTTTAACACTTTTTATTAAATTGCTTGGGAAACCTTGCAATTAAGTAGGGCTAAAACCCAAGATCTTTTAGACAAAGAGAACAACGAAATTCAATTTTTACTAACAAGATGGACCGTTAACACTTGGTCCCGAAAGAACAAACGGAAAATGGAAAACGGGTCGCGAGTTCCGCTTTATCGGAAAACTTACGGAACAAAAGCCAAACCGAAAATTAAAGATGAGTACAACAAATAACTCTGGCAAACGAATTTATATGCAAAAGAAAACTAATTACAACACAACACTATACTTAGCTTTTTCAACTCCTGCTACTCTCCTTCCTGACGACGAATTTTCTAACTATCCGGAACTCTCTCTCCACCAACTTTTCTAGACTTTTAAGTCAGAATCAAAACCAGGAATTTCCTTCCTTAGTATATCTATCGCAATAAAAAAAAAACTTGAATCTCTTTTTGACTTTTTTGAAACTTGCTTTTATTTTATTTTTGCCTTTTTTTTCCTAAGAACCTCTGGTTCGTACTTAATACGGGTAAGAAGTGCCCATCCAGGCTTTCACCTTGCCTGGACGACCTCTTCTTTTTTCCAATGCCCCAGTGCTTTCGGCCAATCAGTGACGTGGGCTTCGATCGCGTCATCACTCAGCAACACTCAGCATATTCGCGTGAGTGAGCCAACGCAGTTGAAACCCAGCAGCCTTTCCTACTCGCACTTTACACCCCAGCTTCGTGCACCGTCAGCATTGAATTCGCCGAACACTTGTACGACTTCCAGTGGGCGGCAATTCAATGGGTGCATTCAGCCACCTATTCTCACCCACTAAACTATTTTTAAAAGGAAGTTTCCAAAAACCAAAAAGAAACTCAACCTTATCCCGCGTGCATTTTTCCCCTTCCATTTACAAAAAACTAGCTACTAGCAACAAATTGGTGGAAAGCAAAATTTGATTATACACATTTGTCAGGATAGGAGATGCACCGGATACGGTGAAGAAGTTAAGTCAACTTAGAACCACTTCGTTGCGTTGAGGAAAGCTTCGGTCAACGATAGATGACGAATCAAATTTTCAGCTTCTCCACTAAGATGTGTTTTAAGGTACCACATCTTCTGGATGTTGAGAATGGATTGTTTGTCTACCATTTGTGAAAAAAGGTCGAAAAATTGTCGCCATTTCATATAATCACCATCGAATTTAGGAATGTTAACCTTTGGCAAATGTAGAGAATTGTTTTTAACGATACCTGCTTCATGATTGATACTGCCTTGTTGCTGTACTTTCATAGATAACGTTACAAGGGCTTGTTGAACCCTGTGTTCCATATTAATAAAGTCAGTATGGTTATAGGGTCATCACTTAATTCCCATATGGTGTAGTTGACGGATTCAATTTGATGCCACAGTTGCTCAATGGATCTGAACTTGACTTCGTGGTATTGTAATGGCTCATCATTATTGTGTATTGATAATCCATCCAACAATCTTTCAAGAGAGCACATGATTGCTTTTTGTCTTCGAATAGCTGTCGTCATTTTTGACGGTTCTAGTGTTACTGTGCTTCTAGGCGGGTCTTCTGGGTCGAACGTATCGTGCTTATCAAAGGATATTATTGCCTTTCCAAAACATTTGGTATATTGTTGAACCAATGCTGCAATTTCTTTGAAGTAGTTTTTGGTGAAGTATTCATGGTCCACCTCAAGATGCGGTAATCCGTTGATTTTCTGGTCACCTTGCTCAAATATCTTCCACTGCTCTTGAAGCCGCCGAAGCCTTTCTTCAAAGTAGACCCTTGTATTTTTTCGATCAGATGAATCCTTTTTTAAGTTGGAAATGATGCGTTGGATTTCTTGGCCACTTGCTACTTGAGCCACCACGCATTCTTGAAATGCTGTCATCGTTGTAGATCAGTCAAAGATGAGTAGATGTATCGATTCGATAATGATTAAGATGAAGACAATTGAAGACGTTGTGTACCTATATCCACCAATGAAATTGTATTAATCAGTTGATCAATGATCAGTTGGATCACGTCGGGGTCACCAAAATGTTCAGACTCGTTTGTCTGAGTTTATTAATATGGAGCACATTAACCTGATATTATTTTTTACAATAGTGAGACAAGCACTTTAACCTGTTCACTTTCAAGATTCCAACCAACCAATAACAAACAACCAATGAATAACAATTTCTATTGATTACTAGACGTTTATTCAGGAATTACAATTCTTTTTATACCTTAACTATAACTTATACATAATTACCAAATAATAACAATTACAAAAACAAATAATAATTTCAAAACAAAATGTGAACAATTCAGCAACCAAGTTTGTTGTCGTGTGTCAGCAGTTGAGACCAATTGCAGGTTGATATTGTGACCTACTATGCCAGCAATGCATGGTCGGCACTATAGGTTGTTGGCTTGCCCTTGTTTTATTTCAATAATTTGTGAACTATTTTTGTGTTGACTTAAACAGCATTATTTAACATTTTTACATGTAAGTAGTCGACGGATTCACATAATCTTTTCTGATGACACTTCTAATTAATATTAGCTTTCAAATGGTATATTGTCGGGCGTTCGATTTAAGTATATTAAAAAGGGAGTACAAAAAAATTGTACATATAGATATATATAGGTGTTCAGTGAGGAGAATTTCCCTGATTGCTACCGTTCTTCCAATATATTTGCGTTATTTAAAAAGAGAGATCTTGATTTACCTGAAAATTATAGAGGCATTTCGGTACTAAGCTCCTTTCGGAAATTATTCACCCAAATCCTTTATAATAGGCTTGTTAACTGGATTGAAAAAAATAATAGGATCAGCTGCTTTCAGGCAGGCCTTTAGAGCTAATCTTCTTAAAATTTCAACGTCGACTTTAAAGCAGCATTTGATACTGTCAACAGAAGATCACTTTTATTTAAACTCGCCGCTATTGGACTGTCGACAAAATTTATTAGAATTTATGAGCAACCTCTTCTTAATACGACTGCGGTGGTATCTAATGGTAAAAACAAATCCAGCCAATTTAAGGTTGAGCTGGGTGTACCACAAGCTTGCATTTTGAGTCCACTTATGTTCGCTCTTTTTATTAATGATATTGAGGACCTTATCCCTGGTGGAGGACCTACCTTCCGGTGATATACATGTCAAGGTTTTGCTTTATGCTGATGACCTCGTCGTTTTGACTGATGATGCGGAAACACCCCGAATAGCACAGACGGGGTTTCGTTTGGTAGATATAACTCCAGTAAAACAATCAAGTTGTTGTCCATTTATTTCAGAAACATATTCTGGTACAGTTGTGTAACCCAAATAGCCGCATTTCTCCTCTTATTTGCAACGAACTTATGGTAATTGGGTTCTATAGAAGATAAATTTTGTCGTTTCTTAGTTTTATAAGTGTTATTTGAACTAAGAAATGTTAAATGTAACTTAATCTTACAATTGTGCAACTTTGATTGAGCTCTACGATGAGTTTACTAATATTGCAAAAATGTTTATGCAAGAATACTTTGTGTTTAAAACAAATTACAATAACTTGAATAAAGTTTCATCGAAGTTGCTATTACTATTACTATTACTTTAACTTTTTCTGTTCTATTTTGTTATAATATAATGAGAAATAATGTTTCCGAAAACATTATAAAAGTCTCTGTAAAGTTATTGCTCAAATTCTTTTTAAATGTATAATACCTTTGAGATGTTATAAAAAAGATAAACTTCAAAGTATTGAATAAATTCAAAACGTCTAATATTGTGATTAAAAATGCGATTTTCAGTTATTTATGAACGGAAAATCTAATACAAACCCCATTTTTATCATTAAGATTGAACTTTTACTTTCAGAAAATTCTCGGGCCACCTACAAAATTAAAATTGGGCGGAAATTTGAAAAATACAAAAATAATCATGTTTGTATTTAGGCATTCAAGTTGCAAAAGTATTTATAATTAACATTTTTAAACGAAACTTTCAGCCGTTTCCATTGAAATTTACTATGGAAAACGTGATACTAACTGGAAAAATTAGTTTAAAAATTTCGCATTTAACATCAAATTCTAGTAAAAAGTCATTAGATTGTGAACAATATGGCGCTTGTTGCAGGAAATATCAATAAAACATTGTCTCTTAAAACTAAAACTTACATGTTATTAAACCAAGGATACAATAAAGTAGAAACTTAAGGCAATTAAATTCTCATTTTAACCAATTTACACTGTTTGTAAAACAGAGAAATATTCTTCTTAATCATATTTTCAAATCCCCGTTACTGAAACTAGTATTCTAATGTTAAAAAAACCATAATTTTTTCTAGGTGGAAAAATAATGAAGCAACAACTTGCATTTTACTTTGGTCTATGCCCACCAGAGTTGCCGCACTTCATTTTTTGTTTATATTTTTAAAACATAAATTTTATATCAGATAAAACGTTAAATGTCAAAATATCAATTTTCTCTTTTTTCGAAACCCCATGGAATGTCAAATTAAAGAAATGAAATGTATCTATAATATAACGATAGATTAAAAAGAAACCCAAAAACATCAATTTCTGTGCCCTTTTCTTAATGCTTCATAAAATCGGAATCGGAAAAAAGGAATTACAATTCTTTTTATACCTTAACTATAACTTATACATAATTACCAAATAATAACAATTACAAAAACAAATAATAATTTCAAAACAAAATGTGAACAATTCAGCAACCAAGTTTGTTGTCGTGTGTCAGCAGTTGAGACCAATTGCAGGTTGATATTGTGACCTACTATGCCAGCAATGCATGGTCGGCACTATAGGTTGTTGGCTTGCCCTTGTTTTATTTCAATAATTTGTGAACTATTTTTGTGTTGACTTAAACAGCATTATTTAACATTTTTACATGTAAGTAGTCGACGGATTCACATAATCTTTTCTGATGACACTTCTAATTAATATTAGCTTTCAAATGGTATATTGTCGGGCGTTCGATTTAAGTATATTAAAAAGGGAGTACAAAAAAATTGTACATATAGATATATATAGGTGTTCAGTGAGGAGAATTTCCCTGATTGCTACCGTTCTTCCAATATATTTGCGTTATTTAAAAAGAGAGATCTTGATTTACCTGAAAATTATAGAGGCATTTCGGTACTAAGCTCCTTTCGGAAATTATTCACCCAAATCCTTTATAATAGGCTTGTTAACTGGATTGAAAAAAATAATAGGATCAGCTGCTTTCAGGCAGGCCTTTAGAGCTAATCTTCTTAAAATTTCAACGTCGACTTTAAAGCAGCATTTGATACTGTCAACAGAAGATCACTTTTATTTAAACTCGCCGCTATTGGACTGTCGACAAAATTTATTAGAATTTATGAGCAACCTCTTCTTAATACGACTGCGGTGGTATCTAATGGTAAAAACAAATCCAGCCAATTTAAGGTTGAGCTGGGTGTACCACAAGCTTGCATTTTGAGTCCACTTATGTTCGCTCTTTTTATTAATGATATTGAGGACCTTATCCCTGGTGGAGGACCTACCTTCCGGTGATATACATGTCAAGGTTTTGCTTTATGCTGATGACCTCGTCGTTTTGACTGATGATGCGGAAACACGACTGCAGTTTCAAATAAATAAACTTAAGCAATTTTGCGATATGTGGGACCCCAAAATTATGATTTTCCGTTCGCGCTCATCTCTTAACGACCGGTGTTGGACTCTTAATGGTTCCAATATTGAAGTTGTGAAGGATTTCAAGTACCTAGGCTACATTATAACCGCTAATCTTAGTCTTCGTCCTCATGTAAAAGATAAATTAGCTACAGCTAAGGCTACAATTAACTTCTTGTGGTCGAACTTTTTCAATAATAAAATTGTAGATCCGGTTTCTAAGTTCTAAGTGTTCGATGCAACTGTAAAAAGCTGTTTTTGCTACTCAAATGAAGTTTTCGGTGGTCAACAACTTGATGAAATAGAAGGAATCCAGAGATACTTTTTTAAGAGAATTTTTAGGTTGCCCCCTAATACTCCGAACTACGCCATCCATGTCGAATCGGGGTTGCCCCAAATCTTCTTGAGGAAAATTAAAAGCTAACGCCGATTACATTATAAAAGTAATGCAAAGATCAAACAGCAACCTACAAAAATGAATCCTGCTTGTATCTTTTCAGTGTCAGTATTCTCCTTTCAGAGAACGGTATGATTTGGCTTTGGCGTATGAATTCTCATTGACCCTTAATTTGGATTATGTAGAATCGTGGAGAACTGTTTTATATGATTGCATCTCCATAATTGATGAAAAAGAATTCAAGTCATGTCTCGACCGCGCAAGGGAGTACTCTGCGCGATCAATGTATCGTCAATTAAGTCATAATCTCGGTGAGGCAAACTATTTTAGGGGTGAATGCTCTGTTACAGAAATGAGTTTGATTTTCAAAGTTCGTACATAGATGTTAGACTTTAACCATAGGCCACATAGATCGGATATCAATCCAAATTGCACCCTTTGTCAACCAGAATCAAGCAGAAAACATTTTTCATTTGTTAGCGTTTTGTCCAATTTTACAGGAAATCCGAAGATTCAATTTAAATAAGAGTTTCCTATCGTTAGAAGATTGCAAGTTGGTTCTGAATGGTGAGTTTGGATGGAAAACACTTCTTCGGTTCGTAAAACACGCGCTTTCATATCCCAATAAATACCTTGATTTATCTAAATTAATTCATTGATTAAGTCTATTATATTTTTGTTTTAGCTGAACTAAAAGCCCTCATTCACCCACTGATATTGCAGATCTTTTTTAGACCTTCATTCTTTGTTTTAACTAATAGTCCAGTCATTTGGTTTAAAAAATAGAGGTTATTGGAAAGTTTTCCGGGAGTTTTGAAAATTGACAATTTTATAGATTTCGACGTGCTCTTTCAGAATTTCAACTTTGCCACCTCGTATTTTTGCCGCTCGTGCCGCCATATTGGAAAAATGGCGCCTAAAAGCAGTTTTTTGATAATAACTCCTTTCCGACACATTTTACAGCAAAAACACATATATATACAAACTAAAACAAGAGAAAATTTCCTGCAATTTATATCTCAACCTTTTTTATCTGAAATCAATAGTTTCGGCGTATGAGCGTCGCAAACCATGTTACGTCTACCTCAACCCGCAACATTTAATTCAAACTGAATTATAAAATTTAAACATTATACTCAATTTTGTAATTACTATACATTGAAAACCCGGCTCACTATGGTCTGTCTCCGCAGGTATAAGAAATGCGTAGCCTTTGTGTCGTTCCCCTTCTGTGCCTTCTCTCCATTCGTTGACAACTCCCTACGTTGACATTGTTTTTACATTCAACGCATTGACTTTTTTCGTTGAAAGTGTAATCACCCTGAGCAAACGTTAGGACACATTGAGGCAAAGCGTTGACCTATCACCAGGTTCAGCAGTGGTATGGAAACGAACAAAATGCAGAGCAGTGGGGATGGAAAAAAGACAAGAACGGGCTAATTCCTGCATAGGCGCCCGCGGGATTTTTCCAAGGGGGGGCAAACAAAATATTTTGATAACATTTTTAAGGTGATGTTATATTTCCTTAAAAGTTAATTTAATTTTTTGTGTGTATTTTTACTCGTTGAAAACAGGAATTGCAGTTTTCTTAGTTGTTTACCAAAATGGTATATAAATTTATTTTATGACGCCTTATCTTCTTTTACTAGGTTTTAGTTTTGGTGAATGTTCATCATCCACAACGCATCAAGACTTTCATCGCTCATTTTTGAGCTTAGCCAAGTTTTTACCTTTCTAATGTACTGAATGATCGCTCTGCTTTACTTACATATTGTGGCGGGAATGGAAAGCCCTATAGATAGTGCTGCGAAAACCGATAAAATTCTTCCGCATTTTTCATCACATCACATGTAGATATGTATATGGTATATTAACTTTGGTCAAAATTCATCGTATTGTGGACATGATGGACTTGGCAGAAAAATTATCCAAAAAGGATCCATATTTGTCAGTTTTCTTTTGGACAGTCAAATTGAAATTGCATGAGTCCATGCTCTGCATATTTCTAGGATATAACTGAAATATTGCATATTCGGATTTATTTTCTTCTGAAAACCGCTCTTTAAGGGACATTATCAGAGAATCTTAAACAATTTTCGGGTGAGGACGAAGGAATATTGGATCGGTGAGTTTGTTTCTTTACAATTTTTGGGTAGCTCAATTCAATGACTTATTCACTCAAACATTTTTCATTTATTTCTCAAAGCGTTTTGAAACAATAGTCAGCATTCTTCCGATCTTCTTCAAAATGGTTGTTCAAGAAAATGATCTGATTTTGTACACTTAATTAATTTTGGTCAAATCCCTGTAAAATATTTGCGACTGACTGGTTCAAGTACCGTCGAGTAAAGAGCCATTATGAACGCAGACTAAAAAAAGTCGAATTCGAACACAAGTAATAAGGTTGAAGGGCTCCTTGTTTTGTAACACAGTGCAGTGCTTCCATTACAACGACTAGGTATGTTTTACCTGAATACTCGTAGACTTGTATTTTGCTGTGCATCGTGTTTCACAGAACTGGAAGATGCTGGGAATATATTTTCATCGGAAATAACTGTCCCGGAATAAAGGAAATGAGTTTTTCTGCCGAAACGTGTGTTAAACTACCCTTTGCGTATGTCGTACGCCAAAACTATTTATATTATAAAAAAAGGTCAAGAATTGTAGGAAATTTTCTCTAGTTTTATTTTGTACATATGTATTTTTGCTGTAAAATGTGTTGAAACGAGTTATTATCAAAAAACTGCTTTTAGGCGAATTATTTTAGTTAGAATTCTGAAATCTATAAAATTGCCAATTTTCAAAACTCCCGGAAAACTTTCCAGGTAAAATTACCAAATGACCGTACTATAAACTAAAAGTCCTTAATTATAGAAGTATTGATTTACTACTGTTTTATCATTTTAAACCGTTTCCATAAAATCGCAAATTGATTCAAATTATAAACTTTAATTTAAAAAAAAAATAGTGTGAAAAAAATTACAATATTTGGAAAAGATTTTTTTTTTTAATTACAGTTCCATAAGACTTAAATATTCCAAAGTGCGAATGTAAATCCTCCTTTTTTTTTTTTGATTTCATTGGTTTTCTTTAATACTTTTATTGCTTATCTTTTGTGAAATTAATTTTATTTCTAATTATTTGAAACTAGAACTTTGTATGTATATCAATTATTTCACTGTCTTAGATAGTTATTCCATAATTTTAATTCCGGCAGACGGCAAAAGCCATGCTTGTTATTCTTTTTTTATTATTAGTTTATAGTATTTTCATGAAAAAATTAATAAAGGAAATTCTAATCTATCTAATCTAAATCTCAAGATCAACAAAACTTTGACAGAAGATTGGTTCTGTAAATGGAACTAAAAATAAATAAATATTTATGTTCCTACCGTGAAATTGAAAAAAAACACTACAAAATTGAACCATAATAATCCCAGTTGCATTTAAGTACCATTAATATTTTCTGAATGAATTTTATTCAAGCAACAACAACATGATCTGAATGAACACAAATTAAAAAAACAACCCTTAGAAATACATATCGTCTGTGGTCCGTTCTTTTTTCTAACAATAGTTAACTATTGTTAACAATAGTTGTAACTATTTGACACATTAACATCGTTCCTAAATTCATTTTGAAGTGTCAAATAGTTACGTTTTGTAACAATTTTCAACTCATTTCCAAGATATGAATTGAAAGTGTTGATCTGTCAAAGTACACGTGTGAGCCGATTTGTTTACAAAACATATATTTTGTGCTTTTTGTGAAGTAAGTAAAACGAAAAAGATTAAAATGCATTTTTTCCAATTGAAAATAGAAAGCAGAAGTTACATTGCAAAGTATATGAGTTTGTGCCATAAAAATAAAAATATAAATATTTTTTTTTTTGCATAGTAGACAACAGTCCAACAATAAACCAATATGGGTTGTTTTTGTTGTTGCCTTCCTTTCATTCTAAAAAAAATATCCTTCAAAATTCCCTCGCGCATAATCTTAGCAGATTCTCCGAGAGAAACAAATTCAATGGTTGTTGAATTTCCCCTCTGCGCTTAACACAATAGGGATTATTTTAACTTCGTTAAGGTTCCAATTCCGTTTGGTTTCCACACCTATTTCAGCGTATTTACTGCATTTCTCGACATGCGTGCGGTTAACGTTTCTTGTTGCAGGGATTGTAACGTCTATAAGGATTGCCTTGTGCTGCATCTTGTCAAGAACAGTGATATCTGGGCGGTTATGGAGCCGCGTGTGATCCGTATAGATAGTCCGCTCGTAGTAGATTTTTACGCTTTCGTTTTCTACTACCGATGATGGGTTATATCTGTAGTATGGTGATTATCATGTTCGATTTTGTATTTTTCTAGAAGTTTCTTGTGGAGGATTTTTGCGACGTTGTTGTGTCTTCCCGTGTATTAATTTTGAGCTAAGCTTGTGCATCCTGATATAATATGATCTATTGTTTCAGGTTGATTCCTTCATCTTCGGCATTTATCATCAGTGACATTAGGGTCCTTTATGACAGCTTTTATGTAATTTTTTGTTGGGATCACTTGATCTTGTATTGCAATCATAAATGCCTCAGTTTCAGCATACAGGTTGCCATTCAAAAGCCATTAGTGTGACATGAATTTGTCAACATTTTCGGCGTGGATTGCTCTGTAATACCGTCCGTGAATAGGTTTGATTGCCCAATTTTGTGCCCTAACTGTTTTATCTTCAGATTGCCGTTCGAAGTCTCCGTTTAAGTTTAAAGGGGTTTAGCTTTTATCTGCTTCTGTTATTGTTTTAATAAGTCTTGACCTTTCGGATTTTAGGTGGAACTAATCACGCAGTGATTGTATTTATTTGATTGTCATGTAGGTTCTGCAAATCAACCAAACCTCTTTCACCTTCTTTGCGTGGTGTTATCATCCTCTCAACACATGATTTGGGGTGATGAAATTTATAATCGGTGAGCATAGTCTTCATTTTTCGCTGCAGCATTTGAATTTCAGTCGTTGTCCATTTGATAATTCCAAAACTGTAGTACAGTATTGGCACTGCGTAGGAGTTCAATGCTTTAATTCAATTTTTACCGTTGAGATTTGCTTTCGCAATTTTATGGATGCGTGCCAGGGTATCTTGATTTTCAGATCTTGTTACTTTTCCTTTACTGATCCGTATCGTTCTACATTTGTCCCGGCCGAACTTCATATTGATGTCAACACTAAACATGGTTACTATTTTTATAAGTTGCTCTAAGCTTTTAGTCTAAGAGCTGACAGCATATTTTTGGTTTGGAAATATAACCAAAAATTGAGTATGAGGGTTTGTAGGTGTATGCGTCGTGTTATAGAAAACAAAAGTGTGGCAGGTTTTTTTTGGCACCGGGGGTGGGGGTGAGGGTTTGAAAATGGCGATTTTTACAATTTTTTATCAAAAGAATTATCACTTTTATTGATTTTATGCATAACAAAAAATAAACAACAAAAATCTCCAAAAAAAAGCTGATAAGGTTCGCTTAAAGAGCTTATATCTTGAGTTCTATTAATCGGATCGTCAAGATAAAAGTCCTTACACTTAGGAAAAATGACAGTGCATCATTTGTCATTAAAAAAAAAAGAATTTAAGTGATAATTCTTCTGATAAAAAATTGTAAAAATCGCCATTTTCAAACCCTCACCCCCACCACCGGCGCCAAAATAAACCTGCCAGACTTTTGTTTTCCATATCACGACGCACACACCTACAAACCCTCGTACTGAATTTTCGGTTATATTTCCAAACCAAAAACATGCTGTCAGCTCTTAGACTATTTGTTTTGTTGAGCTTTTAAGGTCATCCACGTAAAGAAGATTGTTATTATTATTATTATTATTATTATTATTATTATTATTATTATTATTATTATTAATATTA